>OY804587.1:69486373-70686373 GCA_963680875.1 Bathymodiolus brooksi
AATCGTAAGTACTATGCCAATAAAAATTAATTGCGTATCATTTGAAGTGTACTATAGTTAATAATTATTACTTGAGTAAATTAATATAGTGGTAATTCAGAATAAACTGTTGAAAGTATGTGAACATTGTTTTCTTGTTAATAATACAGATCTTATCAACATGAACATTTACTTAGTTTGAGACCAATTGTTTCTAACTTTAATATTTGTTTAAAAGTTTTTGTTGACAAGAGATATTATTTATTTACTTGTAATTACACTATAGTTAAAATTCAGGTGAAATTTCTGTGACCAATAAAGAACAGACTATAATTGCTAAAACAACAATTTCCTCAATGTTTAATTAAACCTGTAATTAAATGTATGCGAACCAGGATGACACCCACAATAGAAAGCCACCATTTAAATCACTAATTGACAGTATGGTTTGTTTGAACAACAAAATCTAGTCACCCGATTGGTTGAAAGAACTTTACTCTGTTCTAATGCCTATATATAGCTATGACCCATCGATCTTAAGACTCAAAACTCGAATGACCTCTCTTCCATCCAGTTCATTTCTAAATTATGGAAATATCTACATGCTACTGTATAAGTTGTTCCGTTTTTGGTGGCAAGATGATGTAATGTTGTATGCAATACACATATCCGGATAAATACAACCAAACATGAAATAAAACTTAAATGAATAATTACTAAACTAAAACAGTGATTTTTATTTCAAAGTTGGAAAGTAAAATAAAAGCTTGAATTGAATTCACTCTTATAATGATTTTTTAATTTCATTTAAAATAAAGATTTAAAAAAAATGTATTTTATGATACTGATGGCTGATTAAAATTGTTTGTCATGCATTAGCTGTCAGTTGTAATATACAGGATGTAACCAATATACAGGAAGAGCTCTTACTGTGAAGGCATCTATTTTGAGATGCCATTCAATGAAAATAACAACCTGACCATATTGTTACATAATGAGAATAAGAATTAGATAAGAAATTAAAATTGACAGAAGGCAAGGATTTATATAATTAACACATTAAGTCACATTTCATTTATTTAGGTTAACTTGGGTCGGATCTCCTGTACTTGGCGATCACAATACTGGTATACTAGTATTGTGCACAATACTGGTATAAAAAAATATTCCAGTATTGTATTCTAGTATTGTTCCAGTATTGTTAAATTAGTTATTTTTTGGGAGTATTGTATATATTAACAATACTAGAACAATACTAGAATACGATATTGGAATAAATTGATAACAATGTGTCAAGTTGTCATTGTGTATTGTAGGACAGGAAATGGCAACATGAATTGACACTTTTTCAAAAGCAAAAAAAACACAAAAAAACATTATCTTATTTTTTATTGATTTAAGCACTATTCACTATTTCATTACAGTGTTCCAGCTAGGATTTCAAAAGGGCAGGGTGCTGGTCCTGAAAAAGGGCTCTTTAGTGCACTGTTGGATTTTCAAAAAAGGCATTTTTTAGGGACACTGTAAAATCAAATAAAGTATACAATGAAATATTGACTTTTATTATTTATACATGAGCAAATAGGTCAGTTTATTCAACAAATCAACCTAGATATAATTCTATCTTTCTGTCATTAACTCTAAAAAAACTTGGCAACTACTGTATCTGACACATGCTCATAACATTGTTTGTTGCAATTTAGTTTGACATGTAAAATATTGTTCATTGTGACCTGTTTCATGCAATTTATGTGATCACACTTTACCAATTTGACCTGTGAAAATACCCTTTCTACTTCTGCTGTACTCAGAGGTAACACAGCAGCTGTACTCATTAAGTGTATGCTATTATTGGGGTACAGTGCTGATAAACCAAGCTTTTCATTTAATAAAAGCTTAAAGCATGCCATGATGCTCCTTTCATGACATTCCTCTATTTTTATCACTTGTTTAAGTTTCAGATGAATTTGAAAGTTCAACATTTTAAAATTGGATTAAATAATTTTTTTTATCAAAATACAAGGATGTTACGGGAGGACAGACGGACGAACGGAAGGTAGCGTTACTACATGTATATCCCTTCGCAACTTCGTTGGCGATGGGATAAAAACTACCCCCCCCCCCCAACAAAATAAAAACCTCTACAAACTATCAGTTGTAAAAGGCAACCCCTTACAACAATTACAGCAGCATCAATTATGGCAATAGACGATGTAAGTGGTTTTTTTTCTTCTTCAAATTTACAATAAAAACAATGATGCCTGTGATATGGCAGTTAAAGGCACTCACTAAAAACTATAAATATCATACTTCTACACAACATTTATACTTATATAACAAGTGCCATTCTATAAAGAATTATGAGAGACTATATAAATTTCAATAAATTAAAACTTTAAATCACGTCTATAAAACATTTCAGTTCTGTAAAAACTTAACTATCAATCAAGAATATAAAAAACTATTTCTTCTACCTTAAATATTAAAAAGAAACCATCATAAAGAAAGATAATTAAAAAGTTGGCATGCGGTGAAATATTTCTCCAATTACGAATTTTACCTCAAAAAACGACACTCCAATTACGAATTTTACCTCAAAAAACGGCATTGTCATAATTTGGTCTTAATTTATGGTACAAGGATGTGCTTTACAAAGTTTTGACCTTTTTATCTAAGACATTAGCATATCTGGCATGCATTCAGGATATATACAATGAAAGATGAACACAGGATTTACACAGACATCGTGTTCTTTGTATTTGATCTCGATCTACTTTATTAGGTTTAAATAAGATACCTTGTCTTTTGTATGAACAATTATTTATATACACGACTATATGGTTTAAAAAGAATATATTACTTGGCTCTATTTTAAGCTTGTCTTATTATTTGTTATGTTAATTTGTCAAGTATGCACATGTGTTTACCAAGAAGCTAATTGTATTGATTGATCAATTAAAAAGTAATATTTTTTTCTATTAGAATTACCATGCAGAGTCATATGATACTGATGGCTGATTAAAATTGTTTGTCATGCATTAGCTGTCAGTTGTAATATACAGGATGTAACCAATATACAGGAAGAACTCTTACTGTGAAGGCATCTATTTTGAGATGCCATTCAATGAAAATAACAACCTGACCATATTGTTACATAATGAGAATAAGAATTAGATAAGAAATTAAAATTGATAGAAGGCAAGGATTTATATAATTAACACATTAAGTCACATTTCATTTATTTAGGTTAACTTGGGTCGGATCTCCTGTACTTGGCGATCACAATACTGGTATACTAGTATTGTGCACAATACTGGTATAAAAAAATATTCCAGTATTGTATTCTAGTATTGTTCCAGTATTGTTAAATTAGTTATTTTTTGGGAGTATTGTATATATTAACAATACTAGAACAATACTAGAATACGATATTGGAATAAATTGATAACAATGTGTCAAGTTGTCATTGTGTATTGTAGGACAGGAAATGGCAACATGAATTGACACTTTTTCAAAAGCAAAAAAAACACAAAAAAACATTATCTTATTTTTATTGATTTAAGCACTATTCACTATTTCATTACAGTGTTCCAGCTAGGATTTCAAAAGGGCAGGGTGCTGGTCCTGAAAAAGGGCTCTTTAGTGCGCTGTTGGATTTTCAAAAAAGGCATTTTTTAGGGACACTGTAAAATCAAATAAAGTATACAATGAAATATTGACTTTTATTATTTATACATGAGCAAATAGGTCAGTTTATTCAACAAATCAACCTAGATATAATTCTATCTTTCTGTCATTAACTCTAAAAAACTTGGCAACTACTGTATCTGACACATGCTCATAACATTGTTTGTTGCAATTTAGTTTGACATGTAAAATATTGTTCATTGTGACCTGTTTCATGCAATTTATGTGATCACACTTTACCAATTTGACCTGTGAAAATACCCTTTCTACTTCTGCTGTACTCAGAGGTAACACAGCAGCTGTACTCATTAAGTGTATGCTATTATTGGGGTACAGTGCTGATAAACCAAGCTTTTCATTTAATAAAAGCTTAAAGCATGCCATGATGCTCCTTTCATGACATTCCTCTATTTTTATCACTTGTTTAAGTTTCAGATGAATTTGAAAGTTCAACATTTTAAAATTGGATTAAATAATTTTTTTTATCAAAATACAAGGATGTTACGGGAGGACAGACGGACGAACGGAAGGTAGCGTTACTACATGTATATCCCTTCGCAACTTCGTTGGCGATGGGATAAAAACTACCCCCCCCCCCCCCCCCCCCAACAAAATAAAAACCTCTACAAACTATCAGTTGTAAAAGGCAACCCCTTACAACAATTACAGCAGCATCAATTATGGCAATAGACGATGTAAGTGGTTTTTTTTCTTCTTCAAATTTACAATAAAAACAATGATGCCTGTGATATGGCAGTTAAAGGCACTCACTAAAAACTATAAATATCATACTTCTACACAACATTTATACTTATATAACAAGTGCCATTCTATAAAGAATTATGAGAGACTATATAAATTTCAATAAATTAAAACTTTAAATCACGTCTATAAAACATTTCAGTTCTGTAAAAACTTAACTATCAATCAAGAATATAAAAAACTATTTCTTCTACCTTAAATATTAAAAAGAAACCATCATAAAGAAAGATAATTAAAAAGTTGGCATGCGGTGAAATATTTCTCCAATTACGAATTTTACCTCAAAAAACGGCATTGTCATAATTTGGTCTTAATTTATGGTACAAGGATGTGCTTCACAAAGTTTTGACCTTTTTATCTAAGACATTAGCATATCTGGCATGCATTCAGGATATATACAATGAAAGATGAACACAGGATTTACACAGACATCGTGTTCTTTGTATTTGATCTCGATCTACTTTATTAGGTTTAAATAAGATACCTTGTCTTTTGTATGAACAATTATTTATATACACGACTATATGGTTTAAAAAGAATATATTACTTGGCTCTATTTTAAGCTTGTCTTATTATTTGTTATGTTAATTTGTCAAGTATGCACATGTGTTTACCAAGAAGCTAATTGTATTGATTGATCCATTAAAAAGTAATATTTTTTTCTATTAGAATTACCATGCAGAGTCAGTGTGTTTTAAATCGGTCATCCAATCAGGATGCTCATTATTCTTGTCCAAGATAAAAATACATCGCTAAAGTAAATTTACCTGTGGTTTCAGAGTAGAAGATTTTTAGAAATCTAACATAAAATTTCCCCACTTCAACTCGTAAATTTACATAGAAATCGGAGATATTTCGTCATAAAACTTCACACATGGTTTTGTCTATCATATTTCTTGAAGACAAACATAAAATTTTATTGCATTTATTCATATTGTATGAGTATCAACAGTTTTTAGTTCACCTGGACCAAAGGTCCAGGTGAACTATTGCCATCACTTGGCGTCCGTCGTCTGTCGTCTGTCGTCTGTAGTCTGTCGTCTGTCGTCTGTAAACTTTTCACATTTCAAGCTTCTTCTCCGAAACCACTTGGCCGATTGAAACCGAACTTAGCAGGAATGTTCCTTGGATGGTCCTCTACAAAGTTACTGTTTTTCGTTCCAGTCGGATATTCAATATGGCTGCCAGGGCCAATAATATGCTCTGATTGGCTGAAATTTCAAAGATCTTCTTCTCTGAAACTAATGAACTGACTGAACCCAAACTGTAAAGGAATGATCATTGGAATGTCCTTTACCAAGTTACTGTTTTTTATGCCGATTGGAAATCCAAGATGGCCGCCATCGCAGGACATAGATTAACATTGGACCCTATGGGAAAATGTTCAAATGCCTTCTTCTCAGAAACTACAAATATGATTAAAGCCAAACTGTACATGAATGTTCATTGGATGGTCCTCTACAATCTTAAGGTTTTTTGTTCCGATATGAAATTCAAAATGGCGGCTACGGCAGGACTTAGTTTAACATTGGACCCTATGGGAAAAATGTTTCAAAATGCTTCTTCTCTGAAACCACTTGGATAATTGAAACCAAACTGCATAGGAATGATCATTGGAAGGTCCTCTACAAATTTTATGTTTTTTATGCCGATCGGAAATCCAAGATGGCCGCCACCGCAATACATAGATTAACATTGGACCCTATGGGAAAATGTTCAAATGCCTTCTTCTCAGAAACTACAAATATGATTAAAGCCAAACTGTACATGAATGTTCATTGGATGGTCCTCTACAATCTTAAGGTTTTTTGTTCCGATATGAAATTCAAAATGGCGGCTACGACAGGACTTAGTTTAACATTGGACCCTATGGGAAAAATGTTTCAAAATGCTTCTTCTCTGAAACCACTTGGACAGTTGAAACCAAACTGCCCAGGAATGATCATTGGAAGGTCCTCTACAAATTTTATGTTTTTTATGCCGATCGGAAATCCAAGATGGCTGCCACCGCAGGACATAGATTAACATTGGACCCTATGGGAAAATATTCAAATGCCTTCTACTCAGAAACTACAAATATGATTAAAGCCAAACTGTACATGAATGTTCATTAGATGGTCCTCTACAAACTTTACGTTTTTTGTTCCGGTATGAAATTCAAAATGTCGGCTACGGCAGGACTTAGTTTAACATTGGACCCTATGGGAAAAATGTTTCAAAACGCTTCTTCTCTGAAACCACTTGGATAATTGAAACCAAACTGCCTAGGAATGATCATTGGAAGGTCCTCTACAAATTTTATGTTTTTTATGCCGATCGGAAATCCAAGATGGCCGCCACCGCAATACATAGATTAACATTGGACCCTATGGGAAAATGTTCAAATGCCTTCTTCTCAGAAACTACAAATATGATTAAAGCCAAACTGTACATGAATGTTCATTGGATGGTCCTCTACAATCTTAAGGTTTTTTGTTCCGATATGAAATTCAAAATGGCGGCTACGGCAGGACTTAGTTTAACATTGGACCCTATGGGAAAAATGTTTCAAAATGCTTCTTCTCTGAAACCACTTGGACAGTTGAAACCAAACTGCCCAGGAATGATCATTGGAAGGTCCTCTACAAATTTTCTGTTTTTTATGCCGGTCGGAAATCCAAGATGGCCGCCACCGCAGGACATAGATTAACATTGGACCCTATGGGAAAATATTCAAATGCCTTCTACTCAGAAACTACAAATATGATTAAAGCCAAACTGTACATGAATGTTCATTAGATGGTCCTCTACAAACTTTACGTTTTTTGTTCCGGTATGAAATTCAAAATGGCGGCTACGGCAGGACTTAGTTTAACATTGGACCCTATGGGAAAAATGTTTCAAAACGCTTCTTCTCTGAAACCACTTGGATAATTGAAACCAAACTGCCTAGGAATGATCATTGGAAGGTCCTCTACAAATTTTATGTTTTTTATGCCGATCGGAAATCCAAGATGGCCGCCACCGCAATACATAGATTAACATTGGACCCTATGGGAAAATGTTCAAATGCCTTCTTCTCAGAAACTACAAATATGATTAAAGCCAAACTGTACATGAATGTTCATTGGATGGTCCTCTACAATCTTAAGGTTTTTTGTTCCGATATGAAATTCAAAATGGCGGCTACGGCAGGACTTAGTTTAACATTGGACCCTATGGGAAAAATGTTTCAAAATGCTTCTTCTCTGAAACCACTTGGACAGTTGAAACCAAACTGCCCAGGAATGATCATTGGAAGGTCCTCTACAAATTTTATGTTTTTTATGCCGGTAGGAAATCCAAGATGGCCGCCACCGCAGGACATAGATTAACATTGGACCCTATGGGAAAATATTCAAATGCCTTCTACTCAGAAACTACAAATATGATTAAAGCCAAACTGTACATGAATGTTCATTAGATGGTCCTCTACAAACTTTACGTTTTTTGTTCCGGTATGAAATTCAAAATGGCGGCTACGGCAGGACTTAGTTTAACATTGGACCCTATGGGAAAAATGTTTCAAAACGCTTCTTCTCTGAAACCACTTGGATAATTGAAACCAAACTGCCTAGGAATGATCATTGGAAGGTCCTCTACAAATTTTTTGTTTTTTATGCCGATCGGAAATCCAAGATGGCCGCCACCGCAGGACATAGATTAACATTGGACCCTATGGGAAAATATTCAAATGCCTTCTACTCAGAAACTACAAATATGATTAAAGCCAAACTGTACATGAATGTTCATTAGATGGTCCTCTACAAACTTTACGTTTTTTGTTCCGGTATGAAATTCAAAATGGCGGCTACGGCAGGACTTAGTTTAACATTGGACCCTATGGGAAAAATGTTTCAAAACGCTTCTTCTCTGAAACCACTTGGATAATTGAAACCAAACTGCCTAGGAATGATCATTGGAAGGTCCTCTACAAATTTTATGTTTTTTATGCCGATCGGAAATCCAAGATGGCCGCCACCGCAATACATAGATTAACATTGGACCCTATGGGAAAATGTTCAAATGCCTTCTTCTCAGAAACTACAAATATGATTAAAGCCAAACTGTACATGAATGTTCATTGGATGGTTCTCTACAATCTTAAGGTTTTTTGTTCCGATATGAAATTCAAAATGGCGGCTACGGCAGGACTTAGTTTAACATTGGACCCTATGGGAAAAATGTTTCAAAATGCTTCTTCTCTGAAACCACTAGGACAGTTAAAACCAAACTGCCCAGGAATGATCATTGGAAGGTCTTCTACAAATTTTATGTTTTTTATGGCGGTCGGAAATCCAAGATGGCGCCACCGCAGGACATAGATTAACATTGGACCCTATGGGAAAATGTTCAAATGCCTTCTTCTCAGAAACTACAAATATGATTAAAGCCAAACTGTACATGAACGTTCATTGGATGGTCCTCTACAAATTTACGTTTTTTGTTCCGATATGAAATTCAAAATGGCGGCTACGGCAGGACTTAGTTTAACATTGGACCCTATGGGAAAAATGTTTCAAAACGCTTCTTCTCTGAAACCACTTGGATAATTGAAACCAAACTGACCAGGAATGATCATTGGAAGGTCCTTTACAAGGTGTGTGTTTTTTATGCCGATCGGAAATCCAAGATGGCCACCACCGCAGGACATAGATTAACATTGGACCCTATGGGAAAATGTTCAAATGCCTTCTTCTCAGAAACTACAAATATGATTAAAGCCAAACTGTACATGAATGTTCATTGAATGGTCCTCTACAAAATTTACGTTTTTTATTCTGATATGAAATTCAAAATGGCGGCTACGGCAGGACTTAGTTTAACATTGGACCCTATGGGAAAAATGTTTCAAAATGCTTCTTCTCTGAAACCACTTGGACAGTTGAAACCAAACTGCCCAGGAATGATCATTGGAAGGTCCTCTACAAGGTGTGTTTTTTTTATGCCGATCGGAAATCCAAGATGGCTGCCACCACAGGTCATAGTATTAACACAGAACCATATGGGGAAAATACAGAAATATATTCTTCTCTGAAGCTATTGCACTGATTGAACCTAAACTGTGCATCAATCATTGGAAGGTCCTTTACAAACTTTGTGTTTTTTATGTTGATCGTAATTCCAAGATGACTACCACTGCAGGACATAGTTTTTACATAGGACCAATTGTTTTTTTTTATTACCAGGTGAACGATACAGGCTCTTGAGAGCCTCTGGTTTCAACACCGTATCTGTTTCTCGATACAGCCACAACTTCAACTCGTAAATTTACATAGAAATCGGAGATATTTCGTCATAAAACTTCACACATGGTTTTGTCTATCATATTTCTTGAAGACAAACATAACATTTTATAGCATTTATCAATATTTTATGAATATCAACAGTTTTTTCAACACTGTATCTGTTTCTCGATACAGCCGCCCGATTACAGTGACCCGTGACCCAGATTAGCAGATCTCAGCAGTTTTTTCTGAATAAGGTTATTTAATTAATTTGCTAATATAATGATTATATAAGTATTGGGATAACATATTTGCAAGTTTTCAATAATAATGTTAATTATTCAAATGTTCATACACAGCTGTTGTTATCGGGCAAATTCTCAAATCTTCAATGGTTTTGTTTTTAAAAAACAGTATGTTGGCGTAGGACATCCACAGTTTCTTGAGAATTGCTGATATTTTGCTGTAGTTGTTGTTTGGTCATTCTCATAATATTGTGTAAAGAATTTTTGATTGAGATAGCCGTCTCTATATTTGGATCATCAGCGATGTCATCCTCATTGTTGTCTTGTGTATTTGCAAGTAATCTCTTCCGATACTGGTACTCTGTTTCGTCATCTTGCCGTTTCCGTTTTACAGCATGTCCAGTAGGTTGCTGTAATGGCACTTGGACGGCTTGAAAATGGTAACCAGACCGACACATCCGCTAAAGATGGTTTTGGATGGCGCTGTGCCAACCAAAGATGTCCGAAACGCCGTACATACCGTACCATTCGTGCTGGATCATTTTTCGAAAGGTCTCGCATCACCTTAGATACATGGTTATACGTCACATACCTATGGAGTCAAGGAACAAAAGTTAATTCCGTAGAAAGACAAGTACAGATTGACGAGAAGACAATAATACAGATGTTTCAATACTTGAGAGATGTCTGCTCCACTAAACTACTATCAACTCCAGTTGAATTAGGTGGACCAGGTGTGATTGTCCAAATTGATGAAAGTCTTTTTAATCACAAATCAAAATACAACAGAGGGCGACGGGCCAGCAAAGAGCAGTGGGTTTTCGGTTTAGCAGATACATCCAGCAAGCCTGCCATTACTACATGGAAACTGTTGACAAAAGAGATGCCGCAACTCTTTTACCTATTATACAACGTGTTGTAAAATCAGGGACAATCATCCATTCAGATCAGTGGAAAGCGTACCATAACATCAGCTCACGACTGCAGCTTATCCATGGCACAGTTAATCATTCGCTCAACTTCGTGGACCCTGCAACTGGCATACATACTCAAGCAATCGAGTCGTACTGGGCTAAAGCCAAACAGAAGTTTAAAGAGATGAAAGATGTGTCATCACATCTACTACCCAGTTACCTAGATGAAAGAATGTGGAGAGACAGATGGGGTACCACAGGTGACAATGCATTTACAAACATTCTCATACATATTTCAGAACAATATCCTGTGTAAAAGTGATATTTATTATGGACATGATAGACTCTTTATAATTCTAGTGCTAGTACATTATATTGTGAATGTGATGTTATTATTCATAAATCATGTTGTTCATCAAAGATTATTAAACATTTGATGCCATCTACAAAAATGTATGATCATCTATAAAATAAATAAAATGTAAATTATGACATGTTGTTTTATCAATTATTATATATCCTGGTATTGCATATTTTTATTTACGAACAGTATTGTTAACAATACTGGAATATGATTTTATACCAGTATTGTATTTTTTTTGTAAAAAAATTACAATACTGGAATAATTTTTTATACCAGTATTGTCAACAATACTGGTATACCAGTATTGTGAATACTGGTATACCAGTATTGTGATCGCCAAGTACAGGAGATCCCTTGGGTCAGTTATCAATTAAAGGCAAAAATCAGTCTAATAAGTATTTACCAAAATAACGATATTGTGATGGGTATCATTTTAATTTGTGAAATAATCAACTTTCTGTTTACATATTTATTTTCAATAAAATTTCTTTATTATTTCATCCCATTTTCCTTAATTCACCTTGTGCATATCCATATTTATACAATCTTATGTTAACGGCAATTTACGTGTGTCGACCCTATTTAATTCAGCCAGCAGCCTGACGGATTTTTACCACTAAGAGCGTTCAAGCCCTCATCCAGCGAAAGTGCCGATAGAGGGCGCAGTATTATTCAAGTTAGTCTTCTACATATTTTTGGACAGGAAGTGCAGCTTTGGAAGAGCTCAGATCACATATATACTCCATTCATTATTAGTTCACCTGGACCAAAGGTCCATGTGAACTATTGCCATCACTTGGCGTCCGTCGTCTGTCGTCTGTTGTCT
The DNA here is from genome assembly GCA_963680875.1 of Bathymodiolus brooksi. Classification (NCBI taxonomy): domain Eukaryota; kingdom Metazoa; phylum Mollusca; class Bivalvia; order Mytilida; family Modiolidae; genus Bathymodiolus; species Bathymodiolus brooksi. Next base: position 69,498,397 of record OY804587.1, read on the forward strand.
GTCGTCTGTCGTCTGTAAACTTTTCACATTTCAAGCTTCTTCTCCGAAACCACTGGGCCGATTGGAACCAAACCTAGCAGGAATGTTCCTTGGATGGTCCTCTACAAAGTTACTGTTTTTCGTTCCAGTCGGATATTCAATATGGCTGCCAAGGCCAATAATATGCTCTGATTGGCTGAAATTTCAAAGATCTTCTTCTCTGAAACTAATGAACTGACTGAACCTAAACTGTACATGAATGATCATTGGAATGTCCTTTACCAAGTTACTGTTTTTTATGCCGATCGGAAATCCAAGATGGCCACCATCGCAGGACATAGATTAACATTGGACCCTATGGGAAAATGTTCAAATGCCTTCTTCTGAGAAACTACAAACATGATTAAAGCCAAACTGTACATGAATGTTCATTGGATGGTCCTCTACAATCTTAAGGTTTTTTGTTCCGATATGAAATTCAAAATGGCGGCTACGGCAGGACTTAGTTTAACATTGGACCCTATGGGAAAAATGTTTCAAAATGCTTCTTCTCTGAAACCACTTGGACAGTTGAAACCAAACTGCCCAGGAATGATCATTGGAAGGTCCTCTACAAAGTTTCTGTTTTTTATGCCGATCGGAAATCCAAGATGGCCGCCACCGCAATACATAGATTAACATTGGACCCTATGGGAAAATATTCAAATGCCTTCTTCTCAGAAACTACAAATATGATTAAAGCCAAACTGTACATGAATGTTCATTGGATGGTCCTCTACAATCTTAAGGTTTTTTGTTCCGATATGAAATTCAAAATGGCGGCTACGGCAGGACTTAGTTTAACATTGGACCCTATGGGAAAAATGTTTCAAAATGCTTCTTCTCTGAAACCACTTGGACAGTTGAAACCAAACTGCCCAGGAATGATCATTGGAAGGTCCTCTACAAAATTTTTGTTTTTTATGCCGATCGGAAATCCAAGATGGCCGCCACCGCAGGCCATAGATTAACATTGGACCCTGTGGGAAAATATTCAAATGCCTTCTTCTCAGAAACTACAAATATGATTAAAGCCAAACTGTACATGAATGTTCATTGGATGGTCCTCTACAATCTTAAGGTTTTTTGTTCCGATATGAAATTCAAAATGGCGGCTACGGCAGGACTTGGTTTAACATTGGACCCTATGGGGAAAATGTTTCAAAATGCTTCTTCTCTGAAACCACTTGGACAGTTGAAACCAAACTGCCCAGGAATGATCATTGGAAGGTCCTCTACAAAATTTTTGTTTTTTATGCCGATCGGAAATCCAAGATGGCTGCCACCGCAGGACATAGATTAACATTGGATCCTATGGGAAAATATTCAAATGCCTTCTTCTCAGAAACTACAAATATGATTAAAGCCAAACTGTACATGAATGTTCATTGGATGGTCCTCTACAAACTTTACGTTTTTTGTTCTGATATGAAATTCAAAATGGCGGCTACGGCAGGACCTAGTTTAACATTGGACCCTATGGGAAAAATGTTTCAAAACGCTTCTTCTCTGAAACCACTAGGACAGTTGAAACCAAACTGCCCAGGAATGATCATTGGAAGGTCCTCTACAAATTTTATGTTTTTTATGCCGATCGGAAATCCAAGATGGCTGCCACCGCAATACATAGATTAACATTGGACCCTATGGGAAAATGTTCAAATGCCTTCTTCTCAGAAACTACAAATATTATTAAAGCCAAACTATACATGAATGTTCATTGGATGGTCCTCTACAAACTTTACGTTTTTTGTTCCGATATGAAATTCAAAATGGCGGCTACGGCAGGACTTAGTTTAACATTGGACCCTATGGGAAAAATATTTCAAAACGCTTCTTCTCTGAAAACACTTGGACAATTGAAACCAAACTGCCCAGGAATGATCATTGGAAGGTCCTCTACAAAGTTTCTGTTTTTTATGCCGATCGAAAATTCAAGATGGCTGCCACCGCAGGACATAGATTAACATTGGACCCTATGGGAAAATGTTCAAATGCCTTCTTCTCAGAAACTACAAATATGATTAAAACAAAACTGTACATGAATGATCATTGAATGGTCCTCTACAAACTTTACGTTTTTTATTCCGATATGAAATTCAAAATGGCGGCTACGGCAGGACTTAGTTTAACATTGGACCCTATGGGAAAAATGTTTCAAAACGCTTCTTCTCTGAAACCACTTGGATAATTGAAACCAAACTGACCAGGAATGATCATTGGAAGGTCCTCTACAAGGTGTGTGTTTTTTATACCGATCGGAAATCCAAGATGGCCACCACCGCAGGACATAGATTAACATTGGACCCTATGGGAAAATGTTCAAATGCCTTCTACTCAGAAACTACAAATATGATTAAAGCCAAACTGTACATGAATGTTCATTGGATGGTCCTCTACAAACTTTACGTTTTTTGTTCTGATATGAAATTCAAAATGGCGGCTACGGCAGGACTTAGTTTAACATTGGACCCTATGGGAAAAATGTTTCAAAACGCTTCTTCTCTGAAACCACTTGGACAGTTGAAACCAAACTGCCCAGGAATGATCATTGGAAGGTCCTCTACAAAGTTTTTGTTTTTTATGCCGATCGGAAATCCAAGATGGCTGCCACCACAGGTCATAGTATTAACACAGGGGAAAATACAGAAATATATTCTTCTCTGAAGCTATTGCACTGATTGAACCTAAATTGTGCATCAATCATTGGAAGGTCCTTTACAAACTTTGTGTTTTTTATGTTGATCGTAATTCCAAGATGACTACCACTGCAGGACATAGTTTTTACATAGGACCAATTGGTTTTTTTTATAACCAGGTGAACGATACAGGCTCTTGAGAGCCTCTGGTTGTATTTTTATTCAATAAAATATTTTTAAAAGTTGTTCTTCAATTTTCTATTTCATTAGTTAACGATTTTTTTTTTATAGCGTCACATGTTTTGTTGGTTATGCATGTTGTTTGTTGACATCCTAGTTTTAGTAATATTTTAATCTCGGGGTGAAATTTCAATGTATAACAAGCTTGCTTGCTGTATTTATCCTTTCTTATGAAAAGAATGTCATTATTCCTACAATGTAGGCACAATTTATGTGTTTTCATCGGTATTTTTAATATCGCACGCTTTGTTTACATCCGATATTTTTTTTTATTGACATGTACAAGGTTACATAATATAGTCTCTGATCCATTCATACACTTTGCTAATAAGTAATATTTTCTTTACAATAGTTTATTTTTGTTAATAAAATAGACGAATTATTGAATAAAGATTTATATAAATGAAACGATTAAAATTGATTGCTAAAAAAAGTGCTATTATTAAATACCCGGATATGTTTGGATAAGAGAATAGCATTCGGGTCATATAGGGGTCATGTAGTTTCGTGTTATAAATAATATTTTCTTTTGAAAAGTTTATTTTTGTCAATGAAATGTTGAATTACAAGGATAAAACGAGTATATTATGGGTTGTGGATTTTTTTTTTTAAAGATTGAACATGTGGTATATATATATATTTGCATCATCAAGTAGTTCAATAAAAATATTGATTCAAATCTAATGAAAATGAAGTAAATTTATATTGATTTAAGAAGAAAAATTGAAATAAAGAAAAGTTACAAAATTAATGAGAAATGAGATAATATATTTTATGTAAGAGTAAAGTTGGTCATTTTTTTTTGGTTAAAAAAATCCAATAGGAAAATAAACCATTAATTAAAATTTTAACAGAAATAATACACCTTAAAACAGTAAAATATGTATACATTAAGGAAAGAAAATAGATCATATATATATATTCTTACAATGGAAATGAAGTTCTATTTTTAAAAGTTAATTTTTATAAGAAAATTATTTCTTTCATAACTTGACTTTTTTTAATTATAAAAAATAGTGAAAAATCAAGTTTGGAGAGCATATTTCAGGTTTGCTTATATAGTAATAGTAATAATGTTTAATATAAATATTAATTATTATGTTTTCTTATTTGATGTGTGTTTATATTGGTTTAAAATTAATAATAAATATTCAGTATTATATTTTCATATTTCATGTGTAATTTTATAGTTTTAGAGTTTAATAATACATATTCATTAATTTGTTTTCGTATTTTATGTAATTCCATTTATGTAGAAAAAGCAAAAAAGAGAATCAAATTTACCTTTATTTACATGTGATTACCCTGATAATTCACCCTTAATGAGACCCCTTAATTCCTCTTAATTAGGAAGGACAACATTCTTTGATATTATAAAATGTTGGCCTTGAGGGATACACGAAATCATAAAATTTTATTACTTTGGTAATTCATTACTTACAGCTCACTCCAATACAATATACACTTTAGCAGTAAACACAACAGGTGGTACACCTGAGGAAAAGGCCTCTAGACATGTAACTCTTGTGGGGACAACAAATGTGTTCTCTCTGAATTATAGAAAATTCAATTGTTTTACACTATTTCAACACATATTTTAATACAAGGCCTATAAAACAGATGTTCACAGAAGTGAATTTCATTTTTGTAAACGTATATTCATATGAATAATTTCTTAGCTCCGAGCTTTGCTTTCAGATGCATACAAATCGATGTTTAACACTGTATTAGCGATTATTTAAAAAAAATATCCATATACATATTTTTTTTTATCGAAAACAAGCCCCTAATAAATTACAGAGTTATGGAAGCGAATCATGATTAAGTTGGATATAATGTCGCACAATAGGCTACCCGATTTGTAAGGCTTGAAGTAATTTACCATATAAGGTGTAATACCACTAAAGAATTCTCCATAGCCTTCTATGTTAAATACAAAAAAATTGAGCTTTCATACAGGATTCATCTTAAGTTTAATCTAAGTGACACTCATATCTCATGGAAGGGGTACCTAATAGGAAGCTTAACTCCGAAAATCAACATACATTTAATGGCATATAAGAAAAAACAGACAGTCTGAAGATGTCTACCGTCAAAAATCCTACTTTCACTTTCGATTTAACACAAATTCAGGTGGTTTCTTTCCAATGCAATCATTTTTTTATTTAAAACCACAAGGACATCAAATATGGGCTTAAAATTATCCTAAAATATGTAGGTTTCTGCTGACATTCAGTATTTTGCAGTATCTAATAGGGTTTATTTTTTATCCAACAATGTAGGAATCCATTTTCTGTTTACGTACTACTTTCCCATACGTTCTTTTCGACTGGTACCCATGTTTAGTGGTAATACACCTAAGAGCAATAAAAACTTGTTTCTTTAACCTTTTCTTTGCCTTAATTATATTCCTATATCAATATCCAGTCAAAAAAACTATATCAGGTATATGGCAGTCCAATATTTGAAAGAATTTATGTCCATATACAAAGGTACCTCCATGAAGCTTATAATGAACAAATCTGATTTTTCAGCTGTTGAGTTGAGATTGTGAAATAACATGACAATGGCTTTTTATCTCAATATATTACAAGTATGAAGCTGATTTTCAACACAATAAGCATCTTATGACATGTTTATATGCTTTATTTGTACATTTAACATCTAATTAATATGAAAATTTTTATTTTAAGCATACCCCCTTTTTTTTTTTGCCTCCTAGAAATGATCTCACAATATACTAAATTATGTTAATTCATGCTATGTTCCCATTAATTATGCATTGCAAGACATTAAATAAGGCCTAATACCTAGATATTAAGCAAAAATTACTTCAAATTGCCCAAAATATGTAAAATTATGATTGTTGATTTTCAGGTTTCTGTTATTTCTTGTGACCTGCAACTGTAATTTTCTTCAAAACTCAATAAATGAATATTTCTTGACAACTTTTGTTATGTTTCAAGTTAGCCGGATGCACAAATGTACATTTACAGTCAATTTATACTCTAAAATATAAAATCCACATTGACAATTTGAAAAATTAACAATAAATGTCCAGTGACAAATACAATTCTCCTGGGATCACTAAAATTACCTGGTTTTAAGTACATAATTCTGAAATAAAGCTGCTTTCTATAGTCTTATATTTTTTCATTTATACATTTTACATGTGTTCTAACTATAACTACCAAAATTTATCAGGAAAAACAAGTAGGATTATAAAATTTTCAAAAACAGTATCATCATATACCGTATTTGAAGTCGACTAAATGCCGCAACATGAAATTGTTAAAATTCTTAATTTTAGCAATCTTTTTCAACATTATCTGCCCTTTTACTACAAAAACACATTAAATCTACCAGTCTCAATAATTGTAAAGTCATAAATAAGTATAAAATTATATTTCAATACCCTCTGTGCATGTACATCTAGTGCATGGGGAATATTTTCCAAAATATTGCATAATATTCATATTGAAGCTGTAACATGACACCTTGATGTATTTTGTAACATTTTGGTGTGGAAAATGTCAAACTGGGTCTGTTGTGACTGTTCAAAGCCAATTTGAGTGTGGTACCATCAAAAACAAGTTTCTTGTTTTTTGCCTAAAAGGTGTAATACCACTAAAGAATTCTCCATAGCCTTCTATGTTAAATACAAAAAAATTGAGCTTTCATACAGGATTCATCTTAAGTTTAATCTAAGTGACACTCATATCTCATGGAAGGGGTACCTAATAGGAAGCTTAACTCCGAAAATCAACATACATTTAATGGCATATAAGAAAAAACAGACAGTCTGAAGATGTCTACCGTCAAAAATCCTACTTTCACTTTCGATTTAACACAAATTCAGGTGGTTTCTTTCCAATGCAATCATTTTTTTATTTAAAACCACAAGGACATCAAATATGGGCTTAAAATTATCCTAAAATATGTAGGTTTCTGCTGACATTCAGTATTTTGCAGTATCTAATAGGGTTTATTTTTTATCCAACAATGAAGGAATCCATTTTCTGTTTACGTACTACTTTCCCATACGTTCTTTTCGACTGGTACCCATGTTTAGTGGTAATACACCTATAACAATATGTTCGTAATGATGAACGGTAAGGCCACTAAAATGAATGAATCGCCTGTAAAATAAATAAACATAAATTATAATGTTGAATCTCCGTGAAAATATTAAACGTTTACATTTAAATCAACATCAAATTGAAATAAATATGAGTGCATAATTCTAGATCCTGAAAAACAAAATCAAGAAATCAAATATACATAACTACTGTAAAATACACAACGATTGATGGATTATTGTGTATTGAATAGCTAAAGTTATTATCATCCAGAATGGTACAAATAAATAAACAATAATATAATACTATTATAGATTGTTTTTATATTTATCAGGGAATTATATAAACATTTGAAGAAAAAAAAAATTTCCTGTATTTATTGATCAATCTAATTAACTGACAAAATAGTGTTTACATGTAAATTGCATATTTCTGTTGGATCGGACAAGGGCGCGTACGCTACGTATACATAGGGTTATGATTATTTGTTTTATATCATCAACAAAAATATTTATTGTTCATTAAGGTGCCTCATTACAATAATCAGAACTTTTAAAGCACAATAACTTTGACGCTGTACATACACAATCCTGTGCTATAAAACAAGACATAAATAGCTTAATAGAGACCGATAGTTTAATATATACTTAATTCATTTTTTAGTAAATAGTCTCAGCATAGGTATTGCAAGGTTAATGTCTTTCTCGCATGATAAACAAGTAATAGTGAAGTGACAACAGTATACGTATTCTGTACGTGTATCACACTTTGCTAATATTTTAATACATTTAAAGTCACATTTCTTAATAAACATCGCAAGTTAAAATATGACATGAAAATCAAATACGCAACAATTGATGGATTATTGTGTATTGAATACACTAAATTTATTAAGGGCCAGACTAGTATGACATAAATAATAATAATATATAAATAAATAAATAAATACGTATAGATACACGATAATATAATACTATAGATCGTCATATTCAATGAGCTAGTGACGACTACAGTATTACGTAATCTCTCTACTCAGCGGGTGATTTAGATGACCGTGCGATTTAACTGGTAAAATGCAAATTTAAAAGGTAAAATGCTAAAATCCCACGATAATGCAAATTTAAAAGGAAAAACGCAAATATAAAAGGAAAAACGCTAAAATCCCACGACAATGCAAATTTAAAAGGAAAAACGCAAATATAAAAGGAAAAACGCTAAAATCCCACGACAATGCAAATTTAAAAGGAAAAACGCAAATATAAAAGGAAAAACGCTAAAATCCCACGACAATACAAATTTAAAAGGAAAAATGCTAAAATCCCACGACAATGCAAATTTAAAAGGAAAAACACAAATATAAAAGGAAAAACGCTAAAATGCCACGACAATGCAAATTTAAAAGGTAAAACGCAAATATAACAAGACAATTCGCTAATTTAACTGGTAAACGCTAATATAACTGGTAATCTTTAATTATTTGCATTTTACCGGGAATATTTGCATTTTACCGGGGATAATTGCATTTTCTATTTCCTAGTGTATATTTAGAGATAAGTTTAGACAGGATTCTGGGTTTATACAGGTCAGATTAACAAAGATTTCCTACATTAGGACTATATTTAGAGATAAGTTAAGACATGATTCTGGGTTTATACAAGTCAGATTAACAAAGATTTCCTACATTAGGACTATATTTAGAGATAAGTTTAGACAGGATTCTGGGTTTATACAGGTCAGATTAACAAAGATTTCCTACATTAGGACTATATTTAGAGATAAGTTTAGACAGGATTCTGGGTTTATACAGGTCAGATTAACAAAGATTTCCTACATTAGGACTATATTTAGAGATAAGTTAAGACATGATTCTGGGTTTATACAGGTCAGATTAACAAAGATTTCCTACATTAGGACTTTATTTAGAGATAAATTTAGACAGGATTCTGGGTTTATACAGGTCAGATTAACAAAGATTTCCTACATTAGGACTATATTTAGAGATAAGTTTAGACAGGATTATGGGTTTATACAAGTCAGATTAACAAAGATTTCCTACATTAGGACTATATTTAGAGTTAAGTTTAGACAGGATTCTGGGTTTATACAGGTCAGATTAACAAAGATTTCCTACATTAGGACTATATTTAGAGATAGTTTAGACAGGATTCTGGGTTTATACAAGTCAGATTAACAAAGATTTCCTACATTAGGACTATATTTAGAGATAAGTTTAGACAGGATTCTGGGTTTATACAGGTCAAATTAACAAAGATTTCCTACATTAGGACTATATTTAGAGATAAGTTTAGACAGGATTCTGGGTTTATGCAGGTCAGATTAACAAAGATTTCCTACATTAGGACTATATTTAGAGATAAGTTTAGACAGGATTCTGGGTTTATACAGGTCAGATTAACAAAGATTTCCTACATTAGGACTATATTTAGAGATAAGTTTAGACAGGATTCTGGGTTTATACAGATCAAATTAACAAAGATTTCCTATATTAGGACTATATTTAGAGATAAGTTTAGACAGGATTCTGGGTTTATACAAGTCAGATTAATAAAGATTTCCTACATTAGGACTTTATTTAGAGATAAGTTTAGACAGGATTCTGGGTTTATACAGGTCAGATTAACAAAGATTTCCTACATTAGGACTATATTTAGAGATAAGTTTAGACATGATTCTGGGTTTATACAGGTCAAATTAACAAAGATTTCCTACATTAGGACTATATTTAGAGATAAGTTTAGACAGGATTCTGGGTTTATACAGGTCAGATTAACAAAGATTTCCTACATTAGGACTATATTTAGAGATAAGTTTAGACAGGATTCTGGGTTTATACAGGTCAGATTAACAAAGATTTCCTACATTAGGACTATATTTAGAAATAAGTTTAGACAGGATTCTGGGTTTATACAGGTCAAATTAACAAAGATTTCCTACATTAGGACTATATTTAGAGATAAATTTAGACATGATTCTGGGTTTATACAGGTCAAATTAACAAAGATTTCCTACATTAGGACTATATTTAGAGATAAGTTTAGACAGGATTCTGGGTTTATACAGGTCAAATTAACAAAGATTTCCTACATTAGGACTATATTTAGAGATAAGTTTAGACAGGTTTCTGGGTTTATACAGGTCAGATTAACAAAGATTTCCTACATTAGGACTATATTTAGAAATAAGTTTAGACAGGATTCCATTTTATTCAGGGTTCGGTGTAGGCAGATATCACTTTGTATCTATATTAAATAAGAGTTAATGTTTTGTTTTACAGAATCAATACAGTGAAGAGTTATAAATGATGAGGAATACCCTTGGACCATGGTTGTAGAATTAATGTTTTGTTTTACAGAATCAATACAGTGAAGAGTTATGATGAGGAATACCCTTGGACCATGGTTGTAGAATTAATGTTTTGTTTTACAGAATCAATACAGTGAAGAGTTATGATGAGGAATACCCTTGGACCATGGTTGTAGAATGAATGTTTTGTTTTACAGAATCGATACAGTGAAGAGTTATGATGAGGAATACCCTTGGACCATGGTTGTAGAATGAATGTTTGTTTTACAGAATCAATACAGTGAAGAGTTATGATGAGGAATACCCTTGGACCAATGGTTGTAGAATGAATGTTTTGTTTTACAGAATCGATACAGTGATGAGTTATGATGAGGAATACCCTTGGACCATGGTTGTAGAATGAATGTTTGTTTTACAGAATCAATACAGTGAAGAGTTATGATGAGGAATACCCTTGGACCATGGTTGTAGAATGAATGTTTTGTTTTACAGAATCAATACAGTGATGAGTTATGATGAGGAATACCCTTGGACCATGGTTGTAGAGTTAATGTTTTGTTTTACAGAATCAATACAGTGAAGAGTTATAAATGATGAGGAATACCCTTGGACCATGGTTGTTAGCTGGTACCCTGGTAGTTCTTGTTCTTATTTTTACCATGAACAATCACAGCTCTATAATGGCAGAACTAGAAAATGTGAAATCACTGATCGCTTCCATGGAAACATCTGCTAAAAACCATAAAAACAACATACCTGTTGAAGATGCAGGAAAGCCAATTTCTCTAAAAGGAGCGTTCGAAGAGAAAAGAAATTTAGTAGTTTCAGCTCAAGATTTCAAACCAGATTCATTAAAGCAAGATAAAGATGTAGAATCTGACTTTAAGACAAAGTTGCAGTCTCTTATTGACCAACAAGTTCCAGCAGACGATCCTGCTCTGGTTAAGATAATTAGAAACCATTTCATACAACAGCCATCGACAGAACCTTACAATCTTCTCAATCCAGAAAGACTAGATTTTTCCCATGGTCAAACACCATTCATTGATAGTAGATTAAAGTTCATGGTAAGAATTAGACTTCAATTGATAAAACTAGCTTTGGAGCTTCAGATAAAATAATGTTGTGTACAGTCTTATATTGTTATCTCAAACTGGTAAAAGTTGTTTCTTTGAAAAACTCATAGTAAATATGTGGTTTGTTCATAGTACGTCACAGATATACCGCAAAAAATCACTGTGATAGATATGTTACTCGTCTTGGTAATACTGACATATCTTTTGAGTCTCTAATTATTTCTTATGCATTTTCGGTGACAGGAAGTAACAGTCTAAAAGCAAAAAGAAATTTTGGAGATATATTAAAGAGAACAAAAGATATATCCATATCACCATTTAAGATGAGTGATAGTCTATTACAGTGATTTATCATACTATGTCTGACTGTACTGTACCTTTTAGTTTAATTTAACTTGGATAACTCAGTTACTCTGCTATTTAGAAGTTAAATCATCTGTTGTGTTTAAACTTACTTGTTAATATGAATATGTTGCTTCTTCAAGCTTATCTGGCTCAACTTATATTTAGGTTTTATGTATAAATTTTGAATCCAAGATGGCCACCATTCCAGGACAAAGTTTAATATTGGATCGATATGCATACCGGAAGATATTTTTAAAATTTCTTCTTTGAAACCACAGAGCCATTTGAAATTAAATTAATTCATTTATATATTTATTCCTTGTCTCATTTCCTCTACAAAGTTGCATCTTATATGGTGATCAGATTTTCAAGATGGCCACTACTGCAGGATATAATTCAGAAATCAATATAGATGTGATCAGATTTCCAAGATGGCCACCACCACAGGATATATTTCAGAAATCAATATAGATGTGATCAGATTTCCAAGATGGCCTCACCACCACATAATATGGTTTGGAAATCAGTATAGATAACAATCCAGAAGAACCTCATTATTTCCAACTCTGATCAATTTTCTTTACTTGATTTGTAATAAAGGTCTGGTAGTGGTGCACATATTCAGTAGTTGTAGTAATAAACTATCCATGGTACAGGTCCTGCAGTAATACAATGTTTATTTGAACTGATATAACAAGTAGATAATGTTCAGCTTTATTTATTAATAAATTAAATAATTACTGTTAGTATTAAAAGGACACTATGTTCATTCAGATCTAGATATTATTGTATTTTTTTTAGGTGTTTTATTTTCCATTTCTTCATTTGACTGGTAGAGGCTCAAGGTAAAAATAGCATTTAAATTTAAAATGCTGCTTAGCATGCTTTGATGGAATAATCCCTGGTATTAGATGCATGCTTGTTAATGTTACAGTTTGTCAATGAAACAGAACATTTTATTTATTATGCTAGTATTGCTTGCACATATATATAGTATAGCAATTAATTGTTTTCAGCAAAATGCATACAGCTTTTTTTTTATATCATTACCAGCAATCATATTATTCATATATTATTACAGTGAAATCTAATTGAAATTGATCCCCCTTTTCATATACAGTAAAGCCTGTCTAAAACGAACCTTGTGCTTGTGACCTGCCTTTGTGTTCGGAGTAGATAAGTGTTCGCTTTATTACAGGTTAAATTAAGAAAGATTTCCTACATGGGGACATTATTTAATGTGTGGTTTATACAGGATTAGTTTATTCAGTGTTCAGTTTAGACAGATATCACTGTTTATCACTATTTTGTTTATTTTCCCTTTGATGTTTATTTTTTTAAACCAATGTGTTTCATATCACGTTAGCGCTGAGACGATTCAAATTATTGCTAATCGGTAAGCGTTGTCAAGGACACGTAGTAATATCACTGTTTTCTGATATGACGTCACATTACCAAATCCTTGATAAACATACTATCATAGTGATAAAATAATTAACAATGTTTTTTTAAAACGAGAGGACGTTTCGCAGTCATCTCTCATCGAAGGGCATACGAGAAACGTCCTCTCATTTTAAAAAACATTGTTAATTATTTTATCACTATGATAGTATGTTTATCAAGGATTTGGTAATGTGACGTCATTATAACGTCATATCAGAAAACAATGATATTACTACGCGTCCTTGACAACGCTTACCGATTAGCAATAATTTGAATCGTCTCAGCGCTAACGTGATATGAAACACACTTAATATCGCATATAAAGATCTCAATATGAAACCTTTCCAGGTCCATTTAAGATCTAAATTTTAATTAGAATGAGTACAGTGAGACTACTATGATAACAACATTTTCATTTTCAGGACAATCATAATTATATTCTTTTTGCCTACACAAAAAACGTTTTCAAAAATATTATGAATATGTAATGTGCCCATATACTTACCATAATAGGCCACCATAGTCTCTCTTGTTACACAAATCTGAGTATTTATTTTAAAATGGACTTGGTACAAAAGACTATGTGGTACAACACATTTTATATGCCTTTTTTTTCTTTTCTTTTTTCGTGGTCAAGATCATATGGTAGTTGGATTTACAACTACCTATGTAATCAGTGCCTATCACTACTAAACTTGTGAGTTCAAATCCTGTTTATGGCTAGGTGTACTCAATACATCAGTATGAGATAAAGTTTGTCAGTGACATATGACAGGTTAGTGGTTTTCTATGGGTACTCAAGTTTCCTTCACCAATAAAACTGATCACCACGATATAACTGAAATATTGTTGGAAGCCCGATTTTGTAAATGGGGACTGGTTATTGCAGGTACTGTATGATATACGAAAAGAAATAATAAACGACTAAAAACATGGAATTAAACTTATTTTATATGATGTGAGACATCAACCTATCCGAACATATCATAATACATATTACGATGTGGCGTTAAACACCATAACACTAACACTATGCCTTTTTTTTAAACTGTTGTCATAGTTATTTGGTTATCTCATTACAGATTTTTTTTGAATATACAGTGGAACCTGAGCAATCCGACACCTGAGTTTTCCGACATCCTGTGACATCCGACAAAAATTTATGGTCCCAAAGTATTTCTGTTAACTAAAATAAAACCTGAGTATTCCGACATCCTGTATGATACGACACATTTCCCTGGTCCCTTGGTGTGTCGGATTAGACAGGGTCTAAATATACAATTTAAAGTGTACCATCTACCTTCAGCATGTTTACATGTAGTAAACAGGTGTATTATGACAAACAATATACAGTCAAATCTGTCTTATGTCACCTTCTACAGGAACATTGAAATTGAATTAGGGTCACATAAAACAGATGGTCACCTAATACAGGTTTGATTATATAAAATGCACTGTGAAGGTAAAATAAAATTAAGGTCACATAATACAAGTTATTGCTTAGTAGAGGTGGTCACTAAAGCTGGTTTGACTAGTATTCACTACGGTATATATACAAATGTAGGTTTAAATGAAGCATGTATATCAAACCTGCGGGGTCTAGGACAATAGCCCCCCGGACAATAGCCCCCTGGACAATAGCCCCCTGGACAATTGCCCCCCTAGGACAATAGCCCCCCGGTCAATTGCCCCCCATCCCCCAATTTTTTTATTTCATTTTTATGAGAAATAAATATGCATAAACTCAGATTAAATTATTCAAATTACTTTTAAGTTGGATTTTCTTCTTTGTATATTAATCACAGGGGCTTGAATCGCTTTCTCTTATTATTTATACACTAAATTGCAATATCATTTATAGATATTTTATTTTTAGATAGAGTTTAATGATTTCCCAATTAAGTTTAATTACCTTACAAAATTGGTCTTCAAAGAAAAATTATAAAAAGAAATTTGATTGAACAATGATCAAAGCTAAGTACAAAGGTTAATAATTAAAAAGAATTTTGAGAACAAATTATTGCAAACTAAGTACAAGCTTAGAACTGGCTTAAATAGGAGTGTATTTTGAAGTGAAAGTATAGTAGTGCAGTGGAGTTCATAGAGTCAGAAAGGGGTAATCAGAAACTAAATATAAAACTGAAAAAAAATTGTGGGGGCAATTATCCTAGGGTGGCAATTGTCCGGGGGGCTATTGTGCAGGGGCTATTGTCTGGGGGGCAATTGTCCGGGGGGCTATTGTCCTGCTCCCCAAACCTGCATGTGTATGTATTATTATCATCTTTCCCTCCTGCTATATCTACCTTCTGAATCCATAAGCAAAACTTGTATCAAAGTTCGCGTGAGCTGAGCTGGACTTATCAACAGTGAGCAGGAGCTATCACCAAATTCTCCCAACATTTAAACGATAATTCCTGTGAAGATGACAAAAGTAAATAAAATTCAGCAACACCATCAGCTAGTTAACATTTTACTTATATATCAAATTAAGAACCGTCGTGTTAGCAATATCAACAAACATTGTCCTACAAAAATGTACTTGTCACAATTCTTGATAACCTCTGCTGAGACGTCCTAATTTTTACGTCATAAGCGAGGTCGTGACCTTTATGTTTTCTTAAACGGAACGGCATTGGTAAACAAAACCGGTGAATTGCCGACTTTGATGTTTGTAATAAAAAAAACCAATGAATATCACCATTAAAGGAAAAATTCAACAATCTTAACATTTATATTAACCTGTAAAAATGAATGGTATATTTGCAAACTACTTATGAACTATGTTTTGGGGAAGTGTATTTTGAATATTTTGAATCATGTGATTTTTCCTGCGAAAATACAAATATAGATGTATCCGTGTTTATGTTTGATTTAAGGATGATAAACATATCATCTGAATGTGAATATGATTGATACGGAAAAATATCAGCCTGCTCGACAGGCTGATATTTTCGGTATCAATCAATTCACATCCAGATAACATATACGTATAAAGTTATTGTACAGCTAGCTCTATCTTGACTGTAGAGCTAACTGACTTTATTTTCCTTAAAGGCACACAGACCGTTATTTTAATTGAAAAAAATGTTTCCCAATATAAGACCTAAATTTTGATTTAAAAAACCATTGAAGATATATTGCAGTTGAAATTTTTCATAATATCATACATAAATAGCCTAGAACAAAGGAAATATGTTGCTGTTTGAATTTCTTCCATCCAGGAAAGAATTCAATGTTGGCCTTCCCAATGCTAAGCATTCAAATTCTTTTCACTAATTACGACATTATAACCAATTTTTTTAATCTGGCTTTTTGTTCAGAACATTTTATTAGTATTAAACATTGAATATTGGGAACTTTTAGTATAAACAAAAAATTCAATTCTGACAGCCTGTGTGCCTTTAAGCCTCTGGAAAAGTAACTCTTAATAATAAGAGAGATTTGACATCTGAAAAAATATGATGCATTGTAGTTACAAATACAATATCTCCAGAATCATAGTTGGTAATTATAACCCACAGCTGATCACTGATGACTGGAGAGTAATACGAGTGTGATCAGCTGTGGGTTACTGATAATGCTTCAGACCAAATAGAAATTAATTCTGTTACCCCTCACCACTGTCAACTCTAAGACAAAGAAAACTCTGCTTACCAGCAGTCAATTTTTTTTTATTATATTTTCAAAAGTTTCTTTTATTTTATTTTCGGATTTCTGGACAGCAGATTACATGTACATCAAATATGAGTGACTACTAAGTACAGATAAAGCAGATTTTTAAAAGTATTGAATATTACAAAACAAAGCTAAAGTCCAAGATTTTTTGGGTAAAAAATGGTATCCTTTGTTATAGTCACTGGATTATTGTGAAAACTTTACAAATATTCTAATCTTGATTTCACCATGGAAGCAGAATTTCTGTCATACCAGTGCTTAAAAATTCAGAATCTTATTTAAGAAAAAATCTGCCTGTTTGGTCAACTCTATATATTAGAATAGAGTAACTGTGGAACTGCAGCTCTAATGGTCTTTTTCTAGTGACATTAGAGCTATGATCACTAAGCCAAAAAATACCATAATAGTTGCAATTCTGCAGTTATGGATAGGGGTGATGGGAAACAGACATGTGTTTTATTTAATTGTGACGTTGGGAAAGTTATGAAAACAAAATCGTCCAGTATGTAGTACAGTGATATTAGACCAGTACTAATGGATAGTATGGGGATATGTTTTTTTTGCAGTTTACAATAACATACTATTTGTTTGTGTAAAACTTAGACTAATACAGATGATACATGTCTCATTATTTCTGGAAAAGTGATATCATTGATAACTCACTGTAGTTATTGTATTTAGTATTGCCATCATGCTTACTTCTTCTTACATGAAACTAAAAAAGTTTTAAATGCTATCGTTTATATTTTTTGCTGCAAAGAATTTGATGGTTGCTGTAACAGTTGTCAGAATTTTGCCATTCTAATACATGTACTCATATAGCAGTGCTAGTTTTGAAAATATTTCCAATTTTTACTAAGAAGATATTAATGTAATTTTAACTTATCCATTCAGCCTTAAAATAGAATTCAGTATGATCGCCACATCACATTTTTCGATTTCAGAGGTGGCTAAGATAGTTTGTGTCACATTAGCCACACAGGCGAACGTAAATGTCTTTCTTCCTTAAAAACGATAATTATTATTAAATTATGACATCAAACCAACCGTTTCAAGTGTAATATTCACGATACATTGTATATACATTTTGTTATTTCAGGTTACTCAGTTTTCAAGTTCATACATTAAACAAAAATGCAAGATTTAAAATTACATTTGTTATATTTATTTATATAGCAATATAAAAGGGGTTGTTGTGGTCATGATCGTATGGTAGTTGGATCTACAACTACCTGTGCAATAAATGTCTATCACCACAAAAGTTGTGAGTTTGAATCTTGCTCATGGCGAGATGTACTTGATATGTGATCAAATTTGTCAGCGACTTGCGACAGGTCAGTGGTTTGCTCTTAGTACTCCAGTTTCTTTCATCAATAAAACTGACCACCATGATATTCTGTGGTAGAATATTGTTCAAAGTGGCGTTAAACACCATAAAACAACATTTAATATTAAAACATTGTCTGAATTAAATTGTAATTCTTTTTAGCATAAACTTTTATTATGTTTTGATCATGCATTCTAGGAGGGTGGATTCTATGTAGAATGTGGAGCTTTAAATGGAGAAAAGGGATCCAATTCCTTGTTTTTTGAGAGAGTAAGAAAATGGAATGGTTTGTTAATAGAGGGTGATCCATCTAATTATGCCGAGCTGAAGAAGAAAAATAGAAAAGCATTCTCTATAAATGCTTGTCTCAGTCCAAGAAAAACAGCAGCTAAGGTACCCAATTACAATGTATGCTGGGAAATGTTATTCTGGTTTGTTGTGGAATATGTTGTAATAACAGTAGTCTCCATCTTATTAGGTCCCTCCCACCAAAGACCACCCTTCTTATCAGGCCAAATTTCAGATGAAGGGAGATAGTGAAATATATTTCCCTGCAAGAGAACTCGGCCATCTTTCAAGGCCACTTTTTCATTGTAGAAAGGGTGACATTATAAGAGGGATACTACTGTACTCGTATAGAAACATTGATCATGTGAATAGTAGAACAGCTATCATGATTATTGAGGGAGCTCGAATCCAGCTAATGGCGGGGTTTTCTCGATACAACATTATGTGATAAAGTGGTGTTAAACTTTAAACCAAAAACCACCATAATTAATGAACATTTGATCAGTAGTCCAATAAGATTGATTGTATTATTGTTTAATGTTACATGAGCCTTGTTAGTTATATCTGTGACTAGAACATGTGTACACACAAAAAATATGATGAGTAAAAGGTGGCACTTAAAAGCGAGTTAATTTATAGATGTGTTGATGCCACAATAAAAACAGCATTATAGGCCCCCAAGCAAAGCAGTGCACTGGGGGCCCATCATACCTATGCAACCACTCACAGGAATTAAATTGTAAATGTCGTTAAAATTAAATATATATTTATTGTAATGGTATTTCCAACAACATCAGTGTTTAAACATTAAAAAACATGCCGTACACAACATAAATAGATTAGCATGGGGCCCTTATAGCTCTTTGGGCCCCTGGGCAACTGTCCAACGTGCCCATGCGTTAAAATGGTACTGACAGGATGCCCAACGACCACAAAGATTAAGCATGGTAGATTTGTACTACATAGAAAACTGTACATGTCGTAGATATAATAGTGGAATACAACCTACATATAATTTTTAACTGCCTGCCTCTAGTGCGGTAGATCATGGGTTTGATCCATTGTGGGGTCAAACTAAAGACTAAAAATTGTCTGTTTCTATATTAAGCGCATAGCATTAAGGGTAAGAGCAAAGATGGGTTTGCTCAGAATCAGGATAATATGTGAGAGGGTAGCGACATGTCTTTTCGTAGATTGTTGATTCAGTGATGTAACACTATTAAATCATACTTCCTGTATTGCTCTAGTACAAAGCAGACATCATCATCTCATCAAAAGTAACTTGTTCTTGCCATGATAAAGCTGACAAATTGTTCACTTGGCTTTAGACAGCAATCACTCACTCACTCATTTTTCTCTTGTAGTTAAACTTCAATAAAGCCTTTAATATGGGACGTGCAATCCACAATGAAGAGGCAGAAAGATGGATGAAACAAGTGAGGATGAAGAAAGACATGGTACAAATAGAATGTTTTCCCCTGTATTCTCTGATGCTGGCGTTAAACAGGACAACCATCGACTTTTTCAGCCTAGACGTTGAAGGAGATGAATTTAATGTGTTAAAAACTATTCCATTTGATAAACTAGACATAAAAATGTTGACAATAGAATATGCTCATGGTGGGTCAGGAGGTCGTGAAATACAGAGGTTTCTCGAGGGGAAAGGATATGAAGTTATGCTGAAAGTCTCAAAAGATGACTGGGGGGTTAATGATTTAATATTTAGAAAGAAAGGCTTGACACATTAAATATGATCTAGTTTACTATGACCTGACACTTTATGTACGAAGTCTATACAATGTATGTACTCTTAATTTGGTTGAGAATGATTTTCATTTACTTTTGGCCTGTCCTAAATAAACTAATATTAACAAGAACTGATCACTTGTTGCTCCAATCAAAACATCAATAATATTAATGATTATTAATTAACTTTGATTTATTAGCCTTTATATGATCAAATCTGTCAATACAATATAAAAACTTTCATTGGGCCAATACGGCAAAAACCAGTCCAATACAGATATTTTCCGTATTGGCCCAATTCCAGTCAGTCCAATAACAACTAGATCGGAATCCGCTAGACATTTCGACAATTGCAAGGAAAAATCCCGAGAGATATTAGACTGGTTAATTAATAAAGGTATCATTGCGTGATGTTTTTTCATATTGGCCTAGTTATAGGTCTTCGGTCTGCTGTATTGGCGTTCGGCTGCGCCTCAGGCCAATACAGCAGGCCTCTGACCTATAACTAGGCCAATAGGAAAAACATCACATAATAATACTATATAATTATCTTAATTTTATATTCAGGGATGAAGATGTTTAAATTCTATGATTTATCTTTTTTTTTTACCATATTCAAACATTCAATTGTCAGGAGATATAATTCAGTACTTGTGGTAAATTATCCAATTAACAGTATGGATTCAGAATATTATTGCACACACTATTTTCATCATTTGGTTTCTGTCGTCTGCTTCTGTTAGATTTTCACATTTCAGTCTTTTTTCTCAGAAACCACTTGATAAATTGGATCAGCATACGTGTCACATGAGCACACATGGTTCTCAACATATATTGAAATTGTTTTCCATTGGGCCAGTGCTAATTATGCTATCTGATTGGCTGAAATTTCAAACATTTTCTAAGATTCGACATATGTGATTGAATTATTGCTTGATATAAATGTTCCTTATCAATACAATTCTCTAAAACACAGGAGGTTTATGGTGTTTAACGCCACTTTCAACAATATTTCAGTTATATTGTGGCGGTCAGTTTTATTGGTGGAGGAAACCGGAGAAAACCACAGACCTGCCGCAAGTCACTGGAAACCAGAGTACCCAGAGAAAACCACCGACCTGTCATAAGTTACTCAGACAAACTTTATCACATAATGTTATATCGAGTACAGTCGTCGTCGTGATGAGCTGGATTCAAACTCTCGAACTAAAATATACCACCACCCTGGAAATTTTAATTCAAGCTCTTCATCTCACTAAATGATAAATTATATATCAAAATTAGGCATTTTCTTGATTTTATTTTTATTTTAGAATTTAATTTGATCAATATTGATTCCATATAGCCAATGATAAGCATGGGGAGATTATGGTGTTTAACGCCTTTTTCAACAATATTTCAGTTATATTGTGGCGGTCAGTTTTATTGGTGGAGGAAACTGGAGAAAACCACAGACTTGCCGCAAGTCAATGACAAACTTTATCACATAATGTTGTATTGAGTACACCTCGCCATGAGCGAGATTTGAACTCACAACGTCAGTGGTGATAGGCACTGATTGCATATGATCACTACCACGAAGGCCCCTGATAAGCATGGGATGGAGGTCACTTCCTATATAAAGGTATATGTAGAATGGGTAAACTTTCAGATATATGAGTTGTAAATTTTCCACGTCAGTATATTAGAAGATGGGGATTTAAAGCTATGATATATCAATAAGCCATATGAGCAAGAATATGGTATTTGAACTTTTGGTTTCTTTTGGTATCCAAATGGTTAAATACTAAAACTTAAATATTTCACACGTGGAATATGATTATATCAACACTGTACAAAAGAAACAAGTGATATCAAGGGAAAATATTTACCCATCTTTTTAAACATTTTTATCGTGACAGGAAACCAAATGCTTATTACAAGTTATGGTAATAAACATTTGGTTTCCTGTCGCGATGAAAATTTATGAAATGGCACCATCTAAGACTATCATTATCAGAATTATTGTTCGGATGACAATATTCAAATCTATTCATATGGCCTTCTATGCGAACACGTCTTGAGCATGCGCACTGTTTAGAAACAATAAACAACATGTGGTTCTTGGGCAAAAGAGAAACTGTCAACGCGTGGAAGAAAGCGGACTTTGACGGATTCAGAGATAAAGAGGAATAGAAGTGAAGTATCTTCCAAATGGAACAAATGCAGGATATATGTAGGGGATCAGTTGGACCGTTGCCGTTGGATGGAGCGAACTCAAGGAAGTGCTTGATTATTGTTGATAGGTAAGCCGAGCATGTTGCCTTCTTTTCTCAATCGTTTTTCATATTTTATGAATTTATGATGATGCCTATGATCATTTTCAGTAGATATTAATCAATATATGTAATTTTGCACCTGGCAACAGCAAATTATTGTCAATGAGTAGCATAAAACGGCCGTATTTGCGAGGTAAACAAACACAAATTTTAAGAGGCCAGCAAAGGGGAAATGGGAGTGCAACAATGATATCAATGACAATGCAGTTTATTATTATCAATTTAAAAAAAAATATCGAATCAATTCATTTTTAATGCAAGAATTAAAACTGTACATGGCTTAATGAAAACCCTATAAAGTTCTTTTTATTCAAGCAAATTTATTTCTTTGATATACAACATATAATTAGGCTTTTAATTTTATCAAATTTCAACAACTTGGACATGAAACTTAGTTTTGGGAACCAAAAGTATATACCTTACTTTCTGCGAATTATCACTATAATGGAAAATCAGTATGTATTTTTCAAATAAAAGCTTTCTATTTAAAGAAGCTTCATTTCAATTGCACTTTTAGTTTGGATCCTGTAAGTATAATATATAATTATAAACAAGGTTTTGAAGAAATGATATGAATATCCATTGAAATTTTCAAGTTTCAGAACTTTTTTTATATATGACTACAAAATTTTACTGAAAATTTCAGAAATGTCCTAAAATGCATAATTTAGACCATGGCTAAATGAAAATCATTTTCAATTCCTTTATGCAAACAAGTTTATATCTTGGGTACTGGAAATACATTACATAAATAAGGTTAAAAGTACTTTTCAACAAGTTTGAACATAAAACTTTGTTATGGGAGCCAAAATTATATCTTCCTGTCTGTGAATTATCACCATAGTGGAAAATCAGTATGTATCTTTTATATAAAAAGCTTTCCATTTAAATAAGTGTCATTTCAGTAGCATTTTTAGTTAGATCCTGTAAGTATGATATATAAACAAGGTTTTTAAAAAATAATATGAAGATCCATAGAAATTTGCAAGTTTCAGAAACTTTTCTATATATGTGACTATAAAATTTTACTGAAATGTCCTGAACTGCATATTTTAGACTATGACTAAATGAAAATCGTTTTCAATTTCCTTATGCAAACCAAGTTTATTTCTTGACTATTCTAAAAACATTACATTAACTAGTTTTTTACTACATTTCAACAATTTTGGACATACTTTACTATCTTAGAATTATCAACATAGACATGATAGAGGGAAATCAATATGTATTTTTCATATAAAGGCTTTCTATTTAAAGAATTGTCATTTGAACTGCTTTTTATCCCCTCGCCAACGAAGTTGCGAAGGGATATAGTAACGCTACCGTCCGTCCGTCACATCCTTGTGAACACTCTAGAATCAACATCCTTCAATGGATTTTGACCAAACTTGGTACATACTTAGTCCTTAAGAGAATTTGAAACCCTATTGATTTTCAAGGTCAAAGGTCAAGGTCACAGGGTCAAATTTGTACTGCGTAACATCCTTGTGAACACTCTAGAATCAACATCCTTCAATGGATTTTGACCAAACTTGGTACATACTTAGTCCTTAAGAGAATCTGGAACCCTATTGATTTTCAAGGTCGTATGTCAAAGATCAAGGTCACAGGCTAATATTTTTACCGCATAACATCCTTGTGAACACTAGAATCAACATCCTTCAATGGATTTTTGACAAAACTTGGTACATACTTAGGCCTTAAGATAACCGAAACACTATTGATTTTCAAGGTCATAGCCTTATAGGTCAAAGGTCAAGATAACCGGGTCAAAATTTTACAGCGTAACATCCTTGTGAACACTCTAGAATCAACATCCTTCAATGGATTTTGACCAAACTTGGTACATAACTCCTTAAGAGAATCTGGAACCCTATTGATTTTCAAAGTCAAAGGTCAAGGTCACCGGGTCAAATTTTTAGGCGAGGGGATATGCTACGCTTTGCCCTTGTTTAGTTTGGATCTTGTAAGTATGATTTATAAACAAGATTTTTAAGAAATAATGTGAAGATCCATAGCAATTTGCATGTTTCACAGTGTGTGAATTTAACAGTAGACCGATGGCCCATGTCTGTGTTAGAATCATGCAGGTTTTTGTAAAATTATCAACATTTTTTAGGCAAATTACTACAAAAACTGGTAATTTCAGACAAATGTGATTTTGTAGTGATTGATATTTGTACTTTTGATTTAGATATTCTGACCAAGGTAATTCTAGAGTAGAAGAAATGAGCAGCCATCACATTTCAACGAAACGGATGAAACTGGAGAAATCGAGTTCATTTGTGAACCCATTTGAGTATGTTCATTTTGTTAAAGATTAGACATATTCTACATTATGTTTATAGGTAACATTGTCAATATTGTTCAACACAGTCACTTGTATAACAGTTTCCTATTAATTATTGTGGCTTGCATAGTGATACTACTAGTAGCATATTATATAGGGATCATGTTGGCTTCTGCGTCATCGTTACATTTTCATCAATCCACAAGCTAAAATGGCCAGTTCTCCTTAGCTACTTACGGGAATGAAACCAAACTGGGACAGAATTGATGCACGTCTGGCGCACCAAATTTTTTCCTGGAACTTTGATGTAATTTTGTCTCTTTATATTGTGTTGTGTAGATGTGTGCTGGATACATGTATATAGATTTAATATTATTTTGAAAAGCTTTTTCGTTATACAGCTGCACATCAGAACCATATAACAAAATTTGTTTCAATATTATACACATACACTGTAATAAACAATTATTTTTTATTCTTACAGTCTCTCAATAGATATTACTGAAGAGGGCAGTGATGTTGGTGATGATTCTGACGATGGAGATTTTGAACCTAGCCTCAACTTCACTCTAAGGTTTATCATGTTAATTTCATATGTTTCAGTTGTAACTTACATACATTTGTACTTGAAATTTTGTCCTAATAGCAGAACCATGCATGATCATATGTCATAGGAGCTTTATTATACCCCCGCTCTACTGGAAGGGGGGGGGGTATACTGTTTTACCTCTGTCTGTCCGTTCGTCCCAAGATGTTCATAACATTTTTCTCAGTAATTATTTATGGCAGCAATCTGATATTTGATCATAGGCTTCAGAAGGGTTAATCGAAAGTCGCAAACCCGCTGCGTTGTCCATGGTCAAGTCCGGTAGAAGTCCCATCCGATGAAGGGAAAGACATCAACAACAAATGAAGTTCAGGTCTGATTTGGGTAACAGACACCCTGTAACCATTGACCAGCTCGTGATGCCTGCCGTAGAACTTCTTGAGGGATGACCACAACCTAAAATCTGTCTACAAATCACTCAAATCCTTCATAAAGTGGACTTGTAATGATATGTTTAGTTTGTCATTCACTATACATTCGAGATATTCATCTTGAATTGAAAGTTAGGGCTCCATAGATCATAATCTCAATTCTATTGTTTTATTCTTGTGAATTACATTGTATGTATTTTTCTACTTCAGGTGGCAGAGAAGTTACAACAAAAAGACAGCTAGATGGTCTGTGCAGCCTGTTAAAGCTGACAAGTCATATTCCTATGTTCCAAGACTATTAAGGGTCATCATTTGTATGAGACTGCAAGATAATGAAGGAATGAATTAACGTGTGCAGTTGGAAGTAGATGATCTCAGAAGAATCTCGGTCCATCTTGCACCAATTCCACAACCTCCAACTCGGGATGATATTGTAGCATCTCAGAAATCCAGATTTGAAGACCAAGACAAAACAATTGACTACCGGTATATTGTCGCATAAAATAAATTTAGATTGTCACTCTTTGTTTTTCCTGGTCTAACAGAAGTTCTGCACATTTAGAGCAGAAAAGTACCCAAGTCAGGATAATGGACATTACAAATTGTCCAATGCACAATAATGATAGCACTCAGTGTGTTGGTCTAGTTAGTACAAACCAGGACAACTTTTTAGGACCTCACAAGAAACATCTCTGCCAAGTTTGGTTAAATTCTGTTCAGCTGTTCTCAAGAAGAAGATGAAAATGTTGTTTCTCATAGGGTTTCAATGCAAACTTTGACCTCCGCTGGTGGCCATTTTGAATTTTCAAATGGCGCAAACAGTAACAACACATGTTAAAGACATTCATAGGAACATATATACCAGATTTCAATTCAATCCCTTCAGCGGTTCTTGAGAAGAAATTTCTTGAAAATCGACCAATCAGAATTTTCAAAGTCACATGGTGGCCATGTTTTTTGACGAATCTGCACAAAAGTAACAACTCTTGTGTAGGACCTCATAGAAAACATCTCTGCCAAGTTTGGTTTTGAATTATATAAAAGACTGTCAGTCCATTTTAGAAGAAGTTGTCAGTGCTGATAGAACAAAAAATAATAATAAGATGGCAAAACTTTCAAATTAAATTTACAATTCCAACTGACCAACTTGTGAAATTAACAACTCATTAGGGTTGATTTATCTTTTATTTTTGGTGTTTTAATGCCACTTTCAGCAATATTTCAGCTATATCATGGCGACCAGTTTTAGTGGTGGAGGAAACCAGAGTACTCGGACAACCAACGACCATAGGGAAGCAAGTGCAGACCTGTTTACCCCAATTGACACTAAAGAGTAGTATTTGCTCCAG
Organism: Bathymodiolus brooksi; assembly: GCA_963680875.1. Taxonomy (NCBI): domain Eukaryota; kingdom Metazoa; phylum Mollusca; class Bivalvia; order Mytilida; family Modiolidae; genus Bathymodiolus; species Bathymodiolus brooksi. The sequence goes on from OY804587.1 coordinate 69,525,532, forward strand.
CTCAGCGTAGTTTGGCAATGTTGAGAGTAGTTTTCGGAAATTGAAAACAATGGTTTCTGATTCATGAGCTGGTGCCATAATGGCATATACACACAGTATATACATACCAAATATCTACCTTAGTTACATGTATCTACTTGAAGTGGTAAACTTTATCATTAGGGTATATGGGATAAAATACAAAATATTTCATGAACAAGTTTTAATTAAATCGTCTAGGAATGAAACCCTTGTATTGTCCATATAGATCAGGATATTTGTCCCTAATTTTCCAAGTACAACAGCTTGGGATCACACGTCTGACCCCAGCTCCAAGTCGGCCATGTGCCCAAATGGTATACTGGCGGTAGGCTGCATACCTATTGGATCTGTTGTAATCCTCGTCATGGGGCATTACTACAAGTTCCTCTCGAAACATTCTAGCAACCCCCAACACTGCCTCATCAAGGACAATCCGATTAAAGTCCTGTAATAAAGACAAGAGATTTAATGAAAACAGAGTAAAGACAGATGGTTATACATTCATCTAGAAAAATGAGCTCTATTTAAAAAAGAAATATAATTCATTATAAGTGAAATAGTTTGCACAAATTCAGTTTAGAGAAATAAAAAAAAGTCTTATTTTGGAAGGAAAGATTTTCTCGTGGGACTTTCTTATGACCACAGTTTTATTTCGTTTTGTTGTCGGTATATGGGAGAACCATTTTGGTCTTGCAATTTTTTTTTATCAATTTACCCCTCAAGCTATTCAATTTTAATTTTATGGTTTTTTTTCTAAAAATTATTTTGATTCTGAATCTTGAAGAAAAAAATTGGCTGGACAGGAGAAAAAAATATATTCCGACTTGACATTTTCACAGTATAATCATATACTTGCCATTTTCACAGTATAATCATATACAAAATGTTGAAGAAAACATATTATTCCAGCACTTCGCCAATCTAATTAAAATTAGATCTACGCACTTGCTCCCTATTTTAGATCTAATTATACCCCCGCTCCCCGAAGGGGGAGGGGGGTATACTGTTTTACCTCTGTCCGTCCGTCCTTCCAAAATATTTTTCGTCACATTTTTCTCAGCAACTATTGATGGCAGAAATCTGATATTTGGTCACAAGCTTCACATAGGTATGCCATATCGTGGGAAGTGGCAGGGGTATCATAAGTTAGCATTAGATCACAGTTCACCTTGTTTTAATTAGATTGGAACTTCGCCGGAAAATAAGAAAATGTGATTTCTGTGGCGTCTGAAAAAAACATTTCTACGGCGAAAAAACATGACATAGCCCCCTTCAAGGTAAATGGTCAGTCCCATATTATTTTGCAGCAACTGTCTTGTGGAACTAGAAGTAAGGTCTCTTTTGTTTCTAATCCAGCCCAAATTTCTCTGAAACATTCCAGTCAATTAACAAATAAAACAAGACCATGGCTACGTCATTCGTTTTCATCAGACATGTATTGCACTGTGTTCTACATGTATGTCTCTGTTTTCATATTGTCGGTAAACTGGCTAAAATAAATTAATTTAACACGTGTATCAAAATCTCGGGGAACAACTTCATAACTTATAAGAAGAAAGAAGAAAAAAACTAATTTAGTTATTTTTAACGCCGGCAAAAATTTCCGATCGAAAATACGTAGTTGAGCTTGTCCCCATAGGGTGCCTCCTGGCATGTTTTCAATGGTTATCGTGGAAATATCGGCTGAATCTGTTAAGGCATGTAGTTTTCATCAAAGAAAATCTATTCCTGATACAGAAATTATTTATTCTACGTCTTTTAGATACAATCGGTTCGCAAATAGCTTTTTTCCTCAACTTTTATAGAAACTTACCTCAATATCCATGCTGCAGCATCCGGGCTACTGACATAAAAATAGATAAATAAATAGAGTTGGCCTCGCCCAGGTCAGTGCATAATTAATTAGCTTCCAGTAACGATGGTCAGCTTTTTTAGTCGAAAAAACAACGTTTCGGAGCGTATTCATCAATAATTCGGTGTTTAATCTTCATTTTATGAAGGTCAGTACGGAAATCGACAATAATTTTGGGTATGAAAAAATTACGCAGCTGGTAGACAATATCCCTTTAAATAATGATGTCCTTAGTGCCTATTTATTATACATGTATTATGATTCACTTTTATATAATATTGATTCAGCGATTTCATGAACTTGACATCAACCGCATCCATGGTGTAATGGTTAGCGTGCTCGCCTCGAGTGTGATTGATCGTGGGTTCGAGCCCCGATCGGGTCAAACCAAAGACTATAAAATTTGTATTTGTTGCTTCTGGTTGGCTCGGAATCAGGATGATGTGTCCGAATGGAGCGACATGTCTACCCACGGACTGTTGTTTCAGTGAACTAGCACTATAAAAATCCAACTCGGCTCGTTGGTCTAGAACAAAGCGGATCTCATCATCATCTCATTGAAAATTAACTTGTTCTCGCCATGATATAGCTGAAAAATTGCTGAGTTGGCATAAAAAACAATCACTCATTCACTCTGAACTTGACATCTGAACTGTTGTAATATGCCAGAAGAGTATAATTTGGTGCAAAGGCCATGTCATGAACTTGACATCTGAACTGTTGCAATATGCCAAAAGAGTATCATTTAGTGTCAATGCTCTCTCATGAACTTGACATCTGAACTGCTCTATGTGTACCAAGCCAGAAGAGTATCATTTAGTGCCAAGGCCGTCTCATGAACTTGACATCTGAACTGCTCTATGTGTATCAAGCCAGAAGAGTATCATTTAGTGCCAAGACTGTCTCATGAACTTGACAATTGAACTGATGTATCAAACCATGACAGTATAATTTGATACACAAGGCCATATCATGAACTTCTCTATACATACTATGCCAGAAATATCAATTATTATCAGGACATTGTCATGAACTGATGTAATATGCCAGAAGAGTGTCATTATTTTGTGGCAAGGTTGTGTCATTTAATTGACATCTGAAGCCTTTCTGAAAAAATAGGCTTCTTGCAAACATTTCCTGCAAGCTTGCAGCAACTGCTTCCAAACACAAACTAGAAGTTTGTTGCATGATCTTTTGTATATATTGTCGTTGAGTGGTTATGGTGTTAAATGCCACTTTCAACAATATTTCAATTTTATCGATTATTTGTACATTTTCCCTTTGATCTTTACACATAATAATATATATTATCAAGTAACTAGCTAGCCTGTTATTATATAATTAACATAAGGTGGTTGTAAATCCAGATTGGTGGAATTGATGACCATCACTGTTTCAACTTTCGTTTCATAATTGTGACATATCTGCTGCAAACATTTTACCATATAAATTAGATCCGCTTATATACCCTTGCTGCAAATAATATTTTATCTTTGTATGCATAATGTTCTACGAACTTGCGACAGGTCGGTGGTTTTCTCCGGGTCCTCCGGTTTGCTCCACCAATAAAACTGACCGCCACGATGTAACTGAAATATTGTTGAAAGTGACGTTAAACACCATCAAACCAACCAACCAAATTCTACAAACTTGGTGTATAAATTGCAGAAAACCTGCTGCAAATAAAGCTGCAAATGTAACTGTCAGTGTCACTTGGGATTTGATGGTCGAAAATGCAGTTTTACTTGGCGACGAATATTTGAGACTATGAAATCCCCAATTGAAGCCGACAACTATTCAGATACACTGACGGGGTTATGGTGCTTAACGACACTTTCAATAATACTTTAGTTATATCTTGGCGGTATGTTTTATTGGTGGGGGAAACCGGAGACCCCGGAGAAAACCAACAACCTGCCGCAAGTCGCGGACAAACTTTATCACATAATGTTGTATCGAGAACACCTCTATTAGCTGGATGCGAGCTCACAACATTAGTGGTGATAGGTACTGATTGCATAGGTAGTTGTAAACCCAACTACCTTACGATCATGACCGACTGTCCCTATTCAGATACAACACAATACAAATATTTCGGTTATAATGCAAGACAAAAATATCTATATTTAGCTTTAAGAAATGTCTAAAAATTACTACAAAAAAATAAAATGCCGCGAAATATTGTCGATTACTTTGGCACATAAAGTCAGAAAAACTCGTGACGTCATGAGAAACGTTTCAGCACAAAACGGAAATTATTTCAAAGGTAGGCGATGTCTTTACTTTCTATCGCATTGTTATAACTGACATGTTCGATTTCAAGAATTCACAGGGGTCGGAAATTTTATCAATGTATCCTGAATATAATTCAAAATGGAGAAAAAAAACTGGTAAACAAAATACTACACAGAAAACTAAACATTGAGCAACACGAACCCCACTACAGGCGCGATAAAACAGAAAAATACAAGTGAGACAATCCAGAGTCGGATGACATGTACAGAATACCACTACAGTGAACTGTGTTCCGGAAGGGTTAGCAGTTTCCCTGGCTATAAACCCTCATTCTATCATCAAATGCCAGGAGGTCCGGATACGAGAATATAGTTTTGAAATTTTACATAATATAAAACGGCTTTTAATGTGTTTAAAGCAGAAATTTCTGTACTATTTTGACATGATCTTCAGTGTTTCCGCAGTTTCACATTATCGAAATTTAGAACTATTTGCAGCGCATCATACATATAAACAGTGCATGAATATATTTTTAATCGCAGACTTCCTGAGAAGGTTTGATGCATACTGATACTTAATATATCGCGAAATTGGATTTCAACTAACCAAAATTCTTCTTAAATGATCCGACCTAATAATTCAGCCCGGATTTATATCTATGTCTGAATATAATTTTGAAATTTTGCACACTATCAAAATGCTTTCAAGATGTTTTTTAATAGAACTTGATGTGGTACTCTTGTGTATCATTTCGTAACAATATACATGTAACTTCCATAAATCTAGTACTGTATATGCTTGTAGTTGATGTTAATTCTGTGACCGCCAATCAAGGTGAACTATAATTCTTGAAGGAAAACAAAGCAATCAATCTTTAATTAGATATAATTATGATAGAAATTACGATGTGATTTCAATTTCTATGATATATCTAATGAAAAAATCAGTGTAAAATTGTGAAAAAGGAAGGAGCATATGAAGGAAAGCAAAATATTCCATTGCACTTTTTATAACCAAGTGATGATGAAAACGTTAGAAAGCTTTATCAAGCGCTACTAAAAAACAATGGTCAATAAAAACATTATGTACGTTTTCGTTTGAAATTAAAGAATGTAGTCTGTCTGATACAGGTTGTTGTATAACATCAATATGTTGATAAACGAATTGTGCCACATTGCATGATTATCTTCTCTGCCGAACTACTATGTCATGAAGTCATAACATTGCAATGCGGGGGGACACATCAATGTAAGCAACGTAAACAAAGCGACTGTTTGGTGGATTGTTTTATTGTTTGTATGCACATTCTAATGTCGGATTTAAAAGCTTACTAGAGCTTGTGTTATGATTGTTTGATTCTATCCGACTTTAAATAAAGCTTGTTGTATTGTATCGGATCGTTTATATTTTACATACGAATAATTCACGTTCATATTATCTTTGTTTCAATATTTCCAGTAACTGTTCGGTCCACATTTCTCCAAAAGAAGCGTTGGTGGACGATTATACATGTACCTATATAGTGATTGAACGGTAACATGACATTGGTGAATGAACAGCAACAAATAACGTGACATTATGCATAAAATATAGTCTCCTCAAGTTAAATAGAGTATTGTACACATTTATTAATTTGAATTTGATCTTTGTTATTTGTTCAAAATTTGTTTTTTTATTGAAATGTTAGATAAACCTATAACATACATAGTGTGTTGGTACACTCATTCTCTATCCAGAGTTGTCGTTCCTGCTACTATCTCTGTCAACGCCCATTTTACAAGATTCTTGTAAAAGTTAGAAACAGTAAAAAAAAAAATGTACTTAATATTGTTTTAATTATTGTAAATATCAATAAAGATGAAAATAGATCACTAATTTTAAATCAATTCTCTCTTAAAAATGATTTGTGATCGTTTTTAACTTTTTAATTTTTACCTCCGCAAAATAGTTCTCCAAGAAGTGGGAAATCATTTTTAAGAAAGAACTGATTTGAAATGAGTGATTTATTTTCATCTTTATTGATATTTACAATAATTAAAACAATTTTAAGTACATTTTTTTTTACCGTTTCTAACTTTTACAAGAATCTTGTAAAATGGACGTTGACAGAGATAGAGTCTAGCGTAGCAGGAACGACAACTCTGGATAGAGAATGTGGTACACTATGTATGTAATGGCTATAATTTTGTTTATCCCTTTTCATAAATCTGTGCAAAGAAAGTCTGCAACTAAACAGTACTTCGGTGCTTTGATTTAGTTATATTTCCCGCCATTTCGGTGCACAATTTTGCTTGCTCCCCTTTTTTGTTTTTCCGGTTTTTTCAGCTACGCGCTTGACTCGTCTTATATACAGTTATTTCGAACCTTTCAACAAATATATTGATTTTAAGATGAAACAATTAATTTGATGCAAAAATATTTGAAATAAAATCTGTAACATTCCGATTTGAAATAGTATTCCGGATATTTACATAAAACATTCACGTGACAAAGATTGACCTAATTCTCCGCGGATATGGGTGTCGCGATGACCAATTTTTGTCATTAGTTGATACGCCATCTTTAGGTTGACTGATGTAGTTCCTGTTGACAGAAAAGTTTGGAGACTCTCTTCCGGGTTAATCAAAGTACCATATTTACGGTTGTTGTTAGCCAGATGTATTCAGCATGATGGGCGACCAGCAAACAAAGCCATAAAGTAGCGACAAACAGTTGGTTTGTCGTGTTATTTATCAACTTAGCGGTAGGGATCTAAAAAAAATACAATGTAGGCCTATAGGAAGTTGATGGTTCATGACTTTTCCTTGCAGTTAGTAATCAATGTTATTTTATTCATCCATTCTTACACCCTTTGATTCTTCCAATATAACCAGACATCTGTAAAATATGTGTGTAGGGTTAATGGCTTTAAATAATGTCATCGTCCAGGTAGACGATTTATTTTGTTACATTTGACTTGTTCATAAAATAAACAAATAAATCATGGCTCATATTTTTCAATACACACACACAAGTCCGTTTACTTTAAGTCAATACATGTCCAGTATGTTATTTAAAACAGTGGCACATGAGCTTGAGGGGTGAACTTCATTGGAAGAAGAAGATATTTATTCCGCTTTCATCAAAACAGTAGTCATTACCCTAAGCTAAAGGAACTTCATATACAGAAATAGGGCCTATAGTATAGACTATAATCAGATGGGCTTGTAGTTGTACCATTTTAGTACGTTCTATCATATAATTTGTATGTAAGAACAAAACTCTACCTACCTATTAGTGTTTTTCAATCCATATTATTATTTATTTATTTATAAATGAGAAATAGTCAACATCATTGCGGATGCAAGCAACTGGCACTTCCGGTAGCTGCGGCCCCAAAGCAATGAATGAAAATTTCACTAAAATTAACCCCAATTGACATGATATTTTCATCGAGGTTATATTTAGAGACCTGTACATGTGTACAAATGCCTCAAATTATATAGTAAGGATGATCAAATTAGACGTATGTGGGCATTGAATAAAATAAGTAACACCTTTTCTTTGTGAAAACATAATTAGAAGTGGAAATTTAAAAGAAAACATACAATGTAGGTTGTATTTGCTAAATCAAGGTTTATTTTTAACATAAGTTACAGGTTACTTCTATTATTTATTCATGTTGATATATTTATTTCACAAAGGTAAAGGTGTGTAGAAATCAAAGGGAGATAATTTTGTGGGAAAATTACATAATCCATCTTCCGATTTGAGAATCTTTGATTGTTTACACTACAGACTGAGAGCTATATTTGTTGGAAATTAGTTTTAAAGGGTCAATATATTACTTCAATAACAATAACAACCTATAACAGTAGGTACTTGTCATAGAACTATTTGATTCTACTTTCAACAAAATACGACCAGACTGTGAACTCTTGAATATTTCAATATTTGTATTAAAATAGAAAAATTCTTATTACTTAAAGATTATTCAATTATACTCAATATGTTATCTTTAAAACAACTAATGACCAAACCAATAGTTTCTTATTACAATTTAGTGTATTTTTCATTAAAAAACGTATCAGGGTACCCATATTTAAAGCCCCAGAATTTTTTATCTATTGAAAATATGCCCCATGATTTTTTAAATTCTGATTGTTTATGCTTATGATGCTTTTGATATGTTGTTTTTTAATATTTGATAAAAAGTTGGTAAGATTTTCAATAAAATCAAAGTTTTCCCAAAAATATTGTGCTACTAACATATGAATATGAACCCATATCTTGGTTTTATAAAGGCAGTTAACAATATTTTTGAATTAAAAAAATGATATGATGCATAGATCGTAAGTGGACTATCCCTCTTTATATTTTCTTGCAAATTTGTTTGTTTGCTTCTATGTTATATTTTTTATTCAAAATATTTTTCTATTGTATTATAAATCCATTGTATTCGGATATTTTAATCAATTAAATCATTTATATAATAATTAGATTATAATGTATGTTTTTATATATAATATACTTGTGGGAGATAGAAACAATGCAACACACAAAAAAATATCTGAAACAGAAGTTTCCAAATTTTTGGTTAATGCAATCTCTATGCAGCCGATTTGTATGAGATGTTCGTGATAGCATGTTCTCACGCCTTAGATAAAGTAGTCCGTTAGTTTAGATGAAAAAGATTTTTCTATCTTACCCCGGCTCCAGGGTAAGACAAGCTACACACTGTTTTTCCCACAAAATTGTTTTCAATTGTTGAATTAAATTGTCGATTTATAGTGTCTTGACAGTATTTTAAATGTATTTCACAATAAAATACAAATGTATTTTATTTATAAATATATTATAAATGCTACTACAACAGCGATAAATGCCTGTAAATTTTTTTATTTGACGTTGGTCTAAGGGAGGTAATTGTTTTTATTTACGTTAGTTACCTAACAAGGGAGAATACTCTATATTTTCTCAACGTAAACAAATATTGAAAGAGATGAGAAAAAGAGGCAAACATCGTAAAAGGTGCAAGATTTTGTTATTGTAGAATCTATCACAAGTTTGTTAACTTTATTATTTTGAACCTCTTTAAAGTTGTAAAATGAACATCTTGTTTTATTTTATTACGTGGCATTTTGGTCCTGTGGCTGTGATACGGTTCGCAAATTAATGCACCAAACTACAGTACACAACAAGTAAACAAACATTGACACGGTAGAAAGGGGTGAGAAAAAGAGTCAAACATCGTAAAAGGTGCAAGATAGTAAAATCTGTGACACCCTTGGGTAAGATTTAAATCGTATTGGACTTGGACAAGCCTCGTCCGATACGATTTAAATCTTACCCTCGGGTGTCACAGATTTTACTATCTTTTTTTTTTTTTTTTTTTTTTTTTCCTATAGTCAGGATTTTATAAATTCCCTTACATCACCACCTGACTAGGGTGTGACAGGAGTTTTCAAAAATAAGTTTTGTGACTACATTGGTTTTACAATTTGATAAACAAAATAAAGAAATAATAATATATAATAGTAATAAACACTTTCATTCATCTTTCACACACACTCTCTTACCATTTTGTTTTTCTAAAATATTTGATTGCTCCTGACATTTTGTACTTAATCCCGGTGTTAGACCCTATATATCTGCATCTGCCAACATACAATATCATGGATATCAAATTACAGTTCACAAACTTAATCGATGCTTGTAGAAAGACTTTCCAGTTCCTGAATAAATGCTGGGCCCATTTCTGCCAACTTTGCAAGTTGATTTGGCAAATATCGTAAAACGTCGTTCCATTTCATCACATACATCATCAATTGCTGATCTGGCGCAACGGCAGGCCATGGCAACACATTGACATTCTTCTGTTCCAGAAAATCCATCACATCACATGCGTCATGTGGTCTGGCATTATCCTGATAATCTGTGATGACATGTCTGTCAGTTCTAATAAGTGGAATAACATGTTGCTGCACTGTTCAAATTGCCATAGATAATAACTAGAGATTTCCGACACCGTCGATGAACAGTAATTCCACCCAACACTATTACGATGCCTTTACGAGTTGTTAGATGCTCAACAAATCATGGGTCCATATACAACATACATGTAACACTCTTCTATGTGCACAGATTTTTTTTTGTCGTGTAACTGATTTCAGATAGTTTGCTTTGGGGTTTTCTTGCTAAAAAATTGTAGGACATGGCCATGGTCAGAACAGGTAAAAAATGAACCTCTTTATGCATAGAAAAAGGACCTTACATATGACATTGGTAATCCAGGTCCTGACATGGGACAAGAACAAAAATGTGGCTGATTAAACCTGTTAATGTGATCAAAGCCCTCCCCTAAAATGATCCATTTTAATCATTAATGATTTTGATTTTAACTGGTACATATACAATATACGTACATTGTCGATTAATATAAAATTTATTTGTACGAGCTTTAGAAACAGGCAGAATAGCGAGCCTTTGGCGAGCTTTTCAGGCCTGTTTTGCAGCGAGTACAAATGAATTTTATATTTAACGACAATGTACGTATATTGTGTTTATCCTGCAATGTCAAAAAAGTCGGAAAACTTGTCAGATTTAAACAAAAAGAACAGAAACGAGCGTCATTCCTCGCCTTTCATAAATGTTGTCAAGGGTGTCTTCTTCGTGGTCCGCGTTACATTAGTACCAGTTTCATACTTGTTTGCGCCCTCCGCTGTACATAGCTACAGGGTACCAGGAAAGTTTATTCTAAGGTTGAAAAGTTTATTCGTATCTACGAAAAGTTTATTCGTCTAGTACGAATAAAGCAAAAATTTATTCGTATAGCATATTTGTACAGCAAATGTACTGATTGCAGGATAAATGTAGTTATCATAGATTTTATCTGCATGTTAAAAAATGCAGTGCATGTACAATTATGTCTATTATTTCAAAATTAGAGGGGGGCCGTCATTGCTGTGATCGTATGATAGTTGGATTTACAACTACCTATGCAATCAGTGCCTATCACCGCTGATGTTGTGGGGTCGAATCTTGATTAGAGCGAGGTGTACAACATTATGTGATAAAGTTTATCAGTGACTTGCGACAGGTCAGTGGTTTTCTACGTGTCCTCCGCCACGATATAACTGAAATATTGTTGAAAGTGGCATTAAACACCATCAAACCAATAAACAATATAAGTTATTTTCATTTGTAACTGTTTCTTACGTTATCTTCCTTCTTTGGTCTGGTATGACCTGGCACTGGAACTTGCCAAATTAAACAAACAAACATACTGTTTACAAAATGTAGTTATCATAGATTTTATCTACATGTTAAAAAATGCAGTACATGTATAATTATGTCTATTATTTCATGTACATGTATTAAGTACCAAAATTAGATAATTACGATGAGTATTACATTAACCTAGGCTAATATAATAATTATATAATAGAGGTGGAGTCATTAATCATCATAATAAGGGTGGAGTTGTTAATCATACCTCTGAAGTTTTCCTTCTCTTGCATCTTCTCTTTTTTTATTCATTAAGAAAGTACAATTTAATAATATCTTCTTACTGTTGACTTTAATAGTATCTAACATTATACATTGTGGTACTAGCTTCAATATCTTCTTATTGAAGATTAGTGTAAAAGCCTTATATAATATTACAAGGACCATATTTCTCTTCTCATCTCTTGTGAATTAATTTTTTTGGATAATTTTTTTATCGATTTGTAAGTATGTAAATTTAAGTTTTAAGGCACATTATTTTGAAATATGTGATAATGTTTTAGACTAAGCCTTGTCTGTGTGGCATGTGTTGTTTTCTATATAAAAGCATTTATATGTTAATACAAAATGTATTTATTGTTTTTAAGTTTATTTTTATTGCACTTTTAGTTTTACTTTCATGGTGTTGTACCATTTTTAGACATTTTAAATTATATTTTTTACTGGTATCATAAGTATGATTTTTGACTACTTTTTAGACAATCCGGTATTTTATGTGTAAAAAATCTGAATTCTGATAGGGTAGATGTAAGCGAATAGCAAACACACAATACATGTACATTTGTGTATTAGATTTTAGACCAGATATCGAATTCAGAAAAAATTCTAGTACATCTCCAGGGGTCACCAAACCAGACAAAGTGGGTAAATTCTCGCCCTATTATGTCGGCTGAAGTTGCCCTCCCTCGACTCAAAAGCGAAATTAAAGTCGTCTTGTTTCTTTTTGCAAGTCGCCCCTTTCTTGCCAATAATTTTTGTTTTATGGAAAAGCTGATTGACAAAGAGATTCTCTGATGTACTTGATTTATATTAATTTAGGACATAAATAACTTTGATTATTAGACATTACATATTTTTTTTGTTGTATCTTATCTTCAGTGGTATGTGCAGTCAAACCTGTATTAAGAGGTCACATTTGGGACAAAGACAAAGTGGTCTTTCAAAACAGGTTACCTCTTAAAAGTGGTTCAATTCATATGAAATTGTCTATGACAGGACAAGAAAAAGGTGACCTGATATACAGGTGGCTGTTTAATAGAGGTGACCACATAGACAGGTTTTACTGTACTTTTAATATATTGAACAATGTATTAATTTTTTTCAGATTGTACATAGAATTTTGAATAGAAATGCCACCACCACCACCTCCCCCTCCCCCTCCAGGACCTGCACCTGCCGCACCAACTGCGAAATATGCGCCCCCAGCTGGACACTGGGATGAGATCCATAAATTTAAAGGAAAAAATCCGATGGCATTATTAAAGCATAATCCAGTTAGAAATGATCGTAGTACTCTTGAGACAACTGGTAAGTAGATACTATACAATTACAGATTTTTGTAGAAGTGAATATGAGTTTTTATTGAACTGTAAAATAATATTGGCCGAAGGCCGAGGTAAATATATTATTCTTGGGTTGATAAATCCTGATATCCATCGAATTGAAAGTCATTAATTGTTTTAAGTTTACTGTACATGTAATTGATTTTTTTTATTTGCAACTGTGCTTAAAATGTGCTATTTTTGTCTTAAGTTCGACCCAGTAACTTCTGAAGTCTAATGTCATAGATTGAATTGTGCTGCATTCAGTCTGTTCATTTTGATAAAAGCTGCAGGGAATGAGAATGTAGCAATTTTAACAAGAAAGGATATGGAATGTTCAGCCTCACTGAATATATTGAAATTTCGACTTCATATACATGTACATTTTGTATGTACTGAGTTAAAGTCTTCTCCTTTTCATTTTTGTTGATAAATGACAGTTTAATTTAATTTTTGATTTCCTTTGTAACAAATTTTAAAATGTACTATTTTGAGAAATCGAGCTATTTAATGAAAAACAGACTTTTCAAAAACCTTTTTTTAATTTGCAAAATATAGCGAGTGAGTGAGTGATTATTGTCTAACACCTATTCAGCAATTGTTCAGCTACATCAGTACATGTACATGTATATCATGGCGAGAACAAGTTAATTCCCAATGAGATGATGATGAGGTCCACTTTATACTAGACCAACATGCTGAGTTGGATTTTTATAGTGCTAGCTCACTGAAACAACAGTCCACTGGTAGACATGTCTCTCCACTTGGACACATGGTTCTGATTCTGAGCCAACCAGTCTTTACTCTTTCTCCTTAATGCTGTATGCTTAGTGGAGAAACAACAATTACCAATTTTATAGTCTTTGGTTTGACATGACCAGGGCTCGAACCCACAATCTACCTCACTCGAGGCGGGCACGCTAACCATTTTGCCACCGATGCGGTTCTGCAAAATATATGTTTGTTGAAATCAACAAATGAAGAAAACAAATATTCTCCATGTTGTATGCTATAATTATTTCTCAGTTTATATTTCTCTATAATACATACAAGCTTAGATTATTCTCTATTTAAGTCTCAGCTGGTAGACAATTGAAGGACAATTCAACCTTATGTGTTCTTCCCTGGTTTCAATGAAAGGATGAAATAAAAAAAACCAACAAAGTGAAGATGTTCTGTTTTCTAATTCCAGCTAAGAAAGTCATAAATGTTTAACTCAAAATGGCAGCATTTAATCAACAATGAAAAATGAATTCAGATTTTACTCGTAATATCTCAATATATGTTTAATGTCAAACGGTTATTGTTGAGACAAAGTGAATATGACTGCATAAAAAAAGTGACCGGTTACCTAAGGATTGTTAAATTCAGATTGTCGGTTGTGGTCTATAATAATTTGAATATTACCGTCACTGGAAGGGAATTAATTCGAAAACATGGTGAAGTTCTGCATGTCAAGTCATCAAAATTTCTCGAAATGTTCCTCTAGAGGAGCAATATGAAATCTAAGATGGCCACTTTGGCCTCTGATTTGCTGTATCATTTAAAATTTTTGACTTGTTTTCAAGACCTGCTGCTGCAGTGCATGCCAGGTGACAAGATTTGTCAGATATCATAATACATGTATCCACTTTCCAGAAATGTAAACATAATTTTTTTTAATTTACTTGCAATTATCTATTATGAAAAGAAAGTTTGAACATTGATGGTCGACAAATCCATCTATATCAACAAAGCGATTGATCACCTCTCACCTCAACTGATTGAACTAAGAAAATATTATGACTTGTGACTGGAATTCCAGATTGAACCGGTAAATGGGCAACTCTTGATATTTGGATCTCCTTGAATGAAAAAAAACCTGCACAGATTTCCTGTATGACATGTACAGTACAGTCAGAGACATACATGTAGCCTGATAAATCACTGTGATAGACATATCACTCTTCTTAGTGATACTGATACATTTGTGTATTGCTTAAATGCCATCTGGAGCTTGAAAATGATATTAGTAAATTAATCATCTAATCATTTTCTTTAGTCCTGATAGAATTGTTATTATATTATAGTATTAAATGAAGTGTGTATGATAAAAATCTGTATATTTCCAGCGAAAAAATCACCTGCGGCAGCAGGAATGAACAAGTCTGTAGGAGGTCCAGGAAAATTTGCTACAGTAGCAGCACGGAACAGTGGTAATCATAATGATTTACCCAATCAATGGTCACAAGACGACGGTAAAATCTCTTTATCAATGTTTATTTTCAAAATCATGTCATGGTTGTGCCATTGTTTAATGTTTGTGTTGTGTTACATGTAAACTATGTGTACTACTACTTACTAATGCTCAGAGATCCTTGTAAGGTAAAATTTGAATGAGTCCCAACCAAGTCCAATGCAACCAGTGCATACTTTGTGAAAAATGGTTGGTCCTCAAACATGACTGATGAGTCTAGGACTCGCCTAGACGAGTTCTCTGAATTTCTTCTAACAGTTTTTAATAATAACAATTCATACGCCTATATTTTGACCCCAAAAATATGCTAAATATGTTAATTTAATTATATTTGACAAACATCCTTTCTTGTGATTGGTTGATTTTATATAACCTGATTCCTACCCATTGTTGACATTAAATCAGTTGTTATTTTTCCATTCTTACACAAATGAATATAATACCAAAAGGTAAAGGGTCTGTGGTGGTCGTTATCATATATGGTAGTTGAAATTACAACTACCTGTGCAATCAGTGCCTATCACCACTAAAGTTGTGAGTTCGAACCCCGTGCATGGCGAGGTGTACTCCATACAACATTATGTGATAAAGTCAGTGACTTGCGACAGGTCAGTGGTTTTCTCCGGGTACTCTGATTTACTCCACCAATAAAACTGAACAGCCACGATAGATAACTGAAATATTGTTGAAAGTGGTGTTAAACACCATAAAACCTAACCCAAACCACTAAAGTAGATCTATACATGTGTATTTATAGAAACATTATAATATCTTGCTTTCAGGACCGTCTATTGAGTATAAAAAGGAACGAAGTAGAAAGATGAGCATTGAATTTAGAACTGTTGCTTTGAGGAGGAAAACATTGCATACCTCCCGTTCAGTTGATGATTTTCGCTCTGGTATAAAAACCGAGATTTTTTTGGTCTTCATTTTGAAATTTATATAAACAAAATTGCATGTGAAATATTTCTAACATCGGACAGTGGTTTATTTATTTTATATAATGGTGTCATTTTAAATTAAAGATATAAATATATGGAAAAAAAATATTTAGGAAGGAACTTTGATACAATGGCATTGAACTAATACATTTGTTATAATGATATAATATGGAGCATGATGCTGGGGAACGAATGGTGAAAGCTATATATTTGTATATTATCCAATTTTTGAGATTTTGAATAACTTTTATAAGTTTTAATATAAGGTTTAAAATTGTATTTATTCTTCAGTCAAATTAAACATTTCATATTTCAGAATGAACAGTTTTTTTTCATGTGGTGTCTTGCTTTAATATGTAAAAGTAAAGAACAACACTGACACTGACAGACTTTAAATTTATAATAAATATTTTCTTTAAACCATAAAGTCAAATTGATATCAAGTTCTTTGACTTTATAACAGTACATGTACATTTGACCATACACAATTAATAACTTTTAATGAGGTGGATTCAAGGATTTATTAACCCAAGAATATTATATTTGCCGAGGCCAGAGCCAAAATATATTATTCTGCGGTTAATAAATCCTGGTATCCATCGAATTGAAAGTCATTAATTGTTTTATTACATAATGATTTTATTTAAACAATTTTATTGGCTATCATGCTGTCACCTGACATTCCGTAAAATTGTATAATGTTTGATTAAAACTCGTATTGACTTGGTTTCACTTTCACTTTTCATTTTAATGTAAAAAAAACCAATTACAGTCTTTTGTATCGGTCAATACGAGTTTTTATGAACCTTAGAAATCAATATTCACCTCAGCCTAAAGGCTTCGGTGAATATCGTTTTTAAGGTCCATAAAAACTTGTATTGACCTCAACAAAAGACTTTAATTGTATATTATTATATGACACATTTTATATGTTGCTTTCACCCTTAAATTAAACTTTTATCACAACGTTTTCTGCGGTTTAGCTTGGTGCAAGACGTTAGAATGTTATATTCACCGCATGTTACGTCACGCGAGGTGAATATTATACAATTATTGCACTTCATTGAGTGCGATATGATGTGTTATGGAGCACTGAAAAGGAACATTGACCAAGGCCGCGGTCAATATTGCTTTTCAGTGCTCCATAACACATCATATTGCACAAAATGAAGTGCTGTAATTGTTTTATTACATTTAACAAACCAAATGTACCTGGATAGATTTTTAGGGATTGTTTGTTGTGTTTATCTTCAAATCCAAAAACCCATGAGCTGTTCCAACTTCCATTTAATATCATAAATATTTGTACTAATTCAGTGTGTACAAATTTATATTACTAATTCAGTGTGTTCAAATTTATATTTGGATTCTGCTTGCGTTTGTAAAACTTCAGTGCCACTTTCTGTTTGTGTTTGTGTGACGTCAATGCAACGGATGTAAAAAAACGATTGGCTAGTATTTTAAAAAATTTCGGGATTTCGCCCACCGCTAAATTGATCGTTCAATATGAAATCCTGCCGTGCAATATGACAATTTATCACAAAAAACAAATTGTATCGTTTTATAATACTGTATAAAACCATAAGTGTAATAATATACAATTAATGCCTGCACTTAAGGTGAACATCATAATTGTTGAATGTTCACCCGAGGGAAAACTACATCCCAAGGGTGAACAATTATGATGTTCACCTTAAGTGCAGGCATTAATTGTTTTATTATACTAAAACTCTATATTTTTTGCATCACTCTTATTTCGTTTGATAAATGCGAACATTTCTGTAAATGAACAGCCAGAATGGTTCCACTGGGCACACCGGCGGTGGCCATTTTATACATACTTACATTACGTACACGTTTTAGATCATGGTCATTTTACCGATATCGTAAGCGCTTTGGTGCTCTAGATCACTAGAAAAAAACTGATGACCGGTGAAATAGAGAAAACAAGGAATTTAGGATTTATTAGTTAAAATATTACACTTGATTTTCTATTGAAAAAAGATACTGAAGTATAACAATATACATTTGTTGCATAATGGTGAGGGAATATGATACTCGTGGGTGAATAAATGTTCATATTTCCTGTACCCGCATGCTAGAGAAAACAAGGAATTTAGGATTTATTAGTTAAAATATTACACTTGATTTTCTATTGAAAAAAGATACTGAAGTATAACAATATACATTTGTTGCATACTGGTGAGGGAATATGATACTCGTGGGTGAATAAATTTTCATATTTCCTGTACCCGCATGCTATAAATGTTTTATTATACCGAATGAAACCAAGAAAACACATATACCTGTATGTAAAATACTGCTGGCAAACATATTTTAAGTCCATTGGAACGTTGTCTCAGATATTTAAAAACCACATTGTAACGGTCACATTCAAATGATGCGTTCCGAGTGCCTCTGAAGTTATCCTGTCAAAGAACGATAACTCTGGCGGGAAAACCCGTGAGGCTTCCGAAGTGGTGGAATATGATTTTTATTTCACGGAATATGATTTTTGTCCTGTGTGATCACGTGTTCTGATTTATACCCATTGTCCAATCAAATTAATCTCTTTATGGTAATTAATATATACATGTATAAGGTATAATAATATACATTTATTGCATGCTGGTGAGGGAAATATTAAAATTTATTCACCCAAGAGTATCATATTCCGTGAGGGCATGCTATAAATGTTTTATTATACCGAATGAAACCAAGAAAACACATGTAAAATACTGCTGGCTTAACATACTCCCCCCCCTCTCCCGTTAGTATTAACTGAGTGACCTAATTATATTATTTTAAAAAGACTATTTTAGGCAACTTAATACTTGATGATCAGATACTGCTTTTCATTTTTTGTCTTGGGCTATCAAATAGTTAATTTTCACACATATTGGTTGTACCTTTTAATAAAGCACTGTTTTTTTGTTTTTTTTTGCTGCAAATTCTTGATATTTTACAGTATTTACCCCACATATTTACTTCATAATTCTCATTTGCATGATAGTCGGTAATCTCATTGAGATAATTAGACTTCCAAAGATACAGAGCAGAAAGTCTCTTCGGAAGTCTAATCTCTGGAGATACAGCAGAAAATGTCTTCTGAAGTTTAATTCCAATGAAATTAGATTGCCTGAGTTATCAGCCTACCACTTGCCTCAACCCAAGGAATTTTTAGCTCACCTTGCCAAATGCAACGTGAGCTTTTGCCATCACTTGGCATCTGCCGTCCGTTAACTTTTCACATTTTAATCTTCTCCTCTGAAACCGCTTAGCCAATTGATCTGAAATTTGGTAGGAAGCATCTTTGGAAGGTCCTCTATAAAGATTGCTCATTTCGTCCCAATCCATTAACAAACATGGCAGCCACAGGCAATTCTTGTTTCTGATTGGCCGATTTTTGAAAATCTTTTCCTCTGAAACCGCTTGGCCAAATGAACCGAAACTTGGTAGGAAGCAACTATGGAAGGTTCTCTGTAACGATTGCTCATTTCGTCCCGATCCATTAACAAACATGGCCACCACAGGCAATTC
This sequence comes from Bathymodiolus brooksi, assembly GCA_963680875.1. NCBI lineage: Eukaryota > Metazoa > Mollusca > Bivalvia > Mytilida > Modiolidae > Bathymodiolus > Bathymodiolus brooksi. Next base: position 69,545,164 of record OY804587.1, read on the forward strand.
TTGTTTCTGATTGGTCGATTTCGCTAGGCCAAATGATCCGAAACTTGGTAGGAAGCATCTATGGAAGGTCCTCTATAAAGATTGCTCATTCCGTCCCGATCGGTTAACAAACATGGCCACCCCAGGCGATTCTTGTTTCTGATTGGTTGATTTCTAAAAAATCTTCTCCTCTGAAATCGCTTTGCCAAATGATCTGAAACTTGGTAGGAAGCATCTATGGAAGGTCCTCTATGAAGATTGCTCATTCCGTCCCAAACCGTTAACAGACATGGCCACCACAGACGATTCTATTTTTTTTTTTTTTTTTTTTTTTTTTTTTTCTCAACTGCAAAATACATCAATACAGAATAGAGTACAATAATATAATAACATATAAAACATCATACAATCTATATAGTAAAGTACAATTAAATCTTCTTACAATCTTTTCCAATATATAATCATGTATATTGCAATGGAGGTTTTTTTTTTTTAGAATATAAAAGATGAGAAAAGGGGTATTTTGCAGAGTTTAAAATTGTTTACTATTGATATATATGTGATAAATATTTTTTTTGTATAATTAGGAAAAAAAGTAGATAAGAATTTTAGTGTATTTTTAAAAAGAAAAAAAAAGACATTGAGAAGATGAGATTGTACTTTATATTGGCATTTATATGTAAAACTTTTATGGTCTGGCCTGGTGCAAACAAACAATCAATTGGACTATAACACTGTACCAGATATACAAAAGTATTATTTGGATGGATTAAACATTCATATTGTTTTAATTATCCCGTAATGAGTATACTATAAAGTATACTATAGTATAGTAAATATAAACAATAAAGTATATTTAGATAGACTATATCAGTTAGTATTTAGTGGAATCTCTATGGAAAGGGAATTTACATAAGAATAAAAACTATGTCAACAATCCTCAAACAGTTTTTCAAAAGTACTCCAATGTAATTGAAATTCTGCAATTCTTTGATTTCGGACAGCAATCATTTTTTCAGTTTTATATAAATTTATCAAACAGGCTTTAAGCGAATGAATGGATAATTTTTTCTTCAGACATCTGTTTGTATATATATAGTATTTTATGTTTAGTAAAATGGCATTGTATACATCATCTTTTTATACTTTATCAACATCCCCAAAAATTAGAGTCTTCTTTAAAAATGTTTGGTTTATGTCTTTGTCACCGAACCAAGAATTTACTTGCCTTAGAAGATTGTGTACATTTTCACAACCCCCAAAAATGTGTTCAATGGTTTCATTTTCCTTTTGGCAAAAATTACAATTTGCATCATCAATAATTTTAAATTTTTTCAGGAAATAATTAGTAGCCAGAATATTGTGGTTTATTCTAAATTGAAACCAATGTAATTTTGTACATGCTGTAGCTTTAAAAGGGAGTATATAAATTTGTTTCCACTCATTTGAATTAATATCGAAAACTGTATTCCATTTTCTTTGAGCTGTAGTAAAACTACTGTTTTTATTTAGAATTGTGTACATATCTTTTGAACCTTTAGAACTTCGAAAAATATTTTGTAGAGATGATGGGACAAAAGGAGTCTGTAAATTAAATGATTTGTCTCCATATGGATATAATTTTAGCATTTGTCGTAAAGAACTAATAACCCCATTATATTGCAAAAAATTTACACAAAATCCAAATTTGTTTGAAAACTGATCTAAAGTCAGAAAAGAACCATCATCATTGACAAAATCGTTAACAAACTTTACACCCCCGTTGAACCACTCTGGATAAAAGATAGTTCTTTTGTCAATTTTTACCTGTTTATTCAACCAAACTGTATTGGCAAGAAAGTTTGTCCAATCTTTGTTTTCGTCTTTTTCAATAACAGATTTCCAAGCATATAATACATCCTTCCAAAATTTATTTTTAGCTCACCTGACCCAAAGGGTCAGGTGAGCTATTGCCATCACTTGGCGTCCGTCGTCGTCGTACGTCGTAAACTTTTTCAAAAATCTTCTCCTCTGAAAGTGCTAGACCAATGGAAACCAAACTTGGTCTGAATCATCACTAGGGTGTCTAGTTTCAAAATTGTGTCCGGTGATGCTGTGCACCAACCAACATGGCCACTGTTACTAAAAATAGAACATATGGTAAAATTGCAGGTTTTGGGTAATAACTCAAAAACCGTTAATAATATCAAAAATCTGACATGGGGTAAAAATGATCAGCACATCAAGATCTACCTACCCTGCAATTTTGAAGTAAATCTGATTACCCATCTTGGAGTTATTGCCCTTTTTTCATCAAATTTGTAAAATTTTAATACTTTTCGTCTTATATTTCAAAAACTATAAGAGTTAACTTTAAATTGCAAAAATGTGCGGCATATCAAGATCTACCCACCCTGCAATTTTGAAGTAAATCCCATTACCCATTTTGGAGTTATTTCCCTTTTTTCATCAAATTTTCAAAATTTTAATACTTTTCGTCCTTTATTTCAAAAACTATAAGAGACAGATGGTAAGTTGAAACTGCAAACATGTTCAGCATGTCAAGATCTACATACTCTGCAATTTTGAAGTAAATTTGATAACCCATCTTGGAGTTATTGCCCTTTTTTCATCAATTTTTTTTTTAATTTTAATACTTTTCGTCTTATATTTCAAAAACTATTTAGAGATAGATGTTAAGTTTAAATAGCAAAAATGTGCAGCATGTCAAGATCTACCTACCCTGCAATTTTGAAGTAAATCCCATTACCCATTTTGACCGATTATGCAAATTAGAAAAAAGGAGGGATGAAATTTTAAAAAAATCTTCTCCTCTGAAACTACTGGGCCAATTTCAACCAAACTTTGCTGAAATGATCCTTAGGTGGTCCCCTTTCAAAATTATGTCCGTCAGCGCCGTCCTGTATCCAAGATGGCCACCATTACTAAAAATAGAAATTTCTTCAAATGGCCAAAACTGCTCTATTTTAAGCCAGAAAGTGCCCAAATTTGAACTGTATAAGCATATTGATGAGCTTTTTAACATATATTACAGGATTTTTTATGAACTTTGAACTTTTGCCGATTTTGACCGATTATGCAAATTAGAAAAAAGGGGGGATGAAATTAAAAAAAATCTTCTCTGAAACTACTGAGCCAATCTCAACCAAACTTTGCTGAAATGATCCTTGGATGGTCCCCTTTCAAAATTGTGTCCGTCAGCGCCGTCCTGTATCCAAGATGGCCGCCATTACTAAAAATAGAAATTTCTTCAAATGGCCAAAACTGCTCTATTTTAAGCCAGAAAGTGCCCAAATTTGAACTGTATAAGCATAATGATGAGCTTTTTAACATATATTACGGGATTTTTTATGAACTTTGAACTTTTGTCGATTTTGACCGATTATGCAAATTAGAAAAAAGGGGGGATGAAATTTAAAAAAATCTTCTCCTCTAAAACTACTGAGCCAATCTCAACCAAACTTTGCTGAAATGATCCTTGGATGGTCCCCTTTCAAAATTGTGTCCGTCAGCGCCGTTCTGTATCCAAGATGGCCGCCATTACTAAAAACAGAAATTTCTTCAAATGGCCAAAACTGCTCTATTTTAAGCCAGAAAGTGCCCAAATTTGAACTGTATAAGCATAATGATGAGCTTTGTAACATATATTACAGGATTTTTTATGAACTTTGAACTTTTGCCTATTTTGACCGATTATGCAAATTAGAAAAAAGGGGGGATGAAATTAAAAAAAAAATCTTCTCCTCTGAAACTACTGAGCCAATCTCAACCAAACTGTGCTGAAATGATTCTTGGGTGGTCCTCTTCCAAATTTGTGTTTGGCATTTCAGAACACCGACCAAGATGGCCGCCACAGCCGAACTTAATTTAACACAGGACCCTATGGGAAATTCCCATAAAAATCTTCTTGTCTGAAACCATTTGCTCAATAAGAACAAAATTTTGATGAAATAGTCATTGGATGGTTCTCTTCCAAAAATGTGTCTGGTGGTTCGGCCCTTCGATCAAGATGGCCCCCACAGCCGAACTTAGCTTAATATAAGACCCTATGGGAAATTCACATAAAAATCTTCTCCTCAGAAACCACTGGGCCAATTGCAATCAAACTTTTGTGGAATGATCCTTGGATGGCCCCCTTCCAAAATTGTGTCCGGTGATCCCGACTTCAAACCAAGATGGCCACCAGGCTAAAAATAGAAAAAAGGGGGATGAAATTATTCCTCTTGAAATGCATTTTTTTGTTGACTCACTGCTTTTGGTTACTCAAATAATCAAAGGGAAGCAACTCTATTACAAAATGTGAAGTAGGAAAAGCTAAATTTTGAGAATCATTGACATATATGTTTTTTTACAGCAATTTTGATAACTTACATTAAAGGGGGAACCCCTGCCCAAATTTTTTTGTAGAAAGAGTCTGCAATGAAGAAGGCTACATTTGTTAATTTTTTTTACCGAAGTTATCAAGTTTTATTGACTGATGTTGATATTATACCCAGGTGAGCTATACAGGCTCCTGGGAGCCTCTAGTTTACACTTTCTATTACTTGTTCTATATATCCACTACTGCCACATGATAGTTTATTTATATCAATTGATGACATAAAAATATTCTGCCATTTACAATTGTTGAAAAAGAGTCTCCTGATCCATGTGGACTTCAAAGCCAAAATAAAAGAATGTATATTAATCATCTTAAGTCCCCCCTCTTGATACTCCTTTTGCATGATATCCTTTTTCACTCTATTAACAGATGATTTCCAAATAAATGTATATAACATATCTTCAATATCTTTAATAATTTCTATACTAGGGTTTGGAAGTGCAATAAAAAGATGGTTAAGTACTGGCAGAATTAGTGATTTAACCACAGTAATCTTACCTATAGGAGTTAAATTTCTTTTGTTCCACTGTTTAAAGAGTCCTTTCATTTTTTTTAAATATTTTTCATAATTGATCTTTGTAATTTTAGAAATATCAACATCGAAATTTATTCCCAGAACAGTAAACGTAGTTTTTCCCCAGGAGAGATTCCAGTTTTCACATAGTCTATCACTGCTGTATTTTTTGCTTCCTGTCCAAATAACTTGTGTTTTTGAAAAATTTATTTTAAGGCCTGATATCTTTTTGAACCATTCCAATTCCAAAAGTGTTTCATTTAATGATTCTTCTGATCCATCCAAAATTACTGATGTATCATCAGCGAATTGAGAAATTTCATGTTCTGAGTGCAAGACTTTAATTCCTTTTATTTTAGGGTTTTCTCTTATTTTTATAGCCATTATTTCAGCACATAGTATGAATAAATAAGGGGACAACGGATCCCCTTGCCTACAGCCTCTCTCTATACGAAAAAACTCAGATAAATTCCCTCCCTGATGGACTGCAGATTTAATGTTGTTATAAAACGTTTTAACCTATTTTTGAATAGATTCCCCAAAATTGAAAAATTTTAAAATGTTATTAAGAAAGTTCCATGATATTGAGTCGAAAGCCTTCTCAAAATCTATTAACAAAAATAAACCAGGTATATCATTCTCCTCTGCATATTCCATTATATCAAACAAAAGCCTAATATTTTCCCCTATGTACCTACCTGCAATAAAACCAGTCTGATCATTATTAATTAATGTGGGGAGAACTTTTTTAATTCTATTTGCTATCACCCCAGACGCTATCTTATATACTGTATTCAACAATGAGATTGGCCGTCAATTTTTTAGAAAATGTCTTGATTTGTCTCCCTTTGGTAAACATGTGATTATACCTTGTTTTTGTGTAACAGATAAACTTCCTAAACTATACCCATAATTTAAAGAACCAATAACAAAAACTTTCAGATCTTTCCAAAAAAACTTTAAAAACTCTGATGTAAACCCATCTGATCCAGGACTTTTGTTATTTTTCATCTTTTTCAAAATTTCCCCAGCTTCAAAGCTCCCAATTTCCCCTTCTAAATTATCTTTTTCTTCTTCTGTGAGTTTTCTTATACTTATACCACAGACGATTCTTGTTTCTGATTGGCTGATTTTTTAGATTCTTCTCCTTTGAAACCGTTTGGCCAAATGAATCGAAACTTGGTAGAAAGCATCTATAGAAGGTCCTCTGTTACGATTGCTCATTTCGTCCCGATCCATTAGCAAACATGGCTGCCACAGATAACTCTTGTTTCTGATTGGTCGATTTAGCTTGGCCAAATGGACCGAAATGTGGTAGGAAGCATCTATGGAAGGTCCTCTATCGGAATTGCTCATTCCGTTTTGATCCGTTAACAAACATGGCTGTCATAGGCAATTCTTGTTTCTTATTGGTCGATTTCTAAAACAGCTTTTCCTCTGAAGTCACTTGGCCAAATGATATGAAACTTGGTAAGAAGCATCTATGGAGATTGCTCATTTCGTTTTGATCCATTAACAAACATGGCTGCCACAGGCAATTCTAGTTTTAGATTTGTCGATTTCTAAAAATATTCTTCTCTGAAACTGCTTTGCCAAAATGAACCGAAATATGGTGGGAAGCACCTATGGAAGGTTCTGTATTAAGTTTCCACAGAGTAGAATGAAAGGTGAGTGACACAGGCTCAGCCCACTGAGCCTCTAGTTTTACAAACCATTACATGTTGCTGCCCTATAAATTAATGTATCGAGTTTAATTACAAAGTTTTAGTGTACATTGTATGTTGATAATTATATAATTGTTCAGGGTTTTCTCAAAAAAACAGTAAAAATATGAAATTTTGAAGATCATTAATAATGTACAATACATGTATTTTAACATTAATATTTATAAGTTGGTAAGTGTACTAATGTCTTGTATTCAATAACAGAGAAATGATTGAATTTCTAAAATTTTGACAGTAATTTGTCAATGTTTGAGTACAGTATAAAGTTGAAAAGCCACTACAGGAAATATAGTACTACAAAAAGTATTAAGAAGTTGCAAATACAAGCTTCCTCTTGACCTTGATTTGAATGTACCTAAGTGTTTTACTAGTGATGTGATATCTCTTGAGATCATATGACTTGAATAACGTAGCTTTAATTTATAAACAGTATTCTGATGTTCCCTTTAAAGCATTTAATGTAATATTATCTCAAAGAGAAAGATCAACCAGTACTGTTTGAAGACAGGAAAGGGGAAATTTAATTAAAATAGGAAATTAAGAGTCTAGGTTTTGATATAAATTATAGTAGAATAAAAAGTTTATTTTGAAGTCTCTAGGGGATTATACACATGTAGATATAACCCAAAATTATAAAAATCCCTAAAATACAGGCTCCCAAAATTATTAAATCCCTAATATACATGTACAGGCTCCCAAAATTATAAAATTCCTAAAATACAGGCTCCCAAAATTATAAAATCCCTAAAATGCAGGCTTTCAAAATTATAAAATCCCTAAAATGCAGGCTCCCAAAATTATAAAATTCCTAAAATACAGGCTTTCAAAATTATAAAATCCCTAAAATGCAGGTTCCCAAAATTATAAAATCCCTAAAATAGAGGCTCCCAAAATTATAAAATCCCTAAAATACAGGCTATCACAAAAGTGTGGGCAGTTTTATTTCAGCAGCCATTATGACCTATGATGTGGTAGATCTGTTTTACCCAAGAGTAATGTGAGAGAAATAGATATATATATATACAATGTAGATTTGATAAACTTTTTAGTAGTGAAATGAAACAGATACACATGTACATACATGTATGTACAGTCAAACCTGCTTTAAATTGTACCTCTATTTAGCAAATCACTGTATATAAAGGACAGTCTCATTTTTCCCATTATTTATTAATGAAAAGTGCATGTAATTTTAACCTGTATATTAAGGGCAACTGCACATAAAGGCCACATTGTCAGGTTCTCTTGAGTGGCCTTTATATACAGATTTAACTACATATACAGGTATCTATAACCTCATTACAATTATTTTCAGGTGTAACTTCGGCCATATTATCAATAAATAAACCCTAGTATGTTTATGAAGTGGTAGATCTCTTTTACCAAGTAGTAATTAATGTGAGAGAGAGATAGATATACAATGTAGATTTGATAAACTTTTTAGTAGTGAAACGAAAAAGATACATATGTACAGTCAAACTTGCTTTAAATTGTACCTCTATTTAGTATTTAGCAAATCACTGTATATAAAGGACAGTCTCATTTTTCCCATTATTTGTTAATGAAAAGTGCATGTAATTTTAACCTGTATATTAAGGGCAACTGCACATAAAGGCCACATTGTCAGGTTCGCTTGAGTGGCCTTTATATACAGATTTAACTACATATACAGGTATCTATAACCTCATTACAATTATTTTCAGGTGTAATTTCAGCCATATTATCAATAAATAAACCCTAGTATGTTTATGAAGTGGTAGATCTCTTTTACCAAGTAGTAATTAATGTGAGAGAGAGATAGATATACAATGTAGATTTGATAAACTTTTTAGTAGTGAAACGAAAAAGATACATATGTACAGTCAAACTTGCTTTAAATTGTACCTCTATTTAGTATTTAGCAAATCACTGTATATAAAGGACAGTCTCATTTTTCCCATTATTTATTAATGAAAAGTGCATGTAATTTTAACCTGTATATTAAGGGCAACTGCACATAAAGGCCACATTGTCAGGTTCGCTTGAGTGGCCTTTATATACAGATTTAACTACATACATGTATACAGGTATCTATAACCTCATTACAATTATTTTCAGGTGTAACTTCGGCCATATTATCAATAAATAAACCCTAGTATACACAGCTCCAGATAAGCTGCGTATTTGCGTTTTTTACGCTATGAAAACGAGTAAAAACGCATGTATTATCAGATCAGAGTGTACATTTACGCATACATATTGCTGTGTAAGCAAACTTTCCAAATTCGGAGCGTACTTGTACGCTGTTGATGATAATACATCGTGTACATAAACAATACATTTTTGACTTTGAGAAATTCCCCGTAATTACTTCTCCTTATACTTTTCGAAAGAGAAAGTGTATACATCCGAGGGGTACCGAATGTTTGCCTTTCTAAGCATCGATGTCAAAAGAGATCTGATTGGATGTTTAGGATAAATCATCCAATCGCGGTGAATATTACAAATAAATGCGGTTTAGTTAAGAACTAAAACGAAAGTTAATTTGGGAACACGTTGTTCGTTGAAAATGAGCAAGAACATGAATAAGTGCACTACGGAAAATTATATACTTTTTTAAAAGTTCCTGACAGTTTCATCTGTGTCTAGTGACAGTATAGTTAAAGGAATCATTGATGACATTATCAACATGGCTGTGAAAACTGCCGAAGTCGACGAGCAAAAAACAATATTTACAACATTTTATTAATAAACATGACACAATCGTATCAAATTAAACAGAGATATACATTTCACTTGCATCCTGTGTTTATTGAATAACACTTGTGTCAAACATAATTTTAAAAGTGTACATGTATTAGCAATCTTTTCTGAAGTAGAGAGTACAACAGTGCAAAGGAAATATGCAAATACGCATCATTTTCAAAAGTAGGGGGTAATTACCCTTATCTGGAGCTCTGCTAGTATGTTATTATTGGATGATTTTGGTATGAATATAAAACTATCGTCTGAAAGGGATACTGATTTGACTCACTATATGTCTTGTACTCTGTATCCTATCATAATACAGTTGTAACTTTGTAGTGAGCAGATTTTGCTATTCGAACCCCGTTCATGGCAAGGTGTACTCGATACAGCATTATGTGATAAAGTTTGTCAGTGACTTTCAACAGATCGGTGGTTTTCTCCGGGTTCTCTGGTTTCCTCCACCAATAAAACTGACTGCCACGATATAACTGAAATATTGTTGAAAGTGGCGTTAAACACCATAAACCAACCACCAAGTTTTCTTTTTTTTTAATTCTATGTACTAGCACAGTGTTGAAATAGTTTCAGGTAGGATGAAGTTCAGAAATGAGATATCACTGAGTGTATCGTACTATAATTAAGTACATTGCAGAATGTCGAGGAGGATGATGCCTAGATGTATATAAACATTGTTTTGACATTTATTATTAGTTGGAATCTGTCTATGACTGAGCAGTCTTAATTTATAGGCCTAACATTTTGCTCAGAATAGGGAGGTTAAATTTTCTAATATTTTGAACATCATGAATTCATTTGTAGATCAGTTTGCACTAGATTTGGGTTTTATTTAGTGTTCATTACAGACAACTTTATTTTTATATATTGTATTATTTATAATGTAAATGTCTGTTTCAGAGATTATTTGCTAAATAATTTAGATTTATTTAAACGACATCTTTAAAAATGTCTGTAACACATTAACAATTATTTTAATTTTTTGCTTAGGTCCTGCCGTAGGAGGTGCCCCAATGGGCCTGGGTGGTCTATTTGCTGGAGGAATTCCCAGATTACCAAATAAAGGTGCTAAGTTTGGTGGTGGTGGTGGTGGTGGACCTAAAGGTGAGGTTATGGATACTGTAGTAAACCACTAGATCTTAAAGGCCCCTTTTATATTGAATTCCTTTCCTTTATTTTATGTTTTGGTAATTAGGACATCCATTAAAAAAAATCTAGGTCTAACGATCATTTCCTCCACAGTGCTTTTCATATTAATTAAATCTGTATTTAGAGACCACCTGTTTTAAGTGACTATAGTTTAGTGTTCCTTTGGAAGGTCACATAAGACAGGTTTGACTGTATTATGACTATAACAGAAATATTGTAATCCAGGCTCATTTACAGTAAGCTTTCAGCAGATGTTTTCTAAATTAGACATTTTATGTTAAATTGTATTGGTGCTTAGCTTAAGGAAGCCTTAATGGTTTTACTTTCATTATTACATGACCCTTACCTCTATTAGGTAACATTCTAATACAGTAAAACCTGTCTTAGCCAAACCTCTTTGGGACTGAAGAATTTGTTCAGTTTAGACAGGTGTTTGGTTCACACAGGTTCAAATTACATAGACATTTAGTAGATGAGACTGTAAAGTCTGTCAGGTTTTTGAGTCACTCAGGGTTCAGTTTAGGACAGGTTTCACTATTTAGGGTTTACTCAGGGTTCAGTTTAGGACAGGTTTCACTATTTAGGGTTTACTCAGGGTTCAGTTTAGGACAGGTTTCACTATATTTAGGGTTCACTCAGGGTTCAGTTTAGGACAGGTTTCACTGTATTTAGGGTTTACTCAGGGTTCAGTTTAGGACAGGTTTCACTATTTAGGGTTTACTCAGGGTTCAGTTTAGGACAGGTTTCACTATTAAGGGTTTACTCAGGGTTCAGTTTAGGACAGGTGTTTGGTTCACACAGGTTCAAATTACATAGACATTTAGTAGATGAGACTGTAAAGTCTGTCAGGTTTTTGGTTCACTCAGGGTTCAGTTTAGGACAGGTTTCACTATTTAGGGTTTACTCAGGGTTCAGTTTAGGACAGGTTTCACTATATTTAGGGTTCACTCAGGGTTCAGTTTAGGACAGGTTTCACTGTATTTAGGGTTTACTCAGGGTTCAGTTTAGGACAGGTTTCACTGTATTTAGGGTTCACTCAGGGTTCAGTTTAGGACAGGTTTCACTGTATTTAGGGTTTTCTCAGGGTTCAGTTTAGGACAGGTTTTACTGTATTTAGAAATAACCATATATTATCAATGTATAATGATGTATAATTGTTACTTTAAAAATGGTATGTGATAAAGGTTGTCAGTGACATGGGGCGGGGCAGTGGTTTTCCCTGGGTACTCTGGTTACTCCACCAGTAAAACTGACCGTCACGATATAGCTGAAATATTGTTGAAAGCCACTTGAAAAACATAAAACTATATATATACATGTAATTGTAAAATGAATAGTTGACTGTCTGTCTTTCCCTTTATTATATTATCCTAATGTTTCTATAGACGATTGCTGTCTTCATGATGAGCACCAGTCCTTCTGCCCAAGACCAGTAAAACTTTGTTTGGACCAGTAAATTTTTCAGTTTATATTTAGGAGTATATAAAAACTATTTTTTTAGAATTTGATTTGGACCAGTAAATCCAAATCTTTATTTCGAGGACTGTGATTGAGTCCACAATATGTTTTTTTTATTTTTTTATATATAACATTTGTTATTAAGATTAGCTGGCCATCGTTCGACACAAAATAATATTAAAAAATTACATCGCTGCATTTATTGATGGAAGATATAGTGACATAGAATAAAAGTGCATTTGCAGGGTAAAATTTTTCCTTCAAGTTTGCTTCAAGCATTTTTACTACTGGTGATCAATTTGAAGTGTACTGGATCAGGTGTGATCAAATTTGAACCTATCAAAATCACTTCCAATATCTGAAGGACCCATCAAGCATGGTGGATGACATGACCTTGTGTAGACGTGGTGGATGACATGACCTTGTGTAGACGTGGTGGATGACATGACCTTGTGTAGACGTGGTGGATGACATGACCTTGTGTAGACGTGGTGGATGACATGACCTTGTGTAGACGTGGTGGATGACATGACCTTGTGTAGACGTGGTGGATGACATGACCTTGTGTAGATGTGGTGGATGACATGACCTTGTGTAAATGTGGTGGATGACATGACCTTGTGTAGATGTGGTGGATGACATGACCTTGTGTAGATGTGGTGGATGACATGACCTTGTGTAGACGTGGTGGATGACATGACCTTGTGTAGACGTGGTGGATGACATGACCTTGTGTAGACGTGGTGGATGACATGACCTTGTGTAGATGTGGTGGATGACATGACCTTGTGTAGATGTGGTGGATGACATGACCTTGTGTAGATGTGGTGGATGACATGACCTTGTGTAGATGTGGTGGATGACATGACCTTGTTTAGACGTGGTGGATGACATGACCTTCTGTAGACGACCTTGCAGTGTGAGAAACGACGCTTGCCAACTCGGCGAGTAACAGTTGTAAGGCGAGTAGGAACTTGAAAACGCTCGCCACGATAACTGGTTACAGCTTTAAAATATCATAGCTCCCAAACAGTTAAATTTTCTGTTAACTGTGTTATTTATCCAACATTTTATTAATCATTGTACTCGATGAGAAAACATTCCGCCATGAGTCATGACACTTCATTTCTGTCAGCAGAAAAATTAAGTATACAATCCCGACCCCGCATAATTTTGTCAGTCAATTTCACGATTAAATGAAATATTGTTTCATTTACAAATAGATATGATGACTTTTAGAATTAATGCAAATAAAATAATTTGGTTTTGAAATATTTCAAACGAATTCATAGCGAAAACATAAAGTTAAATATGTGTCGGAACCGGGTTTGACATACATGTACATGTTTTATACCTCGCATTAAAACTTAGAAGACGAAGACTGAAATTGAGGAAGAAGAGATCAATGCAGCTCTTAAGAGAGTGTTGATCCTTCTTGACCAAGTTAATGACTTGTCAAAATCTGCAAAATAAATTGTTGAACATTACTGTATTGTTTATTTGGTATTTGTTGGCGAGTTTAAAAAAAAAGTCACTCGCCAAACATGGCGAGCTCTATTTCATTTTGGCGAGTACTTGTTTCAGTCCACTCGCCATTTTGGCGAGTGTTTGAAAAAAATGGTTTCCCACACTGCCTTGTGTAGACGGTCAAATTAGTGTTTGAAACAGGTGCACAGATAAAGTTTGAAATGAATTTAAAGGAAAAATTTGACTGAAATAATTGCATTTTATGATTTCTTAACAGGTTCATCTACACCCTTGAGGCCAACAGCACTTTTTTCAAATGGTCCAGGGAAAATTAGAAATGAATCGCCATCAATGAATGGACCATCAGCTAGGCCTGGAGGGCCACCACCTCCACCCTCTGCATCAACTAAACCAAACTTAAATTTACACAGGACAAGTAGTAGTGGGGAGAATTTGAACAGGAATGATTTAGCACCGCCTCCCCCTCCCCCAAGTAAAAAACCATTTCACATGAGTGACAGTAACATTCATCGGTCATCAACAGAATTTCCTCCCCCACCCCCTCCTAGTACTAATAAACCTACAAATGTTTATGGGAGGAATAATCCTACTCCTCCCCCTCCCCCTAATAAACCTAGTACAAGAAGTATTAACAGTGATGAAAAATGGAAAAGCAGTGCACCGCCTCCTCCTCCAAACAGTACTACTGTCAGTAGCAAACAAAATGCAAATGGACCTTCATGGAAGGCAGGAGGGGCACCACCCCCTCCTCCTCCATCTGGATTAAAACGAACTCATGCTCAAAATGGATCTATGTCAGAAGATTCAAGAGATTCACGGCGGGTATCGAGCAGTGGTAATAGACCTAATTCTGGATTCGCTGGTGGAGTACAGAGAAACCCTCCACCTCCGCCACCATCTGGTAGGCCATCATCAAATAGGCCAATTTCAAGTTCTGGACGACCTTCAAGTATGGTAGGGAGACCGTTACCTCCTCCACCTACACCGGTAATTATATTATTATCTTTTATTCTAGTGCATTTATCTTTTATCATTGTTAATAATTGTTTATTAGGAAATACATGTACAGTTAACCACCCTGTTGTAAGGCCGCTTCCATCAAAAGCCATCCCTCTTATTAGGCCAGATTTCAGACACTCTTGAGATGGTAAAATACTACTAAATTGTTTGTCTCAAGAGAGGCCACCCTTCTTATAAAGCCATTTTTCATAGCAGAAGGAATGACCTGATAAGAGGGGGGAGGGGAGAACTACTGTACTCTTCTTATTAATTGTGTTAAAAATGTATGCTAGGAGAGGTATATGATTTATTAACTTGCATGTTAAGGGTTCGACGTAATCATTATCCCTCGGCCAGTAAATTTGAGGTCGACCCAGTCAAACAGATCATAGAACGGCCTGTTGGAGCAGTTAATATTTTCGGGCCACTTGGGCCAGCAATTTTTATTTCTTAGAGACGGTAGAGTTTTCGTACTTCTGTGTTATTAGCTCACCTGACCCAAAGGGTCATGTGAGCTATTGCTATCACTTGGCGTCCGTCGTACGTCGTAAGCTTTTTCAAAAATCTTCTGCTCTGAAAGTACTAGACCAATGGAAACCAAACTTGGTCTGAATCATCACTAGGGTGTCTAGTTTCAAAATTGTGTCCGGTGATGCCGTGCACCAACCAACATGGCCGCTGTTACTAAAAATAGAACATATGGTAAAATTGCAGGTTTTGGGTAATAACTCAAAAACCGTTAATAATATCAAAAATCTGACATGGGGTAAAAATGATCAGCACATCAAGATCTACCTACCCTGCAATTTTGAAGTAAATCTGATTACCCATCTTGGAGTTATTGCCCTTTTTTCATCAAATTTGTAAAATTTTAATACTTTTCGTCTTATATTTCAAAAACTATAAGAGTTAACTTTAAATTGCAAAAATGTGTGGCATATCAAGATCTACCCACCCTGCAATTTTGAAGTAAATCCCATTACCCATTTTGGAGTTATTTCCCTTTTTTCATCAAATTTTCAAAATTTTAATACTTTTCGTCCTTTATTTCAAAAACTATAAGAGACAGATGGTAAGTTGAAACTGCAAACATGTTCAGCATGTCAAGATCTACCTACCCTGCAATTTTGAAGTAAATTTGATTACCCATCTTGGAGTTATTGCCCTTTTTAGCTCACCTGACCCAAAGGGTCATGTGACCTATTGCCATCACTTGGCGTCCGTCGTCGTCGTACGTCGTAAACTTTTTCAAAAATCTTCTCCTCTGAAAGTACTAGACCAATGAAAACCAAACTTGGTCTGAATCATCACTAGGGTGTCTAGTTCCAAAATTGTGTCCGGTGATGCCGTGCACCAACCAACATGGCCGCTGTTGCTAAAAATAGAACATATGGTAAAATCGCAGGTTTTGGGTAATAACTCAAAAACCGTTAATAATATCAAAAATCTGACATGGGGTAAAAATGATCAGCACATCAAGATCTATCTGCCCTGCAATTTTGAAGTAAATCTGATTACCCATCTTGGAGTTATTGCCCTTTTTTCATCAAATTTGTAAAATTTTAATACTTTTCGTCTTATATTTCAAAAACTATAAGAGATAAAGGTTAACTTTAAATTGCAAAAATGTGCGGCATATCAAGATCTACCCACCCTGCAATTTTGAAGTAAATCCCAGTACCCATTTTGGAGTTATTTCCCTTTTTTCATCAAATTTTCAAAATTTTAATACTTTTCGTCCTTTATTTCAAAAACTATAAGAGACAGATGGTAAGTTGAAACTGCAAACATGTTCAGCATGTCAAGATCTACCTACCCTGCAATTTTGAAGTAAATTTGATTACCCATCTTGGACTTATTGTCCTTTTTTCATCAATTTTTAGCTCACCTGACCCAGGCCAGGGTCATGTGAGCTATTGTCACCACTGAGCGTCCGTCCGTCCGTTAACTTTTCACATTTTAATCAACTCCTCTGAAACCACTGGTCCAATTTGAACCAAACTTTGGTGGAATGGTCCTTGGATGGCCCCCTTCCAAAATTGTGTCCGGTGATCCCGACTTCCAACCAAGATGGCCACCAAGCTAAAAATAGAAAAAAGGGGGGATGAAATTTTAATTGTTCATTGCTGCTTTAGTATAAGTCAAAATGAGCTCAAATTTTAACTGCAGCTACATGGCAAGGAGTAGTTTAACATATATTCCGGGTTTTTCTTTCAGCCGATATATACCGATTATGCAAATTAGGCATATTTTGATAAAAGATCACATTTAAATCTTCTCCTCTGAAACCGCTGAACCATATTAAACCAAACCTGGCAGGGATGGTCCCTAGGTGGGCCCCTTTCAAAATTGTGTCCGACAGCCCCGCCCTCCATTCAAGATGGCTGCTGTTACTAAAAATAGAAATTTCTTCAACTGTCCATTGCTGCTTTAGTACAAGTCAAAATGAGCTCAAATTTTAACTGCAGCTACATGGTAAGGAGTAGTTTAACATACAAAAATGTATATTCTGCGTTTTTCTGTGAAATTTTTCTTTCAGCCGATTTATACCGATTATGCAAATTAGGCATATTTTGATAAAGGATCACATTTAAATCTTCTCCTCTGAAACCGCTGAACCAAGTTACACTAAACCTGACAGGGATAGTCCTTGGGTGGGTCCCTTTCAAAATTGTGTCTGACAGCCCCACCTTCCATTCAAGATGGCTACTGTTACTAAAAATAGAAATTTCTTCTATTATCCATTGCTGCTTTAGTATTAACCAAAATGAGCTCAAATTTTAACTGCAGCTACATGGCAATGAGTAGTTTAGCATATATATATTCCAGGGTTTTCTGTGAAATTTTTCTTTCAGGCGATTTATACCGATTATGCAAATTAGGCCTATTTTGATAAAAGATCACATTTAAATCTTTTCCTCTGAAACCGCTGAACCAAATTAAACTAAAACTGGCAGGGATAGTCCTTGGGTAGTCCCATTTCAAAATTGTGTCCGACAGCTCCACCCTCCATTCAAGATGGCTGCTGTTAATAAGAATATAAATTTCTTCAATTGTCCATTGCTGCTTTATTATCAATCAAAATGAGCTCAAATTTTAGCTGCAGCTACATGACAATGAGTAGATTAACATATATTCTGGGTTTTTCCGTGAATTTTTTCCTTCAACCGATTTATACTGATTATACAAATTAGACATATTTTGATAAAAGATTACATTTAAATCTTTTCCTCTGAAACCGCTGAACCAAATTCAACCAAGCCTGGCAGGGATAGTCCTTGGGTAGTCCCATTTCAAAATTGTGTCTGACAGCTCCACCCTCCATGCTGTTACTAAAAATAGAAATTTCTTTATTTGTCAATTTCCGCTCTATTACAAATCAAAATGAACTCAAATTTTAATTGCAGCTATATGGCAATGAGTAGTTTAACATATATTCTGGGTTTTTCTGTGAGATTTTTTCAGCCAGTTTATTTCGTTTAGGAATATTATGTGATAAAAATCACATCCAAATCTTTTGCTCAGAAATTTGAGTTGAAATGATCTTTGGGTGGCCCACTTTCAAAATTATGTGTAACACCCCCATTTTCTATCAACATTAGATGTCATATTGAAAACCAGGTGAGCGATTACAGGCTCCTGGGATCCTCTAGTTTTTTTAATTTTAATACTTTTCGTCTTATATTTCAAAAACTATTTAGAGATAGATGTTAAGTTTAAATTGCAAAAATGTGCAGCATGTCAATTGCAATTTTGAAGTAAATCCCATTACCCATTTTGACCGATTATGCAAATTAGAAAAAAGGGGGGGATGAAATTTAAAAAAAATCTTCTCCTCTGAAACTACTGAGCCAATCTCAACCAAACTTTGCTGAAATGATCCTTGGGTGGTCCCCTTTCAAAATTGTGTCCGTCAGTGCCGTCCTGTATCCAAGGTGGCCGCCATTGCTAAAAATAGACATTTCTTCAAATGGCCAAAACTGCTCTATTTTAAGCCAGAAAGTGCCCAAATTTGAACTGTATAAGCATAATGATAAGCTTTTTAACCTATATTACGGGATTTTTTATGAACTTTGAACTTTTGTCTATTTTGACCGATTATGCAAATTAGAAAAAAGGGGGGATGAAATTAAAAAAAAATCTTCTTCTCTGAAACTACTGAGCCAATCTCAACCAAACTTTGCTGAAATGATCCTTGGGTGGTCCCCTTTCAAAAATGTGTCCGTCAGCTCCGTCCTGTATCCAAGATGGCCACCATTACTAAAAATAGACATTTCTTCAAATGGCCAAAACTGCTCTATTTTAAGCCAGAAAGTGCCCAAATTTGAACTGTATAAGCATAATGGTGAGCTTTTTAACATGTATTACAGGATTTTTTATAAACTTTGAACTTTTGCCTATTTTGACCGATTATGCAAATTAGAAAAAAGGGGGGATGAAAAAATCTTCTCCTCTGAAACTATA
Source organism: Bathymodiolus brooksi (assembly GCA_963680875.1). NCBI lineage: Eukaryota > Metazoa > Mollusca > Bivalvia > Mytilida > Modiolidae > Bathymodiolus > Bathymodiolus brooksi. Next base: position 69,564,062 of record OY804587.1, read on the forward strand.
AGAGATAAAGGTCAAGTTTAAATTGCAAAAATTTGCAGCATGTCAAGATCTTCCTACCCTGCAATTTTGAAGTAAATCCCATTACCCATTTTGGAGTTGTTGCCCTTTTTTCATCAATTTTAATACTATCATCTTATATCTCAAAAACTATTAGAGATAGAGGGAAAGTTTAAACTGCAAAAATGTTCAGCATGTCAAGATCTACAAAACATTTCCCACAGTTCAAAATGTGTGACAACTGTGTGAAGAGTTATTCCTCTTGAAATGCATTTTTTTGTTGACTCACTGCTTTTGGTTACTCAAATAATCAAAGGGAAGCAACTCTATTACAAAATGTGAAGTAGGAAAAGCTAAATTTTGAGAATCATTGACATATATGTTTTTTTTACAGCAATTTTGATAACTTACATTAAAGGGGGAACCCCTGCCCAAATTTTTTTGTAGAAGGGGTCTGCAATGACGAAGGCTACATTTGTTAATTTTTTTTACCGAAGTTATCAAGTTTTATTGACTGATGTTGTTATTATACCCAGGTGAGCTATACAGGCTCCTGGGAGCCTCTAGTTGCAGTGTTAATTAATAGCAGCCAAGCAAATTACTCGGAAAAAATCATTGATTTCCGTTTCGCTGTATCATTGTCCGAGATCTGCCGATTCTCATCTGTTTGAAATTTGTCGGGAAAAAAAGGCAGTCCCCAGGTAGAAAACACAATGGATCATTTTCAGGAAAAAAGATCATTTTCAATATGAAAAATAATTGGAGACATTAATTCGGGGAATTTTGATTAGAATCAGTGAATGCTTGGTTAAAAAATTCCTTTTTTTCTAGGAAACATATCTCTCTAAAAATGGGATCAAAAGCTCTTCAATTGCAAGATTTTGCTTTAAAAATATTCAAATTTTCATGTTGGTCCATGAACGGTCGACTTCATGGACCTCCATTTTTCCATGCCAGTACATTTATATGGGACCAGTTGTTCCTATGCCCAAGTGTAAAGGGTGGTCGAGATGTACTCGATACAACATTATGTGATAAAGTTTGTCAGTGACTGACGGCAAGTCGGTGGTTTTCTCTGAGTCTGAGTCCTCCGGTTTCCTCCACCAATGAAACTGACTGCCACGACATAACTGAAATATTGTTGAAAGTGGCGTTAAGCACCATCAATCAATCAATCAACCAAGTGTAAAGATCAAAGCTGTTATAATAGACACAGGATTGAAAATACGTGACAAATTACCGTAACTATAAAATTAAAATTTCTAGAGTGAAATCTGAATACCCTAGAAACCTCTGTCAATGTATTTTAGATTCTAATCAAAATGAGTAAAGGTTTCTAAGGGTGGCAGAAGAGTATACCTTTGATGATTTTATTTTTTTTAAAAACCTTTTTATTTTGGCTTATATCTTCTGATGCTTTTAATTGTTAAAACAAAATCATTAATATTCTCCAAATTTGAAACACTAGTGGTTTAACTCCTACCTGAGCAGGGTTCTCCAAATTGTATATGGGTTTGATGGTCCTAGTGAAAAAATTGTCAGTCCTCAATAATTTTCTATTGCAAAATACCAATCTTGTGTCAGTCCTTAGCAAAATCTGCCCAAATTGTACTGGTCATGTCTGACAGGACTGACCAATTCTCCAAACTTTGCTTTGGACTTAGAGCTAGGGTTACTTTTATTTTTGACTTAGCCTACATAATATTTGTTAGATGTGCATATTTCAGTTAACAAGTAATTACATCTACAAATACATAAAATATTTCTTAAGTTATATATACCTTTATATAGTTAAAGAGGGAAGCAATTAGATAAAAAAAAGACTGAACCATTTTGACTTCCTTGTTGTACATTTAAGGCCTAAATATTTGTAATCAAAATTAAACATGTATTGACTGCACATGTCATTCAGGAGTACATAAAGGTTTAGGCTTTTAAAGTTTCATTAACAATGTCCTGTTCACCTGTAGAAAATACTGAGGAAGAGGTAAGAATGGCTGGTATTTTCCTGTAAATTACACAGAGGTCTTATATTGAGACACACTAATGTTCTGAAACTTTCTGTTAATGCCAATTCAGTGAGATGGTCATCGATCGGCTTACATGCAATGATAATGACTTTAATGTCATAAATTTATGATTATTGAATGTTGTGTACCTCCTGATTTTAAAGACTGTTGTATAAAATACTCATGAAAATTTTTCACATTTAGATAAAAAGTACTGCCTGTAAACAGTGAAGTACTGGTAGACTTGAAAAATATTGAAAACCCTGCTATTTAAAAAAAATATAATAAAAATATGTTTAGTTTATTAGCTCACCTGGCCAAAGGCCATGTGATCTTTTGCCATCACTTGGCGTCCGTCGTACGTCGTAAACTTTAATCTTCTCCTCAGAAACCACTGGGCTAATTGCAGCCAAACTTTGGTGGAATGATATTTGTATGGCCCTCTTCCAAAATTGTGTCCGTTGATCCTGACTTCCAACCAAGATGGCTGCCAAGCTAAAAATAGAAAAAAGGGGGGATGAAATTTTAATTGTCCATTGCTGCTATAGTATAAATGAGCTCAAATTTTAACTGCAGCTACATGGCAAAGAGTAGTTTAACATTTATTCCGGGTTTTTCTGTGAAATTTTTCTTTCAGCCGATTTATACCGATTATGCAATTTAGGCATATTTTGATAAAAGATCACATTTAAATCTTTGCCCCTGAAACCGCTGAACCAAATTAAACCAAACCTGGCAGGGATGGTCCCTGAATGGGTTCCTTTCAAAATTGTGTCCGACAGCCCTGCCCTCCATTCAAGATGGCTGCTGTTACTAAAAATAGAAATTTCTTCAATTGTCCATTGCTGCTTTAGTATAAGTCAAAATGAGCTCAAATTTTAACTGCAGCTACATGGCAATGAGTAGTTAAGCATATATTCTGGGTTTTTCTGTGAAATTTCTTCAGCCAGTTTATTCCGTTTAGGAATATTATAAGATAAAAATCACATTTAAATCTTTTGCTCAGAAATTTGAGTTGAAATGATCTTTGTGTGGCCCACTTTCAAAATTATGTGTAACACCCCCATTTTCTATTAACTTTAGATGTCAAATTGAAAACCAGGTGAGTGATTACAGGATGCTGGGAGCCTCTAGTTTTGTATAAAGTTTCTGTTTCACATGTACATGTTATGGTAAATTTAAATGTAAACTGAAATGTAGAACATCAATAAAAGCTGTGTAAGGTGGTTGCTGTTACTAAAAATAGAAAATTCTTATATTGGGCCATAGTTGCTGTATTTGCATTTTAACTGAAAGAACATGTCAGTTATAATTAGAGGCTCTTTAACATATTCCAGGTTGGTTTTTTTGGTCAATTTTACAGCATTATTGATTTTTGCTGCTTATGCTGGAAAGAATTTGTATTTAGGCCCCAAAAAAAAGAATTACAAAATCTTCTCTGAAACTACTTTGCCAATTTAAACCAAGCTTGGCAGGAACAGTCATTGGTTGTCCCCATTCAAAGATTGTATTCAATTGGTTTTTAATTGCTTCCATGGTGGACACTTGATATATATAGGAAATTCTTAAATTGACCATTAACTTGCCTTATTTCAAGCCGGAATCTGCTTGGAATTTAATAAGGCAGCCGCACTGATCCAGCTGTCAAAAACATTACAATGTCATATTTAGATAAAGGTTAATGTTTCATTTTTTTAGATGTTTTTGAAATTTTTTAAAACCAATGTTAAGGGTGGGGAGAAAATTTCATTTTTCAACCTTTCATTCTCTGAAAATTGTTTTAAGCGATTTCACAAACATTTTATAATGAAAATATTTTGAGGCACACTAATATTTTATTCTCAAGAAATCTAGAATGTGGGTAATTTAGAACCTGTCTAAGCATTGCTTCATCAATCGTACAATTCTTTACAATGTTAACTTGCCCAGACTACAAGACCTATCTTAACTACAGATTTTAATGAGAATTGTTTATAAAATGTATAATACAACCAGGGCTTTCAATATATTTCAAGTGTACCAGTACTTCACTATTTACAGGTGGTAATTTTTCTTACAATTTGAGGGCCCAGGTGGCTCAATGAGTTAGGTAGTTGGATTACCTAACAACTCATACAAGCCTATCACCAATACGGCGTGGGTTTCGCGCCCGGCTTTGTAAATTACAAAAAAGAGTGCACTCAACTCGCAGCCGTAAGTGATAAAGTTTACTAGTTGCTTGCCCATGGTCGGTGGTTCTCTTTGGGGACTCCGGCTTCTTCCACTACTAAAACTGGTCGCCATGGCTGAAATATTGCTGAGTGTGGCGTACACAATAAATCAAATCAAATCTTACAATTTGAACATTTTACATGAACATCTTGTGCAACGCTCTTTAAAATCAGGAGGTACCAATTGTCATTTTAAGTGGGTAAAAGTACCTGGTACCACCTCTTATTGAAAGGCCTGTACAACTATACATATACAATGTACATGTTTTAGGTAAAAGTACATGTATTTATTTTAACCATTTCAGTTATGACTGATATTACTTGTACATATACAGTATATGGCAATGATTTAAAGTTCAATTACTATCGCAAATATTACAAATTATTTATGACTTTCTTTCCACCTGTAAATATAATGCTTCTATATTTGATTAGACCAAGCCAATAAATTCTTAAATTCAATAACTTGCCACAGGCAAACATGACGGGGGAGGGGGGGGAGGGAATTAAATCAAGCTTGGTGATATACACTGATTACATAGGAACATGTAAATACAATGTATGACAATGGCAACAACAATCCCTAGAATATCCAGTGATTTATGTAAACAATTATTCCAAAGCACAAAAAAGGCAGGTAAACATGTGGTTATATTAACATAGGATAACAAACAGAAATCCAGGCCAGGGGTATACTTGTATATGTACCTGTGGAGTTCTAAAACAGATATACAACTGTATATCACAATATATAACATGCAGTTCTATTTCTCTACCAATGTACATGTATGTGGGAAATAGATATGTCATCACCTGATAAAGTCTACTTGTTACCATGACAATATGGTCATGAAGATTTTTCAGTTTTATGACCATTTAAATTGATAATATTGTCATTGTACTGTTAGTGTTGTACCTGTTATGTATTAGGACATACAGACAAATCTGTCAATGAAGTCACCTGTATTAAGACATACAGACCAATCTGTCAATGAAGTCACCTGTATTAGGACATACAGACAAATCTGTCAATGAAGTCACCTGTATTAGAACATACAGACAAATCTGTCAATGAAGTCACCTGTATTAGGACATACAGACAAATCTGTCAATGAAGTCACCTGTATTAGGACATACAGACAAATCTGTCAATGAAGTCACCTGTATTAGGACATACAGACAAATTTGTCAATGAAGTCACCTGTATTAGGACATACAGACAAATCTGTCAATGAAGTCACCTGTATTAGAACATACAGACAAATCTGTCAATGAAGTCACCTGTATTAGGACATACAGACAAATCTGTCAATGAAGTCACCTGTATTAGAACATACAGACAAATCTGTCAATCAAGTCACCTGTATTAGAACATACAGACAAATCTGTCAATGAAGTCACCTGTATTAGAACATACAGACAAATCTGTCAATGAAGTCACCTGTATTAGGACATACAGACAAATCTGTCAATGAAGTCACCTGTATTAGAACATACAGACAAATCTGTCAATGAAGTCACCAGTATTAGAACATACAGACAAATCTGTCAATGAAGTCACCAGTATTAGAACATACAGACAAATCTGTCAATGAAGTCACCTGTATTAGAACATACAGACAAATCTGTCAATGAAGTCACCTGTATTAGGACATACAGACAAATCTGTCAATGAAGTCACCTGTATTAGGACATACAGACAAATCTGTCAATGAAGTCACCAGTATTAGAACATACAGACAAATTTGTCAATGAAGTCACCTGTATTAGAACATACAGACAAATATGTCAATGAAGTCACCTGTATTAGAACATACAGACACATATGTCAATGAAGTCACCTGTATTAGGACATACAGACAAATCTGTCAATGAAGTCACCAGTATTAGAACATACAGACAAATCTGTCAATGAAGTCACCTGTATTAGAACATACAGACAAATCTGTCAATGAAGTCACCTGTATTAGAACATACAGACAAATATGTCAATGAAGTCACCTGTATTAGGACATACAGACAAATCTGTCAATGAAGTCACCTGTATTAGGACATACAGACAAATCTGTCAATGAAGTCACCTGTATTAGAACATACAGACAAATCTGTCAATGAAGTCACCAGTATTAGGACATACAGACAAATCTGTCAATGAAGTCACCAGTATTAGGACATACAGACAAATCTGTCAATGAAGTCACCAGTATTAGGACATACAGACAAATCTGTCAATGAAGTCACCTGTATTAGGACATACATGTACAGACAAATCTGTCAGTGAAGTCACTTTTATTAGGACATACAGACAAATCTGTCAATGAAGTCACCTGTATTAGGACATACAGACAAATCTGTCAATGAAGTCACCAGTATTAGGACATACAGACAAATCTGTCAATGAAGTCACCTGTATTAGGACATACAGACAAATCTGTCAGTGAAGTCACCTGTATTAGGACATACAGACAAATCTGTCAATGAAGTCACCAGTATTAGGACATACAGACAAATCTGTCAATGAAGTCACCTGTATTAGGACATACAGACAAATCTGTCAATGAAGTCACCTGTATTAGGACATACAGACAAATCTGTCAATGAAGTCACCTGTATTAGGACATACAGACAAATCTGTCAATGAAGTCACCTGTATTAGGACATACAGACAAATCTGTCAATGAAGTCACCTGTATTAGGACATACAGTCTTCACGAAAAACTTTTCAGACCACAAGCCAACCGGGCCAGTAAACCATGAAAATCCACAAGCCCAAGTTTTATTTTGCTGGCCCGAAAAAAAATAGAAATTTTTACAAATTTGGGGGTGAGTTTCTGTTTGTTATTCTTCTTTCATTGTTTTTTTTTATTATTTCAAACACTATTTATTCCTCTAGCCACACACATTGTGGATACATAAGTTCATGGACAATGTCAAATCGGATGTTTATATCATCAACAAAAAACGCATGTGTCATCAAACTTTTCAAAGACCAAGTAAATCTTTCGGAACCTCTCTATCGGATGACTCGGGACTGCGGTTCTCCAAAACATGGAGATATTTACGACTGCAAATTTTCCTTTCTCGAGAGGGAAAAATTGTTAATCTTCATTTAAAAAATAATTGAAACAGCAGCTTCACAAAACTTTCAACAGCTGAAACAAAAATACTTACCACTTCTCAGACAAAAAAATGCACAAGCCAGGCGGATTTCTAGTTTTGGGATTTTTACAAGCCCGAGACAGATTTTATTGGCCTCGGGCACCGGACCACTGACTAATTTCGAAGACTGGACATACAGACAAATCTGTCAATGAAGTCACCTGTATTAGGACATACAGACAAATATGTCAATGAAGTCACCTGTATTAGGACATACAGACAAATCTGTCAATGAAGTCACCTGTATTAGGACATACAGACAAATCTGTCAATGAAGTCACCTGTATTAGAAGGTCACCCTTTTCTTGTCCTGTCATAGAAAATTTCATATAAATTGAACCTCTTTTTAAGAGGTCACCTTTTCTTTGTCCCAAAGGTGACCTCTTAATACTGGTTGACTGTACTTACATGTATATCCATTAAAAAAAGGCATTATTGTAGACATGCCAGTAGGTGGTTTTACTGCTAGGTAAATCTTTGTTATTTTTTACCATCTAGAGATAGATATCTATTCCTATTTTAAACAACCACTTCAGGGGTTAAAATTTTTTCCAATAGTGCACCAGGAATCTACTGGTCCTGAATATCGGAATGGAGGAAATAAAATTTGTTGAACACAAAATTAACTTACTCCCCTCCAGGGTAGTAATAACTGAGTGACATAATTATATTATTTAAAATGACTATTTTAGATTGGCAACTTAATCAGATGCTAATTTTCATTTTGTCTTGGGCTATCAAATAGTTAATTTTCGCATATTGGTTGTACCTTTTAATAAAGCACTGGGGGTTTTTTTTGGGGGGGGGTTGTTGTTGCAAATTCTGGATATTTTACAGTATTTACCCCACATATTTACTTCATAATTCTCATTTGCATGATCGCGGGTAATCTCGTTGAGATTAGACTTCCAAAGATACAGAGCAGAAAATGTCTTCGGAAGTTTAATTTCAACGAGATTAGATCGCCGGATTTATCAGCCTACCAATTGCCTCAATCCAGGTAATTTTTTCCTTCCACGATGTTTGAAATATTCTCTTCCGTTTTAGCCTATCGTATCTTTGACCTTTTGTTGGTTGTGGTGTTTTTTCATTATGTAATTTATTTTTGTCAGTATCATGAGCCGCTCCATTAACATTAAAAAACAAGCTAATCACTGACTCGAGCCATTTTTATGTTTGAACTGCTTCACTAATACGCTTGAGTATTACTATTATCGAAAGAATTACCACTTCCGTAAAGTGCAAAACTGATCTTAAGCTATTATGTTACAACCATCTTGGGTGTGTGTGTTCCGCTAAATACCGTAGGTTCGTACAGAACAAAACACACTTCGTAATGCACTAAAGCGATCTTGAATTATTTCAGATTACGTAATACAATGTTAACAATATTAAAAGAGGCAATCAATGTTGGATTAAAATTATGCAGTAATATCTGTCACTCGGACTTTTAACCACCAATTAATTCAAGTCCGTAATTGGACAGTTTCAACTGGTTCGTCGGTCTTTACATGATTAGAAAATGTTAGGTCCGAACCCACAAATCGCTAGTCCCGGACCTCGGACCAGTGGATTTTTTAACCCCTGCACTTTAAGATACTTTCGTTTGGATAGAAAAGTTGGATTGTGTAATACGGTAGTTTTACAAAAGTCATAAATTCCTTAGAAAAATATGGAAAAATATTGGATTTCATTGGAAGGATAAGAAGGTTTTACGCTAGTCTTATAATATAATGTTTATAATGTATTTACACTACTGTAAAAATCTTTTTTTATTCGTTGGCACCAATTTTTGTGGTTTCTGCAAAATGCATTGTTCCATGGATTCTTGAATTCGTAATTTTAAACACTGTAAGAATGGACATGTTCTGTTTCATTGGATTTAAATTTTCATGGTTTCAGTTAACAACACAATCCACGAAAATTAGTACCCCGTGAATAATAATACTTTCACAGTATATGAAAAAACAGAAGCATCCAACTTTCTCTCTGAGGTTGTTATTTTTATAATCTTACATGCTATTTAATGAAGTTTGACTATAATTGCAGGTATCAGGATCACCTTCAGCTAGACCCCCTCCTCCCCCAACTAGAGGACCCCATTCAGCAACTCCTCAATCAAGGATAAACGCTCCCCCTCCACCACCTCCAACCAGAACAGCATCAGCAACACCAAGCAATCAAGGAGGCAGTTCAAGAGGTCAGCCTGGCCTGAAACCTCCTCCTCCTCCTACAAGAGGACCTTCAGTAAATGGACATCCACCACCACCCCCTCTAAGACGGCCACTGAGTCATTCAGGTGGATCAGATGGTTTGTATTTATTGTCTGTAATCATTTGTTTGTTAAATAAATTTTATTTCAGTACATGATATTTAAATAATAGTATCCTGATTAGACTGAACACTCACTGTAACAAAGTACCATTTTATGTAGTATTTTAAAGACTTTCATTCAGATACATATACAGGTAGATTTATGTCATGGGACTATTTGAATTTGTCGTTGGAGAATGAATATGTTGGTGACGTCACAATACCAACCCAGGTTATCATGTATAACCAATGTTGCTCCAGACAGATAAGCCAATCAGATTGCAGTATTCACATCAAATTAAATTATATGGGAAAGCATTCATACAATTTCAGAAAACTTGGGAAAAAAAATAAATATGTACTATTTTATTCTTACTTGAAGAATGTATATCGGGAGCCTAAATTGCTAATTTCATAAGGATATGGTATATTTATTGTTTTCTTTTTCAGATTTTGAGAACAGATATCGATTCCATTCATCAAATGAGCTGCCGCCTCCAGAACCTTTCAATAACTGTAGCAAAACCTACCCCAGTCGTAGTACCAGAAATCCTAGTAAGTACAAAGGGAGATTACTCAGTTACAATAAGTTGTAGACACATATATATATATATACAGATCCCTCCAAGTGTATCAACGATCATACTCTCAGGTCAGACACAGAGTTTCGTCGGACTTGAAAAGAGTGTCGCTCTTAAAATTGACTGACAAAATCCTCCCAGGTCGGAGTGAGAGTGAGAGTATCCCATGTCAGAGTGAGAGTATCCCATGTCGGAGTGAGAGTCTCCACTCTCAGATAGTTAAACTGTAAACAGGAAATGTCCCCAAATTCTGCTAACCAATAAATTCATGCATAAAGAAACATGCGTATCTTAGTAAAGCTGAAGTAAATGAGTGATATACAGTACAGAAAATATAGATATGTTAGCGGCTGTCACGGGCGATATATACAATAATATCCATGAATAAAATGTATTAACATGCAGTACCCATGTTTTAAGTGCACTAGAAGTGAATATTAATATATCCCTATGTACTCGCGACAATCGATGCCAAGGCCCTTTCACTTGCTGCAGACAGTTGCCGGTTTACGATATCGGGTGCGTTTGCTCTTTTACGTGTTTTCCAAATGTCGGGCGAACGAACCCGGGTAAATAATTCTAATTTATACATTTATTTCTTTAAAGGCAAATTTGGATTAAAATTAATTAGTTAAATTTAAGTTTTATTTTGTTTATGGCGAATGGGTCATAAATCCGTAAATCCTGTTTTTTTTCTTTCTTGAAAATTGGCAGTCTGCGGAGTCCTGATATAGGTGAAATAATATTTTATTAGTGTATTCTACGTTTTTTTTTACAGTTTACTTGTCAAAACATCACCCATCTCAGCTTGTCGTCACATCGTGCATTCATGATATACAAATACACCTATCACAGGTGTGGAAAAAAACCGTTGCTCAAGACTCTTTTTACCAAGACTTATAAACAGATAACTATTTTGCGTTTTCGATTTTCAAGCCGTCTTCCAATTTATTTGTACTTAAAAAATAAATTTATATCTTTTTTCTTATATATTTGTATAAATATCTTAATAAAATAAATACATTTACGGTGAGAAATTATTATACGTCATGATATCGTTATTTAGGTAAATACTTATTAGACAGATTTTTTAGCTCACCTGACCCAAAGTTTCAGGTGAGCTATTGCCATCACTTTGTGTCCGTCGTCGTCGTACGTCGTAAACTTTTTAAAAAATCTTCTCCTCTGAAAGTACTAGACCAATGGAAACCAAACTTGGTCTGAATCATCACTAGGGTGTCTAGTTTCAAAATTGTGTCCGGTGATGCCGTGCATCAACCAACATGGCCACTGTTACTAAAAATAGAATATATGGTAAAATTGCAGGTTTTGGGTAATAACTCAAAAACCGTTAATAATATCAAAAATCTGACATAGGGTAAAATTTATCAGCACAGCAAGATCTACCTACCCTGCACTTTTGAAGTAAATCTGATTACCCATCTTAGAGTTATTGCCCTTTTTTCATCAAATTTGTAAAATTTTAATACTTTACGTCTTATATTTCAAAAACTATAAGAGACAGATCATAAGTTGAAACTGCAAACATGTTCAACATGTCTAGATCTACCTACCCTGCAATTTTGAAGTAAATCTGATTACCCATCTTGGAGTTATTGCCCTTTTTTCATCAATTTTTTTTTTATTTTATCTAATACTTTTCATCTTATATTTCAAAAACTATAAGAGATAGATGTTGAGTTTAAATTGAAAAAAAATGTGCAGCATGTCAAGATCTACCTACTCTGCAATTTTGAAGTAAATCCCATTACCCATTTTGGAGTTATTGCCCTTTTTTCATCAAATTTTCAAACTTTTAATACTTTTCGTCCTTTATTTCAAAAACTATAAGAGATAAAGGTTAAGTTTAAATTGCAAAAATGTGCAGCATGTCAAGATCTACCTACCCTGCAATATTTAAGTAAATCCCATTACCCATTTTGGAGTTATTGCCCTTTTTCATCAAATTTTCTAAATTGTAATAGTTTTCGTCCCTTATTTCAAAATCTATAAGAGATAGATGTTGAGTTTAAACATCAAACATGATCAGTATGTCAATATCTACCTACCCTGCAATTTTGAAGTAAATCTGATTACCCATCTTGGAGTTATTGCCCTTTTATCATCAAATTTGTAAAATTTTAATACTTTTCATCTTATATTTCAAAAACTATAAGAGATAAAGGTTAAGTTTAAATTGCAAAAATGTTCAGCATGTCAAGATCTACATACCGTGCAATTTTGAATTAAATCTGATTACCCATCTTGGAGTTATTGCCCTTTTTAGCTCACCTGACCCAAAGGGTCATGTGAGCTATTGCCATCACGTGGCGTCCGTCGTCGTCGTACGTCGTAAACTTTTTCAAAAATCTTCTCCTCTGAAAGTACTAGACCAATGGAAACCAAACTTGGTCTGAATCATCACTAGGGTGTCTAGTTTCAAAATTGTGTCCGGTGATGTCGTGCACCAACCAACATGGCCGCTGTTAATAATAATAGAACATATGGTAAAATTGCAGGTTTTGGGTAATAACTCAAAAACCGTTAATAATATCAAAAATCTGACATGGGGTAAAAATGATCAGCACATCAAGATCTACCTACCCTGCAATTTTGAAGTAAATCTGATTACCCATCTTGGAGTTATTGCCCTTTTTTCATCAAATTTGTAAAATTTTAATACTTTTCGTCTTATATTTCAAAAACTATAAGAGATAAAGTTTAATTTTAAATTGCAAAAATGTGCAGCATATCAAGATCTACCCACCCTGCAATTTTTGAAGTAAATCCCATTACCCATTTTGGAGTTGTTTCCCTTTTTTCATCAAATTTTCTAAATTTTAATACTTTTCGTCCTTTATTTCAAAAACTATAAGAGACAGATGGTAAGTTGAAACTGCACACATGTACAGCATGTCAAGATCTACCTACCCTGCAATTTTGAAGTAAATCTGATTACTCATCTTGGAGTTATTGCCCTTTTTTTTTTAATTTTAATACTTTTCGTCTTATATTTCAAAAACTATTTAGAGATAGATGTTAAGTTTAAATTGCAAAAATGTGCAGCATGTCAAGATCTACCTACCCTGCAATTTTGAAGTAAATTCCATTACTCATTTTGACCGATTATGCAAATTAGAAAAAAGGGGGGATGAAATTAAAAAAAAATCTTCTCCTCTGAAACTACTGAGCCAATCTCAACCAAACTTTGCTGAGATGATCCTTAGGTGGTCCCCTTTCAAAAATGTGTCCGTCAGTACCGTCCTGTATCCAAGATGGCCGCCATTACTAAAAATAGAAATGTCTTCAAATGGCCAAATCTGCTCTATTTTAAGCCAGAAATTGCCCAAATTTGAACTGTATAAGCATAATGATGAGCTTTTTAACATGTATTATGGGATTTTTTATGAACTTTGAACTTTTGCCAATTTTGACCGATTATGCAAATTAGAAAAAAGGGGGGATGAAATTTAAAAAAATCTTCTCCTCTGAAACTACTGAGCCAATCTCAACCAAACTTTGCTGAAATGATTTTTGGGTGGTTCTCTTCCAAAATTGTGTCCGGCATTTCAGAACACCGACTAAGATGGCCGCCACAGCCAAACTTAATTTAACATAGGACCCTATGGGAAATTCCCATAAAAATCTTCTTGTCTGAAACCATTTGCTCAATAAGAACAAAATTTTGATGAAATAGTCATTGGATGGTTCTCTTCCAAAAATGTGTCCGGCGGTTCGGTCCTTCGATCAATTTTTTTTTTTAATTTTAATACTTTTCGTGTTATATTTCAAAAACTATAAGAGATAGATGTTAAGTTTAAATTGCAAAAATGTGCACCATGTCGAGATCTACCTACCCTGTAATTTTGAAGTAAATCTGATTACCCATCTTGGAGTTCTTGCCTTTTTGTCATCAAATTAAAAAAAATAATAATACTTTTCGTCTTATATTTCAAAAACTATAAGAGATAAAGGTTAAGTTTAAATTGCAGAAATTTGCAGCATGTCAAGATCTTCCTACCCTGCAATTTTGAAGTAAATCGCATTACCCATTTTGGAGTTATTGCCCTTTTTTCATCAATTTTAATACTATCATCTTATATCTCAAAAACTATTAGAGATAGAGGGAAAGTTTAAACTGCAAAAATGTTCAGCATGTCAAGATCTACAAAAAATTCCCACAGTTAAAAATGTGCGACAACTGTGAAGAGTTATTCCTCTTGAAATGCATTTTTTTGTTGACTCACTGCTTTTGGTTACTCAAATAATCAAAGGGAAGCAACTCTATTACAAAATGTGAAGTAGGAAAAGCTAAATTTTGAGAATCATTGACATATATGTTTTTTTTACAGCAATTTTGATAACTTACATTAAAGGGGGAACCCCTGCCCAAATTTTTTTGTAGAAGGGGTCTGCAATGACGAAGGCTACATTTGTTAATTTTTTTTACCGAAGTTATCAAGTTTTATTGACTGATGTTGTTATTATACCCAGGTCAGCTATACAGGCTCCTGGGAGCCTCTAGTTACATCAAATTTTTTAAATTTTAATACTTTTCGTCTTATATTTCAAAAACTACAAGTGATAAAGGTTAAGTTTGAATTGCAAAATTTGTAGCATGTCAAGATCTACCTTCCACACAATGTTGAAGTAAATCCCATTACCCATTTTGGAGTTATTGCCCTTTTTTCATCAAAATGTTCTAAATTTTAATACTTTCATCTTATATCTCAAAAACTATTAGAGATAGAGGGAAAGTTTAAACTGCAAAAATGTTCAGCATGTCAAGATCTACAAAAAAATTTCCACAGTTGAAAATGTGTGACAACTGTGTGAAGAGTTATTCTTCTTGAAATGCATTTTTTTGGTTACTCAAATAATCAAAGGGAAGCAACTCTATTACAAAATGTGAAGTAGCAAAAGCTAAATTTTGAGAATCATTGACATGTTTTTTTACAGCAATTTTGATAACTTACATTAAAGGGGGAATCCCTGCCCAAATTATTTTGGAGAAGGGGGGTCGGCAATGACGAGGGCTACATTTGTTATTTATTTACCAAAGTTATAAAGTTTTATTGACTGATGTTGTTAATATACCCAGGTGAGCTATACAGGCTCCTGGGTGCCTCTAGTTTTAAAACCATTTTTGTCTTTTTAATTGATAACTGACCCAAGCTAAATAAATGAAATGTGACTTAATGTGTTAATTATATAAATCCTTGCCTTCTATAAATTTTAATTTCTTATCTAATTCTTATTCTTATTTAACAATATGGTCAGGTTGTTATTTTCATTGAATGGCATCTCAAAATAAATGGCTTCACAGTAGGGGCTCTTCCTGTATATTGGTTACATCCTGTATATTACAACTGACAGCTAATGCATGACAAACAATTTTAATCAGCCATCATTATCATAAAATACATTTTTTTAATCTTTATTTTGATGATGACACCTAATTCTCATAACCTAATCCAAATTAGTATAGTAGAGGATTACCATATTTTTCGGACGATAAATCTAGATAAAAATGACGATTTTGTTTACAGTACAAAAAATGTATACCTTTATTTTGCTGTAGGTTTATTTCTGAATAAGAAGACTTGTATCATCGATGTTCTTGGTGTTATTTTTATTAAAATAAAGCAATAAAAGTATACTAACAGAGGGTGCAATTCTGGGGATGAAATATTCAACATCCGAAAAAAAATCAATATTCAATGATTGAAGTGTTAGCGAAAATCAGTTCAATATTGTATTTTATAATAAAAATATATACTATAAAAAATGTATCTTGTTGAAAAAAATCACAGGGTGGATCGATTTACAATATAAAATTATTATCACAAAATATCTAAATATAGCTATAGCTTTTCCATCAAACACGAGCATGCGCACGTGATTGTAGTAAAAAATGGCGGTTGCAATACATCTCACAGTAAACGTGTAGAACAAGCTTTTTATACTAAATATACTGGAAAATAAATTATATCGATTTCGTTACTTAATCGATATTTTATTGCAATAATTTATATGAGGCTATGGGTGTTTAAACGTCACTTTTCAACAATATTTCAGTTATATATTGACCTTTGAGCTACCTTTCCTGGCACGAATATGGTGCAAGGTAGAAATACACTAGGGTATTTACGTACCCGAACATTCTACACACTGGAAAGAAAGTACGCTTACAAATACGCATCGATCACCAAATGTTTGACATGTTCACCTCGAGAAATGTAAAAAAAATCTTTAAATATCCACTCTCACGTCCGACCACAATGTCCGATCAAATAGTCGGAGTTAGAGAGTGTTGACTCAAATTTGTCGGACATTTCTCTGGAGTGAGTCAGACATTTTGGGAGGAATATGTCCGACCTGAGAGTATGAGCGTTGATACACTTGGGAGTGTACTGTATATGGAAATATTTATTTATATTTAATTAAGTTAATATGAAAACAAATTTATACTGTTTATATATAAATGTGATTATTGTAAGCTTTGTAACAGTTTTTCCTGGTGATTGTTTACAAATTACAGCAATACACAATACTCCATAATAGAGATGAGGGGCCATCGTGGTGGTGATTGTATGGTTGTTGGATTTACAACTTTCTGTGCAATCAGTGCCTATCACCATTAATGTTGTGAGTTCGAACCTCGTTCATCACGAGGTGTACTCGATGCAACAGTATGTGATAAAGTTTGTCAGTAACTTGCGACAGGTCGGTGGTTTTCTCAATATAACTGAAATATTGTTTAAAGTGGTGTTAATCACCATAAACCAAACCAAACTAATAGCACTGGTGATCATCACAATGTACATCAATCTCAGAAACAGAACCTATGTTATTCCTTCATCTGACTTTCACCTCTGTCATGCTTCATCAGGTATTTTGAATCATCTCTTACCTTTTTATGTAAACAGGGTGCATTAAAATGATTCATTTGTTATTATCTAGAAATTTTAAAGATTAGGATATATATCTGGTAATCTTACATGAGTGTGTTGTTTAAAATGATTTTTGTATTCTAGGTGAAGAGTTCATGACTGTTGAAAAGAGTAAATTGTTTTATTATACTTTATGCAAATTTCTTGGTTAATCCATTAATTCATTGGTCTGGAGCTGTATGATATTTTTCAATAATTTGATTAAACTCTGCATTTCTTAGCAACGGGTGGTATTGTACACATAGCTATGACAATACCACCTGCTGAGACCGAAGTTTGTCAAACACGAGAAAATTAAACTCTGACTTTCTTAGTAACTGGTGGTATTGTATGCATGGCAACGACAAACCACCTGCTAAGGCCGAAGTGTGCTGAACAACGGAAAATACCACCTGTTCCGACCAAGTTTTACCGATTAGTATTCTTCCATTTAATGTTTTTATAGCTGTTATAATTTATTGTTCTGTTGAAATGTTGAAATATACTTGTATTTATTGATAATATACCAATATTAATATACCCCCCGCAAACAAAGTTTGGGGGGGGTATATAGGAATCACCCTGTCCGTCCGTCCGTCCATGTACCTTGTAAGCGCAACTCCTCCTAAGCCGCTTATTGGATTTTTATGAAACTTTACACATTTGTAGTACACTACCTGCAGATGTGCATGAAGGAATATGGTTGCTGTCCAAAATTTAAAAGGGGAGATAATTCAACTTGTACTTTCACGAAAAGGGGGGGGGGGGGGGGGGGCATGTACCTTATAAGTGCAACTCCTACTAAACTGCTTATTGAATTTTTATGAAACTTTACACAGTTGTAGTACACAACCTGCAGATGTGCATGAAGGAATACCGTTGCTGTCTAAAATTTAGAAGAGGAGATAATTCAACTTATACTTTCACGAAAAGGGGGGTCGTGTACCTTGTAAGTGCAACTCCTCCTAAACGGCTTATTGGATTTTTATGAAACTTTACACATTTGTAATACACTACCTGCAGATGTGCATGAAGGAATATGGTTGCTGTCCAAAATTTAAAAGGGGAGATAATTCAACTTGTACTTTCACGAAAAGGGGGGGAGGGCATGTACCTTATAAGCACAACTCCTACTAAACTGCTTATTGAATTTTTATGAAACTTTACACAGTTGTAGTACACAACCTGCAAATGTGCATGAAGGAATACCGTTGCTGTCTAAAATTTAGAAGGGGAGATAATTCAACTTATACTTTCACGAAAAGGGGGGTCGTGTACTTGTGGCGACCCCTAGATGTATGTTCTTGGTTAGTTTATTTTGGAGATGGGATATTGTCTCCTTGACATAACTCCATATCCGTTCATTTTTCATAGGTAACTTGCTAATATACCTGTATTCCAAAGTTTGAACATCATAGTATTGCAAGCAGGGGGTATCACCCAGTGAGGTCACTCACAGTTCTAGTTTGTTTAAGAATGAAAATAGGCATTCAGTATAATAATAAACATGCTGCCTTTAGTTGAGGGTGTTATGGTAGATAACCACACTTAAATATCACCCTATGGTATACTTCCGTCTCCGATGATTTTTTTTTCTACGAGTGGTAATTAATCTATCATAGCACCCTCAACTAAAGGCAGGATGTTTATATTAAGGAGTGGTGTACTTTTACAGTTTAAAAATTGCATGCGAGGAAAAAGTTTTCATTCAATTAAGATAAAATAATGATGAAAAATATCCTACCAAAATTTCTAAAGAAAAAGTGGTTTTGGAAACATCTTATTGCTTAATATTTTGTTTTTATTTTTTTGGTGTTTTACCTAACATATTGAGATTACTTTTCAGCAGAAAGTGTTGACAGTTTCTAGAGTAAGGGAGATAATTACATGGTTTTACAGATAATCTCTTTATTATGAAAATTTGAAAATGTACTCAATAACGTTTGTTGTAATATTTTATACAGATATATCATGTTTTTTGCAAATACCCATCCCAAACATGATATATCTGTTTAATTACACCAAATATCATTTAGAACACTGGCTAAATAGATAATACCTTTTGTTTGTCGTTTTCAGGACCTAACATGATGTATCTGTTTAATTCTACCAAATGATGTTACATAAAACGCACAACTGATAACGTTTTACAAATTTTGTTACAAGCGTCTCGGTGAAGGGTAATTATTAGACAAATACCCCGGCAATGGCGGAAAAGCTGAAAAAACTCAGAATTGGTAAACAAAATACCCCTTTCATCAACCAGTCATAAGACAGCATTCTGATATAAGGTGTAATTATCCCATAAATTTTTTTGCAATACAAGATGAATTTTTTTTTTTTATATATATTCTTGATATCAATTTGGAAATATTCTCAAACGTTAATTGAAAATCAAACAGATATTATATTTATTTGACAAAATAGAAAATTTTTCTAAATTGGGCTTTCGGGCAAGTAGGTGAAAAAAATTAAGGCAAAAACTGTATGCATATTTACATAGTCAGGTGTTGAGTACATTTTATAAGAAAAATGAGATTATCTGTACTGTTAAAGATAGCATGAAATTAATATCAATATGTTTACCTATGACTTACATAACTATCTACATGTAAAACCTAAGTGTATACATTTTGTATTTAGAAAAGCATAACTTCCACACAAAGCTTTGTAATTCAGGTATAACAAAGAATAGATGGATAAATTACTAGGTTGTGATTATGTAGGAAAGAAAAAAAGACAATTGATGATCCCAAAATACCTAGCTACGGGTACTAAAAGTGTGACCCTATTATCATATTTAGATAAGAATTAGATCCCTTGGTATTTTACTGTATAACATAGAACACCATCAAATATATATATACAGTCAAACCTGTCGTAACGGTCACCTTTGTATAATGGTCACCTGCTCATAACGGTAACTTTCGTGCTCTTCCTGTGCATTTTACTATATATTTTAATTCGATATAACGGTCACCTGTTCAATGTGGTCAGCGGTCACCATTTATTAGTAATTTCCCGTGTAAAACCTTTGTATAACGGTAAATTCATTTTTAAAATAATACCGGAAGTGATTTCGAAAGTTCGGTACAAAAAATCCTGAGGTGTTACAAAATATATTGCTTAATTTGATTAACTAATTAAACAAACACTATTAAATTTTGTGAGTAATAAATTACATAAAGGAAAGTTTATACCGGGGGGTGGGGGGTTATTGGAGATATTTATTCATTACGACTAAAGTAGAAATTCACTCACCAAAAATATTTTGTATCTAGTGCATCATGTCAAAATCATCAACATCCGTAAATATAGGAAAGCTTTGAAATTAGACGACAAAGTGAAAGTTATAAATCGTTGTGATCGATGGTGGGAAAAGTTGTTGGGTTGTGGCAGTGTGGGCGAGGAGAAGGGTGTTGGTCGTACCCAGATAATGAACATTTTTTAAAGAAAACGTTATTGGAGATATTTATTCATTACGACCTAAAATAGAAATTCACTCACCAAAAATATTTTGTATCTAATGCATCATGTCAAAATCATCAACATCCGTAAATATAGGAAAGCTTTGAAATTAGACGACAAAGTGAAAGTTATAAATCGTTGTGATCGATGGTGGGAAAAGTTGTTGGGCTGTGGCAGTATGGGCGAGGAGAAGGGTGTTGGTCGTACCCAGATAATGAACATTTTTAGCTCACCTGGCCTTTAGGCCATGTGAGCTATTGTCATCACTTTTCGTCCGTCGTCCGTCCGTCAACATTTCACATTTTAATCTTCTCCTCAGAAACCACTGGACCAATTGCAACCAAACTTTGGTGGGATGGCCCCCTTTCAAAATTGTGTCCGGTGATCCCGACTTCCAACCAACATGGCCGCCAAGCTCAAAATAGAAAAAAGGGGGGATGAAATTTTAATTGTCCATTGCTGCTTTAGTGTAAGTCAAAATGAGCTGAAATTTTAACTGCAGCTACATGGCAAGGAGTAGTTTAACATATATTCCGGGTTTTTCTGTGAAATTTTTCTTTCAGCCGATATATACCGATTATGCAAATTAGGCATATTTTGATAAAAGATCACATTTAAATCTTCTCCTCTGAAACCGCTGAACCAAATTAAACCAAACCTGGCAGGGATGGTCCCTGGGTGGGTCCCTTTCAAAATTGTGTCCGACAGCCCCGCCCTCCATTCAAGATGGCCGCTGTTACTAAAAATAGAAATTTCTTCAAATGGCCAAAACTGCTCTATTTTAAGCCAGAATGTGCCCAAATTTGAACTGTATAAGCATAATGATGAGCTTTTTAGCATATATTACAGGATTTTTTATGAACTTTGAACTTTTGCCAATTTTGACCGATTATGCAAATTAGAAAAAAGGGGGTATGAAATTTTAAAAAAATCTTCTCCTCTGAAACTACTGAGCCAATCTCAACCAAACTTCGTTGAAATGATTCTTGGATCGCCCCCTTCCAAAATTGTGTCCGGTGATCCCGACTTCCAACCAAGATGGCCGCCAAGCTCAAAATAGAAAAAAGGGGGGATGAAATTTTAATTGTCCATTGCTGCTTTAGTGTAAGTCAAAATGAGCTGAAATTTTAACTGCAGCTACATGGCAAGAAGTAGTTTAGCATATATTCCGGATTTTTCTGTGAAATTTTTCTTTCAGCCGATATATACCGATTATGCAAATTAGGCATATTTTTATAAAAGATCACATTTAAATCTTCTCCTCTGCAACCACTGAACCAAATTAAACCAAACCTGGCAGGGATGGTCCCTGGGTGGGTCCCTTTCAAAATTATGTCCGACAGCCCCGCCCTCCATTCAAGATGGCCGCTGTTACTAAAAATAGAAATTTCTTCAAATGGCCAAAACTGCTCTATTTTAAGACAGAATGTGCCCAAATTTGAATTGTATAAGCATAATGATGAGCTTTTTAACATGTATTACAGGATTTTTTATGAACTTTGAACTTTTGCCGATATATACCGATTATGCAAATTAGGCATGTTTTGATAAAAGATCGCATTTAAATCTTCTCCTCTGAAACCGCTGAACCAAATTAAACCAAACCTGGCAGGGATGGTCCCTGGGTGGTTCCCTTTCAAAATAGTGTCCGACAGCCCCGCCCTCCATTCAAGATGGCTGCTGTTACTAAAAATAGAAATTTCTTCAATTGTCCATTGCTGCTTTAGTATAAGTCAAAATGAGTTCAAATTTAAACTGCAGCTACATGGCAAGGAGTAGTTTAGTATATGTTCGGGGTTTTTTTTTTAAATTTTTCTTTCAGACGATTTATACCGATTATGCAAATTAGGCATATTTTGATAAAAGATCACATTTAAATCTTCTCCTCTGAAACCGCTGAACCAAATTTGTGTCTGGTGGTCCCGCCCTCTGACCAAGATGGCTGCACAGCTGTACTTAGTTTAACATAGGACCCTATGGGAAATTCACATAAAAACCATCTTGTCTGGAACCAGTAGCTCAATTAAAACCAAACCTTGATGGAATAGTCATTGGATGGTCCTCTTCCAAAATGGTGTCCGGCAGTTGCGCTCTCCCGCCAAGATGGCCGCCACAGTGCAGTTGCATTGTTATTGAAAGCAGCTTTGATCCAGGTGAGCGATTACAGGCTCCTGGGAGCCTCTAGTTTAAAGAAAACGTGAGATTCAATCGACGATTTTGAAAACAATGTTTCCAGTTCAACATCGTGTTACTGGAAATTATACTTTTGTTTATTAAATATCTTTCTTTATTTATTTGTGTGTTTTATTCAAATCATATCAGATTGAGATAATTTCATTCACAATAAATGTAATCAAGAGTAACAAAACATAAGATGTAATTAGAAATGTTTATTTACAACTAATGTAGAATAAAGGTCACCTGTATATAGTGGTCATTTTGTCAATCTCCCCCAGGTGACCACTATAGACAGGTTTGACTGTACATGTACTTTAAGGACTAGCAATGATGAAAAGGGTCAGATTTCCAGTTTCTGTGTTGTTTTTTTCAGGTGATGAATCCTGTATGTTATTACTTTACTTGTATCCCTACACAACACAGCAACCTCATCACTGCTTTCTGTTAAAATTCCTGTTACACCTGTATATAGTCCCGCTATCAAATCTGGGAATTTGCAAAATGTCAATTTTTTCTATTAATTAGGCACCTAGAAGCACATACAATTATGTGATAAAAGCGTAGATATCTAATTTAGTGCGGACAATGTATTACTGGAATAACCTCCATTAGGTCCTCTCATACTCAGAAGATTGGAAAACAAGTCAAACAAAAGTCCTCAATGGGATTTCCAAAATCGGCTAAGATCACCATTGCCTGATAATCATTGAAACAGAAATGGATTATTTTCTCAGTGAAAGCAATTCCTTCCTTATTAGGAATGATAAAATTTAAGATAAAATGTTTATATGTATAATGTAGTGTTGCACGTATCTAATATCAAGCAACAAGCTTGATGTGGAATATATATTTCTAATGTGACTTTATATTGGTGTCGCCTTGATAGATCTTCAACATACATTCCATTGTTGGTACATGTTTTGCTCACAAAATGGACTTCTCATCATTTATCACATCTCTGTCTTTGACATCGTTGTGGAATTACCATGAGAAATTCATTCTTGCAAAACCAATCAATGATAGTACATTTTTTTTTATACTAGTATGTATTTATGTATATTTGATTATATTTTCAGAATTTCACGATTATTTATCATACATTTATCTCTCTTTGTCATTACTTGTATTTATCTTTATTTCTTTTATTGCATGCAAGAACATGTATAGAAATATACCTGGTGTCATTCAAATCCCTCTCAGCCACTACATTATGTGATAAAGTTTGTCAGTAACTTATGTCAGGTTGATGGTTTTCCCTGGTACTCCGATTTCCTCCACCAACAAAACTGAACTCCAGGATATAACCGAAATATTGTTGAAAGTGGCATTAAGCACCATAAACCTAAGCCAAATCTGGTGTCAACACCTTTCCCTGTCATCTACTCTTCTTGTCAGGGGGATTTTGGAGTAATGTCCTATTGACAACATAAGAAAATTTTATTTAAGCTATTGGGAATATCACACAATATGGTTTTGTGGATTACCAGATGTATGTGTATATTTAAAGAATAAACATTCTTATGGTATATGAAAGAGTGGACGAGAGATATGATATTGCAAATTGTTTGCCTATCATGACAAAAGTATGACTGTCAATTTCCCTATTGACACAAAAAGCTAATAAAAAGAGGGAGAGGAGGTTAAATGCAATTATGAATTATCATTTTGTAAAAGTCCCATGTTTTGACTTACTTGTCTATCTTTATCAAAAAAGTTGAACCTCTCTTGAAATAATAAAGTAATTAATCCATTAGGGTATATAAACTGTGACCGGTGGGCCCTGATTACTACACGTGGCTATCTTTCAACGATCTGCACGGGTGAATCGTGACACACGGGTCACAGTACCGCTATATAATTGTATAAGTATTATGTATGTTGTGTTAATATTATTTGTGTATATTTATTTCTTAATACCTCTCATTTCGATTCCATGTATTGTAAAAATGTATGTATGTATCGCTCCTGTTGCGCAGTCAGCTGCAGCTGAGTGTATTTTTAAATAAACAGTTGAAACAGTTGATAAATTGTGTTAAATATCTTAGACATTTGATGGACAATACTGATGCTGCATTTCTCTGACATCCAAGTTTATTTCTATTTATCATACATATACATGTATATCATACTCATGCATATATTTTTATTCATCTCCATTTTATCATTTATATCAGGTATTTATTAAAATCATGTCTGATGATCACAATTTTTACAATTCAGAAAAAGAGCATACATATTAGTCTGTTTGGTTTCTATAAATATCCTTCAATTATAATTGATCAAAAGGTCATAATATCATTATCACACTTAATTTTTTATGTTTTATGTTAACCATTAGTATAAAAACATAGATATTATTTACTGTCAAATGTTAAATCACTTTTAAAACCATTGGTCGAATGTAAAATTAATTAACATGGGTGGATATTATCAGTCCTATGCAATATACAAGGTTAAATATGTACAGGGTATATGGAATCAATGTCAAAAATGAACTTAATTTTGGTGACAATTGTGCTGTATATGGGCAGTATTGTGATCAATCTGTCTCCACCCCCACCACCCCAGCCTCAGTGGAGGAAAGTTGTCATGTATAAAACATTAATAGATTTTGAAGAGAGAAAAAAACATTATAACAATAAATATATTTGAACTATACAAATTTAATTTCTGCACTATTTTACTGTTTGAATATTTGAACTTAAATTTCCATTTCTTTGTATAATATGGTCATAACATGTGCTTTGTCATCAATTTTGATTCTATCATTGCCACACTACTATTTCTTTTAGGTAGCTCTGGATTTATTACAAGATTTTTCATGTATTGGTTTTATCTGTCTTTCTTTTCACAACATATTGCATTCTATTTTGTAGTAATTTCACAATTTTTTTCTTCTTTTTTAGGTCGACGGGCTCCACCACCACCGCCCCCACCCAAATGACAAAAGATGGATGTATGATAGACAATTATATGTATTAAAAGTGCAATTTATAAGGAATGTTACTATTTATAGTAACAAGTGTGTGTGTGTGTGTGTGTGATGAATGAATAATTTTTTACCTTAGAGATGTCAGGTGTCTTGCAGTGTTTCCATTTCCTGTGTGTTCATCATGTGATAATTTACAGTATCTTTTAACCAATCAATGACATATCTTTATATGACAAGCTATTGATAAATGTGACCACATTATATAAAATGGCACAGTTTACAAAAACCTAGAGTTATGTCCCTTTATAGAATATGGGTTATATCCCTTTGTGGATTATGAGTTATGTCCCTTGGTGGAATATTTAAATGTAATCAAAAAAAGGTGCTGTTGATGTGTAGAAGAATCTTATTAACTTAATGGAAATATTTTATAATTTTTATATGATATATGATTCCAATAGACAGACTATATGTATATTGTGATGATATTAAATTATTATTAAAAAGTAAGTGCTAAGATTATGGAAAATTGTTCTATTTTTATGAATGGTTCGATGAAATATTAAAAACAATCATATAACTCTGGAAAATAGTAATTTTGTGGTGATTTTATTCTTGAAAATACTTCCTTACTATTTAATAGAATATAAAATCATAATTAATAATAATATTGTGGTGATTTTGTTGAATTGTTTCTTATGACTTATCATGCAGATTTGCATAACTCCAATTAACTGATATGAAAATTATCAGAATATATACAGAAATACTGGAATGTTGATAAAGACATAACTTATAAATATGGCATTGTTTGTTAAAACCTTGTTTTTATAATGAAATGCTGTCTTTAGCTTTGAAAAGATGATAATATATGTATTTATTGGCTGATATAATCTAATTCCTTAAAAATCATGAATAACTCCCTTCTTTGTAAATGACAACTGAAAAAAAAATTTGCTCTGGTATTACTAAATGATGATAGAGTGTAAGGAGAACAAATTGTTCTGCTGTTCTCTCTGAGAAAAAGATTTAAAAAATAAATTTAATAGATAAGATTTACTTCTGTTATATTATGAGGACCTCAACCATCAAAAATGTGTTTCATTCCTACTCCCACTTTGCCAAAACTTCAGCCAACTTTTAATTTTGACGGACCATTATTATTTTTAATACTGCACTTTTTGTCACAAATACTATACATTGTATGCAGTTCAAACACGGTAAAAATAATAACTTGGTTTCTCAGGAATTTGGTTTTCAAAAATGATACGGCTAGTGGTATTTATTTATTTCATAGTGTTGCATGGGACAATTGTACTATATTAAGAGTAAGTAATTCTCCGTGATCAAATGGAAAATAAAATCAAAATGCATGGGAGCCTTGAATACAAAAAAAATGGTCCATGTTGCAGTATTTTTAGAACACTTATATTGCCATATTTATGAAATTTAAACTGATGCTCAACCAATCCATCTGTTCGTAGATAGTCAGTCTGCATTGTTGACTTTAGAGCACTAAAGATGTGAACTTCCCAATTTCGTTATCAACAAATCAAATAATCACACAAGTTTTTAACCATTATTATTTTTGCCACACACTTTTTTTCTTCGGGTGGTTTTTCTCTCTATTATTACAATATAGAAGGTTTATTGACAATTAAGATGTAACTAATACATTTGTATATTTTTGAAGATTGTATATTTAAATGGCTTTCGTTGCTATATTCTTGTTATTTTTGTGAATAATTTTGCTAATTTATGCTTCCAGATTTTTATAAAAATAACCTTTATATTAAATGTTTAGTATATTTTGTTTTAAAGATTAAATTTTTGTTTGACTGTTTCACTTGTTGTATGTGCACCTTATATAATTCAATGGTAATATTTATATATTTTGTTACATTGTATTTTTTTATTTTGACCCTTATGTGTTTCTTTATTTAAACAACAAGTCAAATTAAATAGCAAGGCGTGTCAGGATAAACAACTATTTTGGTAATAAAATGTCCAATGTTGTAACCTATGACTGATCATGCTCCGATTACTCTGCATTCGTCACCCCTGGGTCAGCTGACAAGAAAAATGGTTCCTAGTCATGAATTATTCATGAGTTATTTTGAAACATTTTGATTGGTACTGATGAACCGTTTTACAGCCAATCAAATCACGGACACATTATTTAAAAAGAAAGGGATTTCCTTGCAAATTGATATGATTAGAGGAGATGAAATTACGAGTAAATTATAAACAATGAATGGTATATAGACTAGAGCTAGTCAGATCGTATCTTTAATAATGTGTTCAATCTGTCTGATAGGAAAATTTGAGTGGTGTTATGTTGTTATGGAAACTACTAAGCATTGATCAGTTATGGAACAAACATGAAACAAGGGTTTTCATATGAAATGACCCACATATAATGAGTGGAGAGTAAGGAGAGTGAGTAGCCATGGGTTATCAACAATGAGCAATGCTGCATGAAAATACACAGTGAAAATTATATTATCATGAAAGTAAGAGCCTCATTGATTATTGTTGCATGTGTATAGTGTATATATCACATTGATCTGGAAAGATTTCAATTTCTAAATAAGAAAGAAATACTTAAATTTTTACATTACATTTTCTGAACTTTTTTGTTGAGATGCTAGTATTAGAGTTGATATACACACGAATAGTACATTTTACTTTTAATAAGTTGAACTAGAAAAGTTTGGTTTTGTAATCAATCAGTTTTCAATTTAAGACTAAAAATTAAAATAGATGATTAAAATCTCCACTGGTTTAAAGCTATTGTATTCACATACATCATATAGTGTTGGTTGACATTATAATGACTTTTGGAAGGTGTGTAAGGAGATAAACAATTGATCCACAGCCAGTACATTTGATTTTGTTTTTTCCCATCTGTGCTGTGGATTTTGGTTTTTCTCTGCTCTTTAATGTTTGAAATTTGATGTACTTAGTAGATTAACATACTAGCTTTTGTCATCACTTTACATCTAGATAATAAAAATACCAGTTCCCTAACAAGTAGTGACAAGATGAGACTGTTTGACAAGTTGTAATATTTTTATCATTAAGGGCATTATATATATATGATTTAGTGCTTTTCATTCCCATAGAGACCTTTCTTCTTGGATCAGATCATACTATCCTCATATATTGCTCTAACGTCAAATATTCATTACATATATAGCCTTAGTTGGGTTTGACTGGATTTTTTTTTTTTTTTTTCCCTGCTATTTAATTAATGTTGGATACAGTATTGGATGTTGTTTTCCCATCTGTACTGCTGTAGAAGATAAGTACAGAAATGTACATCTGGTCTCACGGTTATGAAACCTTTGAGTACGAGTTTTGTGCTCATACTTAAAAAACGTCCAATCAGAACATCATATCCAGTAAATACAGCATCCTGATTGGATGATTTTAGAGTCTGAGTATTAAAATCGTAGTTGAAAGTTTTATGACCATGAGGCCTTGTACACTAGATTAATATTAGTATCTTTTATTTAATGTTTGTAGATTGTAGAATTTTTGACAACAGTGCTTAAAAAGTTAGCCTTTATGAAAATTTATTAAATAACATTTGTTTTTTTAGTTCACCTGAACCAAAGGTCCATGTGAACTATTGCCATCACTTGGCGTCCGTCGTCTGTCGTCTGTAAACTTTTCACATTTCAAGCTTCTTCTCCGAAACCACTGGGCCAATTGGAACCAAACTTAGCAGGAATGTTCCTTGGATGGTCCTCTACAAAGTTTCTGTTTTTCGTTCC
The DNA here is from genome assembly GCA_963680875.1 of Bathymodiolus brooksi. Lineage (NCBI taxonomy): Eukaryota > Metazoa > Mollusca > Bivalvia > Mytilida > Modiolidae > Bathymodiolus > Bathymodiolus brooksi. Next base: position 69,593,620 of record OY804587.1, read on the forward strand.
AGTCGGATATTCAACATCGCTGCCAGGGCCAATAATATACTCTGATTGGCTGAAATTTCAAAGATCTTCTTCTCTGAAATTAATGAACTGACTGAACCCAAACTGTAAATGAATGATCATTGGAATGTCCTTTACCAAGTTACTGTTTTTTATGCTGATCGGAAATCCAAGATGGCCACCACCGCAGGACATAGATTAACATTGAACCTACGGGAAAATGTTCAAATGCCTTCTTCTCAGAAACTACAAATATGATTAAAGCCAAACTGTACATGAATGTTCATTGGATGGTCCTCTACAATCTTAAGGGTTTTTGTTCCGATATGAAATTCAAAATGGCGGCTACGGCAGGACTTAGTTTAACATTGGACCCTATGGGAAAAATGTTTCAAAATGCTTCTTCTCTGAAACCACTTTGACAATTGAAACCAAACTGCCCAGGAATGATCATTGGAAGGTCCTCTACAAAGTTTCAGTTTTTTATGCCGATCGGAAATTCAAGATGGCTACCACCGCAGAACATAGATTAACATTGGACCCTATGGGAAAATGTTCAAATGCCTTCTTCTCAGAAACTACAAATATGATTAAAGCCAAACTGTACAAGAATGTTCATTGGATGGTCCTCTACAATCTTAAGGTTTTTTGTTCTGATATGAAATTCAAAATGGCGGCTATGGCAGGACTTAGTTTAACATTGGACCCTATGGGGAAAATGTTTCAAAATGCTTCTTCTCTGAAACCACTTGGACAATTGAAACCAAACTGCACAAGAATGATCATTGGAAGGTCCTCTACAAAATTAATGTTTTATATGCCGATCGGAAATCCAAGATGGCCACCACCGCAATACATAGATTAACATAGAACCCTATGGGAAAATATTCAAATGCCTTCTTCTCAGAAACTACAAATATGATTAAAGCCAAACTGTACATGAATGTTCATTGGATGGTCCTCTACAAACTTCACGTTTTTTGTTCCGATATGAAATTCAAAATGGCGGCTACGGCAGGACTTAGTTTAACATTGGACCCTATGGGGAAAATGTTTCAAAACGCTTCTTCTCTGAAACCACTAGGACAATTGAAACCAAACTGCCCAGGAATGATCATTGGAAGGTCCTCTACAAATTTTATGTTTTTTATGTCGATCGGAAATCCAAGATGGCCACCACCACAATACATAGATTAACATTGGACACTACGGGAAAATATTCAAATGCCTTCTTCTCAGAAACTACAAATATGATTAAAGCCAAACTGTACATGAATGTTCATTGGATGGTCCTCTACATTCTTTACGTTTTTTGTTCCGATATGAAATTCAAAATGGCGGCTACGGCAGGACTTAGTTTAATATTGGACCCTATGGGAAAAATGTTTCAAAACGCTTCTTCTCTGAAATCATTGGAAGGTGCTCTGTTTTTTATGCCGATCGGAAATCCAAGATGGCTGCCACCACAGGTCATAGTATTAACACGGGACCATATGGGGAAAATACAGAAATATATTCTTCTCTGAAGCTATTGCACTGATTGAACCTAAACTGTGCATCAATCATTGGAAGGTCCTTTACAAACTTTGTGTTTTTTATGTTGATCGTAATTCCAAGATGACTACCACTGCAGGACATAGTTTTTACATAGGACCAATTGGTTCTTTTTATAACCAGGTGAACGATACAGGCTCTTGAGAGCCTCTGGTTTTATATAATTGTATGAAATATCAGGAAATACACAAAAAATATCTAGAAGAATTTATTAGTCGTAAGAAATCAATCACTGCTTGATTGATTGAAAAATCCTTTAGCCGTGATACATCAAGGTTAATTTTGCTTTTCACATGTTTTTTTTTCATCTAGAACATTAAATTATTTTGAAATATAATAAGATTTGTTTGCAGCAGGTATAGAAGATGCTGGAAAAATGGAAAGATAACCCTGGAAATGGTAGCACAGTTAGTTATAATGATATAAAATGAATATTAAAAAACAGCAAGAAATAAAGTGAATTAATCCATTGTGTACACAGGAATCATGCAATAAGTTCTACCACAGTACTTGACCAACAATACACTTTTTGTTTTTTATTATCGAGAGTAGTAGATATAGAATAGCAGCAACTTTTAATGTCTATAGACAGACATTACCTCTAATAACACAGCGAGTCCGACAGGATGAGCTGGGATATTGGTGATAATATCTATCGAGGCCTTCAGAACTGACGTTATTTTTTTTTTCGGTGACGTCATAATGTGTTTTACGTCAGATTGACCGATAAACTTGTGCATGCGAGTTACGAACTGACCTAATATTTTTGTGAATCAAGGTCAATTCAGTGATCCAGACTTTATCAGCAGCATGCGTCAAAGGGAAAATGTAAAATTTGACGATGATATACACTATTGGGATTTAGTAGTAAGTTATATCCTTGATTGCTTGTCCTAAGTTAGAGGTCTGGGATTTAGTAGTAAGTTATCTAAGTTAAGAGGTCTGGGATTTAGTAGTAAGTTATCTAAGTGAGAGGTCTGGGATTTAGTAGTAAGTTATCTAAGTGAGAGGTCTGGGATTTAGTAGTAAGTTATCTAAGTGAGAGGTCTGGGATTTAGTAGTAAGTTATATCCACGATGGCTTGTCCTAAGTGAGAAGTCTTGGATTTAGTAGTAAATTCTATCCATGATGGCTTGTCCCAAGTGAGAGGTCTGGGATTTAGTAGTAAGTTCTATCCATGATGGCTTGTCCTAAGTGAGAGATCTGGGATTTAATAGTAAGTTATCTAAGTTAGGGGTCTGGGATTTAGTAGTAAGTTATCTAAGTGAGAGGTTTGGGATTTAGTAGTAAGTTATCTAAGTGAGAGGTCTGGGATTTAGTAGTAAGTTATCTAAGTGAGAGGTTTGGGATTTAGTAGTAAGTTCTATCCATGATGGCTTGTCCTAAGTGAGAGGTCTGGGATTTAGTAGTAAGTTATATCCACGATGGCTTGTCCCAAGTGAGAGGTTTGTGATTTAGTAGTAAGTTCTATCCCTGATGACTTGTCCTGGGATTTAGTAGTTAGTTATATCCCTGATGACTTGTCCTGGGATTTAGTAGTAAGTTATATCCCTGATGACTTGTCCTGGGATTTAGTAGGAAGTTATATCCCTAATGACTTGTCCTGGGATTTAGTAGTAAGTTATATCCTTTATGGCTAGTCCTAAGTTAGAGATTTGGGAATTAGTAGTAAGTTATTTAAGTGAGTGGTCTGGGATTTAGTAGTAAGTTATCTAAGTGAGAGGTCTGGGATTTAGTAGTAAGTTATCTAAGTGAGAGGTCTGGAATTTAGTAGTAAGTTATATCCCTGATGGCTTGACCGGGGTTTAAGTAGTAAGATATATTCATGATGGCTAGTCCTGGGATTTAGTAGTGAGTTATATCCATGATGGCTTGTCCTAAGTTAGGGGTCTAGGATTTAGTAGTAAGTTATCTAAGTGAGAGGTCTCTATGATCGTTTGCATTCCGCTATATAACCTGTCTCTATAGATATTTATACCAGTAATCCTTTGTTGGTCTATGTTATATTTTTGTTATGTTTATAAGTTCATTGTTAACCTATTGTAGTATAGTATATATGTATAAAGCACAGTGTAAAGCCTCTATGTATCTTCATATTGTTATTAATTGTTGGTACCTATCTAAATGCTAGTCACTGTTCATTGTAAATTGTACAAACCAAATATTAATTCTGATACAAGTTTGTCGTGACAAAGAGAATTTTGACACAAAGTTTATTTTAGCACAAAGTGAATATTATAATCATGCATTTAAAAGGTTAGATAAAAAATAAATGCTGAATAAAATTGAAAGGGTAATTATTAGGGTTTAAAATTGAGTTCTATTTAGTTAAGATTATTAGAAATATTGCTAATTTTTTTGTTGGTTATAACAGATAAGGTTTGCTGTAAGATAATGTCTTGATATGAGAACAATAAGATGTTTTTCAAAGCAATTTATTTTAAAATTGTATGGTACATGTATTTAAAATGTACATTTACAGATGCAATTGTTTGCATGTAATCACTAAAGTTGTGAGTTCGGTTCTAGCACATGTGAACTCAATACAACTTTTTATGATAAAGTTTGTTCGTGACTTTTGGAAGCATGTTGGTTTTATCTGTGTTCTCTGGCTTCCTTCATTAGTAAAACTGACGGTCACAATATATATTGTTGTCGTTAGTATTAAATACCCTTAATCCAACCCAAGCCTAAATTTTGTATTCATTAAAGTTACACGTTTATGCAAAATAACTTGAATATTTTGTTGTGGATTTTTGTAGTTTAACCATTGTCATGAGAGGAATTCCAACAATTTGTCTGTTTGAACTTGTGCTTCAGCAAATATTTGGCTTAACAGCTTTTGATTTAATTTATGCAAAACAATCATCTGTTTGAATGGAAGCAGAATGAATGTTCATATATTGTTTATTTTGTTTAGTAATTAATTAAAAAATATTTAGAAAAATTAGAAATTAATATCCATTTTTCATGCACTAATTGAATTTCAAGAAAGATTTGTATTTTAATTATGATATGTGCTGCATGCTTTGTAAGATAACATAATTGTTTTCACTATGGCATGGAATTTATTAATAATGAAAAATTTGTAAAACCAGATCTTATATTTACATATAATAAGTATGTATTTGACTGCTAGTTTATGTCGATCAGTAGTTATGTGTATGAAGCGACATCTCTTGTCACACAAATTTTATGGTATTAAGTGTGACTAAATTTTATATTTTAATAAAAAAAAAATTACCAGTAGTTTTGTTAAAAAATGATAAGTTTAAGCTCAGAGTAAACATCATTTGAATAATAGTAATAATGGTATGGTTTAAGTGTAATATTTTAATTTTGAGTCTTGTTGTTTTATGTTTGTGTAGTAACCATGTGTGTTTTTATTTATGAATGACAGATATTTTCTTTGGTAATTAATATATGTATATAAACTGAACATATCGATGAATCTTCCACAATATAATTGTATATATATATAGGGAATTATGATATGATAATATCATATTGTAGATATGTATATCTATAAGAATAATAAAGCATACAATTTGTACCAATTTTGTGTTGTAGAAAAACTATGATGACGGTATTTGTTTTCTTGTTGGTAACCCTGCAACTGAGAAATAAAATAATATACACCAAATAACATCAGAACTACAAAAGATGCCCACAATTACTGATTATTGGCAGAAGTAAAGAGCAGGCTGGGGGCCATTTTGCAATCATTTTATGGTATCAGGTATGCTTATTATTGAAGACCCTACTTTGACTGAAATGTAGAACAGCAATAAAAGTGCTGTGCCTTAGTTTTAATATGTGTTAGGTAAAGATAGATAATCTCATGTTAATTTACATCCATATCCTCTTTTTACTAATATATACATGCTGAAGTGAATTGATAACATAAGAAATCAGTTTACAGCTGAAATGACGAAGTAAAATAGCAAAATAGCGAGCTCCAAAGTTTGTTTGGTGGGATCCGTGTTGCTCATCTCCTTTGTTTTCTGTGGTAGGATTCATGTTGCTCATCTCCTTAGTTTTCTGTGGTGGGATCCGCGTTGCTCATCTCCCTAGCTTTCTGTGGTGGCATCCGTGTTGCTCATCTCCCTAGCTTTCTGTGGTTGCATCCGTGTTGCTCATCTCCTTAGTTTTCTGTGGTGGCATCCGTGTTGCTCATCTCCCTAGCTTTCTGTGGTGGGATCCGTGTTGCTCATCTCCCTAGCTTTCTATGGTGGCATCCGTGTTGCTCATCTCCTTAGCTTTCTATGGTGGCATCCGTGTTGCTCATCTCCTTAGTTTTCTGTGGTGGGATCCATGTTGCTCATCTCCTTAGTTTTCTGTGGTGGTATCCGTGTTGCTCATCTCCTTAGTTTTCTGTGGTGGCATCCGTGTTGCTCATCTCCTTAGTTTTCTGTGGTTGCATCCGTGTTGCTTATCTCCCTAGCTTTCTGTGGTTGCATCCGTGTTGCTCATCTCCCTAGCTTTCTGTGGTGGCATCCGTGTTGCTCATCTCCCTAGCTTTCTGTGGTTGCATCCGTGTTGCTCATCTCCTTAGTTTTCTGTGGTGGCATCCGTGTTGCTCATCTCCCTAGCTTTCTGTGGTGGGATCCGTGTTGCTCATCTCCCTAGCTTTCTATGGTGGCATCCGTGTTGCTCATCTCCTTAGCTTTCTATGGTGGCATCCGTGTTGCTCATCTCCTTAGTTTTCTGTGGTGGGATCCATGTTGCTCATCTCCTTAGTTTTCTGTGGTGGTATCCGTGTTGCCCATCTCCTTAGTTTTCTGTGGTGGGATCCGTGTTGCTCATCTCCCTAGCTTTCTGTGGTGGCATCCGTGTTGCTCATCTCCTTAGTATTCTATGGTGGGATCCGTGTTGCTCATCTCCTTAGTTTTCTGTGGTGGGATCCGTGTTGCTCATCTCCTTAGTTTTCTGTGGTTGCATCCGTGTTGCTCATCTCCTTAGTTTTCTGTGGTTGCATCCGTGTTGCTCATCTCCTTAGTTTTCTGTGGTGGGATCCGTGTTGCTCATCTCCTTAGTTTTCTGTGGTGGGATCCGTGTTGCTCATCTCCCTAGCTTTCTGTGGTTGCATCCGTGTTGCTCATCTCCTTAGTTTTCTGTGGTGGCATCCGTGTTGCTCATCTCCTTAGTTTTCTGTGGTGGAATCCGCGTTGCTCCTTAGTATTCTATGGTGGGATCCGTGATGCTCATCTCCTTAGTTTTCTGTGGTGGGATCCGTGTTGCTCATCTCCTTAGTTTTCTGTGGTTGCATCCGTGTTGCTCATCTCCTTAGTTTTCTATGGTGGGATCCGTGTTGCTCATCTCCTTAGTTTTCTGTGGTGGGATCCGTGTTGCTCATCTCCCTAGCTTTCTGTGGTGGCATCCGTGTTGCTCATCTCCTTAGTTTTCTATGGTGGGATCCGTGTTGCTCATCTCCTTAGTTTTCTGTGGTGGGATCCGCGTTGCTCATCTCCCTAGCTTTCTGTGGTGGCATCCGTGTTGCTCATCTCCCTAGCTTTCTGTGGTTGCATCCGTGTTGCTCATCTCCTTAGTTTTCTGTGGTGGGATCCGTGTTGCTCATCTCCTTAGTTTTCTGTGGTGGGATCCGCGTTGCTCATCTCCCTAGCTTTCTGTGGTGGCATTCGTGTTGCTCATCTCCCTAGCTTTCTGTGGTGGGATCCGTGTTGCTCATCTCCTTAGTTTTCTATGGTGGGATCCGTGTTGCTCATCTCCTTAGTTTTCTGTGGTGGCATCCGTGTTGCTCATCTCCTTAGTTTTCTGTGGTGGCATCCGTGTTGCTCATCTCCCTAGCTTTCTGTGGTTGCATCCGTGTTGCCCATCTCCTTAGTTTTCTGTGGTGGGATCCGTGTTGCTCATCTCCCTAGCTTTCTGTGGTGGCATTCGTGTTGCTCATCTCCTTAGTATTCTATGGTGGGATCCGTGTTGCTCATCTCCTTAGTTTTCTGTGGTGGGATCCGTGTTGCTCATTTCCTTAGTTTTCTGTGGTTGCATCCGTGTTGCTCATCTCCTTAGTTTTCTGTGGTTGCATCCGTGTTGCTCATCTCCTTAGTTTTCTGTGGTTGCATCCGTGTTGCTCATCTCCCTAACTTTCTGTGGTTGCATCCGTGTTGCTCATCTCCTTAGTTTTCTGTGGTGGGATCCGTGTTGCTCATCTCCCTAGCTTTCTGTGGTGGCATCCGTGTTGCTCATCTCCTTAGTATTCTATGGTGGGATTCGTGTTGCTCATCTCCTTAGTTTTCTGTGGTGGGATCCGTGTTGCTCATCTCCTTAGTTTTCTGTGGTTGCATCCGTGTTGCTCATCTCCTTAGTTTTCTGTGGTTGCATCCGTGTTGCTCATCTCCTTAGTTTTCTGTGGTTGCATCCGTGTTGCTCATCTCCCTAGCTTTCTGTGGTGGCATCCGTGTTGCTCATCTCCTTAGTTTTCTGTGGTGGGATCCGTGTTGCTCATCTCCTTAGTTTTCTGTGGTGGGATCCGTGTTGCTCATCTCCCTAGCTTTCTGTGGTTGCATCCGTGTTGCTCATCTCCTTAGTTTTCTGTGGTGGCATCCGTGTTGCTCATCTCCTTAGTTTTCTGTGGTGGAATCCGCGTTGCTCCTTAGTATTCTATGGTGGGATCCGTGTTGCTCATCTCCTTAGTTTTCTGTGGTAGGATCCGTGTTGCTCATCTCCTTAGTTTTCTGTGGTTGCATCCGTGTTGCTCATCCCCTTAGTTTTCTATGGTGGGATCCGTGTTGCTCATCTCCTTAGTTTTCTGTGGTGGGATCCGTGTTGCTCATCTCCCTAGCTTTCTGTGGTGGCATCCGTGTTGCTCATCTCCTTAGTTTTCTATGGTGGGATCCGTGTTGCCCATCTCCTTAGTTTTCTGTGGTGGGATCCGTGTTGCTCATCTCCTTAGTTTTCTGTGGTGGGATCCGTGTTGCTCATCTCCCTAGCTTTCTGTGGTGGCATCCGTGTTGCTCATCTCCCTAGCTTTCTGTGGTTGCATCCGTGTTGCTCATCTCCTTAGTTTTCTGTGGTGGGATCCGTGTTGCTCATCTCCTTAGTTTTCTGTGGTGGAATCCGCGTTGCTCCTTAGTATACTATGGTGGGATCCGTGTTACTCATCTCCTTAGTTTTCTGTGGTGGGATCCGTGTTGCTCATCTCCTTAGTTTTCTGTGGTTGCATCCGTGTTGCTCATCTCCTTAGTTTTCTATGGTGGGATCCGTGTTGCTCATCTCCTTAGTTTTCTGTGGTGGGTTCCGTGTTGCTCATCTCCTTAGTTTTCTGTGGTGGGATCCGTGTTGCTCATCTCCTTAGTTTTCTGTGGTTGCATCCGTGTTGCTCATCTCCCTAGCTTTCTGTGGTGGCATCCGTGTTGCTCATCTCCCTAGCTTTCTGTGGAGGGATCCGTGTTGCTCCTTAGTTTTCTGTGTTGTCTTTTTGTTTACTGTTGTCTGTGTAGTGGGTGCGTGTTGATAATTTTGTCATATTGTGTCTTTGTTTTTGTTTACTGTTGTCTGTGTAGTGGGTGGGTGTTGATAATGTTGTCATATTGTTTGTCTTTGTTTTTGTTTACTGTTGTCTGTAGTGGGTGCGTGTTGATAATTTTGTCATATTGTGTGTCTTTGTTTTTGTTTACTGTTGTCTGTGTAGTGGGTGGGTGTTGATAATTTTGTCATATTGTGTGTCTTTGATTTTGTTTACTGTTGTCTGTGTAGTGGGTGGGTGTTGATAATTTTGTCATATTGTTTGTCTTTGTTTTTGTTTACTGTTGTCTGTAGTGGGTGCGTGTTGATAATTTTGTCATATTGTGTGTCTTTGTTTTTGTTTACTGTTGTCTGTGTAGTGGGTGGGTGTTGATAATTTTGTCATATTGTGTGTCTTTGTTTTTGTTTACTGTTGTCTGTAGTGGGTGCGTGTTGATAATTTTGTCATATTGTGTGTCTTTGTTTTTGTTTACTGTTGTCTGTGTAGTAGGTGGGTGTTGATAATTTTGTCATATTGTGTGTCTTTGTTTTTGTTTACTGTTGTCTGTAGTGGGTGCGTGTTGATAATTTTGTCATATTGTGTGTCTTTGTTTTTGTTTACTGTTGTCTGTGTAGTAGGTGGGTGTTGAAAATTTTGTCATATTGTTTGTCTTTGTTTTTGTTTACTGTTGTCTGTAGTGGGTGCGTGTTGATAATTTTGTCACATTGTGTGTCTTTGTTTTTGTTTACTGTTGTCTGTGTAGTGGGTGGGTGTTGATAATTTTGTCATATTGTGTGTCTTTGTTTTTGTTTACTGTTGTCTGTAGTGGGTGGGTGTTGATAATTTTGTCATATTGTGTGTCTTTGTTTTTGTTTACTGTTGTCTGTAGTGGGTGCGTGTTGATAATTTTGTCATATTGTGTGTCTTTGTTTTTGTTTACTGTTGTCTGTGTAGTGGGTGGGTGTTGATAATTTTGTCATATTGTTTGTCTTTGTTTTTGTTTACTGTTGTCTGTAGTGGGTGCGTGTTGATAATTTTGTCATATTGTGTGTCTTTGATTTTGTTTACTGTTGTCTGTGTAGTGGGTGGGTGTTGATAATTTTGTCATATTGTGTGTCTTTGTTTTTGTTTACTGTTGTCTGTGTAGTGGGTGCGTGTTGATAATTTTGTCATATTGTGTCTTTGTTTTTGGTTAATGTTGTCTGTGTAGTGGGTGCGTGTTGATAATTTTGTCATTGTGTCTTTACATTCTTAGTTCCGTGTTGTGATATCCTTTACGATTACCACATACAAACAATGTTCGATTGGTCTTGACCCACAGTTGTTTGTAGGAGGGCTCGTGTCTTATTTATGTTATTAGTGTATAATAGTGTCAAACACATCTTTAATATACATGTATGAGTAACATGGTGGGTGCCTTGTAAGAGACAGGAACTGCTTACCCTACTGAGTTCAACCCCGGTTTTTGGGTGGGGTCCATGTTGCACTTCTTGTTAGTTTTTGTGTTTTGTTTATCTTCGTCGTATGTCTAATGTTGCCAGTGTCTCTGGATTGTCTATTCTTTATTGCCCCTTTGGTTTTCTCCAACGTTTATTTGGCATACAGCATAATAACAGGACAAAATGATATACCAAAGTTTAGGATTGATGAAATGAAATTTTAAACGATGATGGTCAACAATTCTACCAACAAAACAATCACTGAACACTAAAAAGACCACAACAAATTATTGTGTAAATCCAGGTCCTGACACAGCACAAATGTAGTCGGCTTTCATAATATCAAAAGAAAGCTTTAAATGATAATGGGATCCTAACCCATACCCTCATCTCTAAGGACAATACAGATATAAAGAAACAAACTAAAAACCTGAACAGATTCTACTCAATAAACCAAACACTAGTACAAAATTGAATGACAACATTAACATGGACAGTACAATAACAGGGTCAGTGACTGACTACTATGAAGGTAGAATATGTTTGTTAAAGATCATTACTCATGGGACAGCAAATCATAACTGATACTTCTAACCGATTTAATACCACATAGTGATATACATCTGAATAAATTAAACTGCATCAGTGGCGTAATGGTTAGCGTACTCGCCTTGGGTGTGATAGATCGTGAGTTCGAACCACGGTCGGGTCAAATCAAAGACTAAAATTGGTATTTGGTGCTTATCCGCTATGCATGCAGCATTAAGGAGAAAGATCAAAGACTGGTTGTTTCAGAATCGGGATAATGTGTCCGAGTGGAGTGACATGTCTATACGCAGACTGTTGTTTCAGTGAGCTAGTACTATGAAAATCCAAATCAGCGTGTTGGTCTAGTACAAAGCAGACCTCATCATCATCTCATTGAAAATTAACTTGTTCTCCTCGTGATATAACTGAAAATTTGCTATTAATGGCGTTAAACAACTCACTCACTCACTCACTGAATAAATTAATGGTCTTTGTGTGAAACCAGAATAATTAGGTAATTAATTTCTTGAAATTTAATATTGAATATAAGATAGTAGTATAATATGGAATGACTTTTACTAGTTCTATTGTCTAACCAGTAGCTCATTATGAGTCACGGTGTGCTAGGAGTGGTCGTTATATTGTCTAGCCAGTAGCTCATTATGAGTCACACTGTGCTAGGAGTGGTCGTTCTATTGTCTAACCAGTAGCTTATTATGATTCAGTGTGCTAGGAGTGGTTGTTCTATTGTCTAACCAGTAGCTCATTATGAGTCAGTGTGCTAGGAGTGGTTGTTCTATTGTCTAACCAGTAGCTTATTATGAATCACAGTGTGCTAGGAGTGGTCGTTCTATTGTCTAACCAGTAGCTCATTATGAATCACAGTGTGCTAGAAGTGGTCGTTCTATTGTCTAACCAGTAGCTTATTATGGGTCAGTGTGCTAGGAGTGGTTGTTCTATTGTCTAACCAGTAGCTTATTATGAATCACAGTGTGCTAGGAGTGGTCGTTCTATTGTCTAACCAGTAGCTCATTATGAATCACAGTGTGCTAGGAGTGGTCGTTCTATTGTCTAACCAGTAGCTTATTATGAGTCAGTGTGCTAGGAGTGGTTGTTATATTGTCTAACCAGTAGCTCATTATGAATCACAGTGTGCTAGGAGTGGTCGTTCTATTGTCTAACCAGTAGCTTATTATGATTCAGTGTGCTAGGAGTGGTTGTTCTATTGTCTAACCAGTAGCTCATTCTGAGTCAGTGTGCTAGGAGTGGTTGTTCTATTGTCTAACCAGTAGCTTATTATGAATCACAGTGTGTTAGGAGTGGTCGTTCTATTGTCTAACCAGTAGCTCATTATGAATCACAGTGTGCTAGGAGTGGTCGTTCTATTGTCTAACCAGTAGCTTATTATGAGTCAGTGTGCTAGGAGTGGTTGTTATATTGTCTAACCAGTAGCTTATTATGAGTCAGTGTGCTAGGAGTGGTTGTTCTATTGTCTAACCAGTAGCTCATGTTGAGTCACAGTGTGCTAGGAGTGGTCGTTCTATTGTCTAAGCAGTAGCTCATTATGAGTCACAGTGTGCTAGGAGTGGTCGTTCTATTGTCTAACCAGTAGCTCATTATGAATCACAGTGTGCTAGGAGTGATCGTTCTATTGTCTAACCAGTAACTCATTATGAATTACAGTGTGCTAGGAGTGGTCGTTCTATTGTCTAACCAGTAGCTCATTATGAATCACAGTGTGCTAGGAGTGATCGTTCTATTGTCTAACCAGTCGCTCATTATGAGTCAGTGTGCTAGGTGTGGTCGTTCTATTGTCTAACCAGTAGCTCATTATGAATCACAGTGTGCTAGGAGTGATTGTTCTATTGTCTAACCAGTAACTCATTATGAATCACAGTGTGCTAGGAGTGGTCGTTCTATTGTCTAACCAGTAGCTCATTATGAATCACAGTGTGCTAGGAGTGATCGTTCTATTGTCTAACCAGTAGCTCATTATGTGTTACAGTGTGCTAGGTGTGGTCGTTCTATTGTCTAACCAGTAGCTCATTATGAATCACAGTGTGCTTGGAGTGATCGTTCTATTGTCTAACCAGTAGCTCATTATGAATCACAGTGTGATAGGAGTGGTCGTTCTATTGTCTAACCAGTAGCTCATTATGAATCACAGTGTGCTAGGAGTGGTCATTCTATTGTCTAACCAGTAGCTCATTATGAGTCACAGTGTGCTAGGAGTGGTTGTTCTATTGTCTAACCAGTAGCTCATGAGTCACAGTGTGCTAGGAGTGGTTGTTCTATTGTCTAACCAGTAGCTCATGTTGAGTCACAGTGTGCTAGGAGTGGTCGTTCTATTGTCTAAGCAGTAGCTCATTATGAGTCACAGTGTGCTAGGAGTGGTCGTTCTATTGTCTAACCAGTAGCTCATTATGAATCACAGTGTGCTAGGAGTGATCGTTCTATTGTCTAACCAGTAACTCATTATGAATTACAGTGTGCTAGGAGTGGTCGTTCTATTGTCTAACCAGTAGCTCATTATGAATCACAGTGTGCTAGGAGTGATCGTTCTATTGTCTAACCAGTCGCTCATTATGAGTCAGTGTGCTAGGTGTGGTCGTTCTATTGTCTAACCAGTAGCTCATTATGAATCACAGTGTGCTAGGAGTGATTGTTCTATTGTCTAACCAGTAACTCATTATGAATCACAGTGTGCTAGGAGTGGTCGTTCTATTGTCTAACCAGTAGCTCATTATGAATCACAGTGTGCTAGGAGTGATCGTTCTATTGTCTAACCAGTAGCTCATTATGTGTTACAGTGTGCTAGGTGTGGTCGTTCTATTGTCTAACCAGTAGCTCATTATGAATCACAGTGTGCTTGGAGTGATCGTTCTATTGTCTAACCAGTAGCTCATTATGAATCACAGTGTGCTAGGAGTGGTCATTCTATTGTCTAACCAGTAGCTCATTATGAGTCACAGTGTGCTAGGAGTGGTTGTTCTATTGTCTAACCAGTAGCTCATTATGAATCACAGTGTGCTAGGAGTGATCGTTCTATTGTCTAACCAGTAGCTCATTATGAATCACAGTGTGCTAGGAGTGATTGTTCTATTGTCTAACCAGTAGCTCATTATGAGTCACAGTGTGCTAGGAGTGATCGTTCTATTGTCTAACCAGTAGCTCATTATGAATCACAGTGTGCTAGGAGTGGCCGTTCTATTGTCTAACCAGTAGCTCATTATGAGTCACAGTGTGCTAGGAGTGGTCGTTCTATTGTCTAACCAGTCGCTCATTATGAATCACAGTGTGCTAGGAGTGGTCGTTCTATTGTCTAACCAGTAGCTCATTATGAATTACAGTGTGCTAGGAGTGATCGTTCTATTGTCTAACCAATAGCTCATTATGAATCACAGTGTGCTAGGAGTGGTCGTTCTATTGTCTAACCAGTAGCTCATTATGAGTCACAGTGTGCTAGGAGTGATCGTTCTATTGTCTAACCAGTAGCTCATTATGAATCACAGTGTGCTAGGAGTGGTCGTTCTATTGTCTAACCAGTAGCTCATTATGAATCACAGTGTGCTAGGAGTGGCCGTTCTATTGTCTAACCAGTAGCTCATTATGAGTCACAGTGTGCTAGGAGTGGTCGTTCTATTGTCTAACCAGTCGCTCATTATGAATCACAGTGTGCTAGGAGTGGTCGTTCTATTGTCTAACCAGTAGCTCATTATGAGTCACAGTGTGCTAGGAGTTGTTCTATTTTCTAACCAGTAGCTCATGAATCACAGTGTGCTAGGAGTGGTCGTTCTATTGTCTAACCAGTGGCTCATTATGAGTCACAGTGTGCTAGGAGTGGTCGTTCTATTGTCTAACCTGTAGCTCATTATGAGTCACAGTGTGCTAGGAGTGATCGTTCTATTGTCTAACCAGTAGCTCATTATGAATCACAGTGTGCTAGGAGTGGTCGTTCTATTGTCTAACCAGTAGCCTATGATGAGTCACAGTGTGCTAGGAGTGGTCGTTCTATTGTCTAACCAGTAGCTCATTATGAGTCACAGTGTGCTAGGAGTGATCGTTCTATTGTCTAACCAGTAGCTCATTATGAATCACAGTGTGCTAGGAGTGGTCGTTCTATTGTCTAACCAGTAGCCTATGATGAGTCACAGTGTGCTAGGAGTGGTCGTTCTATTGTCTAACCAGTAGCTCATTATGAATCACAGTGTGCTAGGAGACGTTACGCGCGCTATTGGTGATACTTTGACTAAATAGAACATAAAATAAGTAAAACGAATATAGATTATTTTTAGATTGATGGATTTTTATTTCCGATACATGCTTGTATAGGGAATTATACGAATATTTGTTTTATTATATTAGATCAGGTTTATTTTTGCTTTTGAAAACGAATTTATTGGAAGAAAAGTCGTTAACACACAATTTTCTCATGTAACGCGTTACACAATATCCGTATGTCGTTTACATTTTTCTCAGTAAAAACCTAAAAATACGTTTTTCGGACGATTTTTTTTTGTGGGACCGGAAGCAGGGTCAGCGTGTTCTATGACTCCATAAACGATTTCTGATTAAAGCAATGCTTGAAGGAAAAAATCGGTAAGTTTATGGAAAGAAAAGAACGTAACGCTGAAGAAAAAACATCTGCATGCCAAATACCAAGCTTTATTTCAGCTATGTTGTACAAAATTTTCACAAAAAAGGTATACATATCAAATGTTATTATCTTCAAAAACGAAAAAGTCTTTTCAAAAATGATTTTTTTAAGGCAAGTTAAAAAATATTCATAAAGGAGTAAGGTCAACAAAATGTCCAGTTGTAACTTGACGTAAAAAAAACACGAAGTATAAAACTTTACACATTCAAAACTATATTTTTCGCTCATATTTCGTGCTAAATCCAAATAACACCGAAAAATGTTCATTTTCAGTGGCAGAGAATGAACTTAAGAAACTTGATTTCGGATAAAAATTACGATTTCTACGTAAAATTGTAGAAGGTTACCCAATTTGTCCAGTAAACGTTTTTTCTTATCGACGGCAAAATAACGTCGCGCTACTTCTATATTTTTCTATAGTTTTCTATTAAGATTAAAACAAATAAATAACAACTTAAAAAAAACGAAGCTAAAAACAAACAAACGATATATCAAAACTTGAAAAACAACAAACAAAAGAGCGAAAACAAAATACAAAAATATACCAAACCTGAAAAAATAACGATGTGTTTCCGCTTACTCAAGCGACCCTAATTAAAAATGAATTCATGACCTTAATTTTTGTGTGTGTCATTTTTGAACAAGCATTGCAAAATAGAATGTGTGCACTGTAGAAACTATAATTATATAATAGTTTTAAAAAATCGCGAAATATATAAATATGAAAATTAAAAATGTGAACTGAATTATTTTAATTATAATTTCACTAGATTATACATAAGATATTACGAGAAATTTTCAAGAATACAATGTATACAGTCAATCAATAAACAAACAGAATATGATAATCTCGTTTTAGAGCAAGATCTTCTTCGCTAGCCAAGGGTTACGATTCGGGTCCCCCTTCTCTCCACCCTTGGCAGATCTAGAACACATTTTGAGGATTCGCGCTTTAATATTCCATTGGTTACGGCTACCAGTACACGTATCCAATCACAAGACGTTTTACACGGAGCACATGTTATCGACGAAATGTAAACAAAGATGGCACCGGAATGCTCTCATATGACAACGATTTGCCACTTCCCGTTTTGGTTCCAATGAAAACATCTTTCCTGTCTGTCAAAGCTTTGAAACTTTCACTTGGTTGACAGTAAGTGCTTCCAAATTAAATTTATCACAAATAAGTTTTTCTTCACTGGGCGCTGCCATTTTCAACTCTCCAACATACGTATAACAAAACGATTCTGATTGGCTGGCGATGACGACTATCTAAGGGGCGCAACTTCGATAAACCACCAGGTGGAATTTCAAAATGTATTCTAGATCCGCCAAGGGTGGAGAGAAGGGGGACCCGAATCGTAACCCTTGGCTAGCGAAGATGGAGCAAGATATACTTTCAAAGAAAAAATGGTAAAGTACAGTCACATAACATAAACAATAAATAAATACTAAAAGGGAATGCAAACGAAATAAATAAGCAAACAAACAAACATTGAAATAAACACCTAAAGGAAAACACCAACAACACAAATATATACAAGCAAGCCAGAGGAAGCACGACACATAGGTGTCGTGTGCAAAAATTTACAAGTTGCTCAACCGGAAGTCGGCATCAATATATCGTTATCTGATGAGGGTGACATTATCAAATTTTCAGTGTTTTACTAAGCCGATTACTGCGTTCATGGATGATTAATGGCGAGTCCCTCTCGGTAAATTATTGATAGATATCTATATATGAATGGAATTAACATAATAATGTTTGGGTTGAATGTTAAATGTGATCATCTGCAATTTTCAGAGGGACATTTTGTCGCCATCTTTTTTTTTCATTCATAGCGTCCTCAACCGATCAACATTAAAAATGAAAATTTGTAAAATCTGTTGGAGACTTTTCCTATCCCTTTTAGTATGACATAGATCAATCATGGTGCTTCCAATTATTTCTTAAGTCTCCATCCATTGCGCCACAATTGACCTTGAAAAATCCCCCAATTTTTCGTGATTTGTGTTGTATCAAACATCTCCTGTGACAATTTGAATCCACAGAATATCATATTTTAGCCATTTTAATGGTGATTATACGATTTCACACTAAAACATATTGATGATCACGTGAACTTTTTGTATACAAATATATAATTAAAAAAAATATATGATAAAAAAAGTACAAGTATTGTCGAAGTATTGATACCTGTATTTTACCTGAGAACTAATTAGTGCATACACTGTATGTGATTTTGATAAGAATGTTTTAGTATTGTTGCGTAACTAAATGTAATTAAGTTTAATGATCTTTAATAATTATGATAAATGTTGTAGATGTGTATTGCAGAGACATGTTTGTGTATTGTGCAATAACTAAACTATAACCGTTTTTCTATAAGAAAAAATAAGTCAAATAAGTGAGAAAAAAATATGTATTTGGACAATTAATTATGATTCTTTAAATAAAAACACAATTTCATTAAAACTCCATAACAGAACAGAAAAATAATCATATTCAACTTTTGAGGGGAGGGAATAACAATACTTGTACACTTTTTTATTTATACAAGTTGACAATACTTGTATACAAGTATTGCGATCATAAATTTCAAGAGATCCCATATTGAAAATAAATTTAGACAGCTGGATAAATTCACGTTAATTTAAGTATTTTTTTTTAACGAGACGTTTTCACTTCAAAGTCCATTTTTAAACTGAATCGTTAAACATCCGGTTGTCGATAATATACTTGCTATATGCGTGTCGTGTGCAAAGCGTCGCGCCTCCTCTGCAAGCAAGCCAAAATAAAATAAAAATCAATAAAAACAAAAAGTGAAATTCCGAAATAAAGAACAATACATCAAAACACACCCACACCACCTCCATTCTAACCAAACCCACGGTATGCAAACACAAATAAGGAAGGAAAAAATGAAAAAGAAGACGCGAAACATTCTTTTCAATGTTAATTATGTGTAACGTCAAGTATCACCAACATCGCGCGTAACGTCAGGAGTGATCGTTCTATTGTCTAACCAGTAGCTCATTATGAATCACAGTGTGCTAGGAGTGATCGTTCTATTGTCTAACCAGTAGCTCATTATGAATCACAGTGTGCTAGGAGTGATCGTTCTATTGTCTAACCAGTAGCTCATTATGAATCACAGTGTGCTAGGAGTGATCGTTCTATTGTCTAACCAGTAGCTCATTATGAGTCACAGTGTGCTAGGAGTGATCGTTCTATTGTCTAACCAGTAGCTCATTATGAATCACAGTGTGCTAGGAGTGATCGTTCTATTGTCTAACCAGTAGCTCATTATGAATCACAGTGTGCTAGGAGTGATCGTTCTATTGTCTAACCAGTAGCTCATTATGAGTCACAGTGTGCTAGGAGTGATCGTTCTATTGTCTAACCAGTAGCTCATTATGAATCACAGTGTGCTAGGAGTGATCGTTCTATTGTCTAACCAGTAGCTCATTATGAGTCACAGTGTGCTAGGAGTGATCGTTCTATTGTCTAACCAGTAGCTCA
The DNA here is from genome assembly GCA_963680875.1 of Bathymodiolus brooksi. Classification (NCBI taxonomy): domain Eukaryota; kingdom Metazoa; phylum Mollusca; class Bivalvia; order Mytilida; family Modiolidae; genus Bathymodiolus; species Bathymodiolus brooksi. The sequence continues at coordinate 69,612,783 of OY804587.1, forward strand.
TTATGAATCACAGTGTGCTAGGAGTGATCGTTCTATTGTCTAACCAGTAGCTCATTATGAGTCACAGTGTGCTAGGAGTGATCGTTCTATTGTCTAACCAGTAGCTCATTATGAATCACAGTGTGCTAGGAGTGATCGTTCTATTGTCTAACCAGTAGCTCATTATGAGTCACAGTGTGCTAGGAGTGGTCGTTGATGAGCCTATCATTTATCTCTCATTTTAAATGTCGGAATCAAAACTTCAGTGCATGCACCTATCACAGTGCTAACGTATGACATAGTACGAAGAGTTTGAAGAAACCAAATGAATAATCAGAATCTGTAAATCGAAGGGCAGAAAACACAATGGCCAAAAGTAAAAGGATAAATAACCATATACAAAACACTAAACAAAAAACTAAAAATCCAGCAACACGAACCCCACTAAAAACGGGGGTGAACTCAGGTGACCCTTAACAAGTTCCGCCGGGGTGAACTCAGGTGCCCCTGAACAAGTTCCGCCGGGGTGAACTCAGACCCCCTGAACAAGTTCCGCCGGGGTGAACTCAGGTCCCCTGAACAAGTTCCGCCGTGGTGAACTCAGGTCCCCTGAACAAGTTCCACCGGGGTGAACTCAGGTGCCCCTGAACAAGTTCCGCACACCGGTTTAATCTATGCGTTGTTCGGTCACTCGTTATCTTTTTTTTGATACTCTAAAAGTTTGATTAGTTGTACTATATTTGTTCAACAGGAGTTCCATCTCAGATGATGATGTCGTTGAATGGATTTTGTTGAGTGTCTTCGGTAGTATGTTAACATATTTCCTCTATCAATGCCCTATTTTTTTTATATTGAAGTCCTACTTTAATAGGTTACAATTGAACATCGGATCCTATGTGAAAATGAATATAATAATATTTCTTAAAATCTATTAGAGGCTTCATTGAACATTGAAAGTAAACTGCTGATGAATAATCAGGTGAGCAATACAGGTCTCATGTGAGCCTCTAGTTTATGTAGTATTTTGTCAACCACTGATTGTCTTCATGTCCTTTTACTTTAAACCATTGTATTGTCTGCCCTTTTTCGATGTACTACTTCTGAGATTACTAGTGCCCATTTGATATCTTCAAACTTTTCGAAAAACTCAAAAGACAATGGCAAACTTGTATTAGAATGTGTAATTCAAACTATCATATCACTGTGGAATAAATACCTGCTTACGTATTGATCACCACTGTTGTTGGTTTTCTTTGGTTTGGGGTGGGGGTAAACGTTAAACACCATAACTCCCCTCCCCAAACAATGTAGATTAATACGGCAAGTGTTTCCTCCATGATATAAAGGAACCGTCATTGCAATCATATGATTGTTTGAATTACACATTCTAATGCAATTAGTGCCTATCTCCACTAAGGTTTTTGAGTTTGATTCCCGTTCATGGCGAAGTATACTCGATATAATTTCATAGAATGAAATTAGTCGGTGGCTTGCGATGGGTCAGTGGATTTTTTATGGGTTGTCCTGTATTCTCCATCCATAAAAAAATGACACGTATAAATATCATTGAAAGTAGAGTTAATCTAAGCATTCCATTATTACACTTTTATTTATTATTAAAAATAAAATAAAAAATACAAAAGATGCAACAAGAAAACATTTCCCCATATACATGTATGTACAAATAAAATATAAAAGGCCAAGGGAGATTATTCTGCATAATTATGTAATCTCAATTAATAAAACATCAACCTTGAAAACCGACTTATTTTCATGGTTCCATGAATGGCCGGTTTAGAGAAGTTTTACTATATATCTGTATATATAATACCGGTATCTAATTAATAAATCACTAAAAATACAATGCAACCTGTCTAAACTGAGCTTCCATGGGGTCAGCATTGTGTGTTCTGAGCTTCCATGTGGTCAGCATTGTGTTCAGAGCTTCCATGGGGTCAGCATTGTGTGTTCAGAGCTTCCTTGGGGTCAGCATTGTGTGTTCAGAGCTTCCATGGGGTCAGCATTGTGTGTTCAGAGCTTCCATGGGGTCAGCATTGTATGTTCGGAGCTTCCATGGGGTCAGCATTGTGTGTTCGGAATAGAGAGGTGTTCTGTTTATACAGGTTAGCTTAACTAATATTTCATACATTGGGATTTTTTCTAAAGTTTGGACTAGGGCCCGTCATGGCCGTGATCGTATGGTAGTTGGATTTACAACTACCTATGCAACCAGTGTCTATCACCACTGATGTTGTGAGTTCGAATCTCGATCAGGGCGAGGTGTACAACATTATGGGATAAAGTTTGTCGGTGACTTGCGACAGGTCGGTGGTTTTCTCCGGTTTCCTCCACCAATAAAACTGACCGCCACGATATAACTGAAATACTGTTGAATGTGGCGTTAAATACCATCAAACAAAACAAAACAACAACTAAAGCTTGGTTTATACAGGAGTCCGGTAAATTAAAGGTTCAGTTTAGACAACTTTCAATGTATATATCTATATATTTATATATTATATATCCAATATAAAATGTCAGACACTGCTCCAACATGAGGTATTCTTCTCTTCACTCTCAGGAAGGAGATTTTCATATGGTTTCATATATGATAGACTATCACGTACCTGAAAGAACACAGACAACAAACTGGAGATTATATGAAACAAAGTTTTGGATAAAATAATAAAATTCGACATCTCAAGTTTTCTGTGTAGTGTTCTGTATATCATTGTTTTTTCCCTTTCATCTTTTTATTTGACAAATGGATTGTCTGTCCTTCTTCGATTTACGACTTCTGATTATGTTTTTGGTATATTCAAACATTTCTCTAAGTCTTATCGTGCTTAGTATATTGGGAATATCTGATAACGAATTTGCACTATCAAGGATTAAGTCATATCATAGGCTGTTCAAACTTTGCTATTATCCTCCAAAGAAAGATAAGGGCTATTGGGTATATGTAATAACATTCTTTGGCATCCGTACTCTAGGTCAAGAGATTTTAAGCTTCAGTAATAACAAATGAAGTTAAAAATCGAAACGTTCCATATCAGATGATGTTCGTGTTTTTTAACAGTAACACGAAGGGTGTCACTAGTGGAGCAGAACCTGCTAACCATTCCGGGTCAACTGAGATGAGTTCAATTCGTTTTAGTGGGATTCGTGTTACTCAATCTTTAGTTTTCTGTTAACATTGTTTGTCTTTTTGCCTTTTTCTTTTGATTGATTGATTGATTGATTGATTGATTGGTGTTTAACGTCCAGCTTTTTCTTTTGACCATTATATTGTTTGTTTTTCTTCTGATTACCCCTTTGATATATTCACACTTTTATGATTTTAAAAAAATATATCCTTTTATTATCAAATGATTTTTAAATATTAAACTTTGTATTAAATATCTATGTTTTGAAGTCGCCATGTTTCCAACATTTATCCAGAAATGAAACAAATATGCCCAACTGAAAACTGCATGTTCCATGTTATAAATAGGGGTTAGAGTTATGGTGTTTAACGCCTCTTTCATCAATATTTCAGTCATATCATTGCAGTCAGTTTTATTGGTGAGGAAACCGGAGTACCAGGAGAAAACCACCGACCTGCTGCAAGTCACTGACATACTTTATTACATAATGTTGTATCGAATACACCTCGCCATGAACGGGGTTCGAACTCACAACGTTAGTGGTGCTAGGCACTGATTGCATAGGTAGTTATCAATCCAACTACCATGCGATCACGACCACGACGATATTTACTTTAATCTAACCAAAGCAAAAACTACATGTACTTAATATGGTATTTAAGGGGGTACCATACACTACAGGGAGATAACTCTTTCAAATGTGTTGAACGTTTTGATCATATGATGTTTGTATGCAGATTTCAAGCATCTCGGTGATCAAAACCACAGAGAGAAAAGCTGCTATATGGCTAGTGAATTCTTAGCTCTGAGTCTGTTGGTTGGAATTTGTTAAAATTTTGATATTTATTACAGTCGATATATTCAAAAACACTGCCAAAACAATAAGAAAATTAAACGAGCAGATCAAATTTTACCTGAAGAGTATGGTATCACCTTAAGTACACAATAACCCCCTAACCTAACAACCAGGAACTTGAATACTGTCTTCATTGTTACAGACATATAAGTTGATGCTCAGCAATCAACCATGTTCTAACTTGCTAACAACCATGCTCTGAAATGCTAACAACCGTGTTCTGACTTGTTGACAACCATGTTCTGATTGTTAACAACCATGTTCTGACTTGTTAACAACCATATTCTGAAATGCTAGAAACCTTGTTCTGACTTGCTGACAACCATGTTCTGAAATGCTAACAACCATGTTCTGACTTGCTGACAACCATGTTCTGACTTGTTAACAACCATGTTCTGAAATGCTACCAACCATGTTCTGACTTGCTGACAACCATGTTCTGACTTGTTAACAACCATGTTCTGAAATGCTACCAACCATGTTCTGACTTGCTGACAACTATGTTCTAACTTGCTAACAATCATGTTCTGACTTGCTAACAACCATGTTCTGACTTGCTAACAACCATGTTCTGACTTGCTAACAATCATGTTCTGACTTACTAACAACCATGTTCTGACTTGCTGACAACCTAGCTGCAATAATGTAGCTCCTGTGACAAACTTGTGTCTCGGCAGAGCTACAACGCGGTCCCATTCGTCACAATGGAGCAAAAAAAAAGTTGCAGTTGAAACATAAAAACTCACTATTTACGCTTCAAACATTTCATTATAACTATTACTGATGATCCCAGTCCTTGTTAAATCGGTTTGGCTGAGAAATATATGCTTTTCAAAGGTAGCAACAACCTTGTTCAAATTTATCGATCGCTTTCCATAACCGGAAACTACGGAAGGCGGAGCTTTTCTAAGCATGGTATTTCTTACTACACGCTGATGTAAACATTCACGCCTAAATCGACAAATATGGTATCGACATCCAAATAGTGCGGCCGGAAATGACGAAATTCAAAATGTTCAGAGAGAAGATTTTATTTTGTGGGAATTACATTCTAAAATACTGGTAGGTGATAAAAACTTGTTATAATAATGGACAAAAGGAAAGGTTATGTCTTATTATTGATAAATGCAGGCGTCAGAAGCTCTGTAAGCGAGCGCAAAAAATCTCGGCGGCTGCTCCATTACGTGTAATGGCATCCCGTTATAACCCTTGCGAGTAAGCGAGCATTTAGGGTTTTATTATTAGAACTAGCTGACAACCATGTTCTGAAATGCTAACAACCATGTTCTGACTTGTTAACAACCATGTTCTGACTTGCTGACAACCATGTTCTGACTTGCTAACAACCATGTTCTGACTTGTTAACAGCTATGTTCTGACTTGCTAACAACCATGTTCTGACTTGTTAACAACCATGTTCTGAAATGCTACCAACCATGTTCTGACTTGCTGACAACTATGTTCTAACTTGCTAACAACCATGTTCTGACTTGCTAAGAACTATGTTCTGACTTTCTGACAACTATGTTCTGACTTGCTAACAACCATGTTCTGACTTGCTAACAATCATGTTCTGACTTGCTAACAACCATGTTCTGACTTGCTAACAACCATGTTCTGACTTGCTAACAATCATGTTCTGACTTACTAACAACCATGTTCTGACTTGCTGACAACCTAGCTGCAATAATGTAGCTCCTGTGACAAACTTGTGTCTCGGCAGAGCTACAACGCGGTCCCATTCGTCACAATGGAGCAAAAAAAAAGTTGCAGTTGAAACATAAAAACTCACTATTTACGCTTCAAACATTTCATTATAACTATTACTGATGATCCCAGTCCTTGTTAAATCGGTTTGGCTGAGAAATATATGCTTTTCAAAGGTAGCAACAACCTTGTTCAAATTTATCGATCGCTTTCCATAACCGGAAACTACGGAAGGCGGAGCTTTTCTAAACATGGTATTTCTTACTACACGCTGATGTAAACATTCACGCCTAAATCGACAAATATGGTATCGACATCCAAATAGTGCGGCCGGAAATGACGAAATTCAAAATGTTCAGAGAGAAGATTTTATTTTGTGGGAATTACATTCTAAAATACTGGTAGGTGATAAAAACTTGTTATAATAATGGACAAAAGGAAAGGTTATGTCTTATTATTGATAAATGCAGGCGTCAGAAGCTCTGTAAGCGAGCGCAAAAAATCTCGGCGGCTGCTCCATTACGTGTAATGGCATCCCGTTATAACCCTTGCGAGTAAGCGAGCATTTAGGGTTTTATTATTAGAACTAGCTGACAACCATGTTCTGAAATGCTAACAACCATGTTCTGACTTGTTAACAACCATATTCTGAAATGCTAGCAACCTTATTCTGACAACCATGTTCTGAAATGCTAACAACCATTTTCTGACTTGCTGACAACCATGTTCTGATTTGCTACCAACCATGTTCTGAAATGCTAGCAACCATGTTCTGAGTTGCTGACAACTATGTTCTGACTTGCTAACAACCATTTTCTGACTTGCTAACAACCATGTTCTGACTTGCACACAACTATGTTCTGACTTGCTAACAACCATGTTCTGACTAACTAACAATTATGTTCTGACTTGCTAACAACCATGTTCTGAAATGCTAACAACCATGTTCTGCCTTGCTAACAACCATGTTCTGACTTGCTGACAACCATGGTCTGACTTGCTGACAACCATGTTCTGACTTGCTGACAACCATGTTCTGACTTGGTGACAATCATGTTCTGACTTGCTAACAACCATGTTCTGTCTTGCTAACAACCATGTTCTGACTTGCTATCAACCTTGCTCTGACTTACTAACAACCATGTCCTGACTTGCTAACAACCATGATCTGACTTGCTGACAACCATGTTCTGACTTGCTAACAACCATGTTCTGAATTGCTAACAACCATGTTCTGACTTGCTGACAACCATGTTCTGACTTGCTAACGACCTTGTTCTGACTTACTAACAATCATGTTCTGACTTGCTGACAACCATGTTCTGACTTGCTGACAACCATGTTCTGACTTGCTAACGACATTGTTCTGACTTACTAACAACCATGTTCTGACTTGCTGACAACCATGTTCTGACTTGCCGACAACCATGTTCTGACTTGCTAACAACCATGTTCTGACTTGTTAACAGCCATGTTCTGACTTGCTAACAATCATGTTCTGACTTACTAACAACCATGTTCTGACTTATTAACAACCATGTTCTGACTTGCTAACAACCATGTTCTGAAATGCTAACAACCATGTTCTGACTTGTTAACAACCATGTTCTGAAATGCTAAAAACCATGTTCTGACTTGCTAACAACCATGTTCTGACTTGCTAACAACAATGTTCTGAAATGCTAACAACCATGTTCTGATTTGCTGACAACCATGTTCTGAAATGCTAACAACCATGTTCTTACTTGTTAACTACCATGTTCTGAAATGCAAGCAATCATGTTCTGACTTGCTAACAATCATGTTCTGACTTGCTAACAACCATGTTCTGACTTGCTAACAACCATGTTCTGACTGGCTGACAACCATGTTCTGACTTGCTAACAACCATGTTCTGACTTTCTGACAACCATATTCTCCCTTGTTAACAACCATGTTCTGACTTGTTAACAACCATATTCTGAAATGCTAGCAACCTTGTTCTGACAACCATGTTCTGAAATGCTAACAACCATTTTCTGACTTGCTGACAACCATGTTCTGATTTGCTAACAACCATGTTCTAAAATGCTAGCAACCATGTTCTGAGTTGCTGACAACTGTGTTCTGACTTGCACACAACTATGTTCTGACTTGCTAACAACCATGTTCTGACTTGCTGACAACCATGTTCTGACTTGCTGACACCCATGTTCTGACTTGCTGACAACCATGTTCTGACTTGGTGACAATCATGTTCTGACTTGCTAACAACCATGCTCTGTCTTGCTAACAACCATGTTCTGACTTGCTATCAACCTTGCTCTGACTTACTAACAACCATGTCCTGACTTGCTAACAACCATGTTCTGACTTGCTGACAACCATGTTCTGACTTGCTAACAACCATGTTGTGAATTGCTAACAACCATGTTCTGACTTGCTGACAACCATGTTCTGACTTGCTAACGACATTGTTCTGACTTACTAACAACCATGTTCTGACTTGCTGACAACCATGTTCTGACTTGCTGACAACCATGTTCTGACTTGCTAACAACCATGTTCTGACTTGCTAACAACCATGTTCTGACTTACTAACAGCCATGTTCTGACTTGCTGACAACCATGTTCTGTCTTGCTGACAACCATGTTCTGACTTGCTGAGAACCATGTTCTGACTTGCTGACAATCATGTTCTGACTTAGTGACAATCATGTTCTGACTTGCTGACAACCATGTTCTGACATGCTGACAACCATGTTCTGACTTGCTAACAACCATGTTCTGACTTGCTATCGACAGAAATGTTTTGTAAATGAATTACCTGTTCAACTTTAGTAAACACACGTATCAGATTTTCTCCAGCTAATTTTTTCAGATCGGACGGTGTCCAATTTCGACGAACTAGTTCAGCAAAAAGATCAGGATAGGTCGATACATCTTCAAGGCCAATAGGAACTCTTTAATATAAAGAAAAAATTATATTTATACCTTAAAACTGTTGTAAATGTAAAAAAAAATGTAAAATTATAATATTTGTTTCAGAACATTAAAAATGTAGAGGCACAAACAGCCATATGGAAATTAGAACCACGAATAATTCCACAAAAGTATGACAGACGTATCATCTTAAATTACATGCAAGACCAGGGAAAATACAAATTGAAGTTTACATCCTTCTGGAAATACTATAGATGGGTTAAATCAATACAAGAAGTCAGATACTTACACTGTTGACCAATTGTTAGGCCCAAAGCCCAGCTACTAATGTATTTAAAAAATGAGTATATTTTGTACAAAGAACATTTCTCTGTCACTTCTTCAATTTTAAAATCATAAATTTTTCAAACATGTGCAGCAATATACCAGCTTCTCCTGCATATGGTGTTTACATCTCGCAATTGATTCGCTATGCAAGGGCCAGTAGCAATTATTCTGATTTCCTGAAACGTCATCTTCATCTGAGAAACAGGCTACTGGACCAGGGCTATAAAAAGATTCGCCTTATTCGATCTCTTAAAAAGTTTATATTCCGATACCAATATCTTGTCGAAATATATTCCGTCTCTGCAGAAAAAATTATAAGCGATGCATTTTCATATAGTGAAAATGTATAAAGATAAAGAAGTCAAAAATGTTTTTGTCAATGTATGACGTAAAAATATTTTTGACATTTACGTCACCGAATATGGTACTGTTTTGACAACTATTTTACCTATTTTGTTCCTGTATTTAAATACTGTTACAGTGACAGTCGGAACCTTTGAATCGTAATGAGAGCGGGAGGTTTGGCGCCTTAAAATCTGATTCAACCCACCATTTCTTTAGAAATGCCTGTACCAAGTCAGGGTCATTACGGTTTTCACAGTTTTCCGGTTGTTGACTGATTTTGTCTGTTTATATAATTATGAGTTTTGACTTTCCCTTTGTAAGATTGTTCGGAGTTCGGTAATTTTGTTATTACCCTTATTCACTATCAATCTGGCAGTGTCACTGAAATAACCATTCATAAGTTTTGTTATTCTTATTTCATGTTCATTGTATTCCACGGAACCACAGATGTCCATACATCTGTTCGATATATGTTGAAACACCTTCATTTATATGCCAATCATATGTTTTTATAGGGGGTATGGTACCTGTTCTAGCAGGACCAACGGAAAGGAGTATAATTTTATTTTATTTTGTAGATATTTAGACTTTGTAAAACATCAGAGTATAATTTTATAACAACTAGAAATTTACAAGTTGAGACAACATTAAAATGTTGTACAAATTATGAGGAAGATATATATTTTATTTTCAGTGATCTTTGCACTAAAGGGAAATAACTCCTAGAAAAACGTGTAAAAACGTATAATTCTAGAATCAAGTCGGACATATGCAAATCAATGGTCTATTATTTAACTTACGTCGGAACTCCATCGTAATCTGCACCAATACCAACATAATCCACTCCAATTAAGTCCTTGATATAATCTATATGATCTGAAATATATTGACAGCAAGTTCTCAAGTCTAGTATATTATCTAATATTTAAATGATGGTTGAGGCCGTTGACTTTGTTAAATAAAACTAATATTATGTATATGACTTAGAGTGCAGTGCTTCCAAGAGAAATTTTGCAAGGTGGACAAGAATGCTTCGGGACCAATGGATCACGCTGAGACTTCTCTCAAAATTGAGGATTTGAGGTCCAATAAAACCACTGGTAAACTTTCATGCAGAATTCAAAAGTCCAAGTGAATTTCCGGGCTCTCCGGGTCCCGGACCGATGTACCGGCTGAATCCCCTCTCACATGCCCTGCTTCTGTGTCAGGAAGATCATAGCGTTCTTTATAATAACGCTGCTCGCCCGGTTAGATGTGAGGTTTGGCATTTTACTCGCATATGGAAAGCACTTGTATGACCGCATCTTTTCACTAAGAACGGAGAGGGATTCGGCATTGAGTGCATAGGTAATTGTAAATTCAACTACCATACGATCACGACGCCCCCTAAGAAGGAAGGCTTGGTCCCACATAACTAGTTTAACCCCGTCACTTTTTATTGAAGTACCTGTACCAAAAACGAAGAGTAAGCGGACATGTACTTGTGTGTCAGGGTTTTCTTTCTACGATTTTTCTATTGGATTTTTGAACTGTTCCAATAATGTGGTACATTTTATTAACAATGTACACGTTTGTGATATTTTGTTGACACAGATCATCGACCTCTTATTAACACAAAGAAAAAAAGGTAAATATTTTAGCAATTTCAAATGTTAAAATAATAGTGCCATTATAAATTATATAAAAAATACAAAATGTGACTCATAATGACAATACTCTATATATAAGGAACGATAACAAATGTCATCCGAGGTTATATTTTTACCACGATATTTATAGATTAATACATCGTCTTTTTCATATTGCCCTTGTTATCAGCACGAGACCTTGATATCGACCCCGAGGGCTTTAGCCCGAGGGACGATATCTGTCGAGGGCTGATGACAAGGGCAATATGAAAAAGGCCATGTATGATGTATTAATCTATTTATCACATATTTTGCCAGGGCAGATAACATGTTATTGCCCTCGTAAAATGTTATTGTCCCGGAGGCAAATAACACGCCGCAAATTATGTTTTTATTACACATGCAAATTCGGCGTTATTTCAGTAAAATATGTGATAACGTCATATAACAATGTCCCTTGTAGTGATATTTAACATATTATACATGAAATACCTCACATATGATTAATTAATACGATTGGTTTAGATAGCACAACGTGACAGTTTTCTTAAAATTTATTTATTCGGATATTCTTTTCAAAATCTCGACTCCCTTGGGATAACTGTTTCCAAATCATGCAGATTATGTACATGAGGTTCTAGCTTCTATATGCGACAACCAATCATGTTCTAATGTTTAATACACAACGCACGCTACGTTCCTTGCACTTGAAAAGCAAATTGGCAATAAGTCCTAGTGAATTTACTACCAGCGATTGATTGCCAGTGGCGTATTGTTTATATACATCTCAGTCGAACATTTTGCATACACGCGTATATGATTTACTGTTTGTAAACTAGTTCTAGTTTTAATTGTTTTAATTATAGATGAAATACTGCTAAATTGAACATATCAATCAATCAATCAATGCAGGTGTTTACTATTCTTTACAAATACAACTAACAATTAAAGGAAAGCCATTATTTCCTATAAAACTATAACACATTTATTATTTCGAGACAAATGGAAGAAGAGGTGTCGTTGGCCGCGTTCGCATGGTAGATTGATTTATATACACTAATGCAATTAGTGACTATCTCCACTATAGATGCCAGTCCGATTCCAGACCGTGACTCCACAAATAAAACTGATTAAACACAACCAACGTACTCGTAGCTAAGATACCAAAATCATCATGTGAGGGGTAATTATTTAAGGAATCAAAATGTTCTCTCGCTACTACAGACGATATATAATTACCTGCTACCTGGCTTATTGTTGTATTAGGAGTTAAGTTTGGCAGACAATTTATATATAGATCATAGAAATTTACCATTACTACACCACCATTCTGTTTCTGAAAGATATAAATAGAATATGTACAAATACATAGATGAAAAACAAAAAATACCATACAATCGAACCAGTTCTAAATCCAATCAAAAATCGTAGAAAAAGGACACGCACGCACGCACGCACACACACACAAGCGCGCGCGCGCACGCACATATTCATAAATATATGTATTCATAAACGCTCACTTTTCTGGATTGGTACAGATACTTCAATAACAAAAAAGTGGCGGGTTAAACTTGTTTTATGGACCCAAACTTCCCCTCCAAATATCTGTTAAATGTTCAACTTCCTTAAAGACAAACAAATGACATTAGAAAACATCTTCCTCAAATGAATGTTGACTCCCTACCATCTAAACTTTAAAATATGACTATAAGTTATGCTGTGCAAAATATAGAAAATCGAATTGTTTACTTTTATTGGTAAATAATCCACAAAACAATAAATAGTGACTATACCTATCTCATGTCACATCACAACAAAGTCACATTAAACACATTTTAAACACAACGCTTAAGCAATATGTATTTCATGACTAATGGGATATCGTGAAATAGTTCACAAATAGGTCCAATAAACGTTGAGAAAACCGAAGGGGCAATCAAGAATGGACAATCCAGAGACACTGGCAACATTGGGTACACAAGACATAGGACGAAGACAAACAAAACAAAAAACACAACACAGGAAACTTCAAAGATGAGCAACACGAACCACCAAAAACTAGACTATTACTCCATAGATTTGTTTAACGTTAATTGCCAGATGACACAAATTCAAGTTGAGAAATGAAAACCATCAAATAAGGAAATTGTGTTATACATTAAACATTCTATTTAGTATATAGTTAAAATATACAGGAATAAATCATGAATAGATAAAACTATGATAAAGTTTACAAGTCAATGCCACACTGACACAACTAAAATGGTATATAAATGCATAGAAATGAACTGCAAATCATTATGTAAATTGGTTAATATCCCCCTCCCCCCCCCCTTTTGAGGTCGATTGGGTCTTTGGGGCTAGACTATGCTTACACATTTGTACATGTACTTATAAACAGAAAATTTAAACAGTGATTGTCAACAAAGATACCTCTCATCTCAAATCACTAAACACAAAAAGAGCACCTTTCATTCTTTATTTCTTTCTTTTCATATATACCGATTGAAATTCGGTTACTGACTTGAGACAGGTAGAACAAAGTGGCTGCGTTAATTCTATGAATGGGATCCGAATCCTCCCTACAATGTATCTTGATAACTCGATTACGAACGGAAATACAGATATAAACAGACAATAAAAACAAACAGATTCGCTTTTACTAAAATAAACCGCACACAATCACAAATGTAAACTAACATAAATAAAGACAATACATTAGCGGGGGGGGGGGGGGGGGGGGGGGGGGGGGGGCAGTTAATGGTCGTAATTAACTGACTCGTAACTACATGTAAGATGGTGCAAACTGTTTGGTAATTAACTGACTCGTAACTAAGATGGTACAATCTGTTTGTTTCAGATCACTACTCTTTCAGAAACCAAAATCTTAACAGATACTTCTTACAAATATAAAATCAATTATTCATAAACATCTTAAGAAACTAATGGTTTCGTGGGAATTGTTTACCTAACATAAAAGAAACTACGACTGTGTTTGTCTTAAGTGTAATGGTCTTTAACTAACATATTCTACCTTCCTAGCTAATAATCAGCTAAGAACATTCACTGACCATGCTATTGTATATTGCACTGTCTATCATGTAAACATGTACAGGGATTCTGATTGCCACTTTGGTATCATCAAACTCTTCTTATGATAGTGTGTCGTCTTTTATGGTTGAAGCCAATATATGCAGGTTGTGTTCCGTTTGTTTATATCTATGTTTCCGTTGAATATCCAATTATCAAGAGAAGATTGGGATCCTATAACCGGTATAGCTTCGCCACATATGTGTACCTGTTTCCAGCTAGGAACTGAATTTCCAACGTCATGTGACGTTGATTTTTTGGTGTTCAGTGATTTGAAGTGAGAGGTTGTCGTCAGGTTTTGTTGGTGGAATTGTTGCCCATCACTATTTAAACTTTCTATTCATAGCAAGAAACAATAAATGTTTGTTTGTTTAATGGTGTTTAATGCTACTTTCAACAATATTTCAGTTATACCGTGGTGGTCAGTTTTCAGGGGGGGATCCAGGATTTCAAGTTAGGGGGGCGCAATTAAAAAAATTGTGCCGAGCGGAGGGAGGCGCGAATTTTTTTTAGGGTATTTCGTGTGAAAAATCACGATTTTACGCAAAAAAATCATATTTTTTCCAATTTTAGGGGGGGGGGGGGGGGCGCGCGCCGGGTGCGCCCCCTGGATCCGCCCCTGGTTTTGTTGGTGGAGGAAACCTGCGTACCCGGAGAAAACCACCGATCTGCTGCAAGTAACTGACAAACTTGATCACATAATGTTGCATCGAGTACACCACGCCATGAGCGGCTTTCGAACTCACAAGTTCAGTGGTGATAGGCAATGATTGCACAGGTAGTTGTAAATCCAATTACCATACGATCACGACGTATCCTGTCTGATAACGTTCTAATACATGTACATGTATCTATAATTTTGTTCTATAATGTTACTTACTGTCTTCTGTAGAACATCGTCTTGGACATTTCTATAGTGGTTACATATTGTATAAGCTGAGCTATGACTGTATATAACTGGCGCTGTAGTTACATCTAGACTGTCAATCATTGTTTTACGGGACACGTGAGATAAATCTATCAACATACCAAGTCTGTTCATTTCTCTTATGATGGTCTGAAAATTAAAAACAAATGGATTAGAAAAAAGACCCAAGTCTAAGAAAAGTTTGAAGACACCAAATGGGTAATGAGAAGGACAGACAATACAATGGAGAAAAGGGACAAAGGGACAAACAATGACCTATAAAATAGTAAAACGAAAATAAGATTTTAAGCAACAGGAACCACACTAAAACCTGTGTTCCGGAAGGGTAGACAGTTCCTGTTCTAGTAGTGGAACCTAAGATACCTTTTAATTAGCTATGTAGTGCTAAGAATTTTAAAAACATTGATTTGTTTATTTTAAAAAATTTGGACAAAATTTAGGCTAGTACTTCATTTTTCTTTTTGTGTTATTTTAACTGCATCAGTGGTGTAATGGTGAATGTTGAAAATCGTGGTTCGATGTAGGTCGGGTCAAACCAAAGATTATACACATTATTTACCTGCCACTCTGCTAAATATCCATAATCAATCAGCAAGAGCAAGAATGAATGGGTGGGTCGACGTCTGAATCAGAATAATGTGTAAAAATAGATTTAGCATTTTTTTTCTGTGGACTGTTGTTTCGGCGAGCTGGCACTAGAAATAAGCCAACTCGGCGGGCGGATCTGGTATACTTAATGGAACATCTAAAATTATTATTCGCTATTTTTCCATATAGACCTGAAACTTTGCTCATTTGTCGTTATAAGCTAGTTCTTACCTTGCCAAATTCTGTCAAACCGTTAAACTCGGGGTTGCTATCTCTATCTACTGTCCAGTTATCGGCCCTATAACGGAAACAATTCAAAGCTTAATTATTAACATTACATGAAATTAAACAATGAACACTTAATAACGGTTAGGGTATTTGCATGTGTCTTTAACGACACTTTCAACGATATTTCAGTAATATCTGACGGTCAGTTTTATTGGTTCATTTGGATAATTAATTCACATTCTTTAACATTGATAATTTACGGGAGTTTTTATAATCAGATTCCAAAACATAGAAGACATCAATTATATATATATATGTATTATTGAAATTTACAGTTCCTAATGCAATTATTATAAAAACTAAGGTTCTGTTCACTCAGGCATAGATAACCCCAGCCGATTCTGGTTATCCTGTTTAGCGCCCTTGTTTTCCTGATCATAAAAAGTCTTTTAAATTATTTGGCTTTCCATTCTTTTGACGCGATGAAGGTTATTCCAGAAACGCGTATATAACTTTATATATCTATGTTTTATTTTTTTATTTTTTACTTTTATTTTTTTTAGACATTTTCAAAATATATACATAACAAACACAGACATTACACAACAGCACAGACAAAGACATTATTTGTACATACATTTTCAATACAAACATATGAATTGTTGTGTCCCCTTGTCTCCATGCAATAAACCAAATACATAGTTTATTTAAGAATATATGTCATCAGATTTTGATTTACCCCCTATATATAATTATATATACATGAGTTTCTAATATAAGTTTCTTATGTATAAATTATTTTCTTGCATGTTGACAAAAGTAGACCACTATAAATTAAGTTCATGTATGCAACACCATTTATTATCATGTTTGTACATTTTATTTTCAACAAGTGCATTAATCTTTCCGATTTTCTCTTTTTGTTTAACTTTAACTTTGAAAATGTTAAGGAATGGTTTTGTGTCAGTCCATTTACAACAGTGAATATAATTTCTTGCCACAAGGAATAAAAATGGAACAATTTTTTGCAAGGAGCTTTCATCTGAAAAAATACCTAAAACTGTTTCTTTTGGGGTTAATTCAAAAACTTCTAAATCTAAAGCTGATGAAAGCCAGATATTAAATGAAGTCCAAAATCTCTTTGCCACAGGGCAGCCCCACAGATAGTGTAAGATGGAGTCTTCTTCTTGGTTACAGAAATTACATAATGCACTGTTTTTTATTCCCATTTTGTGTAATAACTTGTTATTTGGAAGTATATGATGCAGAAGTTTGAACTGAAAATTTCTTAATTTTAATATCTATGTTTTTAGTGATAGTGCTGACATTGAGAAAATAACAAAGGCTTATACCAAGGTGTGTTACAGCTGTGTGTTACCGTCATGTAACGGACACCAAGGTCATAGAACATTCGGAGGTTACTGAGGCTACTGTCTAAAGAATGGCCACCTTCTAAACCAACAAGACTGGCCACCTTTCCTTCACTGAAGGCGTCTAGAATACCTGAAATAAACAAACAATATCAATACCGTAAAATGAAAAACATAAAATACCACACTGTCAGAACAGTTCCGAATTCTAAACGAAAAATCGTAGAGCACACATATACATGACGGCTCATTTTATGGGCACTTCAATAACAAGTAACAGGTTAAATTAGTTTTATGGACCCAAATCTCCCATCATAGTGAAATGAAGGAGTCATACAAAATCTTTTAACTTCTACAAATCGCCACAAACATATTTCTTCTGAATAATTGCTTAGTATGAAATTTTTAATTAACATGTATTTCACCAACCTTTATATATTGTGAACTGGTGTTAAACCTTTAATGTTTACAAATCGCGCCAAAAATATTTCTTCTAAATAGTTGCTTATAGTTAGTATGAAGGTTTTATTTAACATGTATTTAATAAACTTCTATATACCGGTATTGTGAACTGGTGTTATTTAGTAATTAAATCACTACATCTAGAGCTCATAGTCCTAAAATGATTGCCCGGTCTATCTATCAACATATTCCTGTCCGTAAACAGTCTTTAGTTACATTTTTTTCCATATTTCTACACTTAACATGATATTTGATCCAAGAAAATGCCCATTGATATGATATTGCTTACATTAAGACCATGGCCAGCACACCCCTTTTTAAATAGGGACAGTCGTGGTTTGATCGTATGGTAGTTGGATTTATAACTACCTATGCAATCAGTGCCTTTCACCAGTAGACTAGACACAGCATTATGTGATAAAGCTTGTCAATGACTTGCGGCAGGTCGGTGTGTTTCCCGGGTACTCCGGTTTCCTCCACCAATAAAACTGACCGCCACGATATAGCTGAAATATTGTTGAAAGTGGCGTTAAACTCCATAATTTCCCCTTTTTATAAATAAATAGTAGCGTCAAATTGCTTTAGCGACTACCTCTATTTAGCAATCACTTGCATTATGTGACCTTAATTTTAATTTCCCCTCACTGTGCATTAAATAAACCTGTATTAAGCAACCACCTGTCTTATGTAACCCCATTTTAGTGCTCCTTGGAAGGTCACATAATATAAAACACGCATGACTGTATTTTCTATAATATTATCTATGTATACCATTTATTTCTATTTGTATATTATCTACAATGTAAAATAAAAATATGTTACTTACCCTGAGCAGTAGTAACAAACTTGAAGGTATCTGGGTATCTGTATACAAACTTCTTGATAGTATCTAGCTGGGCTAAAGATTTACTCACAGAATCCTTGTATTGAGATTTACAGGAAACATAGCAGGCCCAAAACTGGAAACATAAATAAATATAAAATAACAATAATGGAACTTCCAAGAAACTGATGTGAGGTGAATCCCATTTCCCTAACACAGCGAGATAAAATATATGTGAATCCCATTTCCCTAACACAACGAGATAAAATATACGTGAATCCCATTTCCCTAACACAGCGAGATAAAATATACGTGAATGCTATTTTCTTTCTTGCAGATGTGCATATCGATCAGCATAGTTGATGCAATTACCCTTATGAGGGCAAAAGACAACCACTGTTTGTATCCCGTTTTTTTTATCAATGCTTTACCCTTTTTGCATGCCTATTCAACATTTATATAACGATTTGACTGGGAGAGATAAAACAAACCAAGTTCACTAAGACATTCTTATCATTCATTTATGTTTGGCTTGTTGTGATTTGACAATTAGGAGCAAACCAAATCGCATAGAGAAACAAACGTTGCACGATGCAGATGTCCACATGAAAACCCAAATGAGTGATTGTTGTTTAACACCAAATTTTCAGCAATATCATGGGTGAGAACAAGTTACATTCGATGAGATGATGATGATGTCTGCTTTGTACTAGACTAACACGCTTATTTTGATTTTCTCTGAAACAATAGTCGACTGGTAGACATATCGCTCTATCTACCCAGACAGGGGATCGACGCCTCGGCCTACCGCATTTGAGGCGAGCACGCTAACCATTAATTATATGCGACTTTTTGACTTATTTATATAATGTACAATCAATGTTCGTCATTTATTTAAGTCGATGTCTATTGTTATAGACGGGGCCGTCGTGACCATGATCGTATGGTAATTGGATTTACAACTACCTAAGCAATCAGTGCCTATCACCACTGATGTTGTGAGTTCGAATCTCGATCAGGGCGAGGTGTATAACATTATGTGATAACGTTTGTCAGTGACTTGCGACAGGTCGGTGGTTTTCTCCAGGTACTTCGGTTTCCTCCACCATTAAAACTGACTGCCACGATATAGCTGAAATATTGTTGAAGGTGGCGTTAAACACCATCAAAACAAACAAACAAACAATTGTCATAGATATAAGAAACATCATGGATTTACGAGGAGGGAGAGGCTATATACAAAAAATCACTCAGACAGGAAAAAACCCCAGTCATGATGTATCAACCAGGTTCAATACACAAATCCAAGCTCATCCGTAGTGTAATGCCTACCGTGCTCGCCCGAGTGTTGTAAATCATTAGTTCGAGCCCCGATCGGGTCAAAACAAAGACTATAGATATGGTATTTGTTACTTTTCCTCTAGACACGGATAATTGACGAGTAACATCAAAGACTGGCTGGCTCGGTATTGAGATAACGTGTCCCCAGTTGAACGACATGTCTACCCGCGGATTGTTGTTTCAATGAGTACTATTAGAATCCAACTAAGCGTAATGGTTTACTACAAAGCCGATATCACCATCATGTCATCAAATGTATAATTTGATGTGTGGGTGGGTGGGTGTGTGTGCGTGTGTGTGTGTGTTGGTCTTATTCAGCCATAACAAACCATCGTTTACATAAACACATTAAATTACGTTATATAATTTATTACACCAGATATTTAAACTTTGTGTAAGCACAACTTAGAGTACTATGTTACATGTTTACACATGCTGAGGTAAATATTTGTACCTGTCGACATCACTGTCGTCAAAGAGCTCCGGTCGGAATTGTTCTGTCATCATCCGGTACAAGTCAATTAGGCATGTTTGACATACAGGCGACGACAAAAAGTAAGTATTATGATCATATAGTATTATTATATCTTGAATCCAGAAGATGTCGTTATCGGTCGATTATTTTTGTTTGTTTTTACCTATATGTTTCTGTGGTTAACTTAATAGATTAATAAAATGATGGACATAAACAATGAAAAATGCTAATAATGAGATTGAAATCATCAAATAAAGCTATAAAAAGTAGTTTATATGTGTAATTAAAGTACACGAACCCTTTGTAATGCTTACATACATGATAGTTTGCACTGGCGTGCCACCATGAGTAGTTTTAGACTTACTACAGTAAAAAACATAATGCCTATTTACGTACATTCGTTCCGGCTCTGTCAGCCACTACTTTCCGGTTGGGTCCCAAAAATTGTTTTTCAGTAGAACCGGTTTTGTCTATGTAAAAATTTGAAAGAATAGTGAAAACAGCTCAATATCACAATTATGTTTCCTTTTTGTAATTTATTTAAGGTTCATTATAACACTTGTCAACGGTATGTTCGACTTGCAAATTGATAAAAAGAAAAAACAAAAAATTGTCTTCAATGAATAAAAGTTGTGAAAAAAAACAACAGCACATAGTCAAAATATTTTACATGTGGATGTTTTGTATAACATTAAAAGAAAGAAATGAAAAACGGTTTGTGCAGAATTGGCATTCGCCAAGTCACCTTCGACAGAATGGTCATGATTTTGTATAGAACTTATAATTCTTTTTCTTTATTTGCTATGCAGTTGGATTATTACAATATTCAAAGAGTGTTTGAACAAAAGTAGGAACACTCACTGTTTATATAGATATCAGGTAACTCTTATTGTTTTTGATTAATTTTTGTTTTTAAATAATATATTGAAGGACAATAAGAAACTTTGAATAAAAAAATAATAAAAATAAAATAAAAATAGGGAACCGCATCGGTAGCGTAATGGTTAAGCGTGCTCGCCTCGAGTGCGGTAGATTGTGGGTACGAACTGCGGTCTTGTCAAACAAAAGAATATAAAATTGGTATTTGTTGCTTCTCCGCTAAGAACGCAGCATTAAGGAGAAAGAGCAAAGACTGGTTGGCTCGGAATCAGAATAATGTGTCCGAGTGGAGCGACATATCTACCCAATGACTGTTGTTAGCTCACCTTGCCAAAGGCAAAGTGAGCTTTTACCATCACTTGGCGCCCGACGTCCGTCGTCTTTCGTTCGTCGTCTGTCGTCCATTAACTATTCACATTTTAATCTTCTCCTCTGAAACGCCTCAACGAAATGAAGTGAAACTTAGTAAGAAGCATCTATAGTAGGTCCTCTGTAACGATTACTCATTTCGTCCCGATCCGTTAACAAACAAATGAGCCGAACTTTGGTGGGAAGCACCTATAGACGGTTCTGTCTGTATTAAGTTTCCTCAAAGCAGAATGAAAGGTGAGCGACATTTGTCATATTACAATTTGTAACGAACGTTGCATTAATCGAGTACACCTAACATTTTCTTTGTATACAAACTGCTAAAATCGTCCGCGCGGAAAGGAATTCAATACTACAGCCTTTGTTAATTTGCTTATCTTGTAATGCTAATGTAAACATTATACTGTGAAGAAACTTAAATATCGTATCCATGAAGTTATTTCCACAGAGTGACTTACTTCGTTATCAACGAGTATAAAATAAAATATGCGTTATAAAAAGAATCTCCCACTACTCAATTGATGCGCCTGGACAGCTACTTAAAGTGAGTGTAGCGTATTGAGCACCAACTGTGATGTCAGTGCCACAAAAAACATTAAAACAAATCAAGTGTTCGCGACAGTAGCAATTTAACATAGAAATAACGATTTTTTTTATTGTGCAAAGCAGCTGAAATTAGCAGCCATGGCAAATATTCATACTATGGATCAGTATTTATCGCTTTTGAGATATTTCCTAATCATAACTATTGTTAAATTGCAATATAATGCTCAATAACAATAAGATCAGTGGTATTTACATACTGACAAACCCGGTTATTTATAAATGACCCAACCGGTGTGTATACATGTTTACATTTTGACCAAGCCGGATTTCAAAAACATCTGTTGACATCATGTTTTAGGGTATAACTAGTTACTAATTGACTTTTCATCAACAAAATAGTATTTTTAAGTAAAATCAATCATTCATCAATATTTATTTCATTTTTTGCAACATTTAATTCATTCGTAAATGCAAGATATAGCGATATTTCAGTTGATTGTAATGATTTTGAAGCCGGATTCCTTATAACTTATAGAAAAATCTAATTTTACACTGCAAAAATAAATGATATTTGGACAAAAAATGAAATTAATAATAATAACAATCCTAAAGCATCATAATTCAAAACATTATATACACAGTATATTTATAAATACTGACGATAATTATCCGTGTCTGCTTTAAAATATCCCGGATGTTGACCAAACATTTTCGATCGGAGCTCTTTGGCGACAGTGGACATTCAGTGTCATAAAATTATATTGAGAAGATAACATTTGAGAAAATACGTCCGAGAGGTTAAAGTGTCAATAACCACCAGAAAGTAAACCAAGACTGGGTAATTAAATCTTTTATAAATGACCATCAAGCTGACCTTCCTTTAAACTTTAAAATTCTATTAAGTATTTGCGACTGAAGATCAAGTTACTATTATGGGCAAAAGTGAAAAGGTGATTGCAGTAAAAAGTCGAACGCATTAAATGATCTTTAAAGCGTTGCTTGGAATTTTTTTTTTCGTTCTACCATTTCGCCATGATATAGCTGACAAATTGGAATTGCTCATTTGGCGTTAAACAACAATCACTCACTCACTCGTTCTACCATTAAGTCTTTGTTTGTATGATGAAAAGACAGTTTAAACAGTGATGGTCATCAATTCCACCAATATTAACAAAACAAACAAACAGATCTCATCTTAACTGAACTCACTGAACACAAAAAAGACCACGACGTATGGCGTTGGAAATCCAGGTCCAGGCTTAGGACAGGCTCAAAAATGTGGCGAGGTTAATCAGCGACTTCCGTCAATACTGTATCTACAATAGCGATGTTGGTCAATACTTTATTTTCAATGATGATCTTAGTCATTTCTATACATTTTACGAGTACCATGAGTTTTATTTTTACAATGAAATTACCTGTGCCGTGAGTTTTCCTTTACGTATTCTTGGAATATCTGTATGAGTTACTTTTCCCGCCCACACCTCCAACAGGTTGTCTTTAAGGTCCACATTATAAACAGAATTGTTTTCATTCCTAAAAAACTGCCATGCTAAGTCGTTATGCCTATAGAGATAAAATTGATTGAAACATTAATGCATTCTTTTCCTTTGATCTTTTCATGGTTTATATACCAGAATGTAGGCAACATATACGAATTCTGAAATAATACACGCAGATACGAGATATTGCACACTTTAAATATGGGCTGTAGTTGTATTACTCTCAGAGAGCCGTGCGATAATCAACGACCTAGATGTGATATTGCATGGCTTCATATTACAAATCGTTTCCACCACGGTTTACCGGGTTAAACAATCTAACGCTTCGTCTACGATTGAATAAATGTTATAAAATACGAACACAAATAAATTTATCTCACGTGCATTTTACTTGAGTGCTATTTTATATTTTATGACATTTTCGGGATATTCTTTTATCTGAAATTTATGTAAATATGAACCTGTATTAAGAGGTTATCGTTGGGATAAGATAAAAGTGACATTAAGAAGAGTTTGAAGATACCAAAGGGGTAATCGGAATCCGTAAATCGAAGAAGGACAGACAACACAATGGCCAAAAGAAAAAGAACAAAAGGACAAACAACGATCTACAAGACATTACACATAAAATTAACGATCGAGTAACACGAACCCTACTGAAACCCGGGATCGAATTCAGGTGCTCCGGAAGGGTAGGCAGTCCTGCTCCACTAGTGGCACCAGTCGAGGTTCAATTCACATGAAATTTTCAATAACAGGACAGGAAAAATGTGACCTTTCAATAGAGGTGACCGCATGAACAGGTTTGTATATACGCGTCATTGATGTATAGATTGAGGTGATATTCACTAGGAATTTTCTGCATGAAAGTAAATATTTCAACAGAATTCCATGAGACCAAAATGAGAATCGTGCGATCACGGCATCAAAATATGTTGCAATGTAAACGGTCTGTAATCAATTTAAAAAATTGACACCAAGGATGCAAAAAATATTCTGACATGCAGTTATCAACGAAAAGTTTGGGTTTTTTAATTGGAAAAAGACAAAACAAAGCCACTCCCCTATCCCACCCGCCAAAAAACCCAAAAAAACAAGTTAGGTCCCTAAAATGCAATTTCGATCACCATTTAACAGTAGTAAGTTACAATCGTGAAACTGTTTTGTGTTCTTACGCTCAGATATTGGTAATTTTTGCAATTTCCCTAGGAATTGATTTATAACTTTGAGAAAAAAAGAAGATCAAATTCCCGGATGGTTGGTTCAGTTGTATCAGTAGATTTGGATCAATTCACTTTTTCTACTTTGTCAGTTCTTCTTTTCACGTTTCGCTGGATTTCGATTTATATACCTTGACCTTAGGTGGCAACCCCTAGTTATTTTTGGAAAATATAAATCTCTCTCATCTCCAAAATACAAATTGTTTTATTTAAGGCCTCTGTGAGTTTTGAAACCCTCAGTTATAACTTGTTTATCTTATGTCTAAATTCGCAACTGGCTTCATTAAACGACATATTTACTTATACCTATATTTAAATTAATCACAGTTCCTGGTTTCCTTTTTTCCATTTGATTGAATTGTCCTATGAGAGATAAGCTTGTTTTTATCGAGGATGGGAGGAGGGTGAAAAATATAGAGGAAAACAATAATATCTCTTTGAACAAATTAACAACCTCCTTCCAATATAAACAAAATTTGCCCCTTCTCTCTAGATAGGACAATTCAAATTCATCTTGAATTATTATTTCAAATTCATCTTCAATTATTATTTCAAATTCATCTTCAATTATTATTTCAAATTCATCTTCAATTATATTTCAAATTCATCTTCAATTATTATTTCAAATTCATCTTCAATTATTCATAAGTTGCGAAAGTCGTCTTCTTTTAAAATAAGTACATACAATAAATGGGAACTTATGCAGAAGATTTTGGTTTAGTAAATAGATCATATCATTTTGGTCATTAAGATGGAGACAATAAATTGACGATGACAATAAATAGGCGTCGACATATTTGTTTATTTCTTCGTTTAGGGTTAATTTAGAATGTAGAATTGTATATGAAAGAGGTTATAGGGAAATTTAAATTGAAAATCCACTTGTTGAAGAAGTTGATATTTATATAATATGTAGGATATGTAAATAAGTATATGCGTCTGAAATATAGTTTATCGCTGTATAAATTCTAAGTATACATCATGACTGTAAATAACCGTTGGTAGTGATATAAAGGCGATAATCTTAAGTGTAAAAATAGTCCTAACTTTACGTGTAAAACTACCCTGTCCTAAGTGTAAAATTTTGATCGTAAGAGAAATTTTGGTCTTATCTTTTATCGTAAGTGAAAAAAATAGAAAAAAAGATGGACGATGTATTGGCGCTTCGACTTGAAAATAAGAGAGCAGTTCATCGTTAGCGCATTTTCTCTGACCGTATGATAAACCTATTTACACATATTGATAAATGTTTATTGAAATGAATATGGTTTAATACAAACAGACGCTACAAATGGCATTGTTGTTTACTCCTTTTTGGCGTGACTAATAACAGAGTCTGTCTATAACGATGCATTCCGTACATTTACCTCTTCAATGCAGCAGTGTATCGTTTACATGACCAAAAAATCAGGATAATTCTCATTAATTTTAGATTTCAAATTGGGAACGATCGACAATCGAAAAGACTACATGTACTTGCAAACTTGGGGAGAATTCTTTTTTTTCATTTTTTTTTTGGATAAAAACAGAAATACGGGATTTTCTTCTAGACATCTACTTCGCTTACAAAAGTTGTGTATGAACAGCCGCTTTAGGACTGGAATTTTCTGGATCCAATGATATCGTTTTGATTTTGCCTTTATATTAGTAATATAATTTATTAATTTCTGACAACTTCGATGATCATCGAACACTCTGGCAATAAATAAACTTGTGTACATTCTTCTGTTATATTAATATTAATTACAGGGATATTTATTCGTCTTCATAATTGATAGATGATAAACACATCTTTATTTGGGTTATCTCAGAAAAATCGGGATAACTTTTCATCAGTAAAAGAACAAGCGTTTAATTTTATGTGGGATGGGATTAATTGGAAAAAAGGGGTAAATATTTTGCTGACAAATAACCGATAAAATGAATTATATGAATAGGGTTTTTTTCACACTCCAGATGCACTCCCTTAAAAAATACTTCTACCAAAAGTAACCACGCGTGGATGATGACGCACAACTCCAAGTAATAATAATTATTATAGATCATTTTAATTTACATACATTTTTTTGTATTAGATAAAAATTCAATATAAACATACAAACACATCATAGCATAAAAATTACTTATAAATTAGTGCCGGGGATATTTTTTAGAATAATTTTATTAAAAAAAAATGCTTTGTTGTGCTATGGAAATGAAACTAGGTTGCTAAGGAAGATGGTTTATGGTGTTTAACGCCCCTTTCAACAATATATCGGTCAGTTTTATTGGTGGAGAAAACTGGAGTACTCGGAGAAAACCATTGACCTGTCGCAAATCACTGACAAACTTTATCACATAATGTTGTATCGAGTACACCTAAGGAAGAATTTTTTTATCGTAAGTGTAATTTTAGTCGTAAGATTAAAATTTGTCGTAAGCTAATCTTTGTGAAAAGGACTTAGGAATTGTCGTAAGATAATCTTAAGTGAAAAAGTTAGGACTATAGTTACGAATTTTTGTGAAAAGTGCTACTGAACAAATTCTCTTAACATAACATCATTTGATCAACAATGATAAACATGCAAAATCTAAAGAAAACAAATAATTACACACAAATTCATGCACAGGTTACGTTGCACTTTGGCAAGACTATAGGTTAAGTTGCACTTTGACAGGACTACACGTTATGTCGCACTTTTGCAAGACTACGGGTTAAGTTGCACTTTGGCAAGACTACAGGTTATGTTGCACTTTGACAGGACTACACGTTAAGTTGCACTTTGAAAGGACTACACGTTAAGTTGCAATTTGGCAAGACTACAGGCTATGTTGCACTCTGACAGGACTACACGTTAAGTTGCACTTTGACAGGACTACACGTTATGTTGCAATTTGGCAAGACAACAGGTTAAGTTACACTATGACAAGACTACAGGTTAAGTTACACTTTGGCAAGTCTACAGGTTAAGTTGGACTTTGGCAAGAATACAGGTTAGTTGCACTTTGGCAAGACTACAGGTTACGTTGCACTTTGTCAAGACTACAGGTTACGTTGCACTTTGGCAAGACTACAGGCTATGTTGCACTTTGACAGGACTACACGTTAAGTTGCACTTTGACAGGACTACACGTTATGTTGCAATTTGGCAAGACAACAGGTTAAGTTACACTTTGGCAAGACTACAGGTTAAGTTACACTTTGGCAAGTCTACAGGTTAAGTTGGACTTTGGCAAGAATACAGGTTAGTTGCACTTTGGCAAGACTACAGGTTACGTTGCACTTTGTCAAGACTACAGGTTACGTTGCACTTTGGCAAGACTACAGGCTATGTTGCACTTTGACAGGACTACACGTTAAGTTGCACTTTGACAGGACTACACGTTATGTTGCAATTTGGCAAGACAACAGGTTAAGTTACACTTTGGCAAGACTACAGGTTAAGTTACACTTTGGCAAGTCTACAGGTTAAGTTGGACTTTGGCAAGAATACAGGTAAGTTGGACTTTGGCAAGAATACAGGTTAGTTGCACTTTGGCAAGACTACAGGTTACGTTGCACTTTGGCAAGACTACAGGTTAAGGTACCCTTTGGCAAGACTACGGGTTACGTTGCACTTTGGCAAGACTACGGTTTACGTTGCAATTTGACAGGACTACACGTTAAGTTACAATTTGGAAATACATATAGAATAATGACACTTATGAAGGTTGAGACAATCATTATCGGTAGTTTCGTAGCGAGTCCGATAACACCGAATGTGATGCTAGTGATAATGAACGTCGAGGCCTTCAAAACCGTCGAGTTTATGTTTTTTGGTAACGTCGCAATGCGAGATATCGACAATAAATATATATAAAACGTTAATGCATATTTATGTGCTTTATTTTTACTCAACAAAATCATTGTTTTAATTAGGAAAATCTTTTTTTATTTATTTTTTTTTCATTTCTTATATAGATATTCGATGCGAACAGCATAATCATAACGATGAAAGCTGACCTTCATCAGCAGCATGACAAAAGTGGCGTGTGTGGATGTATAGCTGTAATTCAATAAATCACGTGACAGAGAAACCATTAGGTAGTCCTATTTCTAAAAATATCAGAGTTTAAAAGTGAAGCCCGCTCATGAAAAAAAAATAAATCGATTTATTTACATTTTTGCCGATTTTTGCATTGGAAGCCTTCTCTTTATATTTTACACAAGACGATATTTTCTTACCATTGACTGTATGAAATCTTTGTTGATATAGTTATGAAAGAAAGTTTAAATCGTGATTGTCAATACTTCCGCTAATGTCAACGAAAACGTCTCACCTCAACTAATTAAATACAAAAACGACAACGACATGTGATATTGGAAATCGAGGTTCTGGCTTGGGACAGGCACAAACATGAGGCGGTGTTAACCGGTTAATGGGATACCACCCTTCCTTATTAATAATTGGATCTCCAACGGCAGTACATATACAAAATGTGTAAACAAACGATAGAAAAACCTGCACATATTATCTTCCACTCAAAAAGACCACAGACTATCACAAATATGAGTGACAGCATAAATCTGGACAGTACAATGACAGGGTCAATGAATGCTCGTAGTTAACTGACTACTAGCTAGGAAGGTACAATGTGTTGGCTAAATACTATTATTCTAAGAATAAAGACATCATATCTGATAATTCTAACAGTCGTAAAAATCTAAAGAAATTAATGGTCCTCGAGGGAGACCAGAATAGATAGGTCATCAATTTGCTGGAATCAAATATTGAACATAAAAAAGTAATATATTGTGGAATACAATATAAATGACTGATTGCTAGTCTGGCCTACTAATTGATCCGCCAGTGCCTGTGTATTCATGTATTTAGACTTCCATTTCCATGATTATATTCATCGGCGATTAATTGAAAAACATGCATTCAAAATACGCAATGCACATCATCACGACAAGACAAGCTATATTGAAAACAACTACAACAAGTCAGAAATATACTAAGTGCATATGTAGACTACAGAATCAAACGGTAATACAACTCATTTATATAAAAATTTGGTTCATAAAATTAATCTAACCCAGCTTATTGAAGAGTTTGCATCAAGCCAGAAAAGTAACCGATGAAGTATATGCATGTGAGGGGTACCGATTTTGTCTTTATTTCTACGCTTTCGATTGGATTTTGGCTCTGTGCCCACAGTTTGACTTTTTTTTTTTTTTTCATTACATTTATAAACATGAGGTGGATTACCAACTCTAATGTCATCTCTCTCTCTCTCTCTCTCTCTCTCTGATATTAACACACACTACGACTTCCGTACAATTTATTTGAGAGTTAATTAATGATAACGTTTTATATCAACACATATTTACATTTGTGGTGTTATAACAAAATGATTTATGATTAAGGTTTTATGTACACATTGTAAACAAACATTGTACCTGTTACACAACGTAGTCTAGTTTAATTATACATGTATTTAACATAAAGAAATGTTTGACAAAACTTTTATTTTGGGAAAATGCACTGTATACATGTACATAAATGTTTTTAAATTGTTTCGTATTACTGTCATTTTCTATACAATTAAATGGAACAGAGAAGGGGGAGGGGGTACTTAAGGTTAAATTAGGACCAATCGTGTTGCTGGAGTTTGAAACTTTCCATCATTCGGATTTAGACCCATACACATTCATATTATCGAAGTACGAAAACAATGCTCATTCATATTATCGAAGTACGAAAACAATGCTCATTCATATATTATTCAGTTAATGGTGAGCCGAAGTGTTTTAGAATAAAATCCGATATACAAACATAGACCAATGTTGCACCTTTACATGCAAAAAATGTAAATTATTATTAAAAGAAAAATTGTCTTAGCAATAAAGAATCTTCATAAACTTGTAGAAATGATACATATTGGCATACCATAGCTTGAAAATCCCCAACCATTGATATATCACAGCTTAACACCCCCCTTTTTTATGTATTGAAGTTGATAATTTACAATCCAATCATATATTTCAATGCTGAAAAAGTAGGACCCATTCCGGCGTCATCTCTGTATACATGTATGTATACCTTTAAGCTTTGTAGGAAATAACCCCCCTCCCCCCTCGCATAATAAATTTACAAGATTTAAATCAAATTATTATAAAATTATTAATATTATTAAAAATTAACTAACCCGTCAATCAATGGATAACTATCCAAAACACAATTTGCAATTTCCAGATTTGATCCCGAATGGGTCGCACAGTCTGGTGTATGTAATCCAGAACCTGTACCTTCTGTATTTCCAGAATCAGAATCATCAGTAGCTAAAACTATAACAGCTATTAGCAATGATAAGATAAGTATTACTGTAAGTAACACTAGTATTTTTATCCTGTTACTAGAAAGGCATTGTAGAGTTCCGCCACCCATTTCGACCTTGTAACTCGGCATGCTACTGTGATATTAATGTTACAGCGCGTCTATATAACATTTAACAATACTACACACAACGTACCGTAAAATGTCATATAAAACGAATAGGTGTTGATTTATACCATGACATTTTTACTAGCGTATGTTTCATGTGAACAGGATACTGATCAAAACATGAAAATATTATTATATACAAAAACGGAGATCTTTTTAAATTAAAATACAAATTTGTACATAGAATATACGATCATGTACATGTTCATCCTGAAAGTATGTTGTCTTTTTTTTCTAAAGCGGTGAAAGAACGATAGAACATATATCTTATTCGATAACCATTAATTTCACTTAACATTATATAATATGTAATTAACATTATATAATGTGTAATGAGCCAAGCTGATTTTTACATTGTGATACTTGGCCTATATATGTACAGTTGTTAAAGAGATCATTATGTATGATGTGTGATTAGAAATAATCTTCAGCAGCAATATCAATAATGCATTTGCGTATATATATAAACATACAAACAAATTAATTATGGTAGGATCAAACCAAAGATTGTGCAATTGGTATTTGTTGCTTCTCTGCTAATGTAACTACGCAGCTTAAGGAGAAATAGAAAATACTGGTTGGCTCGGAATCAGGATAATGTGTCCCAGTGGAGCGACATGTGTATCCTCAGACTGTTGTTTTAGTGAGCTAGCACTATGGAAAAAAACCCCAACTAAGTGTGTTGGTCAAGTACAAAGTGAACATTATTATGATCTGACCGAGTGTAACTTGTTTTCACAATGATATAGCTGGAACTAAAATGCTCATTTGGTGTTAAACAACAATCACTCACTAATTAACGTTGTCTATAGAAAGTTAAACTGGATGTAACATTCACTTTATTTATATAAATACAAAAACATGCACATAAGCAGACTGCTTTCAATCGCTAACGATGTCCAGTTAATTATTTAATTCAATTCAAAGAAAGTTATTTTTCTCTTATTCTCAAATTTCTTTTTATTAAAAATTCCAGAAAGGTCTTACTCTGTGGTAATAAATAAAATTAGAATTTTCGTCATAATTCAAACGTGAAAATCAATAAACAATGTTTCTTTCTAGAAAGTACATGTACATAAAGGACATTGTATCCTGAAGTGTTTTTCGTCCGCGGCGGATAAATTGTCTTTGCAGAATTTACAATATAGTCTGTTTGAAATAAAAATAGATTAATTTTTTTAGATATTAAATGGCAAGCAAGTTGTAAACAAACATACGTGTGTCTATTAGAGACCATACGGTGATATTAATGTTATAGTTATACAATATAAATAGCCAGTAGTATGTAATATGAACCCCCCGTTGTATCTAGTGTTTAATCAGAATAAATAAGGTAAACACTTTCGCTCTCACGAACCATATACTAATAGACAATAACATTATTTACTATATTTAAATTTTTGGGCAACTCGTTATAGCCTCTTTATCCCATTATATATTTATATTTACCAAATATTATGCAATGTTGGGTCATTAATCTGGTTTTTAATAACAATCCACAATAAATCGTACAGGTCGTTGTCTACTGATTTATAAGAACAAACAAAATACAAAATACAAACAAATACAAGAAATTATATTTTAAGTCGGGCAATAGACATAAGTTCTAATGAGCTTTTTACCGACATGGCTGGAAGATTCACCACGTTGTCCCATAAATGATGTACATATCTTGATTTTTTTTAAGCGTATTAGAAAAAATGGTATCCTCAGCCGACATGTGGTAATGATACCCTGGAGTATGGAAGCTTGTGTTATCAGCCGACATGTGGTATTGATACCCCTGGAGTGTGGAAACCCCGTGGGGTAATATTGACTGGTGAGCAATTGACTTGTACCATGTTTTTATGATTGCTGCATAATGTTAGTTTTAAATATTTTAAGGCTGGCTTCTTCGATGAATTTGTCTTTATCTTTGGTAGAAACACTAACAAGTATACCACGACAGGTTCAAAATGTATGTTGTCGCATATCAGTGATGTAGGTGTTGGCCTGGACAGTGGGAGGAGGGCAAGTATTATGTGTGGATTGGACGGTTGGGGGGATAAGTTTAAGGGGTGGACTGGAAAGTGGGAGCAAGTTTCCAAAGCTGTCAAGCAAAAAAAAAAGAAAAAAGACAACGCCTTCTTGCTCCTCAGCTCATATGCCCCTGCATTTAGTTTCAACATAGAGGTACCTCAATGATTTCATGAAAAGGCGGATGTTTTCATTATTTCTATTATGTGTTAGAAAAGCTGTTTTATTACATTTTATAATTTCCCAAATATTAAACTCTAGCTTTAGTTAACTATTTTGAAAGGTCGATTACGGAAAATATGATGAGCAGACATCCGATTTACAATGTTGGTCACCAATATATCAAAATGGTGTAATAAGGGAGACCACTGTTAATAAAGAGAATGAATTCGTTTTCTATGGGTGGAAATTCAATGGTTCTCTCAAAACACACACGGATACAAGTATCTATATACTGTGACTTTATACCGCCTATGGTTACTGTAATTTTAATGTACTTCATTCCTTGTTCATTTGTTAAGCGTCTTTTTCCGCCAAGACCTCATTACCAACAGAAATGCATCATTGACTCAATTCCATTAAAAGAAACTAAACCTCATTTAACCTAATATTACTTTAAGACAACATAAGTAAAACACTTAAAACTTGTATGATATTTTCCTCTAATAGACCAAAAGAGCACTGTATTAAGCTATATATTGCATGTAAGTCCCGGACATTGACATCAACAATATAACGACAGCTTACATTCAACGAATCGTTTTAAAACATTTTGTTTAATTTAACTTGGATAAATACCTTCATTTGTATAATCCTGCCTAAACAAATATTAGATACTGTATTTCTGAAACAAACGAAGCGACCCGTAATGGATAGGACGGATTTTTTCCGCGTGAGTACTCGGAAGAAGACCGATTATGACATTTTATAAATAACACATAGCTGAGAGGGTGGTAGAACAGATTGTTACCCCGAGAAATTCATTGTCAACCGAGGCATAGCTGAGAGGGTGGTAGAGCAGATTGTTACCCCTAGAAATTCATTGTCAACCGAGGCGAAGGTTGACAATGAATTTTTCGGGGTAACAATATACAATTAATGACTTTTCATAAGGTGGACACTGTGATTTATCAACCCCGGGGAAGTGATGTTCACCGAAGCCAACGGCTGAGGTGAACATCACTTCCAAGGGGTTGATAAATCAGTGTCCACCGAAATGAAAAGTCATCAATTGTTTTATTAAATGAACACATTCTAAGTGTAATTTTGGGGTGAAAATTGTGAATTGTTGCTGTTTCTTAGACATTTCCATTTATTCTTTTTTATATGTACTTGCTTCAAACCAACAGACACCAGTTTTTAAAGCTTGACATTTCTAATGTTTCAAAACAATAGAATTTATTAAGAAAAAACGAATACAATATCAAAATTTTAACAAATAAAATATCACAGTTTCAGTAACACTTTTAAATAATTTTTAAAGAACATAGGTAAGTATAATTAATTTATGTTGTAGTCTATGGTAATGTTAGAGTAATTATTGAACACAGGAAATTGCATTTATGGCCCCATCCTATAGTGTTGTGCTTTGTTTGACGGTATAACTCAATAAGAAAACAATTGTTGAAATTGAAAATGGTCATTTATTATTAAATGACATAATTAAAAATGCACTAAACTACAAAACTACACATAATTAAAATTGCAGTAAACTACACAAAAAATAACTACACATAATAACCAGATATTATATGAATCATATAAAAAACATTTTCAAGACAAAGTTCTAGATATTTACTAGAAACTAAAAAACCGTCAAAGATGGGGGTAAAACCGCCACATTATTGTGCATTGAGCAATATGTAATTTTGCTCAATAGACATATTGTGAAAGAAACAATATACCCCATCCACAACACTTTCATTATTCTGAAAATGTGCATTGCATACAAGATTTATTTTAACATAAACTATTTAACACAGGAGAATGTTTGTAATCAATAAACCGCATAATGACAAAATTACTATATTTTTTAAACACTGAGACCCTTGTCCCCAAGTGTTTACTTAAGACTCAACCGAGGTATTTAACTTACATCATTCATCAGTACTGAGGCCCTTGTCGCCAGTACTGTACTATACACAAGCCATAATAAAAAAATATGTACATAGGAAAAAAAATAATATTGCACAATAAAATCAATAAAAGACATTAAGCAATAATAATCATATACCCACTGGCTGGCCAAAGAAAAACTAGAACACTGAGGCCCTTGTCCCCAAGGTTTTTACAGAAGACTCAATAAAGGTATTCGAATATATTTCTTAAATGCTTCGCTATTCCAACGACCCATTTGTTGAATTTGTTCTTCGGAAAACCCCTTAGCCCAAGCAGTCGTAGCTGCTCCAATTCGAAAACTATGGGATTTGTAGTTTTTAACATTTAAACCTGCAAATTTTAAGGATAGCTGCAATTGGCTATTGAAAAATGATCTTGTAATGGGGGCATTGTCCATGAAGGAGAAAAGGGGCTGGACATTGGAAGATTCCTTTCCCCTTAGTTGTAAATAAGACCATAGGGAATGAACCGGACAAACTGCCTTATTACTGTTGTTACTAGAAAGAAACAGCACAGGTATATGTTTACCTGTACTATGCTTAAATTTAGACATTTGAATTTCAAGGCCCTCACTATCACCTTGCAGAAATTTGATATCATTTACACTAAGACAATTACCTAGTGGTGGGGGTAATCCAGTTATTTCTCCAATTCTTAAAAATGCATGAAATGCAAGCAAATACATTGCATGCAACATTAATTGTAAAAACCTTGAAGAACAGGTTTTGGGTAGAGATTGACATAAACCTTTTAATATTGATGGCGTAATGGGCAGTCTGCTGTCTTTAGCAGCCTTTTCTTTATGATAGCCTCGAAGAGCTTTACTGATAATAAAGTGACCAGTTAAGTCTTCGTAACCACCTAATTGTAGCAAGAAGCTTATAGCTGACATATAAGTTAAAACAGTAGATGAAGCTATTTTTTTCTGAAAACAGTAAGCAATAAATAAAGTAAGATGTTCCAAAGAAGCTGGAAAGACAATTTCTAGTGGGAAGTACAAAAGCATAAATTCCTTATTAAAGGCAAATACTCGTCTATAAGACTCTTTAGACGATTTTGCTAAGGACCCATGAATCAGATTTGTAGCTACATTTTGTATTTGTTTCAAAGTTGCGGAATGTCCACAGAGTTCACTATTGGAAGTGGATTCATCAATGGAAATTCTTCTCTGAACTTCTGAATCTGCAAACGAGAAAGATGATCTGCTGCAGTGTTTTTTATACCGGGTATATGGACAGCTTTAAATAAAATATTAAATTGTAATGTGAGAACAACAAATTTCCTTACTAATTTCATAATTGTAGGATCCTTAGAGGACTGCTTATTGATGATATGGACAACCCCTGAATTATCTGTGAAAAATGTGACACATTTGTTACTCAAGGCATTACCCCATAATTGTATTGCTACTACAATAGGAAATAATTCCCGAATAGTAATATGGTACTTCAACCAGTCAGTAGGCCATTTGATTGCGAACCAATGTTTTCGAAACAGACCCCCAAATCCAATATTGCTTGCATCTGTGTACAAGTTTAATTGTTCAGATGTTCCCCATCTATCTGATAAGAAGAGACATTTTCCATTAAAGCTTTCCACAAAGATCAGCCAAGCCTGAATATCTGACCTAGTCTCCTTATTAAGGCGGCGATGATGGTGAGGTTTTGATAAGCCAATGGTAAGGTCTATAAGTCACCTTAAAAATGCACGACCTTGAGGGACCACTGAACATGCAAAGTTTAATAGGCCTATTAATGACTGTAGTTCTCTCAATGTGGATTTTTTCTTGAACTTAAAATGATTGAATTGATCCTTCAATTTGCCTAGTTTGTCAAGAGGTAAACGGATTTCCATCAACTCAGAATCAAGGTCGAGACCCAAAAATGTCAAAGTTGTAGTTGGAAAAACAGTTTTGTCTGCTTTAATAGGCAAACCTATCTGTTTTGACATTGTCAAAAACATTTCTAACGTTTGCAGACAAAGTGGGGAATTAGCTGGTCCTACAAAAAGAAAATCACCTAAAAAATGAAGACAGCCCGAGCCTCCTAGCTTATGATCAATAATCCAGTGAACTGCTGTACTAAAAGTTTCAAAAAGTTTACAAGAAAAGCTTAACCCCATAGGTAATGTTTTATCAAAATAATACTGATCCCATAGTGGGAATCCTAAAAGCATTTTTTATTGGGGACATTGTCGTTCTTTGGTCTGTTGTTAAACTTTGGTTGACTCTTTCCTTTATATGGTTGTCTGCACAGTCTCTTAAAATGACCCCCGCCACACTTTTCGCATACATGTGGGTATTTGCAGTTTTGCCCGCGCTCACATCTGCCATCGTTGTTGTTAAAGCTGTAACAATATTTCTTGGAGATCCACAAAGAGCTCCTTTGTGGAGCTCCACTGACTGGAAAGGGCAATGATTTTAAATTTTTACTGAGATTGTCAAACTTAATTTTTAGACCTAAGGACATAGTACAGTTCATTATTGACTTGGTCCCAAGGTAAACTTTCATAATCATGTTCGCGCCATTCTCTATAAGTACGATCATATATATAAGCAGCCACATCACATGATCTGCGGGCTAGATTCTGAATTATATCCGCATATTTCATAAGGGATCCTGTTTCCTTAGGATATTTTTCAGAATAAATACTGACAAAAATATGAAATGCAGACAGCCAGTGGGAAATATTTTCAAACCTATAAGTGGGTGGTTGTTGTTTTTCCCAAGCCTTACCCCCTTCACTTGTTTCAGTAGGCTGAAATTTCACTTTAGACTGCTTCTTATTTAATAGACAGCCTAAATCAATGTATTCTCGAGCCCAAATTTTTGTTTTTATTTTGGGGTCAATGCCCAAAGCAAGTGGTTTTGAAATACTGGCACGAGAATAATTTACTGAGTTGTCAGCTTTACGTAAATCAGCCTCCAATGTAATCGGCTGTAAAATTGAATTTCCGATATTTGTTCTTGTAATATCATGAATATTGTCAATACCAGAATTCAAAAAGTGATGTAGTGTTTCAGCATTTGCAACATTATTGTTGCCTCTCTGACCAGTATGCCTGTTTAACACAGGATAAGTTGTAGTTTCGTTCTGAAGAGGTGACTGTGAAGGCTGCAGAGGTGTGCTGTTAGTATCCGGTTCAGCATGTACAGCTGTATCATTTACACACTGTGTAGTTGGAAATGTTAGGCCATGTACCTTTAACGCGGAAATAACAGAATTTGCTTATAAATAACAGAATTTGCTATATCCGGTATAGCAGCTTGTATGCCTGCTTGAATTTTTTCAGTAATGTCAGAACCCTCAGACTGGGCAGTGCTACATGCATTTGATTGAGCTGGTATATGTACCTCCTGATTATTTTCTATGTGGAGGGCTCGAGACCTTTTTGAGGAAATTCTTCTGGATTTACGTGGTGGTTCTGCCATCTCCTAAGAAATTAAAACATTGGTTTATTGTACCCATGTACATAATAATCTGTTGTACAAATGTATGCAAATGTTTAAATGTAAAGTGTGCTTATGTCATGGAATTGTGTACAAGTGTACCCAGTGATATTCATATGTATATAATGTAATGTTGTATCAATGTATACAGTTTTATCAGTCCCACTGTACAAAATGAACTGCTGTATGTAAATGTTTTAATGTATATTGTATTTATGTCATGGAATTGTGTACAAGTGCTCTAAGTTAGACCAATATTATTGATACAATTATAAATGTATACTGTAATATCATTCATTGCAGTTGTTGTCATGATTGTATTGTAACTGTCGGTATTCCTTTCATTTGGATTGCATACCAATAAATAATCGAATGGAATTACAAAGTTTGATTTGCATGGATATACTGGTAATGTTTTATTGTACCAATGTACAGTTTTATCCCAGTATATTTAATGTATCATTAAATTTGTGTACCAGTGTACAAAAATACATGTACAAAATGTACATACCACTGTATAAGCAATGTATCATCAGATTGTTTTGCAATGTGTACCAGTGTACAATCATTTCATATTGCAATTGTGTACCAGTATATGATCATTTATTTCTTCATTTGCCATTGTGTACTAGTGTACCCAACAACGTACCAGTGTACGAAATGCAAATGTGTACAAGTGTACAGTTTTGTAAACACAAAGACAAGTGTACCAGTGTACACTAAGTACATGCTTTAAAAAGCAGTGGAGTATGCACTAATGTACAACTCATGTAATTATGTATTTAATTAAGTAGTCTAAAATTTCAACGAGGAAATAACCTTACATCAAAGTCTGTAAGACTGTTTAAACTAACAAGGTGGAGTTAATGTGGTGTCTGCACCCTGTCAGACTTGTTTTAATCCTGAAATATAATACTGAAACTGAAAATATGTGTTAAATTGAAAATAATAATAACAAAATTATGCACCAGTAAAACAGACAATAAATACCACCTATTCATTGTACCTATGCATTTTCAAAAAGCATAACAGGAAAAGGGGGACCCCAAAACTGCTTGCAAATTTACAATAGTAAAATTATTATTCACATATAGCAATAACAAATTACTTTATCAGATGATAACAGTAAACTAATTATGTCAAACAAAACGGATGGCATTTATTATAGCTCCTCTAACATTCCTGTAATAGCGGAGGTTGCCTTCTGCGTTGAAGTGGACACCATCCAAGTATACGTTGGATATACAGTTTTTCATATTCCGGAGATTCCATTATATAATTGTAGAATGGGATTTCAATTCTCGTTTTAAATGCTGATTAAACTGACACACAATAAAGTTGTATTTGTCTACTGGTACATTGTATGTAGATCTACGACCTGTTAGCTGTAAGACAGTAATAGTCTGAATATTGTATCTGCCTTTCCATGATGATAGTATGGACAAAAGCCGGAACACCCTTTCCTCAGTAAAACCCTCACAGCTGTTTTGATCTAAATCGTTTCCACCAGCATGAAAAACTAAATGATGTGGACGGATATCCGAAATCACTCTCTCCCATCTGGTACAATGTTCCTTCTTATTCCCTCTACTGCCACTAATTCGGTAAAAACGTACCAAAGGGTCATTCCCAAATGAAAAGTTTCTTGTAGAGCAATTGGAATTCACATATGTCCTTAACCTATTTACGTGTGAACTGCCTATTATCAATACACGCGTCATGATGCTGATTGTAAACAAAGTCTAATAAATATTCATAAATCTCGTACAATCTAAGTAAGCCTTCTATAATTAGTGTCTCATGAATATTCATATATGGTAGTTTGACCTACTTGGACACCTGCGTCTCTGTGTGTATGTTTGTTTATCACAAGTGAAGATCATGATCAGTTGTGACATAATACTAATATTCGAACAAAACTAATGTCAAATATTTACCTCAAAATAAACGAATATCAAAATCCTGGTTGATTCTAAATCGAGTTTTGAATAACTGTAGTTTTGGCCAGTTTTATAGTTCTAAGTAACACAAGTTGAAGAGAATCTGTATGGATATACATGTTAGGTAACGGACTTCATATCGACGAGAATGTCAAATAAAACAGTTTGTTATTGTCCAAGACAATAATTTTGTACATCCACAAAAGATAATTTAACACATCCTATGTGTAAACTTCTCGCTTTAAATATCGGTATAGAAATCCTTGTACGTGTTTGTAAAATGAAGTTTCAAAACATGAAATTGATGATGATGTGAACTGTGTAATGATGGCTAGCGAGAATGACCAGTTGTTTCTAGGGCATGCGCAAATAGTTAAACCATTAATGAACTCTGAAAAATTTTACTTTTCAAAGGGAAGTAATTTAGATAATTTTAATGGGATGTGCCATAAAAATATTTATAAGATATAAAATGCCTTTGCGGTCTTTCAAATGCTGCATCATCAACTGTAGCAAAACGTGTTTTAACTTCTGGTTCTACTGACGAAGCTGCTTCATTCATTTTTGTTTACTAACAGTGGTCTGCTGATTACCGAAGTTCGTTAGCAAGACCACCTCTGATTGGTTGAGCTTCAAAATGTCGGCCAATCAAATTTATCGATATTAATCAGTCTACTGGTTTTCCCCTGTTACTATATTTGGATACGTACTAACTGCGACATGAGATTTATTAACTTCACGCGCAAAATTGCGCGGTGGACATGTAGTTCTGTTAGAGGAAGCAATGAACCTTCTAAACCAATCAGAATTAAGAAAATTCATAGTCATTTAATAATCTGCTCTACCACCCTCTCAGCTATGTGTTATTTGTTTTATTATACTGAATTTTCTTTTCTCCTGGTTTCATAATTTTTTTATGATTTTGATGCCCTGAATTTCAATTGCTGTTGTCATTAAATGTGTTAAACTGTGATATCGATGATGTGTAGTAAATAAGATTACATACATTTTTTGTATTTGTTAATATTTTTCTGCCATTTTGATGTATGTTTTATACAGATGGGTGTTCTTAAATGAAAAGTGAGCAACTTAATAAACTTACTATTCCCCGAATATCTAGTTAATAAGTGTTTTATTATACCGAAAGAGACGTCAGATGCAAAATGATGGCTGAATGTAAAATAATTGATGTGGCAGTAAAAAAGACAAGTCATGCAATACATTTGCCAAAACAAAGTCATCAGACAAAAAGTCAGGAATTTCCGGAACATTTTCATTCGTTCACCGATATTATTTTTCAATTTAAATTCCGACTTTGATAATCCGATCTTTTAAATTGCACAATTGACTCAGACATAAAAGTTTTAAATCGAGAGGGTGATCGACTAAATTATCACCTTCTGCCATGTGATAGACTTAATTGACACACGCTCCTTAACCAATGAGAAGACAGGAAATTTACATGAAATATAATAATTCAAAATACAAGACAACTTCATATTATTAATTACAGTGTATTCCAGGTATATTCTTAATTTGTCTTTCCGTTTAATATTTTATTTTAATTTATTTGTTCAATTAGCGCATCGGAAACACGTATTATTCTAGAAGGAACTAAGTTTTCAACTTATTGAGTGAATGCTTGTTGCTTAACGCCAAACTGAGCAAATTTTCAGCTATATCATGACGAGAACAAACTACATTCGATAAGATGATAATGATGTCCGCTTTGTACTAGACCAACACGCTTAATTGTATTTTTATAATTCCAGAACGCCAAAACAACAGTCAGTGAATATACATGTTGTTCCACTCGAAAGTATTATCCTGATTCCGAAATTCCGAACCAACTATGCAGTCTTTGCTCTTTCTTTTATTGTTGTGTGCTTAGCGGCTAAACACCAAATACATATTTTTTAGTCTTTTGTTTGACCCGACCGCACTCGAGGTGAGCATGCTAATCATTACACCACCGATCTTGGGTTTCCCCACTTAGTTCTATCTTATTAGATGCTTCTTTATAAATAATGAACATAATTACATTTGTATATATTAATTACACATGTTGGAAACAAATATTGCTATATAGCGAACAGAAAAAACTATATATGAATTAACGGTTTGAAAGAAGAATCACGAATAATCAGTCATACTGCTGTAGCCTAACGAATCGAACACCCCCTATTGTTTCAAAAGGAAGCATTTTTACG
The DNA here is from genome assembly GCA_963680875.1 of Bathymodiolus brooksi. NCBI lineage: Eukaryota > Metazoa > Mollusca > Bivalvia > Mytilida > Modiolidae > Bathymodiolus > Bathymodiolus brooksi. The sequence continues at coordinate 69,655,714 of OY804587.1, forward strand.
AAAGTAGCGTGGCTAATTTTAAAATATACATATTATTTAACATTTCAGTTCTTGGCACGTATGTTTATCATCAGATTGCGTCATTCATATGGATTCATACGGAAATATAATTGGACAATCTGATTAAAATCGGCTGTTATGCTATGCTCCCCTTAACAGAACCCCATTATCCGTCATGCCCAGATGAACTCATGATCAGCCAATGAAAACATCACTGGTAAAGCAAATTTCTTAGCAGCTCCTTTCGCGCCTTTATTTATTACATGACAAACATAAAGCTCTCTGATTGGTTGATTTTTATGTTTTAAAAATGCATTCCTATGCAAAAGTTCATCTGGACATGACCTCTAATCAGGTTCTGTGAGATGTTAGGGAGAGAGTAGCATATCATAAGAGGTGATTTTGATCAGATTGGTAATTGGATTTATAAATTACATATTATGCAATACGAATCTTTGTAAGTATGAAAAAAATAAAAACAGTGTTCTCCCATATAATACAAGGGATTATGAAAGAAAGTTTTACACAGTGATGGTCGACAAATCAAACATCAACAAAATGAACAATCACCTCTCATCTTAAGTTACAGAACACAAAAAAGATTCTACGACAAATAATGTTAGAAATCCAGGATATGGTTTGGAAAGGCACAACAATGTGGGGAGGAGGGGGTTGCGAGATGTACGTATATGATCAATAATAATACCGTGACCTATAGGTCATCTCTGTTAAGATACCCTTTCCTGTTTTACTTTCGACACGTGAATAAACAATAGAGAAAACTGAACGGAACAAAAGAATGGTTATGTCAGCGACACATGCAACATACATTGGCAACAAGACAAAGATAAACAAAAGAATGGTTATGCCAGCGACACATGCAACATACACTGGCAACAAGACAAAGATAAACAAAAGCAAAAACGCTATATAGAAACTAAAACGATAAGCAACACAGACCCACAATAAACTGGGAATGAAGCCATGAGCCCGCGACGTGTAAGCAGTCCCTATTTCTTATACGACACCAACCAGGTTATTCACATAGTCAAGACCATAGAGGAAAGAACAAATGGGAGTGAAATAACACTTTATTAAGTTAATATTTTCAATTTAGTAATTTCTCTCATATGGTATTATGCCATATTTCGATTTTTCCTAATAAGCCACTTTGTTGGTTGTAGCATCGTGTTAACTAGTCTATTACCTTAATTTCGTCGTCTGTGACTTATTACACTTGTCCACACGGGACTGCAATGGCAGAATAAGCAGGTACATGAATTGTATGCTGGGTATGGCGTATATAAGTCATGTTTATTTATGGAATATGTTCATCTCAACTGCCAGATTTAGAAACATTTTTTTTTGTGTTAGATAGGTAGAAATTGAAGGAACAATAAGCGTAGAAGGAATAAAAGTTCGAGCACAGGTTTGACTTTTCCTTTTAAACAACAAAGCAACATAGCGTTACCTATGACACAGACACAAAACGTTTTTCAAGCCTTGTACAAGGTGACTTTTTAATCGCTGTACGGAATAAACAGCTCTACCTCCTTGAATACATGCGTCATTAACCTAAATATAACTTATAACTATCAAAATATAACACCTACATGTATACCAATATCGCTAAACCACACCATTTCCACAACTATTATGCTTCGAGTAACCTACACAAGAGTACACCCGCAGTGTCTCCTGGACACCAGTTAGCACTATGTATTTCTCGTATGCAATTTCATATTCCGCAAATTCAAAATAATTTTCAAATTCTAAAATGACTTCATTCATTGGCTATAATAAAACACAGATTAGTCACCAATTGTCAACATTGTCCCGTTTTTGGAAAATATCAATTTTAGAGGTTGCATGCGAAAAACACTACACATGAACGTGAGAAAATGATTAAAAAAAAAGAAAAACAACACTATAATGTTGACGTAAGCTTGAGTGTTAGCCGGGTCGAATATTTCTTTACAAAATAATGAAAATAATAAAAACGTTCTGAATGTTAAGTAAAGTAATATGTAAACAATATCATAGCAAAAGTTAGAGAATACCGAAGGGGTAATCAAAAATGGACAATCCAGAGAACCTGGCAACATAGACGAATAAAAACCAAAAACACAACACAACGTGTTTTGGATACCACTATGCGCAGACGAACACAAATAAGGAAGCTTTGATTATCTCAAATCAATTTTATTTATACAATGTACATTGATATCTTCCGATGGCCCTCATTACTATCTAACATTTAAACGATAGTTAAGAATATCGCCTCTCTTGTCGACCTAGTATAATTTATACATATAGCAACTTCTACGTCACAATAAATAAAAGAATTATGTATAAAGATCAAAATTGGTATTCGCATAGAGGTGGTGTGGGTCCATAAATCTTGTTTAATCCTGACACTTATTATTGAAGTGCCTGTACCAGGCCAGGAAAGATTTGGTTTATGGTGTTTAACGCCACTTTTAACAATATTTCAGCTATATCGTGTTGGTCAGTTTTATTGGTGGAGGAAACCGGATTACCCGGAGACAACGATCGACCTGCAGCAAGTCACTGACAAACTTTATCATATAATGTTGTATCAAGTACACCTCGGTGGAGTGGGATTCTAACCAAGCCAGGAAAGAGATGATCTTCGTATGAATGTGTGTTAGGGGTATATCGATATTGTCTCCGTCTCTATGATTTTTCTATTAGATTTTGGAATTGTTCCCACGACGTGATATTTTATTTCTATTCTATTTTAAAGAACTAGCACGTGTATTATACAGGACGACAACTTCTGTGTAACGGAGATTAAATATATTATGCACAAAATTCTTAAGCAACGTCCCAAACCCAGCTATGTGATGTTTGGAATTTTACTCACATTTGGAAACACTTCCATGACTGCATTATCCAAGACTATTCGGGGCAGTATAAAAATAGACAAATAATAAACAATAAGCTTTTATTGATTGTTTTGTTTGGCAAATGTACAAATTGTACGGCCACGGCTTGGAGATAATGGGCCGCCGGCAAACGTCAATGGCAGGCCCGAAATATATACACATAAACGGCATTATAATATTCCAACAAATCATAATGTTCATATAAACCATATCCACATTATCCATGAAAATATCAAAATGCTGGCCCTGGGAATAGAAGCTCAGCCTATAAACAAATCCATTAAAATAACAACATAATATGAATACTTTGTGTCGCTATTTTCGCTTTCCTCCAGCCGTGACGATAGGTTTCACTTAGGGGAAGGACTCTATCTGAAAAATAAAATAACAACAGCAGAAAAACGGACAAAACTTCTTATTATTGACAGATGATTGGTGAGGGTGGGTGGGGAATTTTAAAAACACTTTTCCCCTTGATCGGATTTTTTTCTGTGACCTTGGCGTTATGATTGCATATTCAGAAAGGAAGTACGACGTCACAGCAAATTGTCACGTAACACCCTTCAAATTAAAGCGGGATAACTCTTACTCAAATATGTGAACCATGAAATATTTGCGGGGAAAGATTGCCCGATTTCGCTGTGGATAACGGGATTTATTCCTCATATGAATAAAACCAATTATTTCACTAATAGGAGAGGTTGTCAGGCGCGTAGCTCCCTATACGCCAACACGCAGTTGCGTGCACATCGGCGTGCTGAAAAAAAAATAAAGAGCAAAAAAAATAAAATAAATAAGGAATAATAAAAATTTAAAAAAAAGTGGAAATCAAAGTCTCGTTGTGGCTTTTTGTGAAAATTCAATGTCATAAAAATTACGGCATTTCAAATTGTATTCAAATGACGTTACGGCCGTATCATTAGTATGAGTTACATCCGTCATCGTTCAGTCTGGTATATATACATGTACATTGTACGTGACCTTTCCTACGTTGAATGACAACATGACAGACTACCAGAGCCAATCACCCTGCAGACACGCCAAAACAGTATTGGAAAGTTTATTTGTACTATGCGTTTATAGACCACATGATAATGGAATTGGAGTCGCGTCTGATAAAATCAGAAAATCGCTTCTATGCACAGTATCTGCTTCCTCGTGTTATAGGAAATAGGAGTGTGTGTCTGCTAAGACACGAAGAACAGATTTTGGGCAATTTCTAAGTAAATTCTGTCTAACAAAATCATGAAATCAATGTGTTGCTTATGTATTCAATTTACCCATGAAAACACCTCAGAACGCACCATTTTGCATCTAGTCAAAAAACAAATTCTGGGTTTGGTTGCTTGTAGATACGATAACGTAACCCTCAGTCCGCTTTTGCTCCCAGCGAGGGTTACGAATCTGTCCCATTCAACGTAATGGAGCAAATTAAAATGTTCGTTCCGTGAATATTTCAACTTTCTTTTTGCATATGTGGTCATAACTTATTATTCCCTACAATTTTTAAGTAATGGTGATACGAAATAAGTGTTACAATACCTGTTTCTACCTTCACGATCGATTTCGTATTCGAAAATTGTTTCTTGTCCGGCATGACACCTCTCGTGATGGGCGGAGCCTATCCTTATATGGATCTGAATCCCAAATATGGAAAACTTTTACTACGATATGTACGGCAATCGATTCAAATAAGGATATCTCCTAAACGAGGCAAGTGCACGTGAAATAGCAACTTGTAAACAAAATATCGGACAGAAAGAAGATCTCATGCATTCAAATTTTCAGATGGATATAAGTCTACCATGGATTGATGCAGCGTTTACTTAACACTTCAAGCTTTATCTAAATATATTTATCTTTCACCCCCGTTAATTTTTCCAACCACTTCAACGGAATTAGGACAAAAAACCGCCCGGTGTGAATCACTCCGGGCGCTGCTCCATTACGTTGAATGGGACCGAATCGTAACCCTCGCTGGGAGCAAAAGCGGACTTAACCCGTCTATTGTCAGGGAAATGACCGGTGTTGTATGTGTGTGTATGTATGTATTTGTGTGTATGTATGTATGTATGTATGTATGTATGTGTGTGTATGTATGTATGTGTGTGTATGTATGTATGTGTGTGTATGTATGTATGTATGTATGTATGTATGTATGTGTGTGTATGTATGTATGTGTGTGTATGTATGTATGTATGTATGTATGTATGTATGTATGTATGTATGTATGTGTGTGTATGTATGTATGTGTGTGTATGTATGTATGTGTGTGTATGTATGTATGTGTGTGTTTGTATGTATGTGTGTGTATGTATGTATGTATGTGTGTGTATGTATGTATGTATGTATGTATGTATGTATGTATGTATGTGTATGTATGTATGTATGTATGTATGTATGTATGTATGTATGTATGTATGTGTGTGTATGTATGTATGTATGTATGTATGTGTGTGTATGTATGTATGTATGTATGTGTGTGTATGTATGTATGTATGTGTGTATGTATGTATGTATGTATGTATGTATGTATGTGTATGTATGTATGTATGTGTGTGTATGTATGTATGTGTGTGTTTGAGGTATCGATGTCTCCACTTCTACGATTTGTCTATTATATTTTGATGTATAAGCAATACTAGTATTAGCTTTTTATTCCACAACTTCCACAAGAGATATCTTTCTTCACCGATACATACACACATTACTGGAGCCACAAATGTAGCTGTCGACTGTTGAATTAGTGACCAGACACTATAACAATACAACAAAGCACGTTGTTCTAGAATAACGTAGGCAACATCATCTCATTCAAATGTAACTTGTTCTTGCGACGATATTGATGACAATAGTTCAATTGGCGTGAAAGAAAACAAATACTCAATCACCAGTCACAGTAACTTCATTTGTCGTTATGCACAAACAATGGTGTTTACTAATTGCTTTCAAATTAATGTCCCCTTGTTGTTCTGTTTTATTTTTGCACATGTAAATGTTCGACATATTCAAAAACCTCGATCATCTGTTGAAACCGTGGGACATGAAAACTACTTACCACGTTTCCTCAATCTAAAGTGCATCTAAGAGATTAATTATTGTGCAACTTACTTTGCACAATGACATATCCTTCATTTGACTCTCTTTGAATGTATGTGTTTATTCACATATTACAGAAGATACAGCATGAACATTTCGGTCATTGTTCATACCGGAAGTGACAAATATGTACATCTGTATCTATGTAAGTATGTTGTATATCCAAATTCTGGTATGTAAACAACGGAAAGTGAGAGTCCATGTACTATTTTGTTACTTGTGGAGGGTCAGTCTAAAGGTCTCAAGATCTTTCACTGCTACTTGATGTTCCCCCATGTGGTTCCAGTCTATGATTGTTCTAGCAAAAAACGAGATTTTATTTTTGTCACTGCTGGTACAAATAGTCTTGAAACACTTAGAATTATTTGTATTGTTATTTTGGACTGGATCTACAACTATGAAGTCCTGTAATGTTATGGTGGTTGTAATACGTCTTTAGTTTTCTAATTTTGTAAGATAGTGTGGTGGATCGACTACTGGGATTAGTCCCCCTACTATCTTGAATAGGAACGTATTACACAAGACAAAGTTCATTCTTTCGCGCTTGAAGTGTCGGACTATCAAGTTCATTAAGGAGCCGACGGATATTGCCTTCCTCTCTTGAACGGTAGCTGCCGCCAATAAAACGTTGAATACGTTAAATTTTATCAATATCACCTTTTGCATATCGGTCCCTAATAATGTAACAAAGAGAGAAGAGTGACCCAAGCACTGTTTCCTGTGGTACTCCTGCCAGTACTGGTTCCTCGCGAGAAGCTTCACCCTCAACTACAACTTTCATGTGCCTATCACAGAGAACAGATCTAGACCCGTCAAGCAGTCATCACCTAATGCCATAGTTTTCTAGTTTGTGCAACAAACTGTGATGCGGGACGGTATCGAAGTCTTTACTGAAGTCCAATATGATAATATCTGTATGTAGGTTTTTGTCATAATTCCGTGCCTAGTCAACATTGGTGATAGTGAGGTGTGTTTCGTAGAGATTCAAGTACCTTATTTGACTCCAGGTGCCCCAGGATATGTCGAAATTGTCATGCTGTCCGTCAAAGCTTGATATCCAACCTTTCTAGACCTGGGATAAGATGTCAGTCATCGATAGCGATTTTTTATACAAGATCTTTATAGTGATAATAACAATTTGTGAAGTTTTCAATGATTTATGAAAACGATATCCTTGGTGTAAAAGTTTGTTTTCTGTTATCACGAGACTACAGCAATTGAAGTCAGAAACATTATATTTAAAAAAATGCAATACGAACTAATAGATTTGCTAACGCCATATGATAGGACTGAAGGAAGTCATCATCCAAAACAAGAAAATTGACGATATGAAAAGAAAAAAATGTCTCTTTTCGTAAACGCGCGTAAATTTACATTGAAAGGGAATATATCTGAATCCAAAAATTGACAAGAGTCGATTAAAATGTTAGTATTATTCATCGTAAATTCATAGTGATCAATTTGTTATAGAAACGTAAGGAAGGAGAGTTTGAAGATACCAAAGGGGTAATCAGAATCCGTAAATCTAAGAAGAATAGACAACACAATGGCCAAAAGAAAAAGTACAAAAGGAAAAACAACAATCTACAAATTATGATTATTTACAGTTACGATATCGTAGTAGTATCTACAGTTATTGTTAAATAAGTTAGTAAGTGAGTATATAAAGATATCAGCTATGATGGGGAGAACAATTATTTCCCATTGGAATTCCAACAATTTTATGAAACATTTTCCAAAACAAACAAAATATTTGTCTAGCAGAAGACTGATAGCAATAATTATGCCTTCGAAAATCTAATTACAGTATTTTATCACCACTACAACATTATTAGTATAGTATTAATAAATGGGTGTTTTCATAATGGATCGATTATATGTCCAAGATTAGTCATGATGGGCCAAGGAAGGTTGTGTTGGCCATGAAATAGGGAACACTGGACACAAGACACGGAATTAAGACATAGAGAACACTGGACACACGACACGGAATTATAACATAGGGAACACTGGACACAAGACACGGAAATAAGACATAGAGAACACTGGACACAAGACACGGAATTAAGACATAGGGAACACTGAACAACGATCGACCTACAGCAAGTCACTGACAAACTTTATCATATAATGTTGTATCAAGTACACCTCGGTGGAGTGGGATTCTAACCAAGCCAGGAAAGAGATGATCTTCGTATGAATGTGTGTTAGGGGTATATCGATATTGTCTCCGTCTCTATGATTTTTCTATTAGATTTTGGAATTGTTCCCACGACGTGATATTTTATTTCTATTCTATTTTAAAGAACTAGCACGTGTATTATACAGGACGACAACTTCTGTGTAACGGAGATTAAATATATTATGCACAAAATTCTTAAGCAACGTCCCAAACCCAGCTATGTGATGTTTGGAATTTTACTCACATTTGGAAACACTTCCATGACTGCATTATCCAAGACTATTCGGGGCAGTATAAAAATAGACAAATAATAAACAATAAGCTTTTATTGATTGTTTTGTTTGGCAAATGTACAAATTGTACGGCCACGGCTTGGAGATAATGGGCCGCCGGCAAACGTCAATGGCAGGCCCGAAATATATACACATAAACGGCATTATAATATTCCAACAAATCATAATGTTCATATAAACCATATCCACATTATCCATGAAAATATCAAAATGCTGGCCCTGGGAATAGAAGCTCAGCCTATAAACAAATCCATTAAAATAACAACATAATATGAATACTTTGTGTCGCTATTTTCGCTTTCCTCCAGCCGTGACGATAGGTTTCACTTAGGGGAAGGACTCTATCTGAAAAATAAAATAACAACAGCAGAAAAACGGACAAAACTTCTTATTATTGACAGATGATTGGTGAGGGTGGGTGGGGAATTTTAAAAACACTTTTCCCCTTGATCGGATTTTTTTCTGTGACCTTGGCGTTATGATTGCATATTCAGAAAGGAAGTACGACGTCACAGCAAATTGTCACGTAACACCCTTCAAATTAAAGCGGGATAACTCTTACTCAAATATGTGAACCATGAAATATTTGCGGGGAAAGATTGCCCGATTTCGCTGTGGATAACGGGATTTATTCCTCATATGAATAAAACCAATTATTTCACTAATAGGAGAGGTTGTCAGGCGCGTAGCTCCCTATACGCCAACACGCAGTTGCGTGCACATCGGCGTGCTGAAAAAAAAATAAAGAGCAAAAAAAATAAAATAAATAAGGAATAATACAAATTTAAAAAAAAGTGGAAATCAAAGTCTCGTTGTGGCTTTTTGTGAAAATTCAATGTCATAAAAATTACGGCATTTCAAATTGTATTCAAATGACGTTACGGCCGTATCATTAGTATGAGTTACATCCGTCATCGTTCAGTCTGGTATATATACATGTACATTGTACGTGACCTTTCCTACGTTGAATGACAACATGACAGACTACCAGAGCCAATCACCCTGCAGACACGCCAAAACAGTATTGGAAAGTTTATTTGTACTATGCGTTTATAGACCACATGATAATGGAATTGGAGTCGCGTCTGATAAAATCAGAAAATCGCTTCTATGCACAGTATCTGCTTCCTCGTGTTATAGGAAATAGGAGTGTGTGTCTGCTAAGACACGAAGAACAGATTTTGGGCAATTTCTAAGTAAATTCTGTCTAACAAAATCATGAAATCAATGTGTTGCTTATGTATTCAATTTACCCATGAAAACACCTCAGAACGCACCATTTTGCATCTAGTCAAAAAACAAATTCTGGGTTTGGTTGCTTGTAGATACGATAACGTAACCCTCAGTCCGCTTTTGCTCCCAGCGAGGGTTACGAATCTGTCCCATTCAACGTAATGGAGCAAATTAAAATGTTCGTTCCGTGAATATTTCAACTTTCTTTTTGCATATGTGGTCATAACTTATTATTCCCTACAATTTTTAAGTAATGGTGATACGAAATAAGTGTTACAATACCTGTTTCTACCTTCACGATCGATTTCGTATTCGAAAATTGTTTCTTGTCCGGCATGACACCTCTCGTGATGGGCGGAGCCTATCCTTATATGGATCTGAATCCCAAATATGGAAAACTTTTACTACGATATGTACGGCAATCGATTCAAATAAGGATATCTCCTAAACGAGGCAAGTGCACGTGAAATAGCAACTTGTAAACAAAATATCGGACAGAAAGAAGATCTCATGCATTCAAATTTTCAGATGGATATAAGTCTACCATGGATTGATGCAGCGTTTACTTAACACTTCAAGCTTTATCTAAATATATTTATCTTTCACCCCCGTTAATTTTTCCAACCACTTCAACGGAATTAGGACAAAAAACCGCCCGGTGTGAATCACTCCGGGCGCTGCTCCATTACGTTGAATGGGACCGAATCGTAACCCTCGCTGGGAGCAAAAGCGGACTTAACCCGTCTATTGTCAGGGAAATGACCGGTGTTGTATGTGTGTGTATGTATGTATTTGTGTGTATGTATGTATGTATGTATGTATGTGTGTGTATGTATGTATGTGTGTGTATGTATGTATGTGTGTGTATGTATGTATGTATGTATGTATGTATGTATGTATGTATGTGTGTGTATGTATGTATGTGTGTGTATGTATGTATGTATGTATGTATGTATGTATGTATGTATGTATGTATGTATGTATGTATGTATGTGTGTGTATGTATGTATGTGTGTGTATGTATGTATGTGTGTGTATGTATGTATGTGTGTGTTTGTATGTATGTGTGTGTATGTATGTATGTATGTGTGTGTATGTATGTATGTATGTATGTATGTGTATGTATGTATGTATGTATGTATGTATGTATGTATGTATGTATGTATGTATGTGTGTGTATGTATGTATGTATGTATGTGTGTGTATGTATGTATGTATGTATGTGTGTGTATGTATGTATGTGTGTGTATGTATGTATGTATGTATGTATGTATGTATGTATGTGTGTGTATGTATGTATGTGTGTGTATGTATGTATGTGTGTGTTTGAGGTATCGATGTCTCCACTTCTACGATTTGTCTATTATATTTTGATGTATAAGCAATACTAGTATTAGCTTTTTATTCCACAACTTCCACAAGAGATATCTTTCTTCACCGATACATACACACATTACTGGAGCCACAAATGTAGCTGTCGACTGTTGAATTAGTGACCAGACACTATAACAATACAACAAAGCACGTTGTTCTAGAATAACGTAGGCAACATCATCTCATTCAAATGTAACTTGTTCTTGCGACGATATTGATGACAATAGTTCAATTGGCGTGAAAGAAAACAAATACTCAATCACCAGTCACAGTAACTTCATTTGTCGTTATGCACAAACAATGGTGTTTACTAATTGCTTTCAAATTAATGTCCCCTTGTTGTTCTGTTTTATTTTTGCACATGTAAATGTTCGACATATTCAAAAACCTCGATCATCTGTTGAAACCGTGGGACATGAAAACTACTTACCACGTTTCCTCAATCTAAAGTGCATCTAAGAGATTAATTATTGTGCAACTTACTTTGCACAATGACATATCCTTCATTTGACTCTCTTTGAATGTATGTGTTTATTCACATATTACAGAAGATACAGCATGAACATTTCGGTCATTGTTCATACCGGAAGTGACAAATACGTACATCTGTATCTATGTAAGTATGTTGTATATCCAAATTCTGGTATGTAAACAACGGAAAGTGAGAGTCCATGTACTATTTTGTTACTTGTGGAGGGTCAGTCTAAAGGTCTCAAGATCTTTCACTGCTACTTGATGTTCCCCCATGTGGTTCCAGTCTATGATTGTTCTAGCAAAAAACGAGATTTTATTTTTGTCACTGCTGGTACAAATAGTCTTGAAACACTTAGAATTATTTGTATTGTTATTTTGGACTGGATCTACAACTATGAAGTCCTGTAATGTTATGGTGGTTGTAATACGTCTTTAGTTTTCTAATTTTGTAAGATAGTGTGGTGGATCGACTACTGGGATTAGTCCCCCTACTATCTTGAATAGGAACGTATTACACAAGACAAAGTTCATTCTTTCGCGCTTGAAGTGTCGGACTATCAAGTTCATTAAGAAGCCGACGGATATTGCCTTCCTCTCTTGAACGGTAGCTGCCGCCAATAAAACGTTGAATACGTTAAATTTTATCAATATCACCTTTTGCATATCGGTCCCTAATAATGTAACAAAGAGAGAAGAGTGACCCAAGCACTGTTTCCTGTGGTACTCCTGCCAGTACTGGTTCCTCGCGAGAAGCTTCACCCTCAACTACAACTTTCATGTGCCTATCACAGAGAACAGATCTAGACCCGTCAAGCAGTCATCACCTAATGCCATAGTTTTCTAGTTTGTGCAACAAACTGTGATGTGGGACGGTATCGAAGTCTTTACTGAAGTCCAATATGATAATATCTGTATGTAGGTTTTTGTCATAATTCCGTGCCTAGTCAACATTGGTGATAGTGAGGTGTGTTTCGTAGAGATTCAAGTACCTTATTTGACTCCAGGTGCCCCAGGATATGTCGAAATTGTCATGCTGTCCGTCAAAGCTTGATATCCAACCTTTCTAGACCTGGGATAAGATGTCAGTCATCGATAGCGATTTTTTATACAAGATCTTTATAGTGATAATAACAATTTGTGAAGTTTTCAATGATTTATGAAAACGATATCCTTGGTGTAAAAGTTTGTTTTCTGTTATCACGAGACTACAGCAATTGAAGTCAGAAACATTATATTTAAAAAAATGCAATACGAACTAATAGATTTGCTAACGCCATATGATAGGACTGAAGGAAGTCATCATCCAAAACAAGAAAATTGACGATATGAAAAGAAAAAAATGTCTCTTTTCGTAAACGCGCGTAAATTTACATTGAAAGGGAATATATCTGAATCCAAAAATTGACAAGAGTCGATTAAAATGTTAGTATTATTCAACGTAAATTCATAGTGATCAATTTGTTATAGAAACGTAAGGAAGGAGAGTTTGAAGATACCAAAGGGGTAATCAGAATCCGTAAATCTAAGAAGAATAGACAACACAATGGCCAAAAGAAAAAGTACAAAAGGAAAAACAACAATCTACAAATTATGATTATTTACAGTTACGATATCGTAGTAGTATCTACAGTTATTGTTAAATAAGTTAGTAAGTGAGTATATAAAGATATCAGCTATGATGGGGAGAACAATTATTTCCCATTGGAATTCCAACAATTTTATGAAACATTTTCCAAAACAAACAAAATATTTGTCTAGCAGAAGACTGATAGCAATAATTATGCCTTCGAAAATCTAATTACAGTATTTTATCACCACTACAACATTATTAGTATAGTATTAATAAATGGGTGTTTTCATAATGGATCGATTATATGTCCAAGATTTGTCATGATGGGACAAGGAAGGTTGTGTTGGCCATGAAATAGGGAACACTGGACACAAGACACGGAATTAAGACATAGAGAACACTGGACACACGACACGGAATTAAAACATAGGGAACACTGGACACAAGACACGGAATTAAGACATAGGGAACACTGGACACAAGACACGGAATTAAGACATAGAGAACACTGGACACAAGACACGGAATTAAGAAATAGGGAACACTGGACACAAGACACGGAATTAAGACATAGAGAACACTGGACACAAGACACGGAATTAAGACATAGGGAACACTGGACAGAAGACACGGAAATAAGACAGAGAACACTGGACACAATACAAGGAATTAAGACATAGGGAACACTGGACACAAGACACGGAATTAAGACATAGGGAAAACTGGACATAAGACACGGAATTAAGACATAGGGATCACTGGACACAATACACGGAATTAAGACATAGGGAACACTGGACACAAGACACGGAATTAAGACATAGAGAACACTGGACACAAGACACGGAATTAAAACATAGGGAACACTGGACACAAGACATGGAATTAAGACATAGGGAACACTGGACACAAGACACGGAATTAAGACATAGAGAACACTGGACACAAGACACGGAATTAAGACATAGGGAACACTGGACACAAGACACGGAATTAAGACAGAGAACACTGGACACAGGACACGGAATTAAAACATAGGGAACACTGGACACGAGACACGGAATTAAGACATAGGGAACACTGGACACAAGACACGGAATTAAGACATAGGGAACACTGGACACAATACACGGAATTAAGAAATAGGGAACACTGGACACAAGACACGGAATTAAGACATAGAGAACACTGGACACAAGACACGGAATTAAGACATAGGGAACACTGGACACAAGACACGGAAATAAGACAGAGAACACTGGACACAAGACAAGGAATTAAGACATAGGGAACACTGGACACAAGACACGGAATTAAGACATAGGGAAAACTGGACACAAGACACGGAATTAAGACATAGGGATCACTGGACACATTACACGGAATTAAGACATAGGGAACGCTGGACACAAGACACGGAATTAAAACATAGGGAACACTGGACACAAGACACGGAATTAAGACATAGAGAACACTGGACACAAGACACGGAATTAAGACATAGGGAACACTGGACACAAGACACGGAAATAAGACATAGGGAACACTGGACACAAGACACGGAATTAAGACATAGTGAACACTGGACACAAGACACGGAATTAAGACATAGGGAACACTGGACACAAGACACGGAATTAAGACATAGGGAACACTGGACACAAGACACGGAATTAAGACATAGGGAACACTGGACACAATACACGGAATTAAGAAATAGGGAACACTGGACACAAGACACGGAATTAAGACATAGAGAACACTGGACACAAGACACGGAATTAAGACATAGGGAATACTGGACACAAGACACGGAAATAAGACAGAGAACACTGGACAGAAGACAAGGAATTAAGACATAGGGAACACTGGACACAAGACACGGAATTAAGACATAGGGAAAACTGGACACAAGACACGGAATTAAGACATAGGGATCACTGGACACAATACACGGAATTAAGACATAGGGAACACTGGACACAAGACACGGAATTAAGACATAGAGAACACTGGACACAAGACACGGAATTAAAACATAGGGAACACTGGACACAAGACATGGAATTAAGACATAGGGAACACTGGACACAAGACACGGAATTAAGACATAGGGAAAACTGGACACAAGACACGGAATTAAGACATAGGGATCACTGGACACAATACACGAAATTAAGACATAGGGAACACTGGACACAAGACACGGAATTAAGACATAGAGAACACTGGACACAAGACACGGAATTAAAACATAGGGAACACTGGACACAAGACATGGAATTAAGACATAGGGAACACTGGACACAAGACACGGAATTAAGACATAGAGAACACTGGACACAAGACACGGAATTAAGACATAGGGAACACTGGACACAATACACGGAATTAAGACAGAACACTGGACACAGGACACCGAATTAAAACATAGGGAACACTGGACACGAGACACGGAATTAAGACATAGGGAACACTGGACACAAGACACGAAATTAAGACATAGGGAACACTGGACACAAGACACGGAATTAAGACATAGAGAACACTGGACACAAAACACGGAATTAAGACATAGGGAACACTGGACACAAGACACGGAATTAAGACATAGGGAACACTGGACACAAGACACGGAAATAAGACATAGAAAACACTGGACACAAGACACGGAATTAAGACATAGAGGACACTGGACACAAGACACGGAATTAAAACATAGGGAACACTGGACACAAAACACGGAATTAAGACATAGGGAACACTGGACACAAGACACGGAATTAAGACATAGAAAACACTGGACACAAAACACGGAAATAAGACATAGAAAACACTGGACACAAAACACGGAATTAAGACATAGGGAACACTGGACACAAGACACGGAATTAAGACATAGGGAACACTGGACAGAAGACACGGAAATAAGACAGAGAACACTGGACACAATACAAGGAATTAAGACATAGGGAACACTGGACACAAGACACGGAATTAAGACATAGGGAAAACTGGACATAAGACACGGAATTAAGACATAGGGATAACTGGACACAAGACACGGAATTAAGACATAGGGAAAACTGGACACAAGACACGGAATTAAGACATAGGGAACACTGGACACAAGACACGGAAGTAAGACATAGGGAACAATGGACACAAGACACGGAATTAAGACATAGAGGACACTGGACACAAGACACGGAAATAAGACATAGGGAACACTGGACACAAGACACGGAATTAAGACATAGGGAAAACTGGACACAAGACACGGAATTAAGACATAGGGAACACTGGACATAAGACATAGGGAACACTGGACACAAGACACGGAAATAAGACATAGAGAACACTGGACACAAGACAAGGAAATAAGACATAGAGAACACTGGACAC
Source organism: Bathymodiolus brooksi (assembly GCA_963680875.1). Taxonomy (NCBI): domain Eukaryota; kingdom Metazoa; phylum Mollusca; class Bivalvia; order Mytilida; family Modiolidae; genus Bathymodiolus; species Bathymodiolus brooksi. The sequence goes on from OY804587.1 coordinate 69,672,253, forward strand.
AAGACACGGAATTAAGACATAGGGAACACTGGACACAAGACACGGAATTAAGACATACTAAACAAAGAAAACAATACAGAAAGTTATAACATGCTATTGGATTCAGAGGTTTTTGCGTACTTGAAATTCATCAACAACAACACATTATAAATGCTCATATAAACTTTCTATGTTATAGCTTAACCATTCAAGTTACTGTGGAGAGTGGTGGTTACGCGAAACCCAAAGATTTAAACAATAATCCTTCAAGTACTATATCATTTATTGGACAGACAGCACACAAGAAGATGGTTTTCCATTTCGACTTTGAGGCACCGTACCACTGTTCTGAAAATTACACATGCAGTCAAAAACCTATTGAAATAGGCAACGATATTACAAAGGTGAGTCCATAACAAAACTATATGTTGACATACTGACTTTGTAGTTTTATTTTTTTTTATAATTGAGCTCACTTAGCCGATAGGCTATCCATACACGTGTTGACAATATGAGCAAATTGGTTGGTGTCTTATAAGAATCAGGAAATGCTCAGCCTTCATGAGTTCTTGTGTTCATCTTTCTATGTTTGTTTGTTTTTTTGTAAGTCTTCATGTTGTGTATTGTTCCCAATGTTGTCTGTTTATCTGGATTATTCATACTCGATTGCCCCTTCGGTTTTCTCCAACGTTTATTTTAGATGACAAATGTAGTATCATTATTTATAATAAAATGTTTACACACTTTGCGCTATTTTGGTGTATTTCAAACAGTCCTATTTATTAATATATTGTAATATGAGCATAGAGACACAACAAGTTACACTTCGATATGATGATAAATTTATATTTGTAAGCATAAGTTCGATGCCTATGTAGTATCAAATGATATGTTGTTACGACCCCTGATTACCGCTTTGGTATTTTCAATATTTTCTTTCGAAGGAATTCGGAATAGTTGATTTAGAAATTTAGAGAAGCATGTAAGACGTGACCAGAACATGACAGCATTTGAAATGAGAACCGGCATTATACATTACATGTATGGCTCTTATTACGACTGTAGTAATACAATGGGGGAAAAACAATGCCACCCGCATCGGTGGTGTAATAGTTAGTGTGTACGCCTCGAGTGTGGTAGATCATGGGTTCGCGCCCAGGTCGGGTCAAACTAACGACTATAAAATGTGTACTTCTCCGCTAAGCACACAGCATTAAGGCGAAAGAGCACAGACTGGTTGGCTCGGAATTAGAATAATATGTCCGAGTGGAGCAACATGTCTAACCCCGGACTGTTTCTTCGGCGAGCTAGCACTATACAAATCCAACTCAGCGCGTTGGTCTAGAAGAAAGCGGATCTCATCGTCATCTCATGGAAAATTAACTTGTTCTCGCCTTGATATAGCTGAAAAATTGCTGAATTGGCGTTAAACAACAGTCACTCAAATAGTACCACACCGTCGGAACACGTATTTCCAACATTCAATAGAAAATGGGTAGAAAGAGTCAAACTCGATACCCTTAACACACAAATACGAGACCGCTTGCTTTCCTGGGTTGGTACATATACTTCAATGACTATGAATGACTGATGCGATATTCAGCTACATGTTACAGATGTTTTAGGTGACAAAGTGATATCAATGCACAAGAGCTACGTAAGATATCACAGATAATAACAATGAGATTTGATTCTTTATTGTTATATTAGAAATCAGATCAACAGAACTTAGCAATATTTTATTCAAGAAATCAACTCAACAGTTTATCAAGGTCATTTGGCCGAAAAGAAAGAAAACGACAGTATTTTGTAAATTACTAATACCAAATGCTTACCATATTCACAACGTAGAAGATATTTCTTTGTGTTGTATTTACTAAGAATATAACCATTATTTACATATTTTATGCAATTAATACATAATTATCTAAACCAGTGGTGCGATAATTCTATTATATTTTATATGTCAGTTTTATATGTGAAGGAATACTCAGCCAAAACCTTACCTTCGGTAGGTGTAAAAACACTATGCCCTATGCTGGGTCTTTTAAACACTGGTTTCAGCAAGCATATATAAATCTATTGTTTTGGAAAAACAATTGTTTGATAATTCACGAAATTGCAAAAATATCGATCTGTCTTTATTACTAAAAATGGTTGGTCTCTGAAACGATAGATTTAGAATTACTGTGAATGTTATTTTTCAGGTTTTATTCAGTATTTTATTTACTTGGGATTTAAATATTATTACAAATAATAATTCATAGCTGAAGATAAATATTTATATATTCTACCATTTCAGATATCACCATCGATAGATTGGTCAGGTTGGAAAGACGAACTTGGGGGAGTCTTTCGATTCAATTTAGAAATTCATCATTTGAAACCTGACCTTTCGGGTAAATTAACAGAAGTTTCGGCGATGGAACCTTTTTTCTCAGTACCAATATTTAAGAAAGAATTACAATTACCAATACTGGCTAATCTCACGGATCCAGGGATGTATTCCATTGTATTGGATGTTGCCGACAAAGCAAATAATTTCAGGTTTGCAAGGCAGTTCGTACTTTTCGATCCTGTGTCGAATATTTCTTTAGATACGGTAGACAAATTATTGGTCTTGAGCGCACAAAAAGAAACTCATTACCAATGGCAATCCAACATCCAAGATGTCCGTAGCAATGGCCCATCAATAAACGTAGCATGGAAAGGACATTTCAGGAATAAATTTCATGAAGATAACAAATTATTAAATGCGATACATTCATTTCATGCTACAGCAATGGATGGTATGTATCTAAAGGACGTAGATGACAAACTGGACGATTTGACTGGAAATAGGACTAGGCGTGCTATACCTAATAGTCATGGTATTGTATCCTTTCAAATAGCATACCAGAAAGATCACAGTGGTGGCAGAACAATTCAAGACGTACCAGCCACAGGATGGACAAACGTGGCGGACATTTTAAGTGAAACTCAATCAATAAATGTAACGCGTGAAAACGGCGACACCATTAAGATATGGATACGAGCTGAGGATTCCATGGGTAATGTGGCTACAGATTATACAACCGTTAGTATTGACACGACAGCACCAACTGTCACCTCTGCGGAAATGCATGATAACATAAAAACTTCCCAATATAATTTTGGAAGCAGGTAATACATATTTTTGTCATAATATGATGATTATCATTTGGATAAATAATTACAATAAAATAATAATAATAATAATAATAAATGTATCAGTAAAATGAAGAACTTTGAGATCATTTATTATATGGACTCCATCTTTTTTTTATTTTAAATATCTTGAAGTAAAGCACATGTAAAACATTATTTCATTTCATACTTAAGATATACATGAACCATGAATATTCACCAATAGAATCACTAGTTACTGTGACCACATTTCATGCATGCAAATTGATTGAATGACCACACAGTCTTTCGTATGAAATATAAAATTTAATTTGAGTTGTGATTAGTACAGAAGATCTTGAAAGTGGTATACATAAGATAGACTGGTCAATTGCAGATACGGATAGTGGCAATGTAGTCAAGAAAAACAGCATTGGTGGTAACAAAACACAGGTATATATGGTTAATACAACCACTAAACAGATATAGGTTAAGGCATATTTATACACACGTATACATATATTTAGCAAATAAATATCACATCACTTAGAAATGAATTGTATTTTTCCAATTACCAAAACACCTTTTCACTGGGGACAGATGGTATTTCTCACACTCGGGGAAAATATCGCTGATTTTCAATTTGGATTTGTGTTACTTGTATCTGATGTCTTCGTCTTGCCAATTACTCTGTGTGTTGTCCTATCCTCTCTTATTCCTTCTCGTTGTCATACCCAATTACTCTGTGTGTTGTCCTATCCTCTCTTATTCCTTCACGTTGTCATACCCAATTACTCTGTGTGTTGTCCTATCCTCTCCTATTCCTTCACGTTGTCATACCCGATTACTCTATGTTAACCTGTTCTTCCTTACTTCTGTCTTATTCGATCACACTGACATAGCCAATTTCTCTGTTATAGCCCATTACCCTGTCGTACCTGGTCACTTTCACTGCCATATCTGAGCACTCTGTCATACCCGATTATTATGTCTTAACTCACCCTCACTCTGTCTAACCGAAAGTTTTCTCAGTGTAAGATCACAATAATCAAATTTATTAGATTGAAAGCTTGTTCGTTGCTAGACAACAGAAGTAAATATTTCATGCATAAGTCTTTGGACAAAAACAATTTAATAGTACAAATTATGTAGAAATATGTGCAAAAAGGGTCAACGTTAAGCGGGACACTGAAAAGTAATTTGAGTTGGGAAGGAAAGAAAAAAGGATTGCCTTTTGTAGCGGCTACAATGCGCTTTTCTTAAATATCCAAATCTCCAAAAACGGTGCTTAACGTGCAAATAGTGCTGCATTCTCCACTAACAGAACCGGCTATGGTTCGACGTTCAGATATTATTATAATCTGATAAAACACCATTTTGAGTACATTCGCTATCTTCCCTCTGTAGACGTGCTGGACAGGTCTATGGATTCAACCATGTGAACCGTCACTAGTTCCCAGCAAATTGTTTTCATTATGATTGTAGCACAAAATTCTGACGAAACATTTATCGAGCAATATAAAGAATTGCTATTGAACTATGCACAAGATGAAAATCCAGTAGACAAATCATCACCTGTGAAGCTCACCAACTGTATATATGAGTAACACGGCGGATGCCTTATAAGTAGCAGGAACTGCTTACCCTTCGCGAGGACCTGAGTTCACTCCCACTTTTTTAGTTGGGTGCGTGTTGCTGATTTTTTTTTAGCTTTGTTTGTGTTGTGCTATCATATACCTTTACGTTCTGAGTTCCGTGTTGTGATGTCCGCTACGATTTCCACATAAAAAACAATGTTCGGTTCGTCTTTACCTTCAATTGTGTGTAAGAGGGCTCATGTCTTATTATGTTATTTGTGTTTGTTTGCGCATAGTGGTGTACAACATATATTGTGTTGTATTTTACTTCGTATTGTGTACCCTATGTTGTCAGTTTCTCTGGATTGTCCATTGTTGATTGCCCCTTCGGTATTCTCTAACGTTTATTTACAGACACGCATTTCCATAAAGTTTATTTATATAATATTTTCCGAAATATACAGTTCTTGAACAGATGGGTCAAACAAAATATCATCAAAATGGGCATAAAATATATTGGTAAAATACCAATTAAAGAACTACGAAAACAGTGCCTAAAATCAATATCCAGATAGACAATAACTGTGAAACACAAAATTGAAAATAGAAATAAACTTCATAGTTGAAAAATATATTATTTCTTATCCAGAGTAATCCAGGAACCCTTGGCAATACTACACCTAACGGAGACTACTTTTACTCCTATCACACATTTGATATCAATAATTGTTGGTTGGCAGTATCTAAAGCTGATCTACCGACTAAGAACCTCAATCTGACACTGTCGGTGTATAACATGGCTATGCTATGTACAACAAGGCATCTACAGGTATACTTCTGTATGGATTATTTATTATAAGCTTTATATTCATAGTAGGTCTCTTAAAGACTTATTATGTTGATGCATATTGTCAACGTGAGGTGTATTTTGACAAAAATATGACAGACAAAACAAATGTTAAAGTTTTATACATGACTACAGTCTTCCCATGAGAGTAAACCATCTTTGATGAAAAACTTATTCCTTTTATCTATAGGAGGTTATCGTGGTCGTGATCGTATGGTGGTTGGATTTGATCAGTGCAATCAGTTCATATCACCACTAATGTTGTGAGTTCGAATCCCACTCATGGCGAGGTGTGCTATATATGATATGTGATAAAATTAGAAGGTGACTTGCGACAAGTCTGTGCTTTTCATCGATGAATCCGGTTTCCTCCACCAATAATGCCACGATAAGACAGACATATTGTATCAAGTGACGTTAAATACCATAACGCTAACCTTAATCTTATTCCATTTATATTAAAATCTTTTTTTAATGTAAGCAACTCAACCAAAACAAAAAGGCATCATGAATCAGTTGGTGTCTATTTTAAATTGTAGATCTCAAACTTGACCCATTTTGACGGCATGATGAGTTGTAAGTATTATATAAATTATTTTCAGTTTGAATTCGTGATAAAACACGTGGTGATATCGAATATATATACAAAATATAGAGGGAATTTGGTCTGTGCTATCTCCTCATGGCATCGTAGAGTAATGCTTAAACATGAATGTTTAACTTTACAAACAATATATTTTTCTTGTGTGGAGGTTTATCACGTAACATTAATGACACATTTATAAAATCACTGGGATCATTTTCGTAAACGACACGTGCAATTTGTTCATGTACCTCTAGATATCAAGAACAGATGTATGGACACCTATAACGTGCTGCGATAATATCACGAACGGTGTGCTTAGATTGTTGTATCTCTGTTGTTAAAGTAAAATGAAATGCCAAAATCATTATTTCCAGTTTTCTAAGAAATTCTGATATATGTAAAGATTAAATATATAAAGAACGTAAAACCATTCACTTTTTTGAGAGCTATGATGTATAATTCAGGAGAAAACGTCATTTTATTCTGTCTTCGATAATTCTTGCTACCCGGACAATAATGCAAATCATATGCTATTGACCTCAGACTTGAACTCATTCGGTAGAGATTGTGCGCATGCTCCGTTATAGTCTTGACAGGTAACATCATTTTCGCTTCGATTTACATTCCATTATTTTCCATTAAATCCACGATTAAAAATAATTTTCCCTTAGCGAAACGTTAAACAAGGATCTCTTCACATGGAAAATAAATATATATCACCATCTATGATCTAAACCGCCGTAAATGTCTTTTAACGGCATTATGTGCATAATTCAGGAAATTTCGCGGTACCCATTAAAAATGAATACTACTCAGTTCAGGCCAGATTATTTTTAAGGAGCAGAGGCCAGAATTTTTTTTCCAACATTGGGTGGCCAGATTATTTATTTTATTTACAACCAGACCCCCCACCCCGCGGAATCAAATGGTTTTCCCCAAAATAAACCAGGAATTAAACGAACCAAGTTATGAAATGGTTGGTGTCAAAATAACGGTGACACATTATGGACAAAATAATCGTATTATTGGCATTTTTTTTCTTGTTGATTTTTTATTTTCTTCTCCGACAACTCCAAATGTTTTCATCGTAATGGTTTTGAAATGTACATACTAATAATAATTTACACAGTTTGTACATGCAATACGTTAGTTCCGACGAGGGTTTTAAATTCTGAGATTTCTTGGTTCTGTTTCGATTTTCCCAAATGGGGCCCCGTGTCATTCATTATTACCAATTTCAATGTTTTTGTCCAGTTTTTCGAATAAACTGATTAAGTCAGAATGAAATTCATTGGAGTTGATAATTTTTAAGGTAAAACATACATGAACGAATTTCTTTACAAGGCAAGAAATGCAAGAAATTTAACTTCTTTCAAACCAGAATGATACATGTGCTCACCTCATCATCCATCGTTGTTTACGTTGGTGATGAAATTTCGAGATCGGCAATCATCGGAACGGTGCATCCGAAAGTTAATTAGCCGCCATTGTCTTGAAAAAAACATGTACGAGATGGAATGATTTTCTGTTCTTAATCACAGATGATCGCGATTTTCGTCCTCAAACATGCACGAATGGTTAAGTTTTTAGGGAATGTAAACATATCAAGAATATTTTTGAAGATGTATATTTCACCAAAAACTCGTTTCATATCACTTTAAATGTTCAGGCAAGTGCATGTAAGGGAGACAATCGAGTAAAACGATAAACGAAAACAAATATCTTTATTAAACACGATAAACTTTATTCGGCTTTATTTAGATACGTATTAAGATGTAACTTGATCTTTGATTTGTTGTGACGTTTTAATAGTTTTGGTTTAGAACATATATATACATTTTTGTATGTGCTGCATTTAAAGAAAAACACAACTTCGTACTATATTCTTAAAAAGAGATGTGTAGACCCTGTTGGTATGTTCTTTCTATTTGTTATAGTGAATGTATATAGCGAAAGCAACACATAATTATTTTATATTTTCGATATCGTCAAATAGGCTATTAATGTTCTTTTCCTCATGCAAAGATTCAACTGCATTTATATACAAAAATAGAAAATACCAAGTTTCACCTATTTCATGTCATGTTCTCCAACATAGAAATATGGTATATTATTGTTGCGTATGCTATTTGATTTTATATTAAGATTGATATTTAAAATATGACATTATATTTTTTTTCCGTTTATATTATTCAACAATAATGTGTACTTGACATACACATATGATAGTTGCGGCAGATGGGTGGTTTTCTCAAGGTGCTCCGGTTTCCTCCATTATCAACTGACCGATACATATAACTGAAATATTGTTGAAAGTGGCGTTAAACACCTAATCTTAACCCTACACTACGGTATCACTTGAACCTGATCAGCAGTCGATACTTTGTTATTTTCATATTTATTTTCAAATAATTGAATTTTATCCAATTTAGGAGATAATACAGGTATTATCATATGTAAATGTTTAGCAATATTATTAAATCTACAGATGCTGAACCTATGAATTTAAAAGTAAATAAAACTTTTAGTAATGGCGTGAAATTAACGTGGACACCAGGACAGAGTTGTTTTGAGATTTCAACAATACTTGCATCAATGAGCTATACAAACAGCAAGGGACAAACGATAAATGAAAGTATGCACATCGATAAAAGCGCTGACTGGTATAATCTTATTGGATTGCATCCGGGTACAAATTACACCATCAAGTTTGTTACTGAATATGCAGAGGACAGAAGTGATTCAGTATACATAAGTTTTGTAACAGGTTTGTGATGACATAATAATATATCTAAAAAAGACAGATTAATTAATTCGAGTATTCTATCACAAAGCAAATATTAAACATAATACTTAATTGTCAAATTTGTAAAATCAATTCATTAGCATATACTATGGATATTTCAAGCTATGTACACGAATAGAGCTGGAGATATATCGTATATCACGTGAATCAAATGATGAATATGTCATTCGCCAAGTTTGAACTGTCATTGTTTTTCTATCCTATTGGGTTACTATTGTCATTTTGGTGTGTTGGTCGATAAACAAACCATTACCTTTCTGGAAAGAAAGCTGCTAAAGTCTTCAACAATACAAAAATAGTGCATGGGACGGAATCGACTTTACTTAATTTTAAAAGGACATGAAAATGATGTAATTTTAACAATTAACAGGTATACATCTTAATATATATAATAGGTGTTTAATGCCATATTCTAACCTACCAAATATATAGTACCTTGCCTATCTACGCCGGTTATATAGAAGATGTCACAATTGACGTAATCGTATATTATTTAAAGGGGAATTTGCGGTAGTGCCTACCGACAAAATTTGTGGGCGGAGCTTATCATCAAAAATCCCCGTTGATATGAACAGCATATTTATGAAATTGTATGTCACATGACCAACGTGACCTTAAGGTCACATACCTCAGAAATTTGAATTTTCGAAGTGATTTTTGTAGTTTTTAGACTGATGAAGAATATTATTTTTAATAAGACTGAAAGTTTCGGAGGGAGGGACACTAGTAACCATGCCTGTCAAATATTTTACTCCAAAAGTAAATGTGAAACTGTGTATCATTGATTTTTCTTCCTTGAGATAACCGTGGCCAAATAATGAACAATCTGAATGTTTGCTCCGCCCACAGCTATTTATACCCACGGTCCCGGTTTAACTATATTCTGATATATTAATGATTGATTGAATAGTTATCACAATATCATACGAAATAACAGGGTGGTGTAATGAATGGCATGCTCATCTCGAGTGTGGTATATCGTGGGTTCAATCGCCGATCGGTTCAAGCCAAAGACTATCAAATTGGTATCTGTGTTTTTTCCGCTAAGTACGCAACATTAAGGAGTAAGCACGCAGTCAGGACAATGTGTCCAAGTTCAGTTACATATCTACCTGTTGACTTGTTTCAGTGAGTTAGCACAATAAAGACCCAGTTCAGCCTGTTGGTCTAGTACGAGGCAGATATCACCCTCTGATCAAAAAGAAGTTTGTTTTCGCCATGAAATGTCTGAAAAAATTGCTCACTTTGCTTGAAGCAATCTCTCAATTTCATATGTTTATCGTATTTTTATGCTATTATAATTGTAATCATTAATTATAATAATAATAACAATAAAGCTTTAATCAAATCAATTGTATGTATATTTAGTCATATATTTTCAATTTAATATTAAAACACAAGAAAAAACATAGATCATTTCGTAATATGTTTTTGCATTAGTATTTGCATTAGTACAATCCTTTGCAAAAGCAGTGATAATGAAATAAACTATATGATGATTTATTTAATTACATAAATTCAAAATATATTGTATTAGAAATTACATTATTTAGCATTTTCGTAATTTTATTGAATTGAATAATTTGATTCTATACAAGTTGAAACACTATGCACATCGTCCTCTCCATACAATATTAACAATGCATAATTGTGTGGCTTCAGATACTACAGGGGAAAAAACAAACATGCAAAAACAATTGTAAGCTAACCATTGAACATCATACTCTATTCAAATCGCATAAATACATTATTAAGTGAAGATACAATCAAGAACCAAATCGTATTCATTATAATTTTCAATAATGTAGTTTGTTGTAAGGATGAAAAGTGATATGTCTATATGTAAGTAATGCGTCTTTGAGGTGGTGTTTATTGAAAATAGGTGTAAATATGTTTTCGATTTCCTTCAATTGTAGTTTCAAACCCCGAGAGCAAGTCATGCGCAGCAGCAATCGGAGGTAGCGTCAGCGCAGGTATGTTATCTGTATTTGTTATCATTCATCATCAAATCCACCATTTACCTGTGTTTGTGTTCCTATTTGCCGCCATTTATATAACTGATTGATTAAGTGATCACCGATAAGAAAAGTTATGAGATACCAAAAAATTAATCAGAATCCTTAAATAGACGAAGGATAGACAGTGCAATGACCGAAAGGAAAAAATGCAAAATGTTCGATAGTACACTACACTAAAAACTAAAGATTTAGCAAGCAGCACGATAACCATTAAAACCTATGTTCGACAGAACACTGCACATAAAACTAAAGATTAAACAAACCACGGTTGAACTGAGGTGCATAAATAGGAAACAGGTACTGGATTGATACTATGACAAACCAAACAAACATATGCAAGTAGTCATCTGTGACATAAATATTCCATGACGGACTGTACAACTTTCAAAGTGATAACTTCAACCTAACCACAAGATGCCTGTGATTCAGCAGATTCCGTGTTGGCTGCATCCCTCTATCAAGGAAATCATGACAGGATAGGAACCACAACATCGTGTTGTTGGAAGGTTGCTACATATATTGGAACTTTCACGAGGCGAATAATGAAACAATCTCTTAATTATAAAGTGTCGTTTACAACCGGGCATCACCGTCAATTTCTAGTTGTAGTTAGGGGAATCAAGTAGATCTAGATCTGTCTCAGGTTCAATGGGGGAGGTGCTATTAACGCAGCAAACAAACTTGGAATTCTCGTGTGAAAAGGATTTAAGGTTAGTGATGGCTTGTTCTTCATATTCATGAGAAGCCCCCCCCCCCCCCCCCCCACTCTGTACACACAAATTATATCTGGTTCATACGAATAGAGGAACAACTGGTCGTGATTAAGGGTACGGTTGGTATCCATAGAAATGCCGACTGTCTGTACAAAAACACGTTCACCACACAGAATACATATATTGTCAATCAGAAACTAGAGCATTAGATAGTGTCAGTTTTAAATAACCTTTTTTGCAGCATTGGATCGTATGATCTGATAAAATGATTTTGGGCAACAATTAAAAGTCCCGTTAACAGGAATAGTTTGTGCGGTACATCAACCACCTCTTTACACATGCAAATAATCATATACGGTGCATGCAAATATAATGCACACATTGAGATTGTTCGGAGGATTTGGGTGTTTCAGTCATGATGGAACCTAGAGCTTCGTGTGTTTATATTGTGTTGATATTTGAAGGTTTTTACATATTTCCCTATTTCCCTATGCAAAATTTTATATTTTCAAAATTGCGAAATGAAATTCGCTTGCTCCAGAGCAGCCAACTGTAACTATAATTCTAATAATGGTATATTTCAGTGATCATTATACTTCTGATAATAATTATTATACTGTTTCTGTGGAGAACAGGACGGATAGGTGGACCAAAACGATCTCCAAATCCGTATGAACAAAAGTTACCAAATATTAATCAACTATCGGGTCTGACAGCAGTAAATGTAAGTAATTCAGCAATTGGCGTTAAACAATACTCACTCACCATATATATCTTGTTACTAGTACCAAAGGATCAATCAGTAAAAAAGACGTGCAATGTATATGTTCTACCGCACAAACTATTCTGAATAATAAGGCGAGTTACTTAACGGCAAATGAGCAATTTATCAGCTACATCAAGGCATGATTAAGTAGCATTCAATGAAATTATAATGATGAAGATGATGTCAGCTTTGTACTAGACCAACAATCTTATTTGGATCTTTAAATTGCTAATTCACTGAAACAATAGTCCGCGGGGAGACATGTCTATCCACTCGGACACATAATCCTGATTTCGGGTCACCCAATATTTGCTCTTACTCCTGAAAACTGCGTGCTTAGCGCAGAAGCAACACATACCAATTTTATAGTCTTTGGTTTGAACTGACCGGGGATCGAACCCACGACCTACCGTACTCGACGTTAACACGCTAACTATTACACCACCGAATCAGTTATATGGAATAGATATCTGTAGTTATTACTTCAATATTCTAATCTTGTCTTCTGTCTTTATTTTTCTTTTACATTTAAATGACAAAACTTGATAAAAGCCAACATATACTATCATTCAATTTTGTAGAACAAAACTTATGAAACAGACAATGACCTTGATGAAATTTATGTGTACGGAGGAATGAAATTTGATACCATTCCAGCATGGATAATTCCGCACAAGAAAATAGTCCTGGAAGAGAACATAAAGAGTGGTAGATTTGCTGATATATTTAAGGCCAGATATGATACAAAGCAAAACGACATGCCTGTTGTGGTAGCCAAAACTCTTCAAGGTATAAAACTGGATATTTTATATATTATTATATTGTTAAGCATGCAAGATAGAATATATCAAAATAATAAATTAACCCCATTGTAAAATCTTTGATCAAATAATATGGTTCATCTTCCCCAGGCATTGGTAATCTTAATTGGTGTTTGTTTTCATGATCAGGCCCTTTAGTTTCGTTGCTACCAGAGGCCTTTAAGTTATTTGACTTTCAAATATGTTATTCCAGACATGTACGTGTGTCGTGTGCACTAAATGCGATATCTACAGTTATTATCCCTGGATCGATACCTCTCCGATGGACTTTTAGTCCCGGAGGATGTCAACTGCCTAGTAATCGCAGTGACATGATTTATATGATGCATATATTATTAGATAGTTTTTTTTATAGATAATTTGTAGTTCCTAAATAATGTAATTATTATAAAAACTAAGTTTAACCTCCATCGGATATAGGTGTGGCTATGCTGTTTGGTTTTCATGCTCCCAAACACTTTTACATTTTTTAACATTCTGATCTTTTAACATTTTTCGTACCTGTTGACGTTTATTCCAGTAACGTGATGTGTGCACTAATTAGTTATTTACATTTTTATGACTGTCAACACTTTTTTATCACATATTTTGCTGCAATATATGTCGTTTGTGCATGTCCAATAATAGGCGGAAGTCAGTGTTGGTTTTTTGCCCTCAGGGCCAATATGGATATTTGGCCTCAATATCTATATTGGACCCCGAATTCAACTTCCGGTATGGTCGTTGTGTCAAGCATTATATGTCAAAGTACAAGGAAAGATGGTATATAAAAATATGCATAAGATCGTATTTCAATCAAATTAACACATTTCAAAATATTGGAATAAAGTTTAAATAACTTGAAACGGAATAATTGGATCAAATGTAAACAGTGTATTGAATAGGAATTCCCGTTCAAATGTTAACGTCTTGGGTAGATTTTACAAACACTTTCTAACGTCATTGTATAGATCGACATTGTTGGATATCTTTTTGAAACCAGACTCGAAACAAAAATATTTGCAAGTTGAATATAGGCAATTCTATTAAGGAATTATTTTCGGAATTTGCCAGTTCAAAGATCTTGTCTGCAATATAAAAGTCAATGCTTGGAAAAAGTCAATGTAAAATATGTGATACATAGATTTTCCATATCGTCCCTGGTATCAGTACTCAGCCCATATCAGCCCATCATCTTCGCTGTCGGGCTTAATATGGGAGTCTAGGGCCGATACCGGGGCCGATATGGAAAATGTCATGTAATAATATCGTATTATTACATCATGATCAGTTGCCTAGACGCTGCATAATTAGAAAAGGATGTATCATTGTAACTGACATCGACACCTTGTCTGATAAATATGGTTTAAAACTATTCTTGCAATTGTTTATGTATGTTGTGCTGTGTATCTTATAGCTAATCCATAATTTATTCTTCTGGTACGAATTTGATTTTATAGACTATCCAACGCCTATGTAGGGAAGTTTTGCTATTGTTCAAATGTATATGCATTTGTTCTAGCTTCTTTCAATGAAGATGACAAGCTTTTGATGATGGCTAAAATAAACTTCTTTGCAACACAAGTTGGACAGCAGGCCAACATTATTAATTTTGTTGGGGCTGTAACAGATAAAATACACCGTAAGTATTCAGTATTTTTTTTTCTACCAATCTGAGCTTTCCAATGATATTTAAAAAAAAGTTTGTTAAGATGCTCAGAGGGGTAATCAGAAGCAATAAATCGAATGACAAACAATGCAACGGCCAAACGACATGTACATGTTACCACACGGGATGCATATGTATAATTGTGAATGGTTGGTACCTTTCTTGAGAAAGCATACCAGATAATTACAGAGCTTCGGTGGAATCATCATTATTCCGATGTGATTAAAAACAATTGCTGAAATATAGCTAAAATGATAGTAAGTGACGTCAAATAACATTCAACCAATGAATGTTGATATCAAGTAGTATGACATGTGTCGTCTGTTAGTCACACTGCTACATGCAAACTGACAATCACGTTTCTTTCTATAAAATACAAATGGCGTTCACCGAAGAGTTTGAAGATACCGAAGGGGTAATCAGAATCCGTATATCGAAGAAGAACAGACAACACAATGACCGAAAGAAAAAGTAAAAAAGACGATCTACAAAACATACATATTTATTATTTCAATTGATTATGCAATGTGAACCTATGATATTTTTCAAATTATTTTTAACATTAGTGGGACCATTCATGATATTAGAGTATTGTGAAGAAGGTAACCTAAGAGATTGGCTATTGAGAAATAATGACCGAGTGGGAGACGAAGTTGTGGAAAGACTGTATCAAATTATTCTAGGTGTGTCAAACGGAATGAAATACCTGTCCTCCAAAAAGGTATTAATGCTGTATCATCTCATGAATGTATCAAAGCTCTGTATTAGGCTATTTTCAATCTTGAATAATAAGTGCCTACCGTGTTATGTTATCATTGAATATCAATATTCTTATAAACGAGTTCGATCTTTTTTTTTTGGTTAGTTTATATATGTATTGCTACGTTTGATATTTATCGTACATTGCCAGATGAGAACATGATCATATATCTGATAAGTGGCTTAAATAAAATAAAAACTTCCAATGAAAATGAAAGCTATTTGTTATAATAAATTGAGTAGCTAGAATGAATAATATGACCGAAAGATAAAATATTGTGTCGTTTTGTTGATAATTATTTACTCGAAACATTTAGTGTAATCTGTATGTCAACAATTTCACTTCTTTGGGGATTATATTTTCAGATTGTCCATCGTAGGCTAGCAGCTAGGAATATTTTGTTGCCGTTCATATTACTACCAAAAATTGCTGGGTTTGGACCCACAACAAAAGACGAAACTAACAACAAAGATGACACAAAGGTTTCTTGAATTACATAGTCAATCATGTACTTGTGCTTCATTTTTCGACTGGTTGCATTTAAGCAAATATACTTGTATCATATTCCAATTAGATGTTTTCCAGGTCAGTGTGTTGAATATATAAATATAATATTTCCTGTTAACGGTGTTAGAATTAAATTCTGAGCATATTCATAGACTTTTAAAAGAAAATTATTTTCATTTGAAAATCTGATCATATAATGATAACTCATCACCTCGCAGAGAATAAAAACGCATGAATACTGAACATATGGCCTATATGAAGGTCCTCATGTCAAATAATATCTACATTTCAGGAAAGGGTACCAGTTAAATGGATGGCACCAGAATGTACAGAAAATACCAAGAATGCAACAACAAAAAGTGATGTCTGGTCATACGGAATTGTCATGTGGGAGATTCTTAGTTTAGGTAATTACAATATAATTTCCCTTCTGGAATAATCGCCATCAAGTACGATCAAAGTCAAAAGATTGAAAAGCCAAATACCGTGCCAATTTGTACAACTTTTTGATAATATATTTCGCGAGGTTGTTCTATTGTTTTCATGAGTTTTGTTCTCTTGTATATTTATGCAGTTTGAATCCTGCTCAGAGAATATGTACTCGATACAACAGTATGTAATAAAAGTTTGTCAGTGACTTGCGGCAGGTTGGTGGTTTTCTCCGGGTACTCCGGTTTCCTCCACTAATAAACCTGACCGTTACGATATAGCTGAACTATTGTTGAAAGTGGCGTTAGACACCATAACCCTAACCCTTTACCTATGCAACATAAACAGTATGTTCCTGGTTAATATGATGTCTGGTTTGGATTTTTAGACTGTGTGTTGCCACGTTTTAGCTGTAGTTTCAATGACAATTCTAAATCCACTAATATATCGAGATCCTGTAAACGTAGATATTGAAAATGGGAAAATTGTTGCATTCCACGATTATGATAAGAAAGTTAACTTTGATATTCTAAAATCGTACGGTTCTTGAGTAACAACTATCATACCCTGACTTTAATACTCTCGAGTAACAGTTATCATACCATGTCTTTGATACATATTGGAAGTCCGAAGATATATTCAATTAAAGGCACAATCAGATTACCCAAGAACAACGGTACAAACATAAAGGTCAAATAAAATAGCAGAAACCTACCTAGAGAACAGGAAAGAAATGGCAGATCAGGTGCTGCACAATTGTAAGCATATTACTGCCTCATCAATGAATACAGTCATGGCATCGTAATTCACTAATTCGTTGATGGACACAAATTCTATATGGAACAACAAGAGCATCATATAAAAAGGTGGGTATAAAAATTCTTGAATTCGTCATGTTCATCATATGTAGGTATAAGTAGAGTCTAGTCTATCAGTTTAAGTATTAAATGTATACCTTTAATTCACAAAGCATATCTAGAATGGTGAAATGTATTGGTCTGCCCAAATGTTTTACTCTTGTATCTGCGAAGATGATTAAACTTCAGAATCAACTGGTTTACCTCTCAATTTGTGTTTCTGCTAGTGGTCTGTTCTCTTTTGTTTTGCTGTTTTTATTTTGTATCGATATTGCTTTGTACTCTTATTTTGTCTAAGAAAAATATATACTCTGTCCTCTTTCTCAGTCTTACAATAAGATAACATATTGTCAACTGGTTTTATAATATGTCGTTGTTTTTATTAGATTTTTGTTCTAATATTGTTTTGCATCTGTATGTCGATTCTCTCATGGAGTTTGTCTCCAGCGGATTACGTTTGCTTGTCTTTTTATTTCATGACTAGAATAGCCATGAATTGAATTATGACATCAATTTTAGATTTTGCTTGTTACTTCAAAGACTATCTCTACGCGAGAGGTCAAATAAATGGAAAGAAAATGTATTAAAGAAATATTTGTTTTTTGTTTTGTCCTTTCTAATTATAATTTTTAACTTCACTTTAAAGGAGAAACTCCTTATGGTGGCATCTCAAGCCGAATCGTTCCAGAAAAAATACAGAATGGGTGCAGATTAAAACGACCTGAATATAGCACTGACATGTAAGTACTTACATCTACTTCAAATATATATACAATAGTCTATGTTTATGAGACTTAAAATGTGGAACAAAGGTGTTGTTAGCTAAGCACGAATATCTAAAACTATGTTGGTGAAGAAACTTATTCTCTATGTGGTATGAAACTGACACGGATTTTCAAAGTTTAATATTGTTTGGAATGCTCTAAGAAATATTTGAAGATTCCCAAATGTACAACCATAAGTTTTAAATCAAAGAAGTACAGACAATACAATGGCCAAAAGAAGAAGTACATACAATGCAATGGCTAGAAGATAACCAGAAGCTTTAAATCGAAGAAGTACAGACAATACAATGACCAAAAGAAGAAGTACAGACAATACAATGGACAAAAGAAGAAGTACAGACAATACAATGGCCAAAAGAAAAATGTTTGTCATTTGCCACACAGTTTTATTTCACTTTTATACAGAAAGAACAATTAGTTGCACAATACGTTGATTATGTCGAGCACCTTACGTTTACTGCGGACGCTTCATTTTTTTCAATATAATAGTTGAGACATATTGTAATGACTACTAGTTGTGATCCCGTTTGTGCCTTAAAACTAAATCACCGACAATCAATACTAATGTCAAAACCCTAATTATTTAATTCAAATTTGACATGCTTTCCAAGGTCGTATGTCGTTTGTTTTTGTTGTCGTCAGTCAATTTAGGTTAGAGGGGATTTTTCGCTTTGTTGATATTGGTGGAAATGGTGACTATCGCTATTTATACTTTCTTTTCATAATAATGTCTGACATTGCACATTAACCAGACACGTGATGCAATTATAATATAAACAAGCGAAAAAGACAACAGTATACCAGCAAGAGAAATGTTCCCAACATATAAGCTTTGTAATTACGGGCATTCTCCAATATTCCTGTTCTTCCCACTTACGACCACTGACAGCCTATTGCAATAAGAAAACCTGTCTAAGCAATGGAATTCAATAGTTAATAGGTATTTCGTTTACAATGGTATAAACAACGTGTACCATTTTTTCTAGATTGTCCATTTTTGATTGCTCCTGTGGTATTCTAAAACGTTTATTTACTTCAACAACAAATTGCAGATTTGATCTTGTTCCGTATTTCACAACACTACAAGTTCGTAGCTAAGACTACTACATATTTGTAGTGTACTATATTGCTTAAAAGTTTTCATCTGAAATGTAGTACTACAGTACTAAAAGTTTTGATTTGGAAAGAACATTTACACAGTGATCGTCAACAGATCCACCAATATGCAAAGCGAACAACCACCTCTCACATGGAATCATTGAACATATAAAGAGATCACAACATATGACAATGAAAATCCCTGTCCTAGTTTGGTAAAGCCACAAAATGTGGAAGAGTTAGAACGACTAATGGGTTCCAACCCCTTTCTCCTCTTAATAATTGGATATCCAACGTCAATACAAATAACAAAATTTCAGTCATAGCCGGATATTAGCATAGTCACTATAATATAAGTAAAAAACAATCTTGAAGGAACATATTATTTTTTCCATTTCATTTGTAGACACCATAGACTGATGAAAAAATGCTGGAACTTACAACCAGAAGGACGACCAGATTTCAAGATTATCGTCAAAGAATTGGAAAGTGCATTCAAGACAGTTGTCAGACGATTACTATTACGAAATGCAGAAGTAAAGTGATATTTAGAAAGCAAACATAAGTTCTTTGAAATGCAAATTAAAATATTGTATATATAAAATGTACTAATCTCAACACTGGATTCTTAATACATATACCACAATTATTTAAACATATATCACAATGTTCTTATATATTTTTTGTTGTATATTGAAATATTTTTAACATGATGACATGGAGTTTTTGTATTTTACTGTCAAAAACTGACAAGATCTTAAATTTACTATATTGTAAATTATGATGTATGCAAATAACTATGCTTAATTGTCGAAGTTAATTAATTTGTTCACGCCACGATATAGCTATTGCTAAAGTTGGCGCTAAACACCAATTAATCCAAGTTAATTATATATTTAAAATTATTATTGTAACCTCTTGATGGTGAAGCATTCTTAATCAATTATTTATCTTGATTATCACTTGAATATGCTATTTAACAGGTCTTAGATATGTTAGAAGTGTATACCCTATGTAGCCAATGTCTCTGGATTGTCCAGTTTTGATTGCCCCTTCGGTATTCTCTAACGTTTATTTCTAATATCCAGATATTAATTGATTATCCGTCATAATGTATCTCGATAGAAGTTTTGGAAATTTGTTTAATATTTATTATCTTATTTATGCGTCTTCTATTTTGATATTTTACAATGTCGTATTGTCTCCGGAAACAATGGGACAATCTACCTTTTTGATAATATAGACTTGATTCTAAAATTATACATTTCTACGCGTATCTAAAGGTGTTATGTGGGAAAAAAAAGTCTCTTTTCATACAAAGTTCATCAGAAAATAACATATATTTAATCTTTTAAAAATTTAATGTTGTAACAATTTGTGAATTTTCTATTTGCTATGAAATTATCCTCTTATTTTTACAAGTTTCAAATATCTGCAAATTAGGAGAAAATTATATTCAACGTTTTTGTTATTACAGTTGCTTTTCCTAAAACAGGTAAAATTTTGCACGTCGGAAGGGAAGTAACTCCTATTAAAAACGTATAATTTTACAATCAAATTTGGAATATACAAAAGGTCTATTTGATAATTCATATTCATTAGTAGGGAACACACCTGTCTGAATACCTGATGGGAATGCTAAGATGAAATTGTCTTTCGTTTACTCAACATTCAACATAAATACGTACTTACCGTCACTAATTTAATCTGAACTTGCATTGAATTGACCTTAGTGAATACCCTTTGAACTCTATTTTAGAAACCTATGCTCTCCATTATTAATTTACATCGTTATTAAAATTGGAAACTGGTCAAATTTCTACAAAGGCTGAAATTGTCTAAATTATGAACTGTCGCTACATATAACATTTGTCATGACTTTTATTACGGAAAGGTAAAATGGAAAATATTCTTACTTATACTTTCTGAATAAACACTAGATTTTTCTACAAATATTTTATTGTTAAGCAATAGAGACTGCTAATATCTTGGTTTTTTTTATTTATTCATCTTATTTTTGCTTACATGTAGAAGTTGCATATAAGTTTTTTTTACATATATTTGTGCATATATTAGATGATTTTAAAATGTCCTCAGTGTTTGTTTATAGCCGCTGTGACAACAGTAATTTAAATCAGTAAATAAACAGTAATAATCGACGACGACAACAACAACAAGAACCACTCTTCAGGTAAACCTCAAAAACCTCAAAGTTCTTAACACAGAATGGAGAAAGGGAATAAGCCGAGGGAATTATATGTACTTGTTTTGACATAGGTACAAAAGTATGACTGGCTTGAACTTGAGATCCCAATTTCCCATGCGTCATATGTACAATGTAAATATCTAATCGCCAAGCTAAAATAAACAATTAATTATCTGCACAGTGTCGCTTTCCCATGCGTCATATGTACAATGTAGATATCCAATCGCCAAGCTAAAATAAAAAGTGTCGCTTGAATCCAAAAGATCACAGATCAACAGATCAAAAGATCAAATTCCTTTGTGTTAAAGGTATCGAATTTGACTCGGTTTCTACCATTTGTCAATTGGATGTTGGAATTGTTTTTCATTTTTTTTTTTTTTTTTTTTTTTTTTTATATATATAGGCATAAATTATAGAAGACTCTTAAGATGGTTCTTAATGTCACTTACAACAATATATCAGTTATATCGGAGGGACCAGTTGTATTGGTTGTTGAAACCGAAGTACGGAGAGAAAACTACCGACCTTCCGCAAGGTACAGATGTTAAAGCTGACAGCATAACATAATGTTGCGTACATCCCGCTACGGGAGAGCATCTAATTCACAGCTTTAAGGATGATACATGTATACACGAAGACCATTTATTTCTTTGGATGTTGATGACTATTTGATAATAAATCTATTATAAGCAGCAGTCTTGATTATTTTGTCTAAAGAGTAATGGTCTTGCACCGATTCTACCTTTCTAGCTAGTAGTAGGTGAACTACGAGCATTCATTTACCATGCTGCTGTATTGTCCATGTTTATGTTGTCATTCATTTTTGTGACGGCACGTGGTCTTTTGGATGGAACACAATCTGTGCAAGTTTATATCGTTTGTTTATGTATTGTCGTTAGAGATCCAGTTATCAAAATGGGAGGATTGAGATTCCATTATTGGGTTTATTCCCGCCACAAATGTATATATGTCCCAAGGCAGGGTCTGCATTTCCAATGTCACATGTAGTGGTCATTTTTATGTTCCATGATTTATTGTGAGAAGTCATTTGTCGTTTTGGTGATATTGATTGAATTGTTGAACATCAACTGTTTAAAACCTTTTTTTTAAATAATATTGCATAGATAGATACTTTTTTTTCTTCAAAATGTGACAACGGACAATCACATATACATCATTATTATAAACATATAAAATAACAAATATTGCATATCATGAAAAATAAGAAATATACACAATAAGAAATATACATTGTACAAGAAAATACTATAATATTTATTCAACTACACAAGTCACATAGAGGATGCTCTGTAGCATATTAGTTCACCTCCTGTGTAATGCAGAAACAAATTTATAAAAATACTCCAAAGCCACCCAACGCCTATTATTGCTGATACGTTTAAAGAAAATACATGCGAATTATTTGATTTTTCTTATCCAAAAGAAATCTCTTATTTTCCAAATACAACTCCAACTGTTATTTTGCCAAGAAATAATAAGAACTAAAGTATCTACAACTTGATAGAAATTGCTTCATTGAATAATCTCCCTTATGCCAAATCTCTTTCATTTACTCAACATAAAAATTGTCCCATATGACAACTGACGCTACATTGTTAGTTTATAATGAAGAGACACAAAATAATTATATAGATGATAGAAATGGTGCCATTTTACTGTAGGCACAGGCTACGAATACGACGGAAACGTATTCGTAGCCTGGGTTCTACAAGTACGACGGGCGGTAGTTGTGACTAAATGATCAACCGGTTTCCGGGCATGGACACCTATTTTACGGAAATGAATCACGTATTGCTAGCATCTAGAGGCTACGAATACGACGGATTTCTCGATTTTCTTAATTCTATTGTTTTTATTTCATTAAATGAAAATTTATGAATGTTTTATATAATTTTCTGTTTCTAGTTTATTTTTATTCCAATAAAATCTGATGCATTGAAAAACTAGTCTTACAATACACGATTAAGCCCATGGATTTCACTGGTATGAGTACTTCTCAGAATACAACTCACACTTCCCAACACTAATTATTTTCAAAATGGACGACGATGGTAGTGCGCTCCGTGTTGGAGCAAAGCATAAATCTTTTACAGATATAGAGTGTGCCCTAAAAAAATTTCAGCAGGATAACTACGTCCAACTTTATAAGCGTAGCTCAAGAAAGCTTGGTACGGGGTCCAAATATAAAAACATGGAAGTTGCAGAAAGTGCAGCGGGTCTTTTAATTTATAAGGAGTTGGATTATTCCTGTATTCATGGAGGGACAAATTTTAGTTCCATTTCCAACGGTCAACGCCCAAACACCAGATAAAATCACATATGATATTCCTTAAATAAGCAAATGATCATCACTTTGATTGCAGTTCTTCATATTAAATTCGCAGCGATGTCTTCAATCATGTTCTGTATAGCAGCAAATACATGTTTCCAAAATTTTTAATCGTTACGATACTATCGTAATCTTTATAGTATCACAGTAATAAATGTCTAAAAACAATATATTTAAGAAAACAAAAATCCGTCGTATTCGTAGCCTCTAGATGCTAGCAATACGTGATTCATTTCCGTAAAATAGGTGTCCATGTCCGGAAACCGGTTGATCACTTAGTCACAACTTCCGCCCGTCGTACTTGTAGAACCCAGGCTACGAATACGTTTCCGTCGTATTCGTAGCTTGTGCCTTTACTGTAACCTCCATTGATTGATTGATTGATTGATTGATTGGTTGATTGATCGATTGATTGATTGATTGATTGATTGATTGATTGATTGATTGATTGATTGATTGATTGATTGATTGATTGATTGATTGATTGAT
This sequence comes from Bathymodiolus brooksi, assembly GCA_963680875.1. NCBI lineage: Eukaryota > Metazoa > Mollusca > Bivalvia > Mytilida > Modiolidae > Bathymodiolus > Bathymodiolus brooksi. The sequence continues at coordinate 69,696,639 of OY804587.1, forward strand.
TGATTGATTGATTGATGTTTAACGTCCAGCGAGCAATTTTTCAGCTATATTCAGGACGAGAACATTTAAAAATTTAAACGCCACGGGACTCGAAACAAGGAAAGGTGATGGGTAGGGACGGATGATTTAGCCAGCACAACAGGTCTCCTATGGACCACTCATCATGAGGATAATGTTCATAGTGAGCTGTTACACTGGGTTCTTTAACGTGCGAAGAGGGTGGCAATTTCTTAGCACGGGACCACGGTTTTATTTACGTCTCATCCGAAGGACGGGTTGGCCGTGATTGAATGACATCATATATGTATATATACAAAAGAGAATATTGTTAAATAGGATGCTGATCACGGGTATCGTATCATGTTATCAATTATCTCAATCCTTTAATTGCAGATTATCCCAAAATGAGCTTGACTTACGTGATCGCTAGTCAGTTATTGTGTCACAGATGACTCACTATCTGCTTGCACTGTCGTAATTTTTGTCCGACCCTTCGCTTGCAATATTAGCGGGACTTTGGCTATAACAATGAGTAACACAACGTTTCCCAAATGGGGGACAGGCACTGCTTATCCGTCGGGGCACCTGCGTTTATTCCGGTTTTTTATCACTTCCGTGTTGCTCATCTTTAGTTTCCTGTGGTTGATCATGGTGTCTATATTTTGTCCTGGTCTCTATTTTTTATTAGGTCTTGTTATATTGTTTTACGTCTCTGAGGTATCTTGTGTGCTTCTTGTAATGTCGTCGCACAACATAGATATGTATTTCTTATTAGATCTATGAATTCAATGTCATTGCACAATTCCATTAAAGTGTATATGATGCTATAACCGATAAACACCGATACAAATGTTTCGAGGTAAAATTGTCAAAATAGAAATCAATAACATACTGATGAGTGCGAGTGAGGATTATTACAGATAAATTCAGAGAACCCAAATTGGAAGAGATTGCCTAGTTTTACAGTAAGATATGGATATAAAACCAATAACGACACAAACACAATGGTAAAACGGAGTAGACAATCAGACAACACAAATGTACGCCATAACTGGTGTGAAATCAGATGCCCTGCCTTCAATATAAAAATCGTAGTGGGAAATTACACCTAAATAAACACATAACATATCAAAATTTGACAAAACACCCATTAATCCAAATGGTACGATTTAAGCTTAAAAACTTAACACATTGAAGCTACGAACCATGATAACTCAAAACTGTTGAAATTGACGAGATGGTGTCAAGATTTTCAAGAAAATATAAAATATTTCATGACAAATTCATACACTCGATAGTTTTCAAGACACTAATTTTCATGCTGTATTCATAATATATCTTACTTTCTACACACTTCTATGAATATCTTTGGTTGATAGTAAGCACGTGGAAACCCTGGATATTCAATACACGATCAGTAGGCTTCTTGTATTTTTAATACACGGTTGATAGTAGAGTTACCTCCCTTTTGCAAACAATGATGGCGATAAGCAAACGCGTCGCCTTGATTCTGTGATATGAAATGTGTTATTGCTGTTCATTTTTCGACGAAGTCGTATGCGATCGCTTTTGACCTACTTTTGTTACTATGGACGCTTTTGCCTAACAATTTTAAATATAAGAATATTTTCTAACTTTTTGATTGGAGAATAATACAAATTTGGTAAGAGTTCGGAGAATGGATTTAAAGCACTTGTAATAATAGGTGTTTTCATTTGAAGCAGGTGCATTTCACCGGATATTGCTATAAAATCCCGGCTATGAACTTTCCAAGCATGGGTTTAGTGTTAAAAAAATAAATCACTTTGGCTTTTCTATTTTAATTATGTAAATTTGTCATTCTCAGGCACGTACTCTCGGAATGAACAGGGGGTTATAATTCGGCGACTGAAAACAAATCTTAGTGGTTGAACTTGGCTACGATTTGACCTTAATTTCGTGTAATAAAAAGCGCTGCTGTGACTAAGAAACTGGCCATTTTCTTCTTTCGACCCCATATCCTCGTCCTATTTATGAGATTTCACATTACTTCCGGTTTTATCTAATGGTTTCGTTTACTTCAGAGGATAAATATGCTATGAACGAAGGCTGAAGAAATGAAGAATCCATTATTTCTTAATGTTAAAACATTACGATTTACAGTAGGAATAATAAATAAAAGTTTAATCATTCCAACGGAAGATTGGAGGCCAACTTAACCTTTGGTACGAATGACATTGATAACACGACGAAGCGGCAGAAATTTTTGTCCAAAAAAGCAAAACGGTGATTAAAATAATTTGATTTAATTGACTGAAAGAGTGAAGGAAATATAATCCACTTTTATGCTTTCTATCAAAGTAAGCAAGGTTTGATCTTGTAAAGTTGCATCAGTATGGAGAAAAGGGGATCGTCCTCACGAATATACGATGAGCACCAGTCCTCCGTCCCAAGACCAGTAAAACTTTGTTCAGACCAGTAATTATTTTCAGTTTTTATTTAGAACTATATAAAAATAAGTGGAGGAATTTGATTCGGACCAGTATTTTCAAATATTCATTTCGGGGACAGGGTTAGTTGGGGTGTAAGATGCCACATTCCTTTCAAGTTTTGATGTTTGATATCCATACTTTACTTTAAACATATTTTATTGTCCATAGTCATTTTCAAGAGTCCCCTGCCTGAAATTATTTTGATTTTCAGTTTGAAGACTAAAAGATCTCTAGTCTATAAAACTATAGACTATCCACAGATGTCGAGAATATAAGGCACTGTTGATCCCCTTCTGAAGTGCATGAGTTCCCCCTTAAAATATTTTATGAGGGTTTGTGTCATGTGTGATGGTATATTTTAAACAAAATAAAAGTTTATTGAAATGTATAAGTCTTTTACTACTTTCATTCTTCATTTTGTATTGATACTGGTTTGTGGTTACATTAACAATCAGATTATTGAATATTATATGCTTTTGAAAGTTCTTTTCTGTTATTAAAAAAAGTAAAAAATGCATCCTTTATTTCAAAATCTTAAGAGAGAAATTACAGTAAGAATATAGAAAAGGCTAGCAAACTAACAAGTATATTCTTTAAATGTGCATTTAATATGATAATATAAGCTTTAAGATAAGAAATTCCTATAATGATGCTATTTTAGTTATTCAAAAAATGCAAAGAATCTGAATGTTGATATAGCTTCATACTATGTCAAGGAAATGAAGCAAACACCAATATTATTAAATCTTTATTATCAATAGTACATAATCATAGGAGAAGTCCATATTTCATTTCTGAATGATCAAGTTTATTTCTACAAAATTTTTACATTTGTCTTTCACCTGAAAAAATACAGAACCATGTGACATCTTTCTAAGAAATAACAATGTAAAATGACTGATGGTTGTTAATCTTGAGAAATCATTCTCAATGCACTACTAGTATTAGTCTAATGAAAAATTGTTCAATGATCAAGAAAATCCTGAAAATCCTGTCTGAAAAAAAGATTTATTACATTTTTCTTTTTCTCAAAGTTAGTCAGTGTAAATTTGAGCAAAAACAAACAATTTTAAAGCTAACAAACCCCCTCAAAAGCAAGTAAAAATTCCAAATTGGCTGGGGTACTTTCCCCCTTCACCCCCTACCGGGACTCTACATTGAACCCACTGGGGGCCTAATGACTCGGTCAAATTTTCTCTCCGTCTATAATTCTAAAATCTCCTTATCAAAATTTGTAGTGCAAACACTGAATAAGCAAGTCGGATTTAAAGCACTTGTAATAAGCAAGTCATTTAGTAGTTTGCTGATTGGTTGCGTCCGTCGTCCTACGCCCCGCACAGACAAAGGGAGTTCGAGTATAACTGATAATATGATTAATTTTAATGGTATATCTGTATTAAACTTTAAATGTAAGCGATGTTATCTTTAACCAAGGTATTATATGTCGTAAAGTTTTATTATCAATGTATTATGTATTATCTTCAGCTGAGCGACTGGAGGTATTCAATTCTGAGCAAAGTGCCATTTCATCTATTACATATTAAGAAGTTATTGTTGAAGCCATGCATTTTTTTGAGATTTTACCATGGATAGGAAATAATATGCACCCCCCCCCCCCCATTTTTGGCTCACCTGACCCAAAGCTTATGTCATCACTTTACGTCCGTAGTCCGTCCGTCCACAATTAATAAAATATCTTCTCCTCTGAAACCACCTGGCCAATTCAGACCAAACGTTGGTGGAATTGTTCTTGGGCGATCGACTTCCAAAATTATGTCCGGCAATCCCAACCTTCAACCAACATGGCCGCTGTTACTAAAAATAAAAAAGGGGGATGCAATTTTTTAAATCTTCGGCTCTGAAACTACAGGGCCAATTGGAACTAAGCTTTGCTTGGATTATCCTTGGATGATCCCCTTTCAAAATTGTGTCCGGCAATCCAGCCCTCCAACCAACATGGCCACCGTTGCTAAAAATAAAAAAGGGGTGATGAAATTTATTTTTTTTCCCTCTGAAACTACTGGGCCAATTGGATCCAAGCTTTGCTAAAATAATCCTTTGATGATCCCCTTTCACAATTTTGTCTGGCAGTCCCGTCCTCGGATCAAGATGGACGCTGTTACTAAAAATTAACGATTCCTTGCACATTAAGTAGGATGCAAGGTTTTACATGTCTTATCAAATCCTATAAAACCAATATGTTAAGGTTATTTCAGTGAAATACTGTTCGTAGAAGAATATAATATTTGTGCTTCGTCGTGCATTTTTTTTAGGGATAGTTCTTGTTATTAACTTGACCCATTTAGTTGGTCTCAATATACGGTGACATAAATGTATCACTACAGCAACACTTGTGTCATATCTATGACTATAAGCATAATTACTTCTAAATCTCTCATAATTGGATACACCGTAATTTATAAAATGTAGTCATTATACAGTTCGTTACTGACTTAATTTAATAGGGCTGTCGTGGTTGTGATTGCATGGTAGGTGAATTTACAATAACATGTGCGATCAATGCCTATGAACTCAAAAGTTGTGAGTTCGCATCCCGCTCACGACGAGGTGCAATATTTTGTGATAAAGTTTATCAGTGACTTGCGACAGGTTTTCTCAGAGTACTCCAGGTTTCCACCACTAATAAAACTGACCGCCGTGATATAACTGAAATATCATTGAAACGGGTGTTAAGCACCATAGCCCTAACCCTTATTCAATATATACGGTGTTAGTATATATCGTATTATGTCGCTATCACATTGTGTAGGTTCTATTATTTAGGCGTAGTTAAGATGTTTAAACACCACAAATCGAGAATTACGAGCACACATGTTGGTCTAATCAGACTTTCATGAGTTTGTAGTCATTGTATTGAAATAATTTGTGTGATAGGTATAAACACATATAAGACCATGTATTCCTCGATCGCAACGCTGGAATCTCATAGATTCATGTAACCACAGTTCACGACACGTTATGGATGAAATATTACCAGGTTATTTTGTTTACTGGTAAAAGCTATATCCATTTTCTTTAACATTTTAAATGATGATAGTGTTATGCATACAAGTGATAATTTTTATCTTTTATTAATTTATTAATATCTACAATAAACTAATTAAAATATTACAATTTTAACAACTTAAAAATAACAACATTGCTCGCTTCCACGACTTATTCTGCAATTAATAAATAGATTTTGGAAGCAAACTCACAATAAATTTAGCATTCTAGCATTAAGTAAAATGGAAAAATATTAAAGTGAATGTTCCTCTTAAATCAAACATGCTTAAGTGGTATTTATCAATTAATAATTTAACATGATGTGATCCACTAATATATACATGCATATAAATTTAATTATCAGTAATTTAGACATTTCTCCTTTGCTCTCACGGAGTGAAATGGTCAGTATGAACTGGCTCTGATACTGAATTATCAGTCAGAGTGACATCAAACACCTGCTTCCTTTTAAGATTAATTGTTTAAGCTTTATCTAGTGCCCAATCGTCTTTGTTAGTTGTGGTAATCAAACCTTCCATCCACGATTTATTGTTTACAATTGAAATATTGTACTCTTAATGTTAAACAACAATCGATAAATGATTGCAGATCATTAGAAGGGTTCGAATGAGAACAAATAGTTCACGTGGCCGCCATCTGAATGTTTACTGGTTAAATAATAGGGAAATTTAACATTAAAGACAATCGTTATTTAAAATATAGAACATTACTTACCACCAAAAATAGAATTATCCACAAGGAAACAATCTAACAAATACTTTGTGTTCTTTTGTAATAATGGTATAGTTACGTTGACATATCTGAAGAGCTAAAGAACAAAACTAGCTGGATTGTTGAAGAATTATTAGTTATATTAAACATGCACTTTTCGTAGGAAAGACGGAATTTGGGAGGACATACAATGAGGCATAGCGAAAATGCAATGAATGGATGACAGAGACATCAGGATAAAAGAAATGAATTTATAATAAAACGGATGTTAATATCATATTGACGAGATAAGATAAGAAATTTTGTATTTGACTTGTCATGAGAAAGCAATTGATATTTGTACATACATGTACTATGTTGGCTATTTTGTGACATCTCGCTCTGTCGTTCAGTCTTCGCACCATCTTGACAAGACGGTGAGAGACAATTAAATCTCGTTCTGTCGTTTTTGGTGTTTTTACAATCCATCGGTCTGTTGTTACGGCGTGTTCTAGCCGCACCTAAACTACAAAACTAAATTCAGCTAATCCAACTCATATGTCATGGCCATTGCTTGGTAATAAATAAACAAAATAAAAATAAAGGAAAGATCTGTGGCTAAGAATCGGTATCAAAGCGGCATAGCAACAGAACGGCAGAGCGGGATAATAGTATAATAACATTTTGACGTTGTAGCCGTCGTCAGAACAACAAGAATGATACAACGCGTATTTAGAGTTTCATCTTCTAGTTTCTAGCGATTAAATTCTATCTTTAAGCATTATTTCCGTTTGTGTACTGTAACACTATCCAATCAAAGCAAAGCATTTAGGAGAGACATTACCAATGTTGAATCTTACAATGTGTGTAATGAAAATTTCCTTAAAATATTGATGCTGAAATCACCGTGTTTCTTGCTAAATAAAGTGTTCTGATTGGTCTATTTTAGAATACAAGTCAAAACAATTTACAGTTACTTTATACTGTCACTGTCTGTTGTCCTCTTAATAGTATCTGTATGAATAGTTAAGAACACAACCTCTCTTCCAGAAAGTTGGGTGATTGGATAATATTGTAAGTGGTATTAGTGGTCGTAGCAACATGCTCAGTCAAAAATTGTAGGAACTGAACTAAGGCGGTAACAGCAGCATCCAGTTTATACAGGTACTTACTCTTGCCGTGTGTGTGTGTACCAATAGCTACAAATGAACCTCTATCCCAAACACAGTCAAATGTTCCGATTAAATCACTGAAAAAAGCGAGTGCACATTATCGTCATTTTCCTATTTATCTCGTTAAATCCTCAATCTACCCTAAAATCTTTTCGTAAACTTCGCACAAGAGTAGGCAAAAAATTAAATACTTCGTCCCTACCCAACGTTACACACTTTTCAAGTGGCAGACAAAAGTTGTTGCCGCGGTTAGCCCATACCTCTCTAATTTTATATAGATTTTAGATGCTGTTAAAATTGTTCTCGTCCTGAATATGGCTGGAATACTGATCGCTGAAGGTTAATCAATAATCAATCAATCAATCAATTGAGCATAGATTAAGTGGTTTGTTTCTTGTGTCGGTCAGTGCAATTCAACATTGTTTTTTCTATCGAGCCATCTTGCACTCGCCATATGAATGCAGAGATATTTGTGTAACTGTACATACAAATTTTCTAATATCACTAGAAATAAAAATTGTACGTCAATAACATACAACGAATATGCCATATTTTATTTTATTACATAAGGCTCTATTTTACTGTTTTTCTATTGGCCAGAAGCAATACACGTGAAATTCCATTTTCTAACATATTGATTAGCAAAAAAACAATTTCTGTGCAATAAAAAAGCATATTGCACTCTCGTGCAAAATCAATGAATGAAATTACTTGGCACGAAAGTGCAATATGGTTTGTTATTGCACAGAAATTGCTTTTTACTAATCAATATGTTAGAAAATTTCATAAAATTTCTAAATTATAAAATTTAAATAAAAACTTTTTTCAAGTACAAAATTTTCAAAAAATTTCAAAATTTCAATAATTTCTTAGATTTCGAAAATTTAAAAAAAAAATTACAAAATTGTCATAAAATTTCAAAACTTTCAAAAATTTCATAAGATTTCAAAATTAAAAAAAAAAATTTAAAATGATAAAATTTTCAAAATTTTCAAAATTAGAGTAATATAAAGCCTTATGTAATAAAACAATTACTCCACTTGAACTTGATCAATATGAGGTTTAATGGAGCAGAGTACGACAATATTGATCTCGTTCAAGTGCAGTAATTGTATAATATTACATATGGTGTGGTTTTCGTACAATTTCATTGGCTAAATCAGTCACGTGATATACAGAATATTTAAGGTATTTTTTTCACTGTGAAGAAACCAGACCTCTTGTTTCTATTTTTGCGTATATTGACGCAATATTACTAAACTTAGAAGCGCCAGTACCACTCGCCACGGTATTTTAGAAGGGCGCCGCGCTCTTGATGCCCTTGGTCGCGCCCTTCTGTACCATATCCAAAACGCCCTCTTGCCTTTTTCGTAAGTTTTTTAAAACTTATATTAAAGCTGCCTTTCTCTTGTTAAAAATATCGATCGATGTTTATGATCTGCCAATTAACAGATTACATCACAAAATTTAACACCTGTTGTATGGTCTGACTGTAGTTAATTACAGGTGATCAAAGGCAATTAACCTTAATTTGCGATCATTCATTTTGGTGAAAGACATTAATACAATAATTGAAGTGTCGGCGGATTGTGGTGTTCAGCTTGGTACACTATTCATTCTCAAGATTAGTGGCACAGCCGCTCGTTGTTATAAATATCCATAAAAATAAAGTATATTTCATTCGGGTTGTTAGTTAAGAAATAATTCATGCCGGCCATACTTTATTGTTATTCAAATATGGTTAGGTATTATATTCATGAATATTTAACCTCGAGCGACAGCGAGGGGTTAAATCTCATGAATATAATGCCTACCCATATGGATTAAATATTCATGAATATAATACCTACCCATATTTGAATAACAATAAAGTATGGCCGGCATGAATTATTTCGATTCTAATAGGACAAATACGGTAAATTTCAAAAATAAAAAAAAAATAAAAATGTTCATAAAATTTCAAAACTTTCAAAATTTTCATAAAGGTCTGGGAGCTATAAGGGCCAAAATCGGCCCCACCTCAGATGTCGATAAAATTTTCTCCAAAATGTATTCACAATATGTGCTTTTCAGAAATAAATACAGTTACTTAATATGTGTATCTAAGTCCTCACGATTTTACGCCAAAAAATTATATTTTTTCCAATTTTATGGGGGGGGGGGGGGGGGGGGGGAGCGCCGCCTGCGCCCCCCTGGATCCGTCCCTGGGGCATCAATTCAGAAACTTATTAACATTGATCGTCGTCGTAAACTGGTCGAAATTTTGGTATTAATCTTAAAGAAGTAATAGATAGATTTATTTGGACAATAGAACTTTGTCATATTTGAAATTTTTTAAACACTTTTTTAACCGTGCTTTATTCTTAACGACAACCAATGCGATGATATATTCCAGTACATTTTTACGGACAACCATCACAAATCTATAAAAAAAAAATGTCCAATATTTAAAGACCGATTTTTTTTATAATATGGAAATATTTTGGGAAATGGTGTGAAGCAAGATGTTTAATGTGTAACGATTTTAGCAAGGACCCTGTGAGAATTATTTTTGTTTTTTTGAGAAACTGATAACAAGCCTTGGAATCAGATATCCCATAGAAAGTGGTTGTCGATAGATAATTGTTTTACAATCAAGTAGTTAATATATATGTATGATGAGAACAAGTTTACAACCATATGGTTAATCGTGTAGGTAAAATGTGTGTCGCTGCCATGAGTCTATGTATGATTGTTTTGATTGTCACTAGAAAAAGAGGAGATGGTAGATATTATTTTGCTTTGTGACAAACCAACAACAACACTCCTAATAAACTGTTGCTCTCAGAATCTGCTGAAAGTTGTCTTTTACGTGTAAGGAGTGTGTCCTTTACATCCCGCGCTAAGGAATGTATTAAATTCGATCCTCATAGCTGTCTGGTGTCCCTTTCACATAAAGTCGGCGTTTTCCTAGTGAAAGCCATTTGTTATTTTATTTATGTCAAATTCGCAGTCATGTTAGGATTCTAATAATAATAGGATATTATACATTATTATACAGCTATAATTGTAATCCAATCAAAAACAATATGGTTGTGATCGTCTTCCGTAATTAGAATCGTCAAAATGAAATACAACCGAATTAATATCAAATGGCGACTTGTTTCAACCTCATTTAAAATATACCTGGACATTCTTTAATACTTGTACATCACGTTCACGATCTTTTATTACAATATTATTTCACTCAAGTGAACATTTTGTTCCTGTTCTAGTTAAAGGACTTTATCAAACAGAATCATACAGTTTACATGTAATGCAGTTAATACGCATTTAAACCACAGAAGAATATTTCTATTTTCCACACCTTGTGGTGTGGGGTCGCTATTGTGCATGCGAAATATTAATTGCAAACCCCATTGACTGGCTATTTGCTGCCTGTCTAGAATATTTTTTTGTTTTTCTCGATCGACAGTTCAGAAGCTAGAAAACAATATGATGAATATTGTCTGTCAATCATGCAAACAATAACTTATGCACATGACAGAACGCATTTTCAATGCACTACATACACCAACTTATGATCCATCATTTGTTCATTGGAGGTTGATTTAAGAGAATGGAACTGATAGAAGTTAAAAGTTTAATTTGGGCGCAAAAGGGGAAACTTTATATAATTTATGAAAATGTTATGTGAATTCAGTGGCCAACCATCCCAGTCTGATGGCAAAAGAAAAGGTATTGTTCTGATATGCCTAACCTAACGTTGTGTCTGCAATCGACGGAACTTCACATGAGATACAAATTCCATCCAATGAACCCCAACAAAAAACATACTTTCAGCAAACCAATTCTTTTCATTGATTGATATGAAAAGAAAGTTGATAAACAGTGATAATCATAAATTCCATCAATATCAATAAAACAATTACCTTTCATCTTAACTGAACTTGAGCCGTCGTGGTCGTATGGTAGTTGAATTTACAACTACCTGTGCAATCATTGCTTATCACCACTTAAGTTGAGAGTTTGAACCCCATTCATGGCGAGGTGTACTCGATAAAACATTATGTGATAAAGTTTGTCAGTGACTTGCGACAGGTTTGTGGATTACTCTGGGTACTCCAATTTCCGCCACAAAAGTAGTAAATGAAATATTTTTGAAAGTGGTGTTAAACACCTAACCTCCAATGGACAAATGATGGATCAAACGTTTGTGTATGTAGTGCATAACATAAAACACCTTTGGGTCATAATGTGAGAGCTATCTGTTGGATTGTGCCCATATCTACTCCTTTTGGATCAAACTATTTTACTTCATTTTAGAAGTAGCATCGATAGACAGTTAAACGGCTACCTCCGTATCCCTGTAGTAATAACTATTTCAGTATCCCGGAAGAAAATATATAATCAATCATTGGGGGCTTATGAAAAAAAACTATTTTGGATGAAGTGGTGTTTATTTTATTTTTATCTTACATTTGTATATAACTGTTACGTGCCGACATACCATCGTTTTTTACGGCAAAGATTGCTTCTCAAATATCAAAACGTCATCTAAGCGCTTGGAATATTTGAACATTTTCCCGTCGTTTTTCAAGAAATTTAACACCTCGTGAAATCCAAAAAATACTTTAACAATATTTGTGTTTTATTTATTTTAATAATCTGGTAAAATATTTTTCTGGTGCACGACTGGTGCTTAATTTCTTCGAAAACCGTCCAAATATCGCGGGCAAAATTCAACGAAATACAGAAAACAAATAACGCTCATGACGTCACAATGACGTCAAATACGTATCGAGTTTGTTGGAAACAAGTTTTAACATCAAAAGTATGATCTCGTCTATAATACATCAAATTTTAAGATAATGATTCATTAAATATGGGGCCATATATGGCACTTATAGTCCCCAGTTCTTTTTATGGCATTGACGCCGGATTGCATGCACTGAGTTTTTCTCTTGGTTTCAATGTACACAAACTGTATTTAAAATAAATACAATTATTTACAGAAACATAAGTTATTTACTGATGAATTTCATTACTTGAAATGAATCATGAAATGTACAGATTGTGTATATAATGGTCTCATATATACAATCAGAAGAGTGAAAATATTGATTTTAAGGGTCTGGCTGCGGTTATAAATAAATTAATATTTAACAACCTCCACAATCCTCCACCAACAAAATATTTTGATATAATCATTAACCCTCTATACTCAAAACAGCTGCTCAATTTGGTGTTGGTGGAAGATTGTGGAGGTATATAAAATAGCTAAAATGTACATTAAATATGTCGTTTGTAGTCCATTTTTAGCATTATCCGTCTAATTATGATGTCATTATGACGTCATAGCGCACCCAATTTCACGCAAAGTTATATTTTTTGAAATTTGTTTTATCTAACAATTAAATTAGTAAATTGTTTTTATTCTATGTCGAGCATTATTTTTTAATATAATGTGGGGCCAATTTTGCACCTTAACGCCTCTCCCTCTTTCAAAGTTAGAGTAAAATAGAGCCTTATGTAATAAAACAATTACATGTATATAGGTGCTACAGTTTACCAATGATATTAGGTTTAAACCTGGCTGAGGGATGAAAAAATGTCAGCTAAAAGTTTAAATCTTAAAACAGTATATGTATAAACTTTAAAGCATATTTGATAAATGTATCGGTTATCAAGCGTAAGTCAGAGTAAATTGATTTCAGAATCATTGATTGTTGAGCAGGTAAAAAGATGGCGCTGTGATGAGATATAGATATGGATGTTTCCATTTTGACAACGAAAAATAGGAGCTCCAGCAAGCTGTTTCCTTCTTGTAAAAAAAACGTCCAGCAGCTAAAGCTATGAGTTCGATTTTCTCTAGTGGCGATACGCGAGGTGTATTCAATACAACTTTATGTGATGGTTAGCCAGTGTCTTGCGGAATGCCCTTGGTTCTCTCTGGGTAATCCAGTGTCAATGCCGGTGGTCCTCTCTGGGTAGTCCAGTGTCAATACCGGTGGTTCTCTCTGGATTGTCCGATGTTAATACTGGTGGTTCTCTCTGGGTACTCCGGTGTCAATGCCGGTGGTTCTCTCTGGGTAATCCGGTGTCAATGTCGGTGGTTCTCTCTGGGCACTCCGGTGTCAATGCCGGTGGTTCTCTCTGGGTACTCCGGTGTCAATACCAGTGGTTTTCTTTGGATATTCTGGTGTCTAACACCAAGTAATACATACCGCCATGATATAGCTGCAATATTGTTGAAAGTAACTTCAACCACCCATACCTCTCTTTTCTATCAATGTTCTTACCTACGTCACAGTTTTCATCATAAGTGTTTGTTTTCCAACTCGGGCAACAAAAGGATCATGTCCAGTAACCTGTTTCCACGAGCGACATCTTGTAAATAAAAATAAAATATCTATTAGAGTGCATGGTAATAGAAGCAGGGCCACTGAGAGGGGGGTCAGCCGGGACAGCGCCCCGGGGCCCATGACAAATAAACAAGTAGAAAGCTGTTTTCTAAATCAGAGTTCATCAATTCATTTTTGTTGTACTGATTCCTTGCTTATGACACATCGTGGTGGACTTAGTTTGAGTATGATTATTTGGAGGAGGGGGTGGCAAGTTTCCTTTTGCCCTGGGACCCAAAAATTTTCTTTCCGACCTTGAATAGAAGTATAATCCACAAATTAAAAATTCAACCAGTGAAATATATGATTAACAGTAATAAAGTAACAAAAGGTCGGATAATAAGAATCCCCAAGAAAAAAAGCAAGCGAGATCATGTACTGTACAATGGATCAGCCTCTCCTATGCATGAAGCATATAATTGGTCAAAATATGGAGCATTTCCTATTTTATGGGACCATTTCAATCAAAACAATAAAAAATTTAATTAAAAAAATAAATCAGAAATCTACAGAAGCGCATTGAGGCGAATTTTTTTTATTTTTCAAAAGGTCAACTTTAATCTTGGTAATTCCAATTTTAGAAAGAAATCGTATAAATTGCTAATATTGTAGAATGTCTGACGAATATCAGCAACATTTACTCAGTCGATTAAAACATAGGCACATGCTTCCACTTATACCCCCTCTCACACAACGCTCCCAAGCCCCAGTATTGTTGTGACCCCTATATGAACAAGTTGTTTTACCTTTTCTTATCTGAAACCACTAAACCATTGTACAGCAAACTATGTTTGAACCCAAACTATATACCGGTATGGATAATCATTGGATGGTCCAATACAAACCTTTATTTTTTGTCGATCAGACATCCAAGATGGCAGCCACCACAGGACACATTTAAAGTGTGTGTTATTATTGTGTTTGTCGGAAATCCGAGATGGCTGCCATCTAGGACCTAGCTTCAACATAGGATCAGATGAGAATGTGAAAATAATATTATAAAATTCTCAGACCTAGATGTAGATTTATTTAATTAATTAATTTAACATTACGTAAATAGTCGCATTCATTTTTTCTTTGGATTGGATATCCAAGTGGCCGATTCCAAAGAATCGATTTGTGGAATTGATTGCTAAAAAAAATAGACCTGCTTAAGGAATTGTGTATATAATATAATTGTGGAAAAATTAAAAAGTATAACGCCAGTATCGAAGTATTGTGAAATACCTACCTTCTCGTTTTCATTCCCCGCCCCGCAAAGTACGTTTTCGAACCCGCCTAGTCAGGAAAAGCAGGGGAAAAAACGAAAAGTCTTGTGCCAATCCGCCCGTGTTTTATCCAGTTGCATTCACCACTACAAAAATTCTGGTATTTTGTAAATGCGATGCAAATAGTTGAATTCAAAAATCGCATTACATCACTGCCAAGACTTTTACAGGACTTGACTGTATACATGAGTAACACGGCGAGTGTCTTATAAGAAGCAGGAATTGCTTACCCTTCGCCAGCTTCCGAGTTCAATCTCGCTTTACATTGCTAATCATTTTTATTTTGTTGTTGTCCTATTATGCGCTTTACCTTCTGAGTTTCCTGTTGTTATGTCCGTTACGATTTCCGTATAACAACGATGTTTGATTCGTCTTTACCTCCAGTTGTTTGTAGGAGAGCTCATGTCTTATTTACGTTATTTGTGTTTGTTTACGTATAGTGATATCTAACACATATTGTGTTGTGTTTTTGTTTTGTTTGTCTTCGTCTTGTTGCCAGTTTCTCTTGATTGTCCATTTTCGATTGCCCCTTCGATATTCTCTAGCGTATAAATATAGCCGTCGACTTTGATGGCAAATATCAAATTGAATAGATTTACAATTTATGACAGCAAATTGGTAAATTGACGTTGACAAGTATTCAAATATTCTGTAAATTCCAAATTGCCATACAGGGGCCGTCGTGGTCGTGATCATATGCTTGTTGGATTTACCTACATGTATGCAATTAGTGCCTATCACCACTGATGTTGTGAGTTTGAATCTCGATCAGGGAGAGGTGTACAATATTTTGTGATAGTTTGTCAGTGACTCGCGACAGGTCGGTGGTTTTCTCCGGGTCCTTCGGTTTCCTCCACCAATAAAATTGACCGCCACGATATAACTGAAATATTGTTGAAAATGGTTTAAAACACCATCAAACAGACAAACCCAAATTGCGATGTATACTCACCCAGACCATGTAGCATAAGCACATCGCCATTCCCATCTCCAATCACTCACCTTGACACTACAAACTTTCCTGAAAATAAAATATGAAATCAGTCACAAATTCAAACATCATTTTTTTTTTGCTGTCTATTGTATGAATTTTAAAGAAATAATAATGTTCCCTTTCACTTCCAACTACAATACGATCACGACCACGAGGGCTCCTTGAGCGGGAAAGATAGTGTCATTATATAAAACTGATTGTGTCACCGGATGAAACATTATTGACATGCTTGATTGATTGGTGATTGTAGATTAACGTCAAGTGAGCAATATACCAGATATGTATATTTATATATGTATGTATTTGGCATTCATCTGCGATTTTTTTAGGAGGAATTATGTATTAAATTAACCCCCCACACCAATAGCGGACAGCCCTTTCGAAGGAGTTATGCCCCTGAAATATTGAACTCGCTGGATATAAACCATAGTTTCATTGCTATTATTCTTACCAAAGCTCCAAAGAAGTGGTCGTCTTTGTCGTCATCGTATGGTAGTTGGATTTACAACTACCTTTGCAATCAGTGCCTATCACCACTAAAGTTGTGAGAATCCCGTTCATGGCGAGATGTACTAGATACAACATTATGTGATACAGATTTCAGTGACTTGTGACAGGTGGATGGTTTTCTCCGCGTGAAATACCATACACCGCCAAATGTAACATATTCATTATTACAGGACAAAGGTAGACAACTGTCTTTCCCTATGTTAACGGCTTGAATACTCTCAATGTTTCATTATAATAATTGTATATTCTCTCTGGAAAAACAATTTAAGAATACATATTAATTTTAAAATGGCGGTCGTTGTTGTGATTGTATGGTAGTTGTATAAAACAATCAATGCCTATCACCACTAAAGTTGTGAGTTCGAACCCCGTTCATGGCGAGGTGTCCTAGAAACAACATTATGTGATACAGTTTTTCAGTGACTTGCGGCAGGTCGGTGGTTTACTCCGGTTTCCTCCACCAATAATACTAACCACCACGATATAACTGACATATTAACACCATAACGCACCCATAAAACTAAGATTCCAAAGCATGCTTTAATACTCAAAGTGAATACAAAATGTATATAGATTATTATATCTAAATACTGTTGAAACTAAATGTTCATTGTATGAAATCATTATAGAGTATGGGTTAAATTGTAAAAAGGAAGTATTGTATGCCTGATTTGTTTTTTTAACTCGACATATTATGAGCCTTTTAAATGACGGGGTTTCATATGTTGAGCTACCATGGGGTACTTAGGTTGAAGTTGTAGTTGAAAAAGAAGAAAAAACGGGAGAATAAAAACGATGCTTTCATAACTTTTCAACAATTTAAAGTCATGACATCATATAATGTCGTTTTAAACGGATTTCTATTGGTTAATGATAAACAATGAAGGTCTGTTTTACAAGTGTTTTCTTTAGATAGGACCAATAGAAAGTCGTCCCATGTTGACAAGGAAGAGTTTACATTTTATCCGTAACATAAAAAAGTAAAGATTCAAGATTACATAATATGGATTTAAACCATATTATGAAATTGATCTGTTCTGTCTCTATTGTAGATATCGTTTTTGTAGTTTGGTCAAAAATCGACGGTTTGCAAATTCGTTGTTTATCTACCGTCTATATAATAAATTTACAAATTCACTGATCATAGCACATTCACAATAGGTTTACATTTGATCCCGTGTTGCAAATTCGTTCTTATCTGGTGTTTGTTTGTTTATTTGATGGTGTTTAGCGCCACTCTCAATAATATTTCAGCTATCTCGTGGCGGTCGGTTTCATCAGTGGAGGAAATCGGAGAAAACCACCGACCTGTCCCAAGTCACTGACAAACATTATCACAAAATGTTGTACACCTCGCCTTGATCGAGATTCGAACTCACAACATCAGTGGTGATAGGTACTAATTGCATAGGTAGTTGTAAATGCAACTACCATACGATCACGGCCATGATGGCCCCTTCTTAACTACTGCCTATGTAGGACATTGAGCGTATACGAACATCGCTCATAATAGTACATTCACAAAAGGTTTACATTCGATCCTGATTTCATCAAATGACACTCCATAGGGCCTTGTAATGGATGTCGTGACAAAGGATTACACAATTCAATGCACCAGCAATTTTCCAACAAAAACATCACAACTAAGCGCATAAAATTTATATAGACTATTTGTCTAGTTAAAACAGAAAGAGTAAGACATTTTCTTATTTTTGTTGCAGGTTTTCACGAGAGGATAATTCTATTTGTCAAACTAAATGTTTACAAACAATTACAAACTTATATAATCAAGTGGATCTCAGGTCATTTACTTTTTTAGTTTGTAATCAAGTACATCCAGACCCAAACCTGAAGATATCGTCAATTATGATCCTTGTACCTTTGATTGAATTAATGGTTGGTTTGTGGTGTTTAATGCCACTCTCAACAATATTTCAGTTATATCGTGACGTTCAGTTTTATTGGTTGGGGAAAACGAAGTACCCGGGGACAACCACCGACCTGCCGTAAGTCGCTGATAAACTTTTCACATAATGTTGCATCGAGTACACCTCGCCTGGGTGGGATTCGAACTGTTTGCATTAAAGCCAGTATTCTATAACTAGAACACCAGTAGGAGGAACTCATTTAATTCGGACCAATCTGGAGGATGCACCTTTCAGAGGGGTTGTAACATTCACCGGAGAAACTATCTCCTATTTCCATACCCTGAGTTTCATCGGGCCCTTTGTTTTTATAACATATAACTGACAACATATTTTTTGCTACCCTATTCAGAGTTAGACCCTTTGGTTTGCTTGCTCTCAAAAACGTTAGACATTATTTGGCTTCCCAATCGTTTGTCTATGAGCTTACCCGATGAAGGTTATTCCAGAAACGCGCCTTGTGCACTAAAATAGATATCTACGATTTCATTTTTGATACATTACCACATGGTTCATGCTTGCTAAGGGGATTGCAGTATGGTAGTTTAATTCACATCTACCGAGGTTTGCAGGTACGATTCCTACAGTGGCGAGGTACAGGACCGGCCTGAAGCCAATTTGACCAAAAAACTGGCCCTGGTGAGTTGTGCACCTTTATATGATAACTTGTGGCATAAACCTAATCACCACTATGCAACTGAAATAGTATGGAAAGTGGCGTTGAACACCCATAAATTTAACACTGCTCCCATTATCACAGATAAATGACATGCAATTCTTACAACAATTTGTTGCGTTTTGTTACATGTTTCCATGGAAACTAGTGGATTTTGAAATAATATTACAGATATTTCACATTCAATTTAATAGCAAGTCCCTTTTTTCACAGATGTAATGATATAGTAATAAAGGATATGAATGTAAATGCGTTTCTACTTAGAACATGAGAGACCGTGTATCCATTACGTCTCAGTGAAGCCTTGGCCGATTAACCTAAATACGAACAGATTTTTGGAAATAAAAATATGAACAATTCGGGGGTAAAGTGTGAAAGTGGAACAGGGAATTAAATGTACAACAAACAAACAAATAACAAACAAAAAAACAGAGTGTTATTTCAGTACAAGGAAGTACTCTGTACTATCTTTGACATATAATGCCTATTAAAAGTATCCAATTATTCTTTCATACAATAATTAGCATAATAACGTCGTAAACATTTAATGTCGTAAACATTTTCCAAACATTTTATAATACAGTATTTATTTTGCAAGGTATTATATCTCAGGTTGATAGCTATATAAATATATATTATATAATATAGATATCAAATTAAATTTTATTGCTAAAAATATCCATACTTTGTTGTATTTTCTGTCACTTCCTGTTACTATAGCTATAAATTTTAAAGGAAAACTCCAGTCAGTTGAACAATTGTTATAATTCAATAAATTGTAACTTTTTATTCGTAAATAACTAACTATTAAACAAAAAACACCTTTATTAACATTAATATACCCAATTAGAAATATGAATATTTGGAATTTCCTGTCGTAGTGTAAGCGGCCATGACACCTCTTCATGTGAAGTCAGGGAGACGGATCATGTTAGTTGAATAAATAATGTATCTGACTCTTCCCAACATCGAGCCCTTTTGTTTATGTTTTAATAACAGATCAACTGCAATACAATGTTAACAATTTGTATATCGTCCTAATTTTTTTCTTAATATTCCCATCCCATGTTACATTTTCATAAAACAAATGAGTTTATTGGTATTTTTTTTTAGGGGGGGGGGGAGGGGGTATTTACGTATAATTACACCTTATATAAGAATCCTGGATTTTGATTGGTTGATAGCCGGTGTATTTTTCGTTTATTTTCATATTTAGGATTAATTTCGTTCATTTTTGCCGCTGCCGGGGTATTTGCATGAGGATTTAACTTTTTTACCCTCTCGTGCATCAAACCGCCAAATTCATTCGGAATATTTCTTCTTTACCTTAATACGTAAAGTAACGTGATTAATCAAATTTGAAACCCAGAAGTGTTCCGAAGTAAAGGATTTAACTGTTTTCCCTCCTCCGTGGTATTGGCGAAAACTTATTTCACTATTGTCATTGATTGGAATAAAGACTAATGATATAATTTGTAAAGCTGGGGTTCTATGTAAACAAATGTCAAAATAAGAAGGGGCACGAGTGAAAGAAGTTCATCACTATAGCTAGAGTGAGTGAGTGATTGTTGTTTAATGCCAACTCAGCAATTACAGCTATATCATGGCGAAAACAAGTTAATTTTCAATGATATGATGATGAGGTCCGCTTTGTTCTGGACAAACACGCTGAGTTGGATTTGCATAGTGCTAGCTCACTGAAACAACAGTCCGCGGATAGACATGTCGCTCCACTCGGACACATTATTCTGATTTCGAGCCAACCAGTCTGCTCTTACTCATTAATGCTGCGTTCTTACCGGAGAAGCAACAAATACAAATTTTATAGTCTTTGAAAAATACTGAGAAATTCCAATATAAAATGTAGAGGACGTAGAAACTTTCTGGTGGAATATACTAACAAGGTTAATAACATCTCCAAGAATGGTTCGACCAAATTGTTTTGACGACTTGCGGGTTTTTACATGGTGATTAGCAAGCATGCAAATTTCAGGGAAATCCCATTTGAAGAATTAATCTACGTGATAAAGGACAATAACTCCTTCAAAATCGGCGTAACATTACGAGAATCTTCATGTTGTAATAAGTAATCATGCAAAGTGTTGAAGAATTCCTGAGTAAGCTGTAGGAGCAGTTGTGTATGCAAAGCTACAAACGGACATAACTTAAACGATATATCACCACCAAAAGGGGAAATGGAGGAGGTGCAAATTGTTTTATATGTCTCGGTTTTTATTGTAAATGTTCATTACTATTTATCATCTCAAATCGGTTAAAGGCGTGAGTTTCGGACCCCGATCCCAACCAGGATCAACCTTTGACCCACTTGCAGCCGTAGATATCCATATAATATTGTGCACCTCGTTGCTTTGTGTGTACACTTGCCGCGACACTGAGGACTAAAATGTAAACATTGTTGCACCGGTATAATTTTGTTGCTTAAATGGAAACGTCGATATCGAATGTCATGCGCACGAAGCGTTTCTGGAATAACCTTCGGGTACGATCATATTCAAAAGATTGGAAAGTCAAATAATTTAAAGTCTTTGGGAGCCTGTAAACCAAAGAACCTAAACATGAGAGCCAAAATCGGTTAATGTCACCTTTGCCTGGAGGAGGAAAACCTTAGTTTTATTAATGATTATATAATTTAGGAACTGTAAATTTCAATAGTAGATATATCTAATAAACCATGTCAGGGCCTAAAGCACTAACTAATGGACAGATGATACACTCGGGGACTAATAGTCCACCAGCAGTGGTCGGGTACGCTCATAATCAAAAGGTTGGAAAGCCAAATAACTCTCTTTCAACAATATTTCAGTTTTATCATGGCCCCAAGTTGTATTGATGAACGACTTTTATATTATATCGATCGCATGTGTCCACCCACAAATAAATTCAGCTGAAACGCCCTTTCTCTTTATCACATGTTACAGAAATCAGACAAATACACAAGATTAAATTCAATTTCATTCCTTATTATATGTGTTTTCTTTGCGCGATTACATATACATGAATACAAATGTAGTTCTCGTATGAATATATCATTGTGTGACTGTGACACTTGTGACAGTTATTTAAGGAATAATTTAATTTGATGTGAATACCGTACCGTGGCTGCAATCTGATAGACTGATCCGCCTGGAGAAAAGTTGGTTATACTTGATAACCTGGGTTGGTATTGTGACGTCACCAACGTATTCATTCGCCAACGACAAATTCAAATAGTCACATGAAATAATCGTAAATAAAATCGAGGAATCATTAAATTTTGCTATAAAAATTAAATTGTAAGGAATATTTGAACTTTTTGAACAGGTTATACTTGCATAACCTGGTTGGGAACAGCTTACGCTTTTCATATACCTCTTCGTGGTTTATTAAGCGTAAACTGCCCCAAACCAGGTTATATTGTATATCATCGTATTAAAGGACTTTAAACTGTATATATTTTAATGGTTAAATCTCAAAGTAATGCTGTTTACAGGATGGTTATCATACTTTATCAGGAACCATGTCGTGATGAACCGTTCACAGCTTGTTTATAATTTTATTAGCAAAACAGATAACCGATGTTATAACCATGATACAAGTTATTATTACATGACTGTAATGTTTTAGCTTGCATATGATTGGCTTAAAACTGATTAAGAGGTTCTGAGTACTTGCGATATCACCCGCTCGGCTACAAATAGAACCTGGCAGGTGTCCGGAAAGTGATATCACCCTCACAAGGTATAAAAATAGATGGGGAAAACCGGACTTTTGCTATCCTATCAAATTCGTTCTTTCGTTGTTCAATAGCCAATGAGATTGCGCTTAATATTTGTTTTTCGGTTCAATCATAAACAAACGCTCCAATATTGCGATATGTTATTGATATGAGGATGAATTTGTAAGTAGATAACAATAAAACCTGTTCATGAAATAAAATAATTATTGACTTTGGAATAGGTTGCTATCTGGTTTATCAACCGTTAAAAACCTACATTCACCTCGCCTGTGGCTCGGTGAATATTACATTTTTTTCAGGTTGATATTTCCAGATAGCAACCTATTCCAAAGTCAATAATTGTATATTATACTGTCTGTGAGATAATATAACAAAAATTGTCTCAGAAAACATAAGTCACACCAGGTGAAAAGAAATACCGACAAAATAGTGGGTTTTATATAAATATGATATTATATACATGTATGTGTATCTGTAATGCAAAAATATGCGAGTTACTTTATATATGAACTGTTAGTTATCCTATATAACTAATAGAATTGATATTTATTAAAGAATCGATCAAGAATAACAAAAATGGCAAGATATCAAAAGGACGTTGACATTTTTTAAAAATTGACTAATACTTTACTGTTTTCTATAAACTACGAAAATGAAACTAGAATATTAATGTGTTCAGAAATAGCAATAGTGAAAATGCAAATATCTCACAAAAGTTAATATACTCCATCCTAAATAACAGTGAAGCATTAAATAAAGTATACATTAACTATTAAAGCGGACATCATGTATAATATTGAACTGTCATCGAACTCAGCATTTTGATAAAAAAAAAGTTGCATAGGATTTTTGTAAATCCTACAATTAACACTGTGTACAAACTGACCCGGCAAATAATGTTTGGACTCGTGCATATCTAATTCCGGAACGGAACCGGACTGTAAGAAGGCAAGAAGAAGGTAAGAATTCTGTTTATTTATTTGTTTTTTGCATGAACTTTGGGAAAATAAATACTTTATTAATCATTTCCTGTTGTCAGATGAAACATTTTGGCTATGTCATCGTATATTAATTGAGAAATAAGCGATAATGTGCCGCAAAATGACGATCAGCTTGACCCCAACCCCGAATTTCGCTCAGTTTCTCTTTGAATTGCTCACATTGAATGGAACGAAATGAATTAAAGGAACGATTGATGAATAAAGATGACAAGAATCGTCACTTTGTGCTTTTAATTATTGATATAAGTAAGCACGGGGCGAAAGCAATGGGTCATGTCTTTTTTTTTTATTTTTCGTTTTCTTAATAGATAAATTTATACATGTAAGCACAATCATATAAAAACCGGAAGTTTAATTTGATTTACATGACGTCATCTTATATTTTTCTTATTTTAAGAAGCCCGGCGGATGCACACTTCTGTACATGATCTTCGTAAACATTGAACATCTACACCTATCTAAAAGAAAACAAAATATACGATCTCGTACACCATAGTTTGATAGTTCTTCTTCCGGTTACGTAAAACATTCAACAAAGTGAAAATTACTTGCATAGTTACATTTAATTTTTCAATTATTGTATAATTTTTACACTTTTTTCCCTGATTATTTTTTCAGTTTAAGATAATAAAAAAAAAAAGAAGAAAAAAAAAATATTTGAAAAAGGTTAAGCTGACAAAATGTTGAGTGAGATGATCAATGAAGATATCTACATTAAGACTGTGATCAATCTGTGTGTTCCATTCAGGGAAAGTTCTGCTGAAGAAGAATTATTTGTAACGAAGATATCTACATTGGGACTGTGAGCAATCTGTGTGTTCCATTCAGGGAAAGTTCTGCTGAAGAAGAATTATTTGTAACGAAGATATCTACATTAAGACTGTGATCAATCTGTACGTTCCATTCAGGGAAAGTTCTGCTGAAGAAGGAGTATTTGTAACGAAGATATCTACATTAGGAATGTGAGCAATCTGTGTGTTCCATTCAGGGAAAGTTCTGCTGAAGGAGTATTTGTACGCGAGTATTTTTTGCAGGATATGTGAAGATATGTATGAGGTTGCGATGTGATGAGACGAGTTCTTAACCGTCTGTGTTGTGATGGTTGCCAGCTCAGATCAGAAAGCATGTTTGTTAGTTACACTGCTGGTGTTGTAGGAATTGTTGTTTGTGTATCTGGCAGTTTGATCTTTCCTAAACAGTGTACTTGTTCTTTTATGTGAGGATCCCAGACAGTGCTACAGTATTCTAATTTCAGTTTTAGTACTTTGTAAGCTCTTTTTATTCACTGCTTTAGAGTTTATGTTCATGTGTATACGTAGTAGGAGTGAGAAATGCATATTTTACATAATAAATACATAACACATATATATCCTCTATTATTGTGATGTGTGTCCATTTGTTCAAATTCATATGTTTTGATAAATTATCTTTACGCTATCATAACTTTTGAAGAATTTCTATTGTGTTGAATAGAAATGTGATATTAAGGACCTTCAATTTTTATTTTATTTATACATTATTAAAACAATAAATAAACAAAATAAATTAATTAATATGCAAAAATAAACAAATTTGG
Source organism: Bathymodiolus brooksi (assembly GCA_963680875.1). NCBI lineage: Eukaryota > Metazoa > Mollusca > Bivalvia > Mytilida > Modiolidae > Bathymodiolus > Bathymodiolus brooksi. The sequence goes on from OY804587.1 coordinate 69,722,068, forward strand.
ATATTTATTTAATCAGGCATCTTTCGTTCTTGACACACATACATAAAAACTTCGACAAAACAAGTCACCTTTAATAAAACTGCGTTTTCATGTTTTAAAGAACGGAATTTTTTCTTGTTTAATATGTTATGTTTATTTTTCGCAATATCAAATGAAACTTTAATCACATATACTAAATTCAAGCAACGTATAGATAATGACTACAAGTCTTTTAACTCTAGCCCATATCAATGTTCAGCATAATGACGGATCTCAACAAAGAACATGTCGAACGTTGCGTTTGAACAAGGAATTAAAAATTTCACATCAGATTGGTATGGTGACATTAGGAAAAGTGGAAATGCATTTTCATCTACGAATCAGATTATGACATTCATTTTCAAAGATGATAACTTTGTGTACATTGACAGGTGTTGATGTTCGTTATACAATATTTTGTGATAAACTTTATGCAAGAGCAAAACATGGAGTATCACTGTCGGTAGCGAATAGTTATTAGAAGTTAAATGGTATTTATTCTAAATACCTATACCGTGAACGCATTGAAACATAATGGAGGCAAAGCAGAAAAATAGACTTTCTGACTCAGCCAGTCCAATCGAGATTTAGGATTAATTCCTGAATTGCACCAAAACATAAGAGACATGCCTATCCCGGGGGAGTACAAAGAGATACAGTAAGGGTTTTGCTCAATGCAATTTATTTTAAAGGAACTTGGAAAAGAGTTCGTTTCATCCTATGAAAACATGAAAACGAAATTTTACTGTTCAGAAACAAGTCGACAGGACGACAAGTACACGTGATGTAGAATCTGGAGAAAATTTACTTCTCGATTGCAAAATTCTGAAGCTTCCGTAAGCTTCCGTACAATGGGGAATCTGTCAATTGTGTTTGTTGCATTAAATGAAGGAAGAAGAGTTTCAAGATACCAAAGGGGTAATCAGAATCCGTAAATCGAATAAGAAATGACCAAAAGAAAAAGTACAAAAGTACAAACAACGATCTACAAATTAAAACATACACATAAAACTAAAGATCGAGTAACACGAACCCCACATAAAACCGGGTGTGAACTCATGTGCTCCGAAAGGATGAGCAGTTCCTGCTCCACTAGTGGCACCCGTCTTGTTAATTTAGTTACAAACTCGGTGATAAGTCATGAATGAGGAAAGGACCGGAGAGTGTCTACGACAGGTGGAACATATCCGTGGTCATTTGTGACACAGATTTTCCATAACGGCCAACAAAGTCATGGTGGTGACCGTAAAACTTTCGAACCCTTGGTTCAGTAGCGTCCTTGTTAACAGCAACCCTCTATCAAGGAAATCATGATAGGGAACACAAGCTCTGGATTATCGTATCAACTGAGATATATATACTCCATATGTAGGTGCTTCTGGAATGTTACTACATATAAATGGAAAGTTCACAATGGGAAAATTAAAATCATCTCTTCTGTCGTAAAGTTTCGTTCTTAACCGCCCCTCACTGTCAATTTCAATGTGCAGGTCAACGTATGAAGCAAACCTATCTGTAGCTCAATGGCCTTTCCCAACTTCAAAGTAAACTGACAATTGCTTCGTTCAAAAGACTATTCTCTTCCTTGAATTTGCAGAAGACTAACATAAACATACCCACATTCAGTTTCGATGCTGACTATAAACCTAAACCTACATTGATAGCTTTGGTGATGACACAAATATTGGATCCATCATGTTCCGACTTCAGTCGAATGGTGACAGCACCGTCAAGGATTGATGTTTACAAACGAGTAAGTGAATGAGGCAGCTGTAGCGACAACGATAACTACTTTTGGAGGAAATTCTATTGCACAAAACAGAGATCGAGGAACCTCCGATGTCAGAGCATGAAAATGCATTCGATCAATTTGTTTCCACCATCCAAGAAGACTTGCTGATACACAAGAAAGTGTTCTACCTGAACCACCTACTGGAGAAATTTGTACCTTTCCTCCCTGAAGATATGCGCGAAATTTACACAACGTATCGGCTTCAGCAAAAGTTGGAGAAACACTTTGGTGATGCTATCGTTATTCAATGTCAACAAGGGCAGGGTATGTCTAATATCGTGTACAGCTCCATTTGTCTCTCTGAAGCTATCGACAAGGCCAACCGTCTGAAGGTTGATATGAAGTCTATCAGAACCCATGATCTTAGCGATGCTTCTTCATCTGTTTGTGATGAAGATCTCATACTTCACAAAGCTTTAGATGTGAAAAAGTTCCCCAATTTTGGTGATCTAGCGATCTTCTATTTGAAACATTTGTCGATGCTCTTACAGTCTGCGGAAACAATTGTAGATGTCTTTGATAGGTATGACCTTAAGGACTCTATCAAATCTGCTGAAAGAGAATGTCGCTCTCAAGCAGCTGGTGGACACATGATCTATCATGTAAATGAAGGCAACAGCATCCCAGACTGGAAAAAATTCTTGTCGATCAATAGAAATAAGCAGGAATTGATCAGCTTTCTTGGAGAATTTATTTCAAAGTTCGTCAACGCCAATAATCCCTTGCCTGTTGGACAAACTTTATATTTAGCAGGGACTTTCCGGAATCCAGAGGTCATGAAAAAAATAGCAGGTGATCAAGTTACAGACTGTGTAGATTTGTTCAGTATCCAAGAAGAGGCAGATACTATAATTATTTTGCATGCCCTTTATGCTGACGAACAATTTGGTAAGTCTAGTGTTAAAGGCAGAATCATTATCAAATGTTCAGACACTGATGTGTTAGTTCTTTGTGTCCATTACTATCCACGCATGCAGAACACGGATTAACTATGGCTTTTGATGGGTTCGGTTACTAGCATTAAGGATGGTAGGCGATATATACCAGTTCATGACTTGTGTAGTTCTCTGTCGAGCATAATTTGTGAAATTCTCCCAGCGGTTCATGCTGACTGGTTGTGATACCACTTCTGCTATCTTTGGTTTTGAAAAACAATCTGTTTTTAAGCTGATTAATTCTTCATCTGCTGAGCTTTCGGACCTTTCACAGCTTAAGGACCCAGATCTTGAATCCTCAATATGTGTTGGAAGAAAAGTTGTGCAAAGTTGTATGACCCAAAAGCAAAGTATAAGTCTTGCCACACCAATCTGAATAAGCTACGTGTCAGACTTGCTACCAGCAAAGACTGCTCCCTTGTTCGCATTCCACCAAGTGAATCGGCATTTAAACAACACGTCCTGAGAGCTTCCATTCAAACAAAGACGTGGATGACATCACACCAAGCAAAACCACCAGTAGCTTCACCTTATGACTACGGTTAGCAAAAAGGTAGCAACGGTCCATCTCCAATTTTGTTCTCTGGTCTGATGTCATCAGACTTCCTTCAAGATTTGATTTGTTCGTGCAAAGGTAGAAAGATATGTAGCCGAGAATATGTTTGCTACGAACAAAACCTCTGTTGTACAGAATTATGTCCTTGTCAGGGCAATGATCTATGCTTAAACATAATTACAAGCCAACAGAACCCTGATGATGACGACGAAGAAGCGTCATCTGATGATTAATTTGAAGGCGGCAGTGGGTAGATGAAATGGAATTGTGAATTTTGATGGATATGAAATATGAATATGTATATACATGTATGTAGTCCACAATCAAAACCCATGAAAATAAAAAAAAATAAATTAAATAAAATAAAAAAAAATAAAAAAAAAAGAACAACAAATAATATCCTACCAGACGCCCCTCCGACCTTGACGTGGTTGGTAGGCTTTTAACAAACAGGAGGCCCAAGTTATTGTGATTTATGGATGATTTGTCAATGATGTCCATTTTCACCCTTTTTATGATGATATTTTTTTCGATCTTCTATACTTCCTACTCACAAATATTTTTTTTTAACTTTTCTTCAAATATATGTGCTTGAATAAATAATAATCCAAATATACCATATTTATGGTTCAAAACAATTTTAAAAATTTGTTTTATAACATGCATCGCTGTTTTACCACGGCCTTAACGAAGACGTCAATATGACGTCACACATCTCGTTGTTTTTTATCTGATGTGAGTTGGAATGGAAGAAATATTATTAACATTGGATGCATGGTGCATTTAAGCATGCTGCGTTAATTAATTGCTTCAAATTAGCTCATTATGTAACATGAGGGTTTTTGAAAATTTTCATATTTGACCTTTGACCCGGATTTAAAAGAAATTGCACCATATTTAACCTCTACGACCGGTGTCCTATAATTATTAGCTACCATAATTATTAGCTACTTTTTGACGTTCGGAACTAGATTTTCGTAAACCACAAAGGTGTTCCAAATGATAGCCATGAAAATTAGCTACCTTAATAATACATTAAAAGTACTATGCCAGTTATTCCCCTTTTACCATGTTTTGATAGATTCTTGGTAATTAGTATTTTTGAACGAAAAAAGGGGGGTGGATGCAGGCGAGGAAATCTATTTAATTATATAGATTTATCCAAGAAATTGATAGCAAACTCCTATTCATTCATTTACACCAAGGATTTATATATATATATATATATATATATAAATCCTTGTTTACATGGAGCAAAATCTGGATGAAAATAAGTTATTTCGATATAAAATATATGATTGATTGGTTGATTGATTGATTGATTGATTGCTTGGTTGGTGTTTAACGTCCAGCGAGCAATTTTTCAGCTATATTCAGGACGAGAACATTTAAAAATTTAAACGCCACGGGACTCGAAACAAGGAAAGGTGTATGGGAAGGGACGAATAATTTAGCCAGTGCAACAGGTCTCATCATGAGCATACTGGGTTCTTTAACGTGCGAAGAGGATGGCAATCTCTCAACACGGGACCTCGGTTTTATTTACGTCTCGTCCGAAGGACGGGTTGGTTGTGAATTTATACATCCCGCACAACCGACGGACGCCCCTTCAAGCCGAAGAAGCTCTCGGTCCCATTTCTATACACCGGGTTTCCCGCGGGGTTATATATATATATAATATAAATAAATTCAAGTCTAATAATATTTTTAAAAAATTATATATTTATAGTGACATGAACAAGTTTCTATATATCAATCACCGTATTATTTATCTGTACATAATGCATTTTCTGCTTTGCATATATACAAAAATGTGTATATCTATTCCATTTATATGTGTATTATCATAATGTGTAATATTGAATTAATTAATAAACTATGTTTATACTATATCCATTCCAAAGAAATAAGATGCTTTGTTATAACAAGCAATAACGCTCCTGTGGTGAAATAGCTACGAGTACTCGCATCATGTGCGGTAGATCGTGGTTTCGATCAACGATCTGATCAAACCAAAAACTATACAATTTATATTGGCACATGGCGTAAAAGAATAAAGGCAGAGACTAGTCAGCATAATTTCTTCATTACATGGGATAGAAGTCGTGAAGTTTTCCATGAATATAAGCTATCTTGCATCTGTCCAGTGTATGACATAGGTTTCAAAGTGTTATCCATGAAAATAAACTACCTTGCACCGTTCAAACATGAGCATAAGCATCTGAAGCTTGTCCATGAAAATTAGCTACTCGACCTTTCTTCATTGCATGGAATAGGAGTCATGACGTGTTCCATGAAAATAAACTACCTGGCACCATTCAAACATAAGCATAAGCATCAGAAGTTTGCCCATGAAAATTAGCTACCTCTCATTCCTTCGTTTCATGGTCCATGAAAATTAGCTACCTGCCCATAAAAATTAGCTACCTCGCATTCCTTCGTTTCATGGTCCATGAAAATTAGCTACCTGCCCATAAAAATTAGCTACCTCTCATTCCTTCGTTTCATGGTCCATGAAAATTAGCTACCTGCCCATGAAAATTAGCTACCTCTCATTCGTTCGTTTCATGGTCCATGAAAATTAGCTACCTCGCATTCCTTCGTTTCATGGTCCATGAAAATTAGCTACCTCGCATTCCTTCGTTACATTGGATAGGAGTCATGACGTTTTCCATGAAAATAAGCTACCTTACATCTGTTCAATGTATGACACAGGTGTCAAAGTGTTATCCATAAAAATAAACTACCTGGCACCATTCAAACATAAGCATAAGCAACAGAAGTTTGCCCATAAAAATTAGCTACCTCTCATTTCTTCGTTTCATGGTCCATGAAAATTAGTTACCTGCCCATGAAAATTAGCTACCTCGCATTCCTTCGTTACATTGGATAGGAGTCCTGACGTTTTCCATGAAAATAAACTACCTTATATCTGTTCAATGTATGACACAGGTGTCAAAGTGTTATCCATAAAAATAAACTACCTGGCACCATTCAAACATAAGCATAAGCAACAGAAGTTTGCCCATGAAAATTAGCTACCTCGCATTCCTTCGTTACATTGGAGGTTCCCCGCTGATTTGTTGTAACTTTTACTGTTGGAGAGATGTGACAGAATCAAAAATCATATATTTATTTGTTAAATTCGAAATTTATAAAATATTTTTTTAACAAAATCTATACTTTATTGAACATAAACTGTATAAGTGACCAGGTGAGTAATTCAGGCTCAGTTAAAATGACCCGCTAATTAAGAAATAAATCATGGAAGCCAGAATGTGTTTTGAGTTTTAACATGGATTGTTGGATATTAGTATTTTATCCCGAGCCAGAGGGATAACATTTACTAATATCCGCCAACCCATGTTAAAGCTCAAAACACATTCATGCTTCCATGATTTATTTCGATTCTGATATGTCTAAGATTACAAATACGGTAGTATACTTTGATTGGAAGACGTTAATTTATATTTACGTTTGCGGAAAGTGTCACACACCATTTATGCTGCCAATGAAAAAGTCAGTCACATTCACCGGCACATGTGTGAACGAGATTATACCATCGATAAATCGCTCGTTTGTCTACAAAGCGTAAGAAGGACGTCGTGTTAGAATTTGTGTTGTACTCTGGTATTCATCAAAACTTTTGAGCAGACGTTGTCAAAGGGAACGTGAGCTATTGCGATCATTTGATCCGTCGTCCGTCTGTAAACTTTCCACATTTTAATCTTCTGCTCTGAAACCCCTTAGCTCAATGAACTGAAGCTTAGTAGGAAGCATCTATGCAAGGTTCTCTATAAAGATTTTTCATTTCGTCATGATCCATTAACAAACATGGCCACCATAGGCAATTCTTATTGCTGATTGGTTGATTTCTAAAAAATCTTCACCTCTGAAATCGAATAGCCATAGGCAGTTATTGTTTCTGGTTGGTCAATTTCTAAAAATCTCTGAAACCGCTTGGCCAAATGAATTGAAACTTGGTAGGAAGCATATATGGAAGGTCCTCTATAAAGATTGTTCATTTCGGCTCAATTCGTAGCAAACATGGCCGCCACAGGCAGTTCTTGATGCTGATTGGTCGATTCCTAAAAAAATATTCTCCTCTGAAACCGCTTGACCAAATTAACCTAATTTGGTAGGAAGCATCTATGGAAGGCCCTCTGTAAAGATTGCTCATTTAGTCCTGATCCCTTAGCAAACATGGTCGGCACAGGCAATTCTTGTTGCTGATTGGTCTATTCCTAAAACATCTTCTACTCTGAAACTGTTTGGCCAAATGAACCGAAACGTGGTAGGTAGCATCTATGGAAGACCCTCTATAAAGATTGCTCATTTTGGATCTGTTAACAAACATGGCCAGCACAGGCAATTCGTGTTGCTGATTGGTCGATTCATAAAAAATCTTCTCCTCTGAAACCGCTTGGCAAAATGAACCGAAACTTGATAGGTAACAGCTATGGAAGGCCCTCTATAAAGAATGCTCATTTCGTCCCGATCCGATAACAAACATGTCCACTACAGGCAATTCTTGTTGCTGATTGGTTGATTTCTAAAAAAATATTCTCAACCTACTGAGCCTCTAGTCTATATATTGTATTGTATTATATGTATGCTAATGTTCCACCATGCCTGTCTGAGTTTTTCAATAAAATCTTTAAGAAATAACTTGTGTTAAGATACTTTGTGTGTGAGATATTATCATGTATATATGGCTGTTATTTAATTATTAAATTGGCAAGTATGTGTGATACAAGTATCTGTACTTACAAAACATACCAGCATGATGCAAAATATTTATTTGGGCTATATTCAATGACATTACAGACATTTTCATATGTTGTACCAGCGTCTGGCAATCTACTTTCTAAAGGTTGAGTACATCATCCAAGTGATGAACAGTGCAGTGAAAGATAAATGAGGTGTAGGCAGCTCTTTAAATCTCTCTCCCATCAAGGCCCAGATTCAATACAAACGCAAACCTCTAAACATTTATTTTATAAAGAATAGAGATACATGTACATAAGAAATTAGGATGCAGGCACCCTAAAGTACTACATGTACTGTTATTCCAAGATGTATAAATTTGTAGGCCCTTCTGAAGTTATATCCTCAAAACAGAAAAAAACAGAAATAAAATTAGATATTAATCTGTTATCAAAAACAAACAAATACAAAACAAACCAATCAAAAATATCAAAAAGAAAGACAAAAACCCAACATGAATGCACCTTTTATCAATCTGACTTAGTTCTGTACACATAATTTTCATAAGAGATACAGGTAACTAATTTACCTGGAAATTGTACATACAATTTGTATCTATCATATTAAACAATGAGTGTATCTTGTTTTCAAAGAAAACATTCAGATAGCTACATTGCTAAAAAGAGGTAATAAAAACGTAGATATCAAATTTAGTGCACATGAACGTTTCTGGAATAACCTTCATCAGGTAGCTCAAGATCAAAGGATTGGAAAGCCAAATAATTTAATAGTTTTGGGAGCACAAAATCTATGGGTATTGATGTTATGTAGAAATTTCTTTTACACCTGGTAGAGATATTGGGAGTGCTGTTTTTATGATGTGTGTTTTGGTGCAGTCGGAGATGTTGTCTTGTGATTCTACGGTGAATACGGACTGACACTGTTGGGGATATTGGATTTTTGCTTTGTGTCAGCTGTGATCTGTCCATCGCTCCTCATTGGTGTGACATCTGTTTTGTCTGTACCTAAGGATTTTATATATAACAGCTTCTTTCATCACATATTGCTTAAGATTTTGACCAAGATATAGTTTTTCTGGTAACTGATTCATGTCGAGCGACGCCGAGAAACTTACACTATAAGCGCGGACGACTAAAACGCTTAGAACGATGTCTGTTTCTGCTCTTTTTAGACAATTTGCCAGTTGTTTTTTTTTAACTATAAGACAATGCAGAATAAACACAATATACGTACATTGTCGGGGAAATATAAAAACTGTACGTAACAGCTTTAGTGAGTGAGCGATTGTTTTTTAACGCCAACTCAGCAATTTTATAGCTATATCATGGCGAGACCAAGTTAATGAGATGATGATGATGTCCGCTTTTTTCTAGACCAACACGCTTAGTTTATTTTTATAGTGTTAGCCAACGGAAACAACAGTCCGCGGATATACATGTCGCTCCACTCTGACACATTATCCTGATTCCGAAGCAACCAGTCTTTGCTCTTTCTCCTTAATTCTGCGTGCTTTGCATTATAAGCAACAAATACCAGTTGATAATCTTTGGTTTGAAATATGAATTTGTTTATATCCATGTACTCAAAAAGTCGCTTTTAATGTGTCTTCTGCCGAAGGATTGTGAAAGCGCGAAAAGTTGACCGTGCGTTGCGCAATGTATTTTGTATTGTTACGTTATCTATTGTCATTTATGTGGGCGGATCCAGGGGGGGGGGGGGGGGGGGCGCGCTTTCGGCCCCCCCCCCTAAAATTTGAAAAAATAAGATTTTTTGGCATAAAATAGTGATTTTTCACACGAAATACCTCCCTCCACTCGGCGCAATTTTTTAAAATATGCCCCCCCCCTAACTTGAAATCCTGGATCCGCCCCTGGACAATATAAGAATAAGAATAAGAATGTTTTATTGCCAATTAAGGGCCCACAAGGGGCAAACAATTTAATACAATGATTGAAAGGATTGGAGACATACATGTAAACACACACAAAAAACAGGAAAACATATTTATGTTCAGTGACTGCACGGCCAGATCAGAGCCTATCAAATACCACCATAAATCAATTCATATTTAATATAATATAACATGTATAATAACTATAATAATTCACCTAACCTAATGATATCTATAGGATCAATTGTGTCCTCGCAGCAAAAAACATTCCTCTATAAAACTACCTAATTTTTTCAAAACTTGTTCATGTTCATTAGTAAATAGCCAGACAAATTTTGATGATGTGTCCATGTATCTAAAATTTGGACATAAGTCAATAACTTTATCAAAAAATTTTACTCTAATATTTTCATATAAGGGACAGTCGACAATAAAGTGAAATATATGTATTCGCTGAGAAACAGACCAGAAATGCCCACCAAAGACTCTCATCGGTAGTGTAATCGTTAGCGTGCTCGCTTCGAATGCGGTAGATCGTGGGTTCGAGTCCCGATCGGGTCAAACCATGTTCTGTACACATATTTTGCCATCTTCCACATTCTGTTGGAAATTTATGATTTAGGGTTCTATTTTTACAAAATCCAAATAAGAAATTGTCATCAAGAGTGTGCAAATAGTTTCAGTTTCGAATTGAAATTAATCTAATAGCTACCAGTTCTTTAATATTGTAATAAATAAAGTTCCCAACTTTCATTATTAAATATATATGGAACATAATTTTATTTATTTCTTGAATTCAGAAGATAGTGTCAATAAGTAAGTAAATGAGTTAATTTCTTTATTTCAAGAGGGTAACACGGTTAGCAATAATAAAAGTGTGATTAATAATTATCATATATGATCTTATTAAGTTAAAGAATAATTTGCATAGTTTGAACATCACATAAATATTAAATTCTACCATATATAGTCCACCAATTTATTTTTTAATAGCTGTAAAAATGATACATCGCAATGGTAAATTGAAAAAAGATAGTTTGTAACTTAATCACATGCTATACATCCATATAGGTAGCATTTTGTTTTTCAACTATGAACACCACCAATATCTATTGTTTATTTTATTTTATATTGTGTACAGCTCAAGGATTTCAAGTTAGGGGGGGGGGGCACTTAAAAAAAATGCGCCGAGCGGAGGGAGGCACGAAAAATTTTGGGGTATTTCGGGTGAAAAATCACGATTTTACACCAAAAAAATTATATTTTTTCCAATTTTAGGGGGGGCGCGCCCGCCCCCCCCCCCCCCCCCCCCCCCCCCCCCCCCCCCTCCCCCCTGGATCCGCCCCTGAGATCTATATGTCTCTCTTTGTCAATCAGTAACTCTTTTCCTGTTTATGTACATGCAGTTTTGCATTTTGTCTCTCCATTGGAAATACACAATCTGTATTTTGGTAAACATAATAAGGGAGACAAATCCTATAAGTTTATGCTACAAGTAGCTAATTTTCATAGGTAGCTAATTATTATGCTCCGCCGTATGAAAATTAGCTACCGGAAATTTGAGGTAGCTAAAAATTTTACGACACCGGGCAAACTGAAATCTACACTAAAATGAATTTTATCCTTGTATGTCACTCGACTAAAACAAGGAAGGAGGAAGATTTTGAAAGAGGAGTGTTTCAAAGATGAAGTTTTCCACAGTTTTCACAATTATCGCGATTTCTGTAGTTTATTGCAAGAACCCTGGTTTGAAAACAAGGATAACAGATGCCGGATTAACCTACGGTAAATACATGACAAATCGTCATTTTATGAACAAAGACGAAAATTAATCTCGTTGTGAAAGGGGTCTGAGCGTGATACGTGAATGGCCTTTTTTCGGAAGCGTGACACGTGAAAAACGGAAAATATACCATCGTGTTATCGGTTTTCGTGCTATTATCGATTTTCAGATATAGCGATTAACAGTGTTAACCCTCCATTCATATGACGATTGGAATTTTCCAAGAATGGCTAGTTAAATATTTCTTTGTGCATAAGATTGTTTTTAAAGCCATTCTTGTATTTTAATATACCCTCGATTACCTGGCAACTTTTGTTGTCAGTAAAATGGCGGTATCTGTTTCCGTGGCAAATAAAAACAAGGCCGATATACGGGATGGAAACGAATATAAAATCCCGAAATGGCTGGTTTTAAAATTTCATGGTTCTGGCCATCTACCAAATCATACTACATCTAAATAAAATAACAGAATGTTTGAAAATGACCACTTTCAAAATTGTGTTTACTTTTGACGTTTTTTTAGTGCTGAAACCACAATGCACTGCAAAGTGACATGCATTTTATATAAGAAACAGGCACATTTCAGTCGGCTCTTTTGTTTACAAATACGATCAGTGACCCCATGATAGTTACATGAAAGGAAGAGCAGGTGTCTGAGAGGCAGACGACATAGTTAAATTTTATATAGTCCTTCTGGATTTTTTTCCAGCTACTTTATAAATGAAGTACATTTTTGGCATTACAAAAAGTATGGTTCAGTAGGTAGGTTCACTGTTTTTGGTACTTACGTCTTTAAAAGTAAACTTGATCATTTGTTACAGATGTCAGCTTTCGTATTGTTTATGTTCCATAAATAGAAACCAGAAGACACGTCAAAAATAATGCGTGCGCTGTGGAAATAAAAATAAAATGGATACCACGAAAACAGATGACGCACCAAAACACATACCGTGACGATAGACGTGAAAACGTGATCTCTAGTGCAACGTGATCCGTGAAAATCGAACATACTTTTAAGTGTGAAGACGAAACACAAGCACGTCTGGTGTATTCATTAGCTGTGGAACTGTAGACCTTGTGGTCCTTAGCCAGTTTTCTGATATTTGCGGACCTATAAGGGCTACGGTTCCGCAGCTAGTGTATTCATATGCTCAGGAAGAGTGAGCGATATCTACCACTCATATATAGTCAACAACATTCAAATCGTAATATAATCAGTGAAATTAGTCACAATCTGGGAGCTATGAGGAACTGCCATATAACTAAACAGCAAAAAACAACTATAAAACTACACATACAGATGTCACAATAAGGTCTTCCACATATATAACTGACACCAAGAAGTCCCTGACAATGAACGGTAATCAATCCATGCAGATAAGCGTGAAACGTGAAATATCCAAATATCTAAGCGTGAAGCGTGATTTTGCCAAATTTTATGCATGATTGGTACCCCCTTTAGGACCCCCTGATTAGGAATCCGAAGAAATTTTCTGTCTGTTCTTCATCCATTGAAGATTTGAACTGGAAAATATGTCTATTTATGAAATCTTACCTGCACTTGATCTGACACAATCCATGCCAAAATATCCATCGAAATGCACCGGGTGGGGGGGGGGGTCAAATTTAAAATTTCCAGAATAACCCGGGGTTCTATGGTACCGTGGTACTTAATGTTTAACGTCTGTGTAACGTAACTAGTTTTCGGAATTAATCCAAAAATGTTATATTTTATTCCCCGGTATAGAAACATATTTTCCCCCACAATTCATTTTATTCTTTGAATTTGTTTAAAAATACGTCGCCACTTTTCCCTATGACAATGCGGATGTATCTCCCAGAAATGGTTTCCTATGATATCGCGGTAATTGCAAAATTAATGTTATGGGACACAATGTTTGACAAATCAAGACATCGTTTATAAATACTAAATCAAGGTGAATATCTGGCAAACTTATACCATAAAGAAAATCTTGATAATTTATCACATTTAATAAAGTAAAGTTTGTTTGAAATAACAAATGTAACGAAGTTGAGTCAATTTGATGTAATGTTATGTTGGTTAATATGTTTTTATAGCTTAATTTTTCCATCAACTTTGTCGGTCTAGAAAGTAACTAAAAATAGCACCAAAAATCCCAAATCAGGTTGAAATGAAACGTAAACAAACGGATGACATTTCTAAAAAAATAGCAGACGAATTATGACAACTATGGTTTAATTATTGGACATTTCAAAGCATGGTATCAGCGTAAAATAAAAATGTCTGCTATTTCTAAGGAAAAGATAAAAATGTGTGTACTTACAAAAATTCAAGACATTTGGACAGAATGACCAGACGTTCCGATAAAAGTGACTGTTGTATTTATGAATATATTAATAGAAAAAACGGTGGGTGGCGCTGCAGTCCATAGGAACAGACAAAATAAATACTGCAGTATCATAGAACCCACGGTACCATAGGAAGGGAGTATACCCTTAATAGGGCTTGAAATGAGATTAGGATGAAGAACAGACAGACAATTTCTTCGGAATCCTAATCTCAACGAGATTAAGACGAAAATATATAAGTTATAACATATAATATATATATATACGGCATGGGTTTTGAAATTGAAAGATATTTTTTTAATAAACTTGGTGTCCTGATTGATGGGGATTTTAAATTTGGTGTACTGCTACTTGTTTTTGTTCATTTCCTTGGCGGTTTTTTGTAAAGAGTCAATGTCAGTCCCCTTTTCCTCTTTCCCTTGAATCCTGGCATCTCCTGAAAGTGGACAGAGATTAGTTTATTTTGATTAGAGTATGTATCAGTTTTATGTCAATTTATCAATTTTGCAGAAAACAATTACCACTAACAAAACTAGCAAATCTCCTCATGCATTCGCAATGTGCTCTATCAGAACCGATCTCCTCGAGCAGGAAAACGAGAAAATTGACAGTTACTGTTTGTAGATTTATCTAGACTTCAATTTACTTCTGACGAATCAGAATTTATCCCCGATTACATTTAGACTCCCACGATGAAAAAATATTGAAAATTTAACTTGCATCTTTGTCAAGAACAACTTAGAAATGTAAGAGTGTCACAATTTTCGTCATGTTTTTCGTGGGACGATTGATTGTGCGAGAGTTACACTTCATATACAACAATAAACTATGCATGTTTCTAATCGTGAAAGCATTCGCCACAGCATAGCATTCTCTGATTTTGCAATAATCGAGCAGTAAAAAAGCAAATTTCAATTTTTGACATGTACATACCTTGTGAAGCGTCTTCGTGAACTCTCCTCCAGCAAAACTGGAAGTTATCCTCATGAATTTCTTTGCAGAACCGACTGTTCTGCTTGTGCGGATTACCAGCTGTGCCCATTCAAAATGTCAAATATTCCCTCAACATGAAAACCATATCCATTCATATATTATTTAGTTACTGGTTACCTACCTATTCATATAGTAGACTAAAATCGAAAATAAACACACATACAATGTACATCAATTTTGCACCTTGTCATGTTATATTTTAATATAATCATAGAAGAATTTGTCTTTGCAATGCTGCATGGGCTTGCAGAAATATGACCTATTGTTATCATAGCTTAAAAATCCCCACCCATTGATACATTGAACTTGGAAGTGGAAAATTTACGATTCAATCGTATATTTGAAAGCTGAAAAAGTCGACCAATTGCAGTAGCACATCTGTATATACCTTTATATAGGAAATAACAACCCCCCCTGTATCTGTTCTTGCATATAAAGCTGTACTTCTTTGAGTATTACTAAAAATAGAATTTTAAAAAGTTGTATTGTTTGCGTATGTCCATAAATAGAAATAGGAAATTTGGCTTTTCAATAGAAAAAGTTTGATTGGGCACTTTTTAAAGTATCGACTAATCATGTTCAAGCTTCTTTATTGCATTCAAAATTCTAATACCATGATGTCATGACATATTATAATGTCATTACAAAAAACACAAATTTGCTGGGTACTTTGTAAATGTTCAAATGGAAGAACTATTAGTAAAAATTGATGAATTGATGTAATTTTCAATTTTGGGTTAATATTTAAAAATTATTGAATGTGAAAATAAATGTTCAATTGCTTATTTGTTTCATTTATTTTGCACAAAAGGTAGAAACAATTAAATCATATAATAATAATATCAATATATATAAAATGACAAAACAATTGTAGCCTTCTGACTTCTGTCAATGCCTCATTTTAATATACCAGATAAAAATATTGAACCTCAGACTATTTCTTTGGCCAATATTGATGTACTTTTATTTGGTCAATAAATCCTTGTATTTACTTCATCAAAAAGCTATAAATTTAAAGTATGGATTTATATTTTTCATTGGCAGAACACAGAACTTTTAAATTTAAAAGAGGAGAAAGATAAGCTAGGAAACTTATAATCGATTTTTAAGAGGTGTCAAAATGAACTTGAGATTCTGAGGTGTTATGCAATTGGCAAGCAAAAAAATAGGAGTATTGTAGCATTTTTTTCTGTTATATTTTTGTATCTAAGAAAGCTAGTATGTAAGTAAAGTGTTGTGTTTGATTGATTTTTGTTAAATTCTTTTACAGCTGATCAAGTGGCAATTGGCCAGATATCAAAATCTGTCATTGGCCAAAATATACCTGTTCCGGGAGGAAAAACTGGAGGCGTTACTTATGAAATATCTAAGTAAGTGAAACTGAAGAATAAATATGTCTCAGGTGGTTCATTTTCAAAACAGATGATAGGCACATTATCATGGAACACAGGTGTGTCCTCTGAACATCAACTTTCTTAAAATCATGTACATGTGTATGGTACATATTGTTGTTTAACATACCTGTACATGTATATTTATAATCTATTAAATTGAGGATCATAAAATTTAAAGGTGTACATCTTACAACTTATACAAGAACATCAATTTTCTTAAAATAAAAATGTAAATAAATAAATGCATTACATGTATATATGCAGATACAATGTACATGTATATACAATATGATCTTATATTAGAATATTTACATTAAAATTTTTAAAAATATATACAATTAAATTTTAATAAATAAAAATATTTCATAAAGTACGGTTTTATTAGTTCACCTGGGCCAAAGGTCCAGGTGAACTATTGCCATCACTTGGCGTCCGTTGTCTGTAATCTTTTCACATTTCAAGCTTCTTCTCCGAAACCACTGGGCCAATTGGAACCAAACAGGAATGTTCCTTGGATGGTCCTCTACAAAGTTTCTGTTTTTCGTTCCAGTCGGATATTCAACATGGCTGCCAGGGCCAATAATATGCTCTGATTAGCTGAAATTTCAAAGATCTTCTTCTATGAAACTAATGAACTAACTGAACCCAAACTGTAAAAGAATGATCATTGGAATGTCCTTTACCAAGTTTCTGGTTTATGCCGATCGGAAATCCAAGATGGCCACCACCGCAGGACATAGATTAACATTGGACCCTATGGTTTTTTGTTCCGATATGCAATTCAAAATGGCAGCTATGGCAGGACTTAGTTTAACATTGGACCCTACATGTGTATGGGAAGAATGTTTCAAAACCCTTCTACTCTGAAACCACTTGGACAATTGAAACCAAACTGCCCAGGAATGATCATTGGAAGGTCCTCTACAAAGTTTTTGTTTTTTATGCCAATCGGAAATCCAAGATGGCCGCCACTGCAGGACATAGATTAACATTGGATCCTATGGGAAAATATTCAAATGCCTTCTTCTCAGAAACTACAAATCAGACTGAATCCAACTAGACAGGAATGTTCATTGGATGGTCCTTTACAAAGTTTAGGTTTTTTGTTCCGATATAAAATGGAGGATGGCGGCTATACAGCAGGACTTAGTTTAACATTGGAACCTATGGGAAAAGTGTATCAAAATGCTTCCTCTCTGAAACCACTTGGACAATTCAAACCAAACTGCCCAGGAATGATCATTGGAAGGTCCTCTACAAAATGTAGGTTTTTTTATGCCGATTGGAAATCCAAGATGGCCACCACTGCAGAAAATAGATTAACATTGGACCCTATGGGAAAATGTTCAAATGCCTTCTTCTCAGAAACTACAAATATGATTAAAGCCAAACTGTACATGAATGTTCATTGGATGGCCCTCTACAAACTTCAGGTTTTTTGTTCCGATATGAAATTCAAAATGGCGGCTATGGCAGGACTTAGTTTAACATTGGACCCTATGGGAAAAATGTTTCAAAACGCTTCTTCTCTGAAACCACTTGGACAATTGAAACCAGACTTCCCAGGAATAATCATTTGAAGGTCCTCTAAAAAGTTTGGGTTTTTTATGTCGATCCAAAATCCAAGATGGCTGCCACCACAGGTCATAGTATTAACACAGGACCATATGGGAAAATACAGAAATATTTTCTTCTCTGAAGCTATTGCACTGATTGAACCTAAACTGTTCATCAATCATTGGAAGGTCCTTTACAAACTTCGTGTTTTTTATGTTGATCGGAATTCCAAGATGACTACCACTGCAGGACATAGGACCAATTGGTTCTTTTTATAACCAGGTGAACGATACAGGCAATTTTACAATTTAAATGTAATATGAGAAATAAAAACTATTGATATAGTATCTTATGAGTATTGATAAGTAATAAGTTATTTGATGCAGATAATAAGTTAAATTTTAAGGTGTTAGGTGAATAGATTTTACATTTAACTCATAAATTGCTTATAAGATCAATATATATCATTAATATGTAACACTAAACAGTGCTTAATTAATAACAGTAATACAATTTTAATTGAATTTCCATATCCACATTTAAATGTTTATATGAGCAATATATAAATTGTACATTGTTATTTTCATGATGCTTAAATGTGTTTATTTTCATACCTGATAGTGCTTAATTAAAAAAGATAATAATAAAATATTATTTCACAGTTTTTCTATTTTGATTTATAAACCAAAAGTAAATGGTGAAATATATAGATACTTGATATCTGCGGCAATGGACAATTTAGCGCCGACAAAGTGGATAATTTAGCGCCAGATTTTTAATCCATTTAAGCGCAAATAGAAAAAGGCATAGCCCTGCCCTCTGCTGACCACGGGGAGGTGAAAGTGGGATTTTGAGCAGCATATGTTTTAATGTTATAAGATAATCAAGAAAGTGTTATATTCCAAAGCAATGAAATCCTTGAGAGCACTAAATACTAAGTTAAGAAACGGAGTAAAAGCTATTTACAAGTAAAATCGTACCAAGATTCTAAATAATCCAGTTAATACACAAGTTTCAGGTCAACTATCTTAAATACAATGTACATGTGAACGGCGCTAAATTGTCCTATGATGTTGGCGCTAAAATGTCCACACCAATTTTTTTTTGCGTGGCGCTAAAATGTCCATCGCCCGATATCTGAAGATTTATATGAGTTTACCTGCATGAGCTTAACAATAATTTTCCCTCAGTTGGCCGCTTAATCCATTTTAATTAGAGAGGCCAATGTTCTTTGATCTTTTTAAAAAGTTGGTATTGAACGTATCATTATACCCCCCGCAACGAAGTTGTAGGGGGTATACTGGTTTCACCATGTCCGTCTGCCTGTCCGTCCGTCTGTAGACAAATCCTATGTCGTACGATAACCTGAGTTGTGTTTCTTAGAATCTTTTTAAATTTTAACAGTTGTTTACTGGTGATGAGAGGAGGATCCCTTTTATTTTTGATGATTTTCACTTTTGCCATTCCAGAGTTATTGGACTTTATATGACGGAAAATAGGATTTTTACCCTATGTCGTATGATAACTTGAGTAGTGTTTTTCAGAATGTTTTGAAATTTTATCAGCATCTTAACGGTGAAGAGAGGAGGATCCCTTTCATTTTTGTTGATTTTCACATTTGCCGTTCCAGAGTTATTGGACTTGATATAACGGAAAATAGGATTTGTACCCTATGTCGTATGATAATTTGAGTAGTGTTTCTCAGAATGATTTTAAATTTTATCAGCAGCTTACCAGTGAAGAGAGGAGAATCCCTTTAATTTTTGACGATTTTCACTTTTACCGTTCCAGAGTTATTGGACTTGATATGACGGAAAATAGGATTTTTACCCTATGTCGTATGATAACTTGAGTTAAGTGTTTCTCAGAATGTTTTGAAATTTTATCAGCAGCTTACCGGTGAAGAGAGGAGGGTCCCTTTCATTTTTGGTCGAAACAATCAGTAATGTTTTGGTTATGGAAATAGGTTGGACAGATGTGAGGAGTGGGGCTATATCTTAGTGAGCTGTGCTCACAGTAATACTAGTTAACACTTACACATGTAGAATGTATATATCTTTTTTCCACTGACATGACTTTTTCTAAGAGTTAGGGTTATTATGCTTAAAGCCATTTTCAACTATATTTCAGTTATACAATGTATCATGGTGGTCAGTTTTATTGGTGGAGGAAAGCGGAGAACCCGGAGAAAACCACCGACCTGTCGCAAGTCACTGACAAACTATATCACATAATGTTGTATCAAGTACACCTCACCTGAGCGGATTCAAACTCACAACTTCAGTGGTGATAGGCACTGATTGCATAGGTAGTTGTAAATCCAACTACCATTCGATCACGACCAAGATAGTCCCTACTTTTTATAAAGAAAAAATATATTTTTACTTGCAGACATTGTGTGTACTAAATATTTGCCAAATTTATATAAGTTTGAAAAGCGATCATCTTCTATGTGTCCCATTTTGAAACAAACATTACTGTAGAATTCTGATTTTACTTTTTATTTGATACACATATCTCATTTCTACAGTCCTAATTTGTACATGATGTATATACATGTACCTGTAAGTAACAACAAAATACAAAATTGAGAATTTTCGGATTTACATTTGTAAATAAGAATATGATTAAATTATCACAATAAAATTTGTTTGTGATTTAATGAATTTATAGTCATTTAAATATTATATGATGAGATCAAGCTTGCATATTTAATCATTCATAGAGACTCAACCGAAAACGGTAAACAAATGCAAAATTCCTAGATTTGAAATTGCTCATCTCTCGTCCAATTTATTGCATTTTTGTAAAATGCTCATCTTTGTCTCTCAATAAAAAAAAATGAGCTATTGTTTTTATTGAAAAAGGGTTCAAATTCCAAAATTTTGCATTTTTGGTACATTTTTTGTACATGTAGGTATTACACAATTTTTAATTTTTTGATTTGATTTTTTTGATTTGAATTAATTGTGATAAGGCCTTCTGGTAGCTTTTCAGCAGATTTCCTTTATCAGTTATTGTTTCAATCTAAGCTTAAATTCTGTCAAACTTGTGGAGGGGGATGCCTGTCTGTAGACTTTATACGGTTGTAGCTTGTATCATATATATATGTGCATGGCATACAAAATGTAGCTGTACCGGTATGCCCTTTATTTAAACATTCATGGAAGCAAACAAGCGAGAGCCAATAAAACAATGCCATGGAATTTAAGTATATTTACAAAATACATATCTGTTGACATCTTGTATCAATATTTAGTTTGTTCAATATTTCCTAGGTGCAAATGGGAACTTAGAATGAGATTTTTTTTTCATTTTATAATTTCCTGCAAATTTTCAAGCAAGTACAAAAATGTACTTGTGGGGAGACAAATTGTTTAATGTGGCATTCATATTTCTTAATATTTCAACAACACTCAAACTTTTACTGTCCAATGTATGTCCAATTTTACAATCAATATGACAGAAAAATATATTTGGCCTGGATGATCATTAAGTGGTCCCCCTTAAATGTTTGTCCCATAATCCTGTTTCGATCAGATTGCTGTCATTAATAAAGCATCTTGTATTTTCAAATGCCCATATCATAATGAATTGTTAAAACATTTATATTCTTAGGTTATCAAGTTTTTATACCCCTGCTCATGTCCATCCGTCCATCACACTTTTGGTTTCCGGATAATAATTAAAGTACCGCTCAACCAAATCTTTTCAAACTTTCACACATTGCTGTGTACCATAAAATACAGGTTAAGTTTGATTACGGTGTATTTCACATTTACCGTTCCTGAGTTATGGCCCTTTTTCTCTTTGAAAATAGGGACTTTTTAGGTTTCCGGATGATATTTAAAGTATGGCTCAACCAAAACCTTTTCAAACTTTAAAACAATGTTGTGGACCATTAAATACAGGTTAAGTTCGATTACGGTGTATTTCACATTTACCGTTCCTGAGTTATGGCCCTTTTTCTCTTAGAAAATAGGGACTTTTTAGGTTTCCGGATGATATTTAAAGTATGGCTCAACCAAATCTTTTCAAACTTTAACACAATGCTGTGGACCATTAAATACAGGATAATTTCAATTATGGTGTATTTCACATTTACCGTTCCTGAGTTATGGCCCTTTTTCTCTTAGAAAATAGGACCTTTTTAGGTTTCCGGATGATATTTAAAGTACCGCTCAACCAAATCTGTTCAAACTTTAACACAATGCTGTGGACCATTAAAAACAGGATAAGTTCAATTACGGTGTATTTCACATTTACCGTTCCTTAGT
This sequence comes from Bathymodiolus brooksi, assembly GCA_963680875.1. NCBI lineage: Eukaryota > Metazoa > Mollusca > Bivalvia > Mytilida > Modiolidae > Bathymodiolus > Bathymodiolus brooksi. Next base: position 69,744,323 of record OY804587.1, read on the forward strand.
TATGGCCCATTTTCTCTTAGAAAATAGGGCCTTTTTAGGTTTCCGGATGATATTTAAAGTACCGCTCAACCAAATATTTTCAAACTTTAACACAATGCTGTATACCATAAAATACAGGTTAAGTTTGATTATGGTGTATTTCACATTTACCGTTCATAAGTTATGACCCTTTTTCTCCTAGAAAATAGGGACTTTCTTATTAGGTTTCCGGATGATATTTAAGGTACGACTCAACCAAATCTTTTCAAACTTTAACACAATGCGATGTACCATAAAATACAGATTAAGTTCAATTATGGTGAAATTGACATTTACCGTTCATGAATTATGGCCCTTTTTCTCTTAGAAGATAAAGACTTTAAAGATTTCTGGATGAAAATTTGGAATGCAGGTGTATCTGTGATCACCAGATCAACTTTCTCTAGTTATTATTGTATATGATTGAATGAAAAACCACAACATCAAATTATCTCAAACATAGCAATCATTGAATGGCCAAGATGGCAACCATAATTGAAGATAGATGGTTTAGGGTTTGGTTTGGTGTTTAATGCCACTTTCAACAATATTTCAGTTATATCTTGATGGTCAGTTTTATTGGTGGATGAAAACTGGAGTATCCAGAGAAAACCAGAGACCTGTCGCAAGTCACAGACAAACTTTATCACATAATGTTGTATCGAGTACAACTCGCCTGAGCGGGGTTCGAACTCACAACTTTATTGGTGATAGGCACTGATTGCACAGGTAGTTGTAAATCCAACTACATGTACATGTACCATATGCGATCACAGCATTTCTTCAAATTAACATAACTTCCTTCTTTGTTGCATGAAACTTGAAATGGAGTTTTAATGTACTTCAAGATAATGAATTAATAAATTGTTATTATGGGCTTTCTGTGAAATTGATTATTTTGATGGTTTTTTGATTATGCTGTTTTATATAATAACATTTAAGTCCATTATAGGGCAAAACATATTTAAATTTGAAAAAAGACAGGCACAATTTATGTCCAAATGCAGGAATAATAAGACCATGGTTAGTTGCCTTTCAAAATATAGTATGACTATAGTGGGGAGTTCGTTGACAGTAAGCGAGGTGATACATTACCATACCAATCTCTGGTATTTTTGTATTTTAATTAGACTAATTTTTTTTGAATTTCTCAGTCATTTGCTATTTTATTTCTTTGACAGCGTTGTTATAACGAGTTTCAGCGTACCTTCCAGCAGTATAGATGTTGTAGCAGATGGCCTGAACTGGAAAGCTAGTGGATTGGAATTATCTATTAGTGGACACTTCCATTACAAGTACCATAAGTTGTAAGTGAGAAAGAAGTCATGTTTACAATGAAAAAAACAGGTGTTTGGGTTACAAAGATATCAAAACATTGGGTCTAAATTGGAAATATTAAAGTTACAGAGGATTCTAGTTAATCAGGATTCAGTCTAGACAGGTTTCACTGTACACACATTTTCTGTGGGGCCTGGATGCCTGAGTGGTTGGTGTCTGTACAAACATTTTCTGTGTAATGTGGGGCCTGGGTGCCTGAGTGGTTGGTGTCTGTACAAACATTTTCTGTGTAATGTGGGGCCTGGATGCCTGAGTGATTGGTGTCTGTACAAACATTTTCTGTGTAATGTGGGGCCTGGATGGCTGAGTGGTTGGTGTCTGTACAAACATTTTCTGTGTAATGTGGGGCCTGGATGCCTGAGTGGTTGGTGTCTGTACAAACATTTTCTGTGTAATGTGGGGCCTGGGTGCCTGAGTGGTTGGTGTCTGTACAAACATTTTCTGTGTAATGTGGGGCCTGGATGCCTGAGTGATTGGTGTCTGTACAAACATTTTCTGTGTAATGTGGGGCCTGGATGGCTGAGTGGTTGGTGTCTGTACAAACATTTTCTGTGTAATGTGGGGCCTGGATGGCTGAGTGGTTGGTGTCTGTACAAACATTTTCTGTGTAATGTGGGGCCTGGGTGACTGAGTGGTTGGTGTCTGTACAAACATTTTCTGTGTAATGTGGGGCCTGGATGCCTGAGTGGTTGGTGTCTGTACAAACATTTTCTGTGTAATGTGGGGCCTGGATGCCTGAGTGGTTGATGTCTGTACAAACATTTTCTGTGTAATGTGGGACCTGGGTGGCTGAGTGGTTGGTGTCTGTACAAACATTTTCTGTGTAATGTGGGGCCTGGGTGGCTGAGTGGTTGGTGTCTGTACAAACATTTTCTGTGTAATGTGGGGCCTGGATGCCTGAGTGGTTGGTGTCTGTACAAACATGTTCTGTGTAATGTGGGGCCTGGGTGGCTGGTGTCTGTACAAACATTTTCTGTGTAATGTGGGGCCTGGATGCCTGAGTGATTGGTGTCTGTACAAACATTTTCTGTGTAATGTGGGGCCTGGATGGCTGAGTGGTTGGTGTCTGTACAAACATTTTCTGTGTAATGTGGGGCCTGGATGGCTGAGTGGTTGGTGTCTGTACAAACATTTTCTGTGTAATGTGGGGCCTGGGTGACTGAGTGGTTGGTGTCTGTACAAACATTTTCTGTGTAATGTGGGGCCTAGGTGGCTGAGTGGTTGGTGTCTGTACAAACATTTTCTGTGTAATGTGGCGCCTGGGTGGCTGAGTGGTTGGTGTCTGGACAAACATTTTCTGTGTAATGTGGGGCCTGGGTGACTGAGTGGTTGATGTCTGTACAAACATTTTCTGTGTAATGTGGGACCTGGGTGACTGAGTGGCTGGTGTCTGTACAAACATTTTCTGTGTAATGTGGGGCCTGGGTGGCTGAGTGGTTGGTGTCTGTACAAACATTTTCTGTGTAATGTGGGGCCTGGATGGCTGAGTGGTTGGTGTATGTACAAACATTTTCTGTGTAATGTGGGGCCTGGGTGGCTGAGTGGTTGGTGTCTGTACAAACATTTTCTGTGTAATGTGGGGCCTGGGTGGCTAGGTGGTTGGTGTATGTACAAACATTTTCTGTGTAATGTGGGGCCTGGGTGGTTGGTGTCTGTACAAACATTTTCTGTGTAATGTGGGGCCTGGGTGGCTGAGTGGTTGGTGTCTGGACAAACATTTTCTGTGTAATGTGGGGCCTGGGTGACTGAGTGGTTGATGTCTGTACAAAAATTTTCTGTGTAATGTGGGACCTGGGTGACTGAGTGGCTGGTGTCTGTACAAACATTTTCTGTGTAATGTGGGGCCTGGGTGGCTGAGTGGTTGGTGTCTGGACAAACATTTTCTGTGTAATGTGGGGCCTGGATGGCTGAGTGGTTGGTGTATGTACAAACATTTTCTGTGTAATGTGGGGCCTGGATGCCTGAGTGATTGGTGTCTGTACAAACATATTCTGTGTAATGTGGGGCCTGGGTGGCTAGGTGGTTGGTGTATGTACAAATATTTTCTGTGTAATGTGGGGCCTGGGTGGCTGAGTGGTTGGTGTCTGTACAAATATTTTCTGTGTAATGTGGGGCCTGGGTGGCTGAGTGGTTGGTGTCTGTACAAACATTTTCTGTGTAATGTGGGGCCTGGATGCCTGAGTGGTTGGTGTCTGTACAAACATTTTCTGTGTAATGTGGGGCCTGGATGCCTGAGTGGTTGGTGTCTGTACAAACATTTTCTGTGTAATGTGGGGCCTGGGTGGCTGAGTGGTTGGTGTCTGTACAAACATTTTCTGTGTAATGTGGGGCCTGGGTGGCTGGTGTCTGTACAAACATTTTCTGTGTAATGTGGGACCTGGGTGGCTGAGTGGTTGGAGTTATTAACTTCTGACCAGAAGACCAGATGCCTACCTCTGTGTTAAGGTTTCAAGACACCCACACAAGAATTGGGTTTCACCTATTAGTTTGTGATATATTTTTAATTTACTGGCCAAAAGCCATGAGAGATTTTGCCATCACTTGGTGTTAGTTGTCTTATGTCCATCTTCTCCTCAGAAACCACTGGTCCCGGTGTCATATGGTATTTTGAACCCCATGATAAATTGAACCTGGGGTCGATTTACCATGGGGTTCAAAATACCATATGACACCGGGACTCCAATTTAAGCCAAATTTGGGCTGAATCATCCTTATGGTATCTTCTTTCAGAATGATGTCAAATGATTACAAGAATTATCCAACATGTCTGGTGTTACTATAAATAGAACGAAGGTTTAAATTACAAATAGATCCAATCAAGCCACATTTTACTACCAAATGAGCTGAAATTTAAACAATAGTTACATTTTAGAGAGAAGGATGACATATGTTTCCGGTTTTGCAGACACATATTGCGTTTTGCTGATTTTTGACGAAAATCTGCAAATTATGCTGGTTTTGATAAAAAATATAATTTGTAAATCTTCTCTTTTGAAACAGTTAAATCAAATTTGATTAAGTCTTGCTGGAAATTTTCAAAATTGTGTCTGACAGCCCCGCCTCTCACCAAGATGGCTGCCATTGTGAAAAATGATTTTTTCCCCCGTTTAATATTACTACCTTTTATGCAGTCAAAATGGTCAAATTTACAGTGCAGCTACCTGACCATGAGTTGTTCAATGTGTCTTCTAGGGTTTTCTGTTGAACCTTTTAACCGATTTATACTGATAATGCAAATAAGGCTTATTTTGATAAAAAAAATCACTCCAAAATATTCTATTTAGAAACCTTTTATCCAACCAACCCTAAATAGTTTTGAATGGTCATTGGGTTGATCAACTTCTAAAATTGTGTCCAGCAGCCTTGTCCTCTATCCAGGCTGGCCACTGTTACTAAAATTAGATGTCTCTTTAAATACCAAATAGTGCATTATTTTAAATTGAAATGAACTTGATGCTGATTATGGGAATTAGGCTTATTTACATAAAAAAATCACATTAAAATCTTCTACCCAGAAACCAAAGATAGAAATGAAACCAAAGTGGATTGGAATGGTGTTTGGGTGGTCCATTTTCAAAAATGTGTATGCCAACCCCATTCTCTATCCAAAATATCAATTTCTTTAATTGATCAATGACTGCAAAAGGAGCTGAAATTTAGACTGTAGCAGTATGACTATACCTTGTTTAATACATGTTCCGGCATTTTCTGTGAAATGTTTCTTTCAGCCGTTTTATGCCAATTATGCAAGTAACTTTTTGTTGGCTGATATTGATAAAACAGTCACGTAAAATTCTTCTACTCAGAAACTGTAGATCCAAATGAAACCAAAATGTGATTGGAATAGTCTTTTGGGGGCCCACTTTCAACATTATTTCCACATGCAGAAATCATCTTTTTTCCATAAGACTTACCGCAAGAGTGAAATTGAAAACCAGGTGAGGGATTTCAGACTCTTCGGAGCCTCTAATTGATCTGTCAGGGCTTTCCTTGCTGGAAAAGCCTGGACTGGGTGGCACAAACATTACTTAATTTTAAGTGTCAATTAAAACTTAATTGACACTTAAATTTACTTGAAATGTATACATAGAATTAATTTACACTTTAGGGTTAATTGAGACTTAAATTTATTTGACGTTTATGCAACTCAGTCCTGGTGTTGAAAATGACAATAAACACCAATAATTATATAAATAGTATTCAGTTTTTAGTCCCCTACCGGCGAAAGCCGAAGGGAACTAGTTTTAGGTTCCGTCCATCTGTCTGTCTGTCCGTCCGTCACATTAAAATTTTAAGTTGTCCAGACTTTTTTTTACGTCCTTTGATATATTGACTTGATATTTAGTATGTGGCTATATCTAGATGAGTTACAGTTTAAGTTCAAATTTCGTTCCGGTCGAATGATTTTTGGTTGAGTTATGGCCCTTGAACTTGTATTTTTTTGTTCAAATTTTAAGTTATTCGGACGTCCTTTGAGATATTGACTTGATATTGGGTATGTGGCTATATCTAGATGAGTTACAGTTTAAGTTCAAATTTCGTTCCGGTCGAATGAATTTTGGCTGAGTTATGGCCCTTGAACTTGTATTTTAAAATCTAGTCACTGCAAGGTGATACTTCTAATATTTTCGGTCCTCTGATTTTTGCGGCCGATAGGGGACAATGTATTGCTATGTGCAATACCCTCAGAATTCTTGTTATAATAAAAGCCTTCAAGTGGTCTTTGTTGGTACAGGTAGGCTAGACCTGGTCCTAATTATGACTTAAAATTAGTAAAACTGAAATGACTAAAATTAGGTAAAATAAATTTTATTTTTCGATTAAAAAGTCTAGATTTCAGTGTCAAAATATATGGATGTCCCATTGATGAATTCTACTTGTAGATATACTGCTTTGATTTTACTGAGTATTTATTTGATTATTGACTTTTGCAGCATATCAGCTAGTGGTAATTTTGATGTATCTGTTAGTGGAGTGACATTTGATGTTGGTATCTCATTGGGTAAGTCAACAAATGTAAATATTACTAAAGTGCAGAATTTTGATGTCATAGAAGAGATTTGGCAACTGATAATGAAGAGTGAGTGATTGTTGTTTAAAGCCAAATAATCAATTTTTAAGCCATATCACAGAGAGAACAAGTTATTAAGTCTCCCAAAGTTTGGGAGACTTATTGTTTTTGCTCCGTTTCTTATTATTAAGTCTCCCAAAGTTTGGGAGACTTATCGTTTTTGCTCCGTTTCTTCTTATTATTATTATTATTCTCTTTCTCTTTCTCCTTCTCTTTCTCCTTTCTTTCCACGGACCATGAACTTGTCCACGGCAGATCTCAGGAACTACTGGACAGAATTTCATGAAACTTTGTGGAGTTATAGATATATGTTTCTAGTTGGTCCTAAAGTTTTCAGCTTTGTGGTAAAGGGGGTCAAAGTCATATTTTGAGGGGTTCAAAGGGGGTGGAGGTTACTATAGAATCCTAATGGAAAGTTGAAATTTCGTACATTAATATTGATGACTTCTAAATGAATAATGATAGAGACATACAATTTGACATAGTGATAGGCCACCATTAGAGGAGCAATTCTGCATTTTCAATATTTTCGAGATGTCTGCCATTTTCAAAATGGCTGCCAAAACCCGGTATAAAAAATGGGTGGTAAAAATTCAACATTGCCCGATATCATCAAAATTTGATATGTGGGTAGATAATGATGTCCCGAATTGATTGCCGACATTGAAAAATTTCTACCGGTCGCCATTTTCAAAATGGCCGCCACAATACCGCAAATATTCAACATTGTCCGATATCATCAAAATTTGATATGTGGGTAGATGATGATGTCCCGAATTGATTCCCGACATTGAAAAATTTCTACCGGTCGCCATTTTCAAAATGGCCACCACAATACCGCACAAATTCAACATTGTCCGATTTCAACGCTATTTCATATGTGGGTAGATTACGATGTCCCGAATTGATTCCTGACATCGAAAAATTTCTACCGGTCGGCCTTTTTAAAAATGGCCACCACAATACCTCACAAATTCAACATTGTCCGATTTCAACGACATTTCATATGTGGGTAGATTATGATGTCCCGAAAAGATTCCTGACATTGAAAATTTCTACAGGTCGCCATTTTTAAAATGGCCACCACAATATGCACAAATTTAACATTGTCCGATTTCAACGACATTTCATATGTTGGTAGATTATGATGTCCAAAAATGATTCCTGACATCGACAAATTGCTACCGGTCGCCCTTTTTAAAAAAGGCCACCACAATACTGCACAAATTCAACATTGTCCGATTTCAACGACATTTCATATGTTGGTAGATTATGATGTCCCGAAATGATTCCTGACATCGAAAAATTTCTACCGGTCACCATTTTCAAAATGGCCACCACAATACTGCACAAATTCAACATTGTTCGATTTCAACGTCCTGAATTGATTCCCGACATTGAAAAATTTCTACTGGTCTCCATTTTCAAAATGGCCGCCACAATACCGCAAAAATTCCACATTGTTCGATTTCAAAGGTAGCTTTTAATTTATTTTTTAAACCGGTTGTCTGTGGCAGGTTTGGGAGACTTCATAATCGTTAGATTATAATCATATCTTGTTAAGTCTCCCAAAGTTTGGGAGATTTATTGTTTTTGCTCCGTTTCTTATTATTATTTTTATTTTTATTTTTATTATTATTATTCTTATTCTTCCTCTCCTTTCTTTCTGCGGACCATGAATTTGTCCACGGCAGATCTCAGGAACTACTGGACAGAATTTCATGAAACTTGGTGGAGTTATAGATATATGTTTCTAGTTGGTCCTAAAGTTTTCAGCTTTGTGGTAAAGGGGGCTAAAGTCATATTTTGAGGGGTTCAAAGGGGGTAGGGGTTACTATAGAATCCTAATGGAAAGTTGAAATTTCGTATATTAATGTTGATAACTTCTAAATGTATAATGATAGAGACATAAAATTTGACATAGTGATAGGTCACCATTAGAGGAGCAATTCTGCATTTTCAAAATTTCGAGATGTTTGCCATTTTAAAAATGGCTGCCAAAATACGGTATAAAAAATGGGCGGTAAAAATTCAACATTGTCCGATATTATCAAAATTTGATATGTGGGTAGATAATGATGTCCTGAATTGATTGCCGACATTGAAAAATTTCTACCGGTCACCATTTTCAAAATGGCCGCCACAATACCGCAAAAATTCAACATTGTCCGATTTCAACGCTATTTCATATGTGGGTAGATTATGATGTCCCGAATTGATTCCTGACATCAAAAAATTTCTACCGGTTGCCATTTTCAAAATGTCCGCCACAATACCGCACAAATTCAACATTGTCCGATTTCAACGATCGCCATTTTTAAAATGGCCGCCACAATTCCTGACAAATTCAACATTGTTCGATTTCAACGTCCTGAATTGATTCCTGACATTGAAAAATTTCTACCGGTCTCCATTTTCAAATTGTCCGACACAATACCACAAAAATTCAAGGTAGCTTTTAATTTATATTTTAAACCGGTTGTCAGTGGCCGGTTTGGGAGACTTCATAATCATTAGATTATAATCATATCTTGTTATTCTTCTCTTTCTCTTTCTCCTTTCTTTCCTCGGACCATGAACTTGTCCACGGCAGATCTCAGGAACTACTGGACAGAATTTCATGAAACTTTGTGGAGTTATAGATATATGCTTCTAGTTGGTCCTAAAGTTTTCAGCTTTGTGGTAAAGGGGGTCAAAGTCATATTTTGAGGGGTTCAAAGGGGGTGGGGGTTACTATAGAATCCTATGGGAAAGTTGAAATTTCGTACATTAATATTGATAACTTCTAAATGAATAATGATAGGGACATACAATTTGACATAGTGATAGGTCACCATTAGAGGAGCAATTCTGCATTTTCAAATATTCAACATTGTCCGATATCATCAAAATTTGATATGTGGGTAGATGATGATGTCCCGACATTGAAAAATTTCTACCGGTCGCCATTTTCAAAATGGCCACCACAATACTGCACAAATTCAACATTGTCCGATTTCAACGCTATTTCATATGTGGGTAGATTATGATGTCCCGAATTGATTTCTGACATCGAAAAATTTCTACCGGTCGGCCTTTTTAAAAATGGCCACCACAATACCTCACAAATTCAACATTGTCCGATTTCAACGCTATTTCATATGTGGGTAGATTATGATGTCCCAAAATGATTCTTGACATCGAAAAAATTTCTACCTGTCGCCCTTTTTAAAAAAGGCCACCACAATACTGCACAAATTCAACATTGTCCGATTTCAACGACATTTCATATGTTGGTAGATTATGATGTCCCGAAATGATTCCTGACATTGAAAAATTTCTACCGGTCGCCATTTTCAAAATGGCCACCACAATACCGCACAAATTCAACATTGTTCGATTTCAACATCCTGAATTGATTCCCGACATTGAAAAATTTCTACTGGTCTCCATTTTCAAAATGGCCGCCACAATACCGCAAAAATTCCACATTGTTCGATTTCAAAGGTAGCTTTTAATTTATTTTTTAAACCGGTTGTCAGTGGCCGGTTTGGGAGACTTCATAATTGTTAGATTATAATCATATCTTGTTAAGTCTCCCAAAGTTTGGGAGACTTATTGTTTTTGCTCCGTTTCTTATTTTTATTTTTATTTTTATTTTTATTATTATTATTCTTATTCTTATTCTTCCTCTCCTTTCTTTCTGCGGACCATGAATTTGTCCACGGCAGATCTCAGGAACTACTGGACAGAATTTCATGAAACCTGGTGGAGTTATAGATATATGTTTCTAGTTGGTCCTAAAGTTTTCAGCTTTGTGGTAAAGGGGGTCAAAGTCATATTTTGAGGGGTTCAAAGGGGGTGGGGGTTACTATAGAATCCTATGGGAAAGTTGAAATTTCGTACATTAATATTGATAACTTCTAAATGAATAAAGATAGGGACATACAATTTGACATAGTGATAGGTCACCATTAGAGGAGCAATTCTGCATTTTCAAATATTCAACATTGTCCGATATCATCAAAATTTGATATGTGGGTAGATGATGATGTCCCGACATTGAAAAATTTCTACCGGTCGCCATTTTCAAAATGGCCACCACAATACTGCACAAATTCAACATTGTCCGATTTCAACGCTATTTCATATGTGGGTAGATTATGATGTCCCGAATTGATTTCTGACATCGAAAAATTTCTACCGGTCGGCCTTTTTAAAAATGGCCACCACAATACCTCACAAATTCAACATTGTCCGATTTCAACGCTATTTCATATGTGGGTAGATTATGATGTCCCAAAATGATTCTTGACATCGAAAAAATTTCTACCTGTCGCCCTTTTTAAAAAAGGCCACCACAATACTGCACAAATTCAACATTGTCCGATTTCAACGACATTTCATATGTTGGTAGATTATGATGTCCCGAAATGATTCCTGACATTGAAAAATTTCTACCGGTCGCCATTTTCAAAATGGCCACCACAATACCGCACAAATTCAACATTGTTCGATTTCAACATCCTGAATTGATTCCCGACATTGAAAAATTTCTACTGGTCTCCATTTTCAAAATGGCCGCCACAATACCGCAAAAATTCCACATTGTTCGATTTCAAAGGTAGCTTTTAATTTATTTTTTAAACCGGTTGTCAGTGGCCGGTTTGGGAGACTTCATAATTGTTAGATTATAATCATATCTTGTTAAGTCTCCCAAAGTTTGGGAGACTTATTGTTTTTGCTCCGTTTCTTATTTTTATTTTTATTTTTATTTTTATTATTATTATTCTTATTCTTATTCTTCCTCTCCTTTCTTTCTGCGGACCATGAATTTGTCCACGGCAGATCTCAGGAACTACTGGACAGAATTTCATGAAACCTGGTGGAGTTATAGATATATGTTTCTAGTTGGTCCTAAAGTTTTCAGCTTTGTGGTAAAGGGGGTCAAAGTCATATTTTGAGGGGTTCAAAGGGGGTGGGGGTTACTATAGAATCCTGATGGAAAGTTGAAATTTCGTACATTAATGTTGATAACTTCTAAATGTATAATGATAGAGACATAAAATTTGACATAGTGATAGGTCACCATTAGAGGAGCAATTCTGCGTTTTCAAAATTTCGAGATGTCTGCCATTTTCAAAATGGCTGCCAAAATACGGTATAAAAAATGGGCGGTAAAAATTCAACATTGTCCGATATTATCAAAATTTGATATGTGGGTAGATAATGATGTCCTGAATTGATTGCCGACATTGAAAAATTTCTACCGGTCACCATTTTCAAAATGGCCACCACAATACCGCAAATATTCAACATTGTCCGATATCATCAAAATTTGATATGTGGGTAGATAATGATGTCTCAAATTGATTCCTGACATTGAACAATTTCTACCGGTCGCCATTTTCAAAATGGCCACCACAATACCGCACAAATTCAACATTGTCCGATTTCAACGACATTTCATATGTGGGTAGATTATGATGTCCCGAAATGATTCCTGACATCGAAAAATTTCTACCGGTTGCCCTTTTTATAAAAGGCCACCACAATACCGCACAAATTCAACATTGTCCGATTTCAACGCTATTTCATATGTTGGTAGATTATGATGTCCCGAATAGATTTCTGATATCGAAAAATTTCTACCGGTCGGCCTTTTTAAAAATGGCCACCACAATACCTCACAAATTCAACATTGTCCGATTTCAACGCTATTTCATATGTTGGTAGATTATGATGTCCCAAAATGATTCTTGACATCGAAAAATTTCTACCTGTCGCCCTTTTTAAAAAAGGCCACCACAATACTGCACAAATTCAACATTGTCCGATTTCAACGACATTTCATATGTTGGTAGATTATGATGTCCCGAAATGATTCCTGACATTGAAAAATTTCTACCGGTCGCCATTTTCAAAATGGCCACCACAATACCGCACAAATTCAACATTGTTCGATTTCAACATCCTGAATTGATTACCGACATTGAAAAATTTCTACTGGTCTCCATTTTCAAAATGGCCACCACAATACCGCAAAAATTCCACATTGTTCGATTTCAAAGGTAGCTTTTAATTTATTTTTTAAACCGGTTGTCAGTGGCCGGTTTGGGAGACTTCATAATCGTTAGATTATAATCATATCTTGTTAAGTCTCCCAAAGTTTGGGAGACTTATTGTTTTTGCTCCGTTTCTTATTATTATTTTTATTTTTATTTTTATTATTATTATTCTTATTCTTATTCTTCCTCTCCTTTCTTTCTGCGGACCATGAATTTGTCCACGGCAGATCTCAGGAACTACTGGACAGAATTTCATGAAACCTGGTGGAGTTATAGATATATGTTTCTAGTTGGTCCTAAAGTTTTCAGCTTTGTGGTAAAGGGGGTCAAAGTCATATTTTGAGGGGTTCAAAGGGGGTGAGGGTTACTATAGAATCCTAATGGAAAGTTGAAATTTCGTACATTAATGTTGATAACTTCTAAATGAATAATGATAGAGACATAAAATTTGACATAGTGATAGGTCACCATTAGAGGAGCAATTCTGCGTTTTCAAAATTTCGAGATGTCTGCCATTTTTAAAATGGCTGCCAAAATACGGTATAAAAAATGGGCGGCAAAAATTCAACATTGTCCGATATTATCAAAATTTGATATGTGGGTAGATAATGATGTCCTGAATTGATTGCCGACATTGAAAAATTTCTACCGGTCACCATTTTCAAAATGGCTGCCACAATACCGCACAAATTCAACATTGTCCGATTTCAACGCTATTTCATATGTGGGTAGATTATGATGTCCCGAATTGATTCCTGACATCAAAAAATTTCTACCAGTCACCATTTTCAAAATGGCCACCACAATTCCGCACAAATTCAACATTGTCCGATTTCAACGACATTTCATATGTGGGTAGATTATGATGTCCCGAAATGATTCCTGACATCGAAAAATTTCTACCGGTTGCCCTTTTTATAAAAGGCCACCACAATACCGCACAAATTCAACATTGTCCGATATCAACGACATTTCATATGTTGGTTGATTATGATGTCCCGAAATGATTCCTGACATCGAAACATTTCTACCGGTCGCCATTTTCAAAATGGCCACCACAATACCGCACAAATTCAACATTGTTCGATTTCAACGTCCTGAATTGATTCCCGACATTGAAAAATTTCTACTGGTCTCCATTTTAAAAATGGCCACCACAATACCGCAAGAATTCAACATTGTTCGATTTCAAAGGTAGCTTTTAATTTATTTTTTAAACCGGTTGTCTGTGGCCGGTTTGGGAGACTTCATAATCGTTAGATTATAATCATATCTTGTTAAGTCTCCCAAAGTTTGGGAGACTTATTTTGTTTGCTCCATTTCTTATTATTATTTTTATTTTTATTTTTAATATTATTATTCTTATTCTTCCTCTCATTTCTTTCTGCGGACCATGAATTTGTCCACGGCAGATCTCAGGAACTACTGGACAGAATTTCATGAAACTTGGTGGAGTTATAGATATATGTTTCTAGTTGGTCCTAAAGTTTTCAGCTTTGTGGTAAAGGGGGTCAAAGTCATATTTTGAGGGGTTCAAAGGGGATGGGGGTTACTATAGAATCCTAATGGAAAGTTGAAATTTCGTACATTAATGTTGATAACTTCTAAATGTATAATGATAGAGACATAAAATTTGACATAGTGATAGGTCACCATTAGAGGAGCAATTCTGCATTTTCAAAATTTCGAGATGTCTGCCATTTTTAAAATGGCTGCCAAAATACGGTATAAAAAATGGGCGGTATAAATTCAACATTGTCCGATATTATCAAAATTTGATATGTGGGTAGATAATGATGTCCTGAATTGATTGCCGACATTGAAAAATTTCTACCGGTCGCCATTTTCAAAATGGCCACCACAATACCCCAAAAATTCAACATTGTCCGATTTCAACGCTATTTCATATGTGGGTAGATTATGATGTCCCGAATTGATTCCTGACATCAAAAAATTTCTACCAGTCACCATTTTCAAAATGGCCGCCACAATACCGCACAAATTCAACATTGTCCGATTTCATCAAAATTTGATATGTGGGTAGATAATGATGTCCCAAATTGATTCCTGACATTGAAAAATTTCTACATGTCACCATTTTCAAAATGTTCACCACAATACCGCACAAATTCAACATTGTCCGATTTCAACGACATTTCATATGTGGGTAGATTATGATGTCCCAAAATGATTCCTGACATCGAAAAATTTCTACCGGTCGCCATTTTCAAAATGGCCTCCACAATTCCGCACAAATTCAACATTGTTCGATTTCAACTTCCTGAATTGATTCCTGACATTGAAAAATTTCTACCGGTCTACATTTTCAAATTGGCTGACACAATACCACAAAAATCAAGGTAGCTTTTAATTTATTTTTTAAACGGTTGTCTGTGGCCGGTTTGGGAGACTTCATAATCGTTAGATTATAATCATATCTTGTTATTCTTCTCTTTCTCTTTCTCCTTTCTTTCCGCGGACCATGAACTTATTTAATGATCATGACTATAAGTAATCTTGCATTCAGTTCTGTATAAAAAACAAAATTTGACAGGTTATATACAATATTACAAAAAAATGGTGGGACAGACACAAAGCCCATGGGTAAGACAGAACCCCAGTTCCTGTTTGACCCAATGTCAGACAGAAAAAAAGTTTTCGCCAACTCTGTAATACCGAATGTTTGGTATAATAGTTACCTCAGATTTTGTCCGAAAGGCATTGATCAGTGTTTAATTTTATTTTTAAATTACATAATTTTCATTGTTTTCACCCCTTTTATACATTTCCGGTTTCAACCAAACCCATTTGTGAAGATGATCACGACACGATTGGTTATTTGTATATATATTAGCCAATGGCACAATGTCTTTCATACAACCATTGACATATAGTACAAGGTCATCAAAACAACAAAACTCAAGACACACACTATAAAAGACATAACACATACAATTTTGAACAACACTGAAAACTAAAAATTGAATTACTTTAACCTCTATTAAAACCAGAGGTGAAAGCAGGTGCCCAATTGCTAATACCAGGGTAAAACACTCTAAAAAGGCCAAACTAAACATTATGCACATGACAGTGAATTTTTTGGGGGGGTTTTTCGGACCGGCAAAATATTTTTCGGTCTGACAAGATGTTCATGTCTGTCAGTCCGAATGACTGACAACTTCTCAGCAAGTTTCGGGAAGTCTGGAGACATTAACACAGAACACTGTATATACTGGACATTAACACAGAAGATTGTATATATACTGGACATCAACACCGAACACTTTATATACTGGACATTAGCACCGAACACTGTATATATTGGACATTAACACAGAACACTGTCTATACTGGACATCAATACAGAAAACTGTATATACTGGACATTAACACAAAACACTGTAAATACTGGACATTAACACAGAACACTGTATATACTGGACATCAACACAGAACACTATATATACTGGACTTTCACACAGAACACTGTAAATACTGGACATAAACACAACACACTGTATATACTGGACATTAACACAGAGCACTGTATATACTGGACATTAACACAGAACACTGTATATACTGGACATAAACACAGAACTTTGTATATACTGGACATTAACACAAACCACTGGATATACTGGACATCAACACAGAACACTGTATATAGTGGACATTAACACAGAACACTGTATATACTGGACATTAACACATAACAATGTATATACTGAACATTAACACAGAACACTGTATATTCTGGACATCAACACAGAACACTATATACTGAACATCAACACAAAATACTGTATCTACTGGACATCAACACAGAACACTGTATATACTGGACATAAACACATAACACTGTATATACTGGACATTAACACAGAACACTGTATATACTGGACATTAACACAGAACACTGTATATACTGGACATTAACACAGAACACTGTATATACTGGACATCAACACTGAACACTGTATATACTGGACATCAACACAGAACAGTGTATATACTGGACATTAACACAGAAAGCTGTATATACTGGACATAAACACAAAACGCTGTATATACTGGACATTAACACAGAACACTGTATATACTGGACATCAACACTGAACACTGTATATACTGGACATTGACACAGAACACTGTATATACTGGACATAAACACATAACACTGTATATACTGGACATTAACACAGAACACTGTATATACTGGACATTAACACAGAACACTGTATATACTGGACATTAACACAGAACACTGTATATACTGGACATCAACACTGAACACTGTATATACTGGACATCAACACAGAACAGTGTATATACTGGACATTAACACAGAAAGCTGTATATACTGGACATAAACACAAAACGCTGTATATACTGGACATCAACACTGAACACTGTATATACTGGACATTGACACAGAACACTGTGTATATTGAACATCAACACAGAACACTGTATATACTGCACATTAACATAGAACACTGTATATATTGGACATGAACATGTAACACTATATACGGATTCTGATTACCCGTTTTGTATCTTGAAACTCTTCTTTCATAATATAAACACCTATTATATGATTATCAAATCAAAGTGTTTCTTTAAATATTTTATATAGGAGTAGATTCCACAGGTCGGCCAAAGATTGGCTCTAATGGATGTAGTTGTGATATTGGATCGGTGCATGTTAAATTCCACGGTGGAGCAGCACGGATATACAATCTGTTTAAAGGACTTGTAGAAAAAGCCATTAAAAATCTATTGAATAGTATGGTAATATAATAGTTTGTTAAAATTTGAATAATTAGAAATGGAATGTCATTCACGTCATTGTAAATGATAAACTGAGTTAGATTATGAGTGAAGGAACAACCATGTTTTTAGGTCAACATTCATTTTATTTCTAGCATTTTTTCAGAGAAATGTCTGCATAGCATAAAATATATTGTGTGTACATTATTTTTCTTCTGGTATATGATTTAAACAAGAGATATTTTTCTCAAAGCTAACTAAGAAATTTAGTTTAAATAAAACAAATTGGGTAGGGTTGCAGTGTTGACTCATGGAACAGCGACAATTGATGTCACAGATAATAAAGTACATCTCAGTACCAACTAGTTTACTCCATTGATTACTTTTTCTTTTTTTTACATGGTATAACAATTTTCTCACGAATACCAACTTCCTAGAGACCAGAAATGACTACGTGAATAGAAATTAAACACGTTTGTGTACAAGGGGGTACAAAATGTTGATGTCGCCAATAAAGAAAATTTTATATTCATGTAAATAATTAGGATGTACATCGTTTTAGAAAGTACTGACCTTGATTCTTTCATTTAATTAAAATTAATTAAAAAAATTACGACCATTACCACTAGAAAACAATTATTTTTTTTAATTTTCCGTTGTCTCCAAAACTGTCAAATCTACGAATCCAGAATCTTGTTGTTATATGTCAAAGCCTGGTTGATGAAGACAGATTCTTTGTTTTGTTTATTTAATAGTCATCACATGTAATGTCCCGAAAAACACTAGCATCTTCTGGGAAAATAGCGCTTAGGTGAAAATATATTTAGTAAAGCGACAGAAATAATTAGGAAAAATACATTTATAATCAACGGGACTTTTAGTTATATGCTTATTAAAGTCTAAAGTAAAATTGCATAGTTACACAACATGCAAAATAACACACAAGAGGTCCAATGGTGTACATTTTAATCCATAAATATTTAGTTATAGTAACAATTTAAATAACTTCAAATTCACCTATAAAGTTAACCAAAATTCTAACATGACGACCTACTTTCGCTTTGTAAACAAACGAGCGATTTATCGATTGGGTATAATCTCATTAGCACATGTGCCGGTGCACACATTTAAGCCAGGTAATAAAATAATTAAATAGAATTATTTACACTGTTGTTAATGTTTTTATAACATCTATATTCACTGAAAATAATCAACATATTCAAAATTAATAATATGCGACGTGCAATTAAAACATGCAAGCACAATATTATTGGTACGGATGCTCCATCAATACGACACTTTCCCGTCGTAAATGTATATGTGACTGACTATCCCGTCGTAAAAGTACACGTTGATGAATTATCGTCTCTTCAAATTGGGCAGCATAAATTGTGTGCGACATTGTCCGCAAACTTAGATATATATTGCCGTCTTCCAGTCAAAATATACTACCGTATTTGTACTGTTAGACATATCAGAATTGGATATTAGTAAATTTGATCCGACTCAGGATTAAATACTAATATTCGCTAACCCATGTTAAAATTCAAAGCACATTCTGGCTTCCATGGATTATTTCTTAAATATAAGAATTATAATATACAGGACCTAATTTAAGATGCCAAAATATAAAGAAAATTGCAGTATTCACTAAATATAATTCATATCTTTGATGCCAATAACTCATTGGGTATATAAATCTCCATCGACGTTCATAAATCACTTGTAAAAAAAATTGCTTGGTTTCGACAAAAATCAGCGTCTGCTAAATTTCTGCATTCACGCAAGTCTTTCCGTATGATTATTTCTGTGTGTATTGCGAAATGTAGAATTCATTTACATATGAATAATTAGTCAATCGCATTTCATATTTCCATGAAAATATATATAAACGATCCATATGTTTGCTTCCTGTGTGTGAGTGAGTGGTTTGATGGAGTCCCGTAAGTTGGAGTGTTCGTCCCGTAGTTTATACTTGTGTATAATAGTACATAAAGGTATTGTGTTGAAAGCTGTGGGAATTTTAAGGCTTTAATATTTATTATTTAACAATGAATTATGATTACATAATAGATCATTATTTTGAAATACACAGCTGATATTTGTTTTTTAGAAAAGTTATAGTAATGCGAATATTTTGTTGTAATAGTGCAGATGGATTCCCTGGAATATCTGCATGTGAGTGGCACACAATTGAGTTGCTAAAACAGACTGAACAATCTAGGCGTGATACACACATCAAAAACGAAACTGTACGATGGAAGAGAATATCACAATTTTCCCATTGTGAACTTTCCATTTATATATGTAGCAACATTCAAGCAGCAGTTGCATATGGAATATATATCTCTTGATTGATCTGTAATTTCAGAGCTTGTGGTTCCTATCATGATTTCCTTGATAGCCAGATGCTACTAACAAGGAAACTAAGGATTCCCAGTGCTTAAATTGAAGTCATCACTTCAAAAGTTTTACGGTCGCCTCCATGACTTGGTTAACCATTACGGAATATCGTTGTCACAAATGACCAGGAATATGTTCCTTTTGTCGTAATTGCAATCCGGGTTTTTCCTCATTCGTGACCTAATACCAGTTTTGTTACAAGAGTAACATGACGGGTGTCAATAGAGGGACAGGAACAGCTTACCCTTGTTTTAGTGAAATAGTATAACATTTTGCAAAGTTATGATCAATGGAACAACTCTATGAATTTACGGGACAAAATTGATAAATAAGTTAATTGCTTTGTTCTCGAATTTAACGGTTTGGTGTCTGTTCTGGTAAATTAAGGAATGATACAAGATATTTATAGACACTCATTTATTTATTAAATGTCATATCAGTGTGTAATTTTAAGGCAAATGACAGGTAATAGCATTTTGAAAATTAACATATATTTGCTCTACTCATGTTATTGAACCCCATGTTTTGAAACAAAATGAGCACTTCAGTGATGAAATCTTGGTATATTTTATTGTGGGTCACTGCTAGTCACATTTTAAACCCATTTTAAAATACATATGCTCAATTTGATGTACAACCAGAACAAATAAATAAGTGTATGCTCATTTCAAATTTGCTGAGAAATCATTATGAAAACATCATCAAACGTTGAGAATATTTTGGGTTTTAATAGTCAGTATAATCACTTTCCTGATGACAACCTATATATTCGTTTTTCTTGACAATTTTTGGGGGGAATTTTTTCCCCCTGCAATTGTTGCAGTTCCGTGAGAATGATGTAACCTTACCCTTCTTAAGTTGACTACAAACTTCAAAGATATCTTTATTTAATTTATATAATACCACATATGCTTTCTATAACATAATCAAAACTTTGTAAATACATTGATTTGTTCAGTAATTAATTTGCTTATGGCAAGATGTGGTGATTTTAATATTGAGCTGCCAAAAGTTGCACCCTATCATCCATGAAAACAAACCACTTATTATATTTTACTTTGAACTTTGAATTTGGGCTGACTACAGAATCAGACATACTTTATCTAGGAATTAATTTAATAAACATAGATTGTCCACTTTTTTACATAATTACTGCATGCATGGTACATTGTACTTTGAAAAATGGTCTACAATTTAATCATTTTCTTTTATTATTTTTTGAATGACTTTTTTTTTTATAGTTAGGCAAAAAGATTAACACAGCTATAGACGTTTATGGCAGTAAAGCATTGGCCAAGCTGAAAGGTAGAAGGCTCAGTAGATCAAAGAAATAGCTAGAAAGGATATATATATAGACATGAATAAAGATAGGAGAGAATCACTGTTTATACATGTACTTGTAAAATACAATGTACTGCTTAATTAGCTGTTTCAAAATACATTCATTTTTTTTGTTTTTAAAATAGCGATGGTGAAGATATCACAAAGAAATTTTAATGTCACAATAGCATTGTTAGCTAAATAGGGTTATCATGTCATGCCATGTCAAAGGTTATTCTATTAACTTTTAGCAATTTATTATTGTCTTTATCATGATCAACTGTATGAACCACCATTATACAGGAATAATCTTATCAGTAGTACTCAAACCTATGTTAAAATAAGTTAAACTACAATTATACAGGAATATTCTATCAGTAATACTCAAACCTATGTTAAAATAAGTTAAACTACAATTATACAGGAATATTCTATCAGTAATACTCAAACCTATGTTAAAATAAGTTAAACCACAATTATACAGAGATAATCTATCAGTAATACTCAAACCTATGTTAAAATAAGTTAAGCCACAATTATACAGGAATAATCTATCAGTAGTACTCAAAGCTATGTTAAAATAAGTTAAGCCACAATTATGCAGGAATAATCTATCAGTAGTACTCAAAGCTATGTAAAATAAGTTAAACCACAATTATACAGGAATAATCTATCAGTAATACTCAAACCTATGTTAAAATAAGTTAAACTACATTTATACAGGAATAATCTATCAGTAATACTCAAACCTATGTTAAAATAATTTAAACTACATTTATACAGGAATAATTTATCAGTAGTACTCAAAGCTATGTAAAATAAGTTAAACCACAATTATACAGGAATAATCTATCAGTAATACTCAAACCTATGTTAAGATAAGTTAAACCACAATTATACAGGAATAATATATCAGTAATACTCAAACCTATGTTAAAATAAGTTAAACCACAATTATACAGGAATAATCTATCAGTAATACTCAAACCTATGTTAAAATAGGTTAATCTACAATTATACAGCAATAATCTATCAGTAATACTCACACCTATGTTAAAATAAGTTAAACTACAATTATACAGGAATAATCTATCAGTAATACTCACACCTATGTTAAAATAAGTTAAACTACAACTATACAGGAATAATCTATCAGTAATACTCAAACCTATGTTAGAATAAGTTAAACCACAATTATAGAGGAATAATCTATCAGTAATACTCAAACCTATGTTAAAATAAGTTAAACTACAATTATACAGCAATAATCTATCAGTAATACTCACACCTATGTTAAAATAAGTTAAACTACAATTATACAGCAATAATCTATCAGTAATACTCACACCTATGTTAAAATAAGTTAAACTACAATTATACAGCAATAATCTATCAGTAATACTCACACCTATGTTAAAATAAGTTAAACTACAATTATACAGGAATAATCTATCAGTAATACTCAAACCTATGTTAAAATAAGTTAAGCCACAATTATAAAGGAATGCACTATTAATAGTACTTAGTAGTCAAACCTATGTTAACAGAAGTTACAGATGGTACCCGGGGTATAGAAATGGGATCGAGAGCTTCTTTGGCTTGAAGGGGCATCCGTCGGTTGTGCAGGATGTATAAATACACAACCAACCCGTCCTGCGGATGAGACGTAAATAAAACCGAGGTCCCCTGTTGAGAGATTGCCACCCTCTCCGCACGTTAAAGAACCCAGTGTAACAGCTCATGATGAGTGGTCCATAAGAGACCTGTTGCACTGGCAAAATTATCGGTCCCTACCCATCACCTTTCCTTGTTTCACGTCCCGTGGCGTTTAAATTTTTAAATGTTCTCGTCCTGAATATAGCTGAAAAATTGCTCGCTAGACATTAAACACCAATCAATAAATAAATCAACCTTTGTAATTTATTTTCATGAATAAGAATGAAAAAAACTTATATTCTAAATTATTGAAGTAATGTTGTGTTTTTTAGTAACTGTAGATGTAGGCAAAGTTTTCCTTCTGGACTATAGATTTATTGGTAAACCTGCATTTAATCCACAACATTTCTTAGAGACATATCATAAGGTAATATATATATTTAGATGAATGGCATATTGGAAATTGAAAGTTACATAGTTATGGCTGACACATCACAATAGACTTAAAGCCTTGGCGTTCATGTTTGTCTGTGCAAAATGCTGTGTAGCAATTCCATCTGGTCTGTTTCTTGTCAGATCAGGCAAGTGAAATTGAATGAGAAATAATTGCTTTGCATCTTATTTATTGTATTTCTTAAAAATAATCATGAATCTAGAGCCATTGACTAGAACAACCCTGAATCATGAATCTAAAGCCATCTACTAGAACACACCCTGAGTCATGAATCTAGAGCCATCGACTAGAACAACCCTGAGTCGTGAATCTAGAGCCATCGACTAGAACTACCCTGAGTCATGAATCTAGAGCCATTGACTAGAACAACCCTGAGTCATGAATCTTGAGCCATTGACTAGAACAACCCTGAGTCATGAATCTTGAGCCATTGACTAGAACAACCCTGAGTCATGAATCTAGAGCCATTGACTAGAACAACCCTGAGTCATGAATCTAGAGCCATTGACTAGAACAACCCTGAGTCATGAATCTAGAGCCATTGACTAGAACAAACCTGAGTCATGAATCTAGAGCTATTGACTAGAACAACCCTGAGTCATGAATCTTGAGCCATTGACTAGAACAACCCTGGGTCATGAATCTAGAGCCATTGACTAGAACAACCCTGAGTCATGAATCTTGAGCCATTGACTAGAACAACCCTGAGTCATGAATCTTGAGCCATTGACTAGAACAACCCTGAGTCATGAATCTAGAGCCATTGACTAGAACAACCCTGAGTCATGAATCTTGAGCCATTGACTAGAACAACCCTGAGTCATGAATCTTGAGCCATTGACTAGAACAACCCTGAGTCATGAATCTAGAGCCATTGACTAGAACAACCCTGAGTCATGAATCTTGAGCCATTGACTAGAACAACCCTGAGTCATGAATCTTGAGCCATTGACTAGAACAACCCTGAGTCATGAATCTAGAGCCATTGACTAGAACAACCCTGAGTCATGAATCTAGAGCCATTGACTAGAACAACCCTGAGTCATGAATCTAGAGCCATTGACTAGAACAACCCTGAGTCATGAATCTAGAGCCATTGACTAGAACAACCCTGAGTCATGAATCTAGAGCCATTGACTAGAACAACCCTGAGTCATGAATCTAGAGCCATTGACTAGAACAACCCTGAGTCATGAATCTAGAGCCATTGACTAGAACAACCCTGAGTCATGAATCTAGAGCCATTGACTAGAACAACCCTGAGTCATGAATCTAGAGCCATTGACTAGAACAACCCTGAGTCCTGAATCTAGAGCCATTGACTAGAACAACCCTGAGTCCTGAATCTAGAGCCATTGACTAGAACAACCCTGAATCATGAATCTAGAGCCATCGACTAGAACAACCCTGAGTCATGAATCTAGAGCCATCGACTAGAACAACCCTGAGTCATGAATCTAGAGCCATCGACTAGAACAACCCGGAGTCATGAATCTAGAGCCATCGACTAGAACAACCCCGAGTCATGAATCTAGAGCCATTGACTAGAACAACCCTGAGTCATGAATCTAGAGCCATTGACTAGAACAACCCTGAGTCGTGAATCTAGAGCCATTGACTAGAACTACCCTGAGTCATGAATCTTGAGCCATTGACTAGAACAACCCTGAGTCATGAATCTAGAGCCATTGACTAGAACTACCCTGAGTCATGAATCTTGAGCCATTGACTAGAACAACCCTGAGCCACCACTAGCTCTAAAACAATCAAACCAGTCAACAAATGGATTCTTTTAAACAAGACTGTTGTTATGTTAACCAAGTTTGGATCCCAATGAAGAATTTTATAAAAATATAGAGGAGACGACAATACTTAAGTTTTGTAACTTGTATCCAATCCTATTTGTCATTTATTTGACTATAAAATATGTTTAAGCATAAATGTGTTATATAATATATTTAACATATTTTAGGGTGAATTTTACTGGGCAAGCAGTATCAGTGAAGCACCATTTGATCCCATATCTATGCCAGCATTCAACAGTACACAAAAGATGTTCTACATGTGGATGTCTGACTACACATTTAACACCTTGACATACCAGGCACAGAAACATGGCATGCTAGCCTATAATCTGACACAGAAAGATGTAAGTCTAGTCAATCTCAATACTCTTCCTTCTATTTTACAAACACTATCTAGATCAGAATGAAACTTGTCTAAATCAAATAGCCTTGGGATTAGCTGTATTAGTCCTTATAGACAGGTTAAACTATGTAAATGATTTCAGATTTCAGGACCAGATTTGATGCTGTTGAATATTGGGACTTACTGATGATAAATCTGAATTTCTGCCTTCTTAGTTATACACAATTTAGTTTTAGCTTCATCTATGACTGTTCTATGTAGTGATCAGCTGTTTTAACTTGATCTATGACTGTTCTATGTAGTGATCAGCTATTCCCAGTTTTAGCTTGATCTAGGACTGTTCTATGTAGTGCTCAACTGTTTTAACTTGGAACTATGACTGTTCCATGTAGTGATCAGCTGTTTTAACCTGATCTATGACTGTTCTATGTAGTGATCAGCTGTTTTAGCTTGATCTATGACTGTTTTATGTAGTGACCAGCTGTTTTAACTTGATCTATGACTGTTCTATGTAGTGATCAGCTGTTTTAACTTGATCTATGACTGTTCTATGTAGTGATCAGCTGTTCCCAGTTTTAGCTTGATCTAGGACTGTTCTATGTAGTGCTCAACTGTTTTAACTTGGATCTATGACTGTTCTATGTAGTGACCAGCTGTTTTAACCTGATCTATGACTGTTCTATGTAGTGATCAGCTGTCCCCAGTTTTAACTTGATCTATGACTGTTCTATGTAGTGATCAGCTGTTTTAGCTTGATCTATGACTATTCTATGTAGTGATCAGCTGTTTTAGCTTGATCTATGACTGTTCTATGTAGTGATCAGCTGTTTTAGCTTGATCTATGACTGTTCTGTGTAGTGATCAGCTGTTTTAACTTGATCTATGGCTGTTCTATGTAGTGATCAACTGTTCCCAGTTTTATCTTGATCGATGACTGTTCTATGTAGTGATCAGCTGTTTTGACTTGATCTATGATTGTTCTATGTAGTGATCAGCTGTTCCCAGTTTTATCTTGATCTATGACTGTTCTATGTAGTGATCAGCTGTTCCCAGTTTTAACTTGATCTATGACTGTTCTGTGTAGTGATCAGCTGTTCCCAGTTTTAGCTTGATCTAGGACTGTTCTATGTAGTGACCAGCTGTTTTAACCTGATCTATGACTGTTCTATGTAGTGATCAGCTGTTTTAGCTTGATCTATGACTGTTCTATGTAGTGATCAGCTGTCCCCAGTTTTAACTTGATCTATGACTGTTCTATGTATTGATCAGCTGTTTTAGCTTGATCTATGACTGTTCTATGTAGTGATCAGCTGTTTTAGCTTGATCTATGACTGTTCTGTGTAGTGATCAGCTGTTTTAACTTGATCTATGGCTGTTCTATGTAGTGATCAACTGTTCCCAGTTTTATATTGATCGATGACTGTTATATGTAGTGATCAGCTGTTTTGACTTGATCTATGATTGTTCTATGTAGTGATCAGCTGTTACCAGTTTTATCTTGATCTATGACTGTTCTATGTAGTGATCAGCTGTTCCCAGTTTTAACTTGATCTATGACTGTTCTGTGTAGTGATCAGCTGTTCCCAGTTTTAGCTTGATCTATGACTGTTCTATGTAGTGATCAGCTGTTCCCAGTTTTAACTTGATCTATGACTGTTCTGTGTAGTGATCAGCTGTTCCCAGTAATACTTTACAGAATGTTTTCAATAGAGAAGATAGTAAAACACCAGAGTAGTAACTGTTATTTTTTCAAAAACCACCATTATTGCAATTTAATTGAGGGTTCATTTTTCAAAGCTAAAAATCAAAAGATAAGATAGTGGAAATTCGTCTAAATGCGGACGGTTTTCACAGTCCACATCACTTAACGTTCTCTTATGCTATTTGCGGACACGTAGATGCATACAATCAAGTGTATAGTCAAGAGGGGTATCAAATTGATTATTTTCCACCCTTCCCGGCTCATTTAATTTGATTGGTTGGTATAAATATAAAAAAAACCACACATGAGTAGAGTGGTGTTAATGCGGACTGGTAGTGTTTAAATACAGACAGTCTGTCTTCCAAATACGGACACCTTTTATAGTAAATGAAAATTACCTGCAATTACAGGTTCAGATAATTTTAATTTATCTATTGTGTGATTTATGATTTACCTCAGTAAAAGACCATTATGACGTCACAGGGTAATTTTCTATCGGAAGCAGTGTTGAGAGCAGTAAACTTTGAGAGTTTGGTAGTAGACTGAATGATTGGACATGGGAGACGGGAGAAAGGGTGTCGAGAACCCTTAGTAAGAAAACGGTAATATGGAGTTAGACTGTGGAACAAGAGTTAGAGGGATGGAAAGCGGTGATTAAAAGTTGGAATGAGGAACGCAGGAATAAGGAGGAAGAATAGAATTTACTGTACACAATCTAATTAAAATTAGATATCCGATCTCGCTTTTTTTTTTTGCGGAAATCTAATTCAAATTAGATTGGAATTACTGAATCCCTGTTCACCCTCTTATATTGGGTTGTAACCTAAAACTATTTTAAATAGAAATGTGCACCATACACACCAAAATTGCTATCAAATGTCAATAGTCTCAATATTACAAGACGATTGGCAAATATACGTAGGAAGTTGCTGAACCAATGGTTCCTAATTGTTAAGTTGAAATCATCACTTCAAAAGTTTACGGTCACTATTATGAATTGGTTAACCGCTACGGAATATTTGTATCACAATGTCGTCCTTCTTTCCTTGTTTATGACTTGTCACCCTGGAAGTAACAAAACTGGGTGCCACTTTTGGAGCAGGAACTACTAACTCTTCTGAAGCACATGACTTTGACCCTGTTTATTATTAGTGTTAATGTTGCTCAATCTTTTCTTTTTGTATAATATTTTTTTCGTTGTTTGTCTTTCTGGCCTTTTTCTTTTAGCCATTATGTTGTCTATTCTTCAATTTACGACTTCTGATTACCGCTCTGGTATCTTCAAACTTTTCTTACAATGAACACATGACATTTCTATGCAAAGAACAAACCAGATTCACAGACAAGCACTTCAAGATTTATTTGATATTGCACTGAGATACTATCAAAATAGCTTCGATACTTGAGATGAAGAACAACAATGGAATTAGAAAAAAAAATGTCCTGAACATGTGGTGATTGGATAATTCGGTACATATGTATTTGATAGTCTTGATTGTCTTTTATTTACTCTACCGTATATCTCTTTATGTGTAAATTGTGTTTTGTAATTATGCACATCCTTGTTATGAGAAAGTATATAAAAATTAACAAAATATATATAGTTTAACCAACATAATGATACCATTTTGGCAAAAATGCACAACTGAATTTCCCTGAAGTTATTCCAAATCATTTTGCAACTCTTTTCGCCTTTATCAGCTCTCTTTTCAAATTCGCTTCAGCTTTCTTTTGAACGAGAAGCAGTTTTTCTCTGACAACATCTTCACTTGTCAGTAAACGATGTGACTGACGTGATATAGCCTTATCAGTGGGGGTTTTTGTTTTACCAGCAATATTTGAAGTTGAATCACATGGTAGAAATAAACAATTTACTTCTGCATTCCACGTATCTAATAATACAACAACTCCATCTGCAGTATCATTAGCAACGACCTCAATTTTGTCATCCATGATAAGTTGCAACAAATGCTGTAGGTCGTCTATTTCCGGTTGACGAAGATGGTCACCAGTAAATGCAGGAAAATCAACTGCTACATCTACAACGGAGGACCATGTTAACTGTTGGTCCAGACTTGAAACAGCTGCATCTCCAGATGGGGCGACTTTCTCAGTGTCGGTAGCTGACGACCCCAATGAGTTCTGCATTGATAGTTCGGTGATTTTGACAGCGAATGAGTTTGTCTGATTAAAATTTTCTGTAGGCTGACTTGGGAGGTATGCATACCTGGGAATAGCGAGTGGACTTAAAAGGGATCATGCCACAAACACAAAAACCACTTTTGATGTTTTCGGCCGTCATATAGGTATGTCATGCAGTTTTGAACAAAGTTGGAAATGTACATTTATCAACTTTGTGTAGGGTGTTTTCCTACAAAAATTCTGAACATTAGCCCGGTCGTACTGCCTGTCAAATGGTCCAAATACAGTTCTGTACGGAGGCTGTAAATAGTGAGTTGTGAGTGGTGGTAGTGATAATATAGCTATATTTTCTCTGATTCCTTCTTGTATTAGAGCTGAAGACTCATGAGACGAGTGTCCATGTAATATTAACACCTGAGGTCGATCAGTACCACACTGTTTAAGAAAGATTTCTTTAAACAAGCGCTCGCCGATTCTGTCATCCATCCACCCATTTTCCTGGAAATCCCACATAGTCCCGTTTGGTGCCT
Source organism: Bathymodiolus brooksi (assembly GCA_963680875.1). Classification (NCBI taxonomy): domain Eukaryota; kingdom Metazoa; phylum Mollusca; class Bivalvia; order Mytilida; family Modiolidae; genus Bathymodiolus; species Bathymodiolus brooksi. The sequence goes on from OY804587.1 coordinate 69,773,925, forward strand.
CTCTTGTATTGAAACCAAACACTGATCGTTCTGTTTTAGCTTTAATGACTAACAGAGGGCTCATTCTTTCGTCTGCAGCATTGACGCAAGCAACTATCGTCACGTGTGTGCTCATAGCACTTGTCCGTCCCGGAACTTTTCTTGCTCCCTTCTCAGCTATGACCTTCACAGGGTCGTGTTCAAAAGATTTCCATGTTTCATACATGTTCCAATCTAACTTAGGTTTGTTCAAAAGATTTCTCTCTATTGCCTCAAAATCTTTAAAATACTCCTCAACCTTTTGGCGATTCATCATTCTACATCTTCAAGTTCCCGTTTTTTCTGGTTTTCTTATGGTTAAGTCACTATGCCTTTGTTTAAGTTTTTGCCACCAGTCTTTACCAGGGGTAGAATTTTTAAAAGGGGTTTTCAATTTCAATTTTTTTACCAACGTACCGGCTCTAGTAAGAAGTTGTCTTCTGGAAACACCAACGCCTAACTTGAATGCCCTCTTTACAGATTGTACAATAGAGTTTTCCAAGGTAGTGCTGGTTTTCGTCCTCTCCCGACCACAATTTCTCTCTTTCCAGTGACACGGTCTCCTACAGTAGATTTTGGTACTTTAAAATGTTCTGCTGCTTTCCTAACGGACATCTCTCCTGCTTTAACACATTTCACAGCATTGTCCAGTGATGACAGATCATATTGTAATATTTTGGACTTTTTCACCCTTAACATTCTGGAAAAAAACAGGCCTAATAGATAAAAAGGCATTTCAGTAAGAATTTTTTTTATTTAATGCACATATTAATCAAAATACTTTAAAACAAATCTTTTAAAAGTGTCTCTGTAAGAGTTTGCATTTTCGTCTGCTTCCTCTTGTGTAATGAAACAACTACTCCTTGTCACAAAAACAATACTACCAATGTCATTTTGTTTATCTTCTTCGATGATATCAACTAAAATCTTTGCGATAAGTTCATTTCTTGATGTCAATTAATTTTGTAAATAAGACATATGTATTGTCTGTGTCAAACAACCATTCGTTTTTAAAACATTCTTTCAATTTTTGTCTGGCTAATATAGTTGGCAAGTTGGATTTTATTCCAATTTCTCTTTTAAATAATCCTAAGCATGTAGACATTCTGCAAAGAAAAACATTCCGACTATATACTTGAGCATACAGAGTGTACGGTTAGATCTGTTTTACGTTTTACTAATTGTATTTTTTGGTGAAAGTAAAATCTTGCATAGGCAAAAATGCATTCTGTTAAAAAAAATAACGGTAGGGTTACTGTGTTTAACGCCACTTTCAGCAATATTCTACATGTATTTTATCGTGGCGATCAGTTTTATTTGTGGAGGAAACCGGAACACCAGGAAAAAACCGCCGACCTGTCGCAAGTCACTGACAAACTTTATCACATTATGTTGTATCGCATACAGAAAGTATATTTTAACTCTTTTGTAAATACGTATTCTTAACACCTAAATTACTGAGCTGTTCCATATACGACTCTGAAATTTACTACATGTACATGTATTAATTTTTAGCTCACCTGGCCATAGGCCATGTGAGCTTTTGTCATGAGTAAGCATCCGTCCGTTAGCTTTTCACATTCAAATCTTCTTCTCTGAAACCACTGAACAGATTTCAACCAAACTTGCCAGAAATGTTCATTGGATGGTCCTCTACCAGATTTATGTCTTTGGTGCTGATTTGAAATCCAACATGGCTGCCAGGGTCCATAATGTGTTCTCATTGGCTGAAATTTTGAAAATCTTCATGTCAGAAACCACCAAGCCAATTGAATTGTGAATTTGCAGGAATGATCATTGGGTGGTCCTGTACTAAACTTGTGAATCGTTTGCCGATCGGAAATTCAAGAGGGCCGTCGTGACTCGACTTAGTTTAACATTGGACCCTATGGGAATTTCACATTTTCATCTTTTTTTCTGCAACCACAAAACAGATTTGAACCAAACTTGGCAGAAATGTTCATTGGATGGTCATATACAGGATTTTTGTTTTTGGCGCTGATCGGAAATCTAACATGGCTGCCAGGGCCTATAATGTGTTCTGATTGGTCGAAATTTTAAAAATCTTCTTGTTAGAAACCACTAAGCCAATTGAATTGTGAATTTGCAGGAATGATCATTGGGTGGTCCTGTACTAAACTTGTGAATCATTTGCCGATCGGAAATTCAAGATGGCCACCATGACTCGACTTAGTTTAATATTGGACCCTATGGGAATTTCACATTTTCATCTTTTTTTCTGAAACCACAAAACAGATTTGAACCAACCTTGGCAGAAATGTTCATTGGATGGTCATATACAAGATTTTTGTTTTTGGCGTTGATCGGAAATCCAACATGGCTGCCAGGGCCCACAATGTGTTCTGATTGGTTGAAATTTTAAAAATCTTCTTGTTAGAAACCATCAAGCCAATTGAATTGTGACTTTGCAGAAATGATCATTGGGTGGTCCTGTACTAAACTTGTGAATCGTTTGCTGATCGGAAATTCAAGATGGCCACCATGACTCGACTTAATTTTAACATTGGACCCTATGGAAAAAATGTTTAAAAGTCTTCTCCTCTGAAACCAATTAGTCAATTTAAAGCAAACATGGCATGAATGGTCCTTAGGTGGTCAACTTTAAAAAATATATGTCCTGTGACCCAGACCTCCATCCAAGATGGCCGCCATCAGCGGACATAGTTTTAACATAGGACCCTATGGGAAAAATGTTTAAAAAAGAATTCCTCTGAAACCAGTAAGCCAATTTAAAGCAAACATGGCATGAATGGTCCTTGAATGGTCAACTTTCAAAATTATATCCAGTGATCCAAACCTCCATCCAAGATGGCCACCATCAGCGGACATAGTTTTAACATAGGACCCTATGGAAAATTTTTTTTAAAAGTCTTCTCTTCTGAAACCAGTAAGTCAATTTAAAGCAAACATGGCATGAATGGTCCTTAGGTGGTCAACTTTAAAAAATACATGTCCTGTGACCCAGACCTCCATCCAAGATGGCCGCCATCAGCGGACATAGTTTTAACATAGGACCCTATGGGAAAAATGTTTAAAAAAGAATTCCTCTGAAACCAGTAAGCCAATTTAAAGCAAACATGGCATGAATGGTCCTTGAATGGTCAACTTTCAAAATTATATTCAGTGACCCAAACCTCCATCCAAGATGGCCACCATCAGCAGACATAGTTTTAACATAGGACCCTATGGGAAGTATGTTTAAAAATCTTCTCCTCTGAAACCAGTAAGCCAATATAGCAAACATGTCATCGATGGACCTTAGGTGGTCAACTTCCAAAATTGTGTTCAGTGACTCCGATCTCGGTCCAAAATGGCCACCATCAGCAGTCATAGTTTTAACATAGGACCCTATGGGAAAATTGTTTAAAAGTCTTCTCCTCTGAAACCAGTAAGCCAATTTAAAGCAAGCATGGCATGGATGGTCCTTGGGTAGTATACTTTCAAAATTGTGTCTGGTGACCATGACCTCCATCCAAGATGGCTGCCGTGAGCAGACATAGTTTTAACATAGAACCCTATGGCAGTATGGGATTTGAATAGTAACTTAGATGTATTCGGCATGCAGACATTCTTAAGAGGACTTACTTATGTCAGGTGAGCGATACAGGCTCACCTGAGCCTCTAGTTATGTTGTAAAATCATCCAGTCACAAATTGATTTATTCTCAAATAAACATAATGTATAGGCCTAATAGTAATTGTTCATGAAACACTTATTTACGCATCATTTTTAAGCAACATTGCTTTCACAATTCATTTTATATGGTGTCTGTATTTCAGCTACCTTATAAATATTGGTAGTTCAAATGCAGACATTATGTTTTTGAGTTTTTCAAAGAAAAATGTGAAGTATAATATTAAATGAGCAAGAATTTTGATTTCCGTAATAATAATCTAAAAGATGATAACTTTCTATGTAAAAAAAACATCAATACTTACCTATAAAAGTTGTAAAATCCTGCAGGTCGTCGATCTTGTAATTTTCAAAATTTTCCCGGGTTTGCGACTTTGTGAAGAATGCTATCGGGTGTACATCATTTTTAATCACATGACACAGGTACAATATATATTTGAATTTATATTTTATTAGAATAATTACAAAATATATACAACTGACAACAAGACACACTGATTTCAAGTAAACTTTAATTTATTTTTTATAAAGAAAGGTCAATAAAAAGTAGAGACATTCTATTCCGTCCACAATTGAGCACCGTCCACATTTGGACAAATTTCCCCTATGTCTATGTTTTTGTAGATAAGAAGATGAAAACTTTCTTAAGTTTTGTTTGATATCCAGTGAAATAATTTTGTCTGTCAACATAACAAATTGATATGTACATTTCATTGCATTATTCTCAACTCTTATTAAATCTTTTTTTCAATCAATTGTTTTCAGATTTTGTTTATTTTATATTTTTTTAGCTTCCAGCACAAGCTAAAGACTTTCTGAATACAACCTGTAATGGAATTCCTTGTATTGGTAAAATCATTCCACAAGTAAGTAGTGGTGCATCGATCATTAGAAACATTGACAAATCAGTCAGACTTCAGTGTCCGATCCGATGATCGATTCTTAAACCTTTTTGCTGATACTGATTCCTATTCTTGAACAAATATAATTTATAGTTTAATTTTATTCTTTGTTTTTGTCCTCATACTGACAAATTTCTTGCAGTGTTATGCTGACACACTTCTAACACTGAGTCAATACACATATTTGGACTAGTCTATTATTTATCTACTGCCCGGACTACACTATTTTCTATGTTAGATGTTACATATATGGAAACCAATGTTTTGTTTTGTTCTAAGTTAATATCTATAAATTGTAACTTTCCATTCTGATGCCAATGACTAGTAATAAATCTCAATATTCCTGGAATAAAATATAAAAGTTATAACAGAAATTTTTCAACAACCATGTTTTATATGTTCCACTCTGTATATATATTTTTAAATCACTAGCCACCACAGCAAATGAAAATAATTGTAGTCTGTGTATATGATGCAATTTCATTCAACTCGGTCTCTTTTTGTCAAACTTGCTATTGAAATAAGACTATTTGAGTAATTATAGTCGGTAAATACATTTCGTAGGTAATTGTCACCGATAATCAATCATTTGTCGATGCTGGTATAGCGATCATCGATCTTAAAAATGTGACTGATTCCCATCACTATAAGTAAATAGACCAGGTGTATTTCAAGATGTCACAGATAAGCTGTAGTGAAGCTTTGATGGTTTAAATAAACATTAGAGCAAGGGGCAATCCAGAGAAACTGACAACATAGGGTACACAAGACGAAGAAAAACAAAAAACACAACACAATATGTGTTGGACACCACTATGCACAAACAAACACAAATAACGTAAATAAGACATTAACCCTCCTACAGACAACTGGAGATCGTTTTCATGCAGAAATTGTAATTTAACTTAGCTTTATAAATATTTTTTTGATAAATCGTAATGACTGACAATACAACTAACCACAACAACACAAACAACTGTCAAATTTCAAACCTCTACACACAGAAATGACAATAACTAAAGTAGCAAAATCTAGGTCCTGGTTTAGGATCTCAGAAGTATGACTGGGTTAAACCTGACAATGAGATCCCAACCCTCCCCTCTAGTGAGAAGTATGACTAAGTTAAACCTGACAATGAGATCCCAACCCTCCCCTCTAGTGAGAAGTATGACTGGGATAAACCTAACAATGAGATCCCAACCCTCCCCTCTAGTCAGAAGTATGACTGGGTTAAACCTGACAATGAGATCCCAACCCTCCCCTCTAGTGAGAAGTATGACTGGGATAAACCTAACAATGAGATCCCAACCCTCCCCTCTAGTCAGAAGTATGACTGGGTTAAACCTGACAATGAGATCCCAACCCTCCCCTCTAGTGAGAAGTATGACTGGGTTAAACATGACAATGATATCCCAACCTTCCCATCTAGTCAGAAGTATGACTGGATTAAACCTGACAATGAGATCCCAACCCTCCCCTCTTGTCAGAAGTATGACTGGGTTAAACCTGACAATGAGATCCCAACCCTCCCGTCTTGTCAGAAGTAAGACTGGGTTAAACCTGACAATGAGGTCCCAACCCTCCCCTCTAGTCAGAAGTAAGACTGGGTTAAACCTGACATTGAGATCCCAACCCTCCCTTCTAGTCAGAAGTATGACTGGGTTAAACCATACAATGAGATCCCAACCCTCCCCTCTAGCCAGAAGTATGACTGGGTTAAACCTGACAATGAGATCCCAACCCTCCCCTCTAGTCAGAAGTATGACTGGGTTAAACCTGACAATGAGATCCCAACCCTCCCCTCTAGTCAGAAGTATGACTGGGCTAAACCTTGACAATGAGATCCCAACCCCCCCCCTCTAAGTCAGAAGTATGACTGGGTTAAACCTGAAAATGAGATCCCAACCCTCCCCTCTAGTCAGAAGTATGACTGGATTAAACCTGACAATGAGATCCCAACCCTCCCCTCTAGTGAGAAGTATGACTAAATTAAACCTGACAATGAGATCCCAACCCTCCCATCTAGTCAGAAGTATGACTGGATTAAACCTGACAATGAGATCACAACCCTCCCCTCTAGTCAGAAGTAAGACTGGGTTAAACCTGACAATGAGATCACAACTCTCCCCTCTAGTCAGAAGTAAGACTGGATTAAACCTGACAATGAGATCCCAACCCTCCCCTCTTGTCAGAAGTAAGACTGGGTTAAACCTGACATTGAGATCCCAACCCTCCCTTCTAGTCAGAAGTATGACTGGGTTAAACCATACAATGAGATCCCAACCCTCCCCTCTAGCCAGAAGTATGACTGGGTTAAACCTGACAATGAGATCACAACCCTCCCCTCTAGTCAGAAGTATGACTGGGTTAAACCTGACAATGAGATCCCAACCCTCCCTTCTAGTGAGAAGTATGACTGGGCTAAACCTTGACAATGAGATCCCAACCCTCCCCTCTAGTGAGAAGTATGACTGGATTAAACCTGACAATGAGATCCCAACCCTCCCCTCTAGTCATAAGTAAGACTGGGTTAAACCTGACAATGAGATCCCAACCCTCCCCTCTAGCCAGAAGTATGACTGGATTAAACCTGACAATGAGATCACAACCCTCCCCTCTAGTCAGAAGTATGACTGGGCTAAACCTTGACAATGAGATCCCAACCCTCCCCTCTAAGTCAGAAGTATGACTGGGTTAAACCTGAAAATGAGATCCCAACCCTCCCCTCTAGTCAGAAGTATGACTGGGTTAAACCTGACATTGAGATCACAAGCCTCCCCTATACTCCGAAGTATGACTGGTTAAACCTGAAAATGAGATCCCAATCCTCCCCTCTAATCAGAAGTATGACTGGATTAAACCTGACATTGAGATCCCAACCCTCCCGTCTAATCAGAGGTATGACTGGATTAAACCTGACAATGAGATCCCAACCCTCCCGTCTATTCAGAAGTATGACTGAGCTAAACCTGTCATTGAGATCACAACCCTCCCCTCTAGTCAGAAGTTTGACTGGGTTAAATCATACAATGATATCCCAACCCTCCCCTCTAGCCAGAAGTATGACTGGGTTAAACCTGACAATGAGATCACAACCCTCCCCTCTAGTCAGAAGTATGACTGGGTTAAACCTGACAATGAGATCCCAACCCTCCCTTCTAGTCAGAAGTATGACTGGGCTAAACCTTGACCATGAGATCCCAACCCTCCCCTCTAGTCAGAAGTATGACTGGGTTAAACCTGACATTGAGATCACAAGCCTCCCCTCTACTCAGAAGTATGACTGGGTTAAACCTGACAATGAGATCCTAACCCTCCCCTCTAATCAGAAGTATGACTGGGTTAAACCTGACATTGAGATCACAAGCCTCCCCTCTACTCAGAAGTATGACTGGATTAAACCTGACAATGAGATCCCTACCCTCCCGTCTAGTCAGAGGTATGACTGAGCTAAACCTGTCAATGAGATCCCAACCCTCCCCTCTAGTCAGATGTATGACTGGGTTAAACCATACAATGAGATCCCAACCCTCCCCTCTAGCCAGAAGTATGACTGGGTTAAACCTGAAAATGAGATCCCAACCCTCCCCTCTAGTCAGAAGTATGACTGGGTTAAACCTGACATTGAGATCACAAGCCTCCCCTATACTCCGAAGTATGACTGGTTAAACCTGAAAATGAGATCCCAATCCTCCCCTCTAATCAGAAGTATGACTGGATTAAACCTGACATTGAGATCCCAACCCTCCCGTCTAATCAGAGGTATGACTGGATTAAACCTGACAATGAGATCCCAACCCTCCCGTCTATTCAGAAGTATGACTGAGCTAAACCTGTCATTGAGATCACAACCCTCCCCTCTAGTCAGAAGTTTGACTGGGTTAAACCATACAATGATATCCCAACCCTCCCCTCTAGCCAGAAGTATGACTGGGTTAAACCTGACAATGAGATCACAACCCTCCCCTCTAGTCAGAAGTATGACTGGGTTAAACCTGACAATGAGATCCCAACCCTCCCTTCTAGTCAGAAGTATGACTGGGCTAAACCTTGACCATGAGATCCCAACCCTCCCCTCTAGTCAGAAGTATGACTGGGTTAAACCTGACATTGAGATCACAAGCCTCCCCTCTACTCAGAAGTATGACTGGGTTAAACCTGACAATGAGATCCTAACCCTCCCCTCTAATCAGAAGTATGACTGGGTTAAACCTGACATTGAGATCACAAGCCTCCCCTCTACTCAGAAGTATGACTGGATTAAACCTGACAATGAGATCCCTACCCTCCCGTCTAGTCAGAGGTATGACTGAGCTAAACCTGTCAATGAGATCCCAACCCTCCCCTCTAGTCAGATGTATGACTGGGTTAAACCATACAATGAGATCCCAACCCTCCCCTCTAGCCAGAAGTATGACTGGGTTAAACCTGACAATGAGATCCCAACCCTCCCTTCTAGTCAGATGTATGACTGGGTTGAACCTGATAATGAGATCCCAACCCTCCCCTTTAGTCAGAAGTATGACTGGGTTAAACCTGACAATGAGATCCCAAACCTCCCCTCTAGTCAGAAGTATGACTGGGTTAAACCTGACAATGAGATCACAACCCTCCCCTCTAGTCATAAGTATGACTGGGTTAAACCTGACAATGAGATCCCAAACCTCCCCTCTAGTCAGAAGTATGACTGGGTTAAACCTGACAATGAGATCACAACCCTCCCCTCTAGTCATAAGTATGACTGGATTAAACCTGACAATGAGATCCCAACCCTCCCGTCTATTCAGAAGTATGACTGAGCTAAACCTGTCATTGAGATCACAACCCTCCCCTCTAGTCAGAAGTATGACTGGGTTAAACCATACAATGATATCCCAACCCTCCCCTCTAGCCAGAAGTATGACTGGGTTAAACCTGACAATGAGATCACAACCCTCCCCTCTAGTCAGAAGTATGACTGGGTTAAACCTGACAATGAGATCCCAACCCTCCCCTCTAGTCAGAAGTATGATTGGGCTAAACCTTGACCATGAGATCCCAACCCTTCCCTCTAAGTCAGAAGTATGACTGGTTAAACCTGAAAATGAGATCCCAACCCTCCCCTCTAGTCAGAAGTATGACTGGGTTAAACCTGACATTGAGATCACAAGCCTCCCCTCTACTCAGAAGTATGACTAGGTTAAACCTGACAATGAGATCCTAACCCTCCCCTCTAATCAGAAGTATGACTGGGTTAAACCTGACATTGAGATCACAAGCCTCCCCTCTACTCAGAAGTATGACTGGATTAAACCTGACAATGAGATCCCTACCCTCCCGTCTAGTCAGAGGTATGACTGAGCTAAACCTGTCAATGAGATCCCAACCCTCCCCTCTAGTCAGATGTATGACTGTGTTAAACCATACAACGAGATCCCAACCCTCCCCTCTAGCCAGAAGTATGACTGGGTTAAACCTGACAATGAGATCCCAACCCTCCCTTCTAGTCAGATGTATGACTGGGTTGAACCTGATAATGAGATCCCAACCCTCCCCTTTAGTCAGAAGTATGACTGGGTTAAACCTGACAATGAGATCCCAAACCTCCCCTCTAGTCAGAAGTATGACTGGGTTAAACCTGACAATGAGATCACAACCCTCCCCTCTAGTCATAAGTATGACTGGGTTAAACCTGACAATGAGATCCCAACCCTCCCTTCTAGTCAGATGTATGACTGGGTTGAACCTGATAATGAGATCCCAACCCTCCCCTTTAGTCAGAAGTATGACTGGGTTAAACCTGACAATGAGATCCCAAACCTCCCCTCCAGTCAGAAGTATGACTGGGCTAAACCTGACAATGAGATCACAACCCTCCCCTCTTGTCAAAAGTATGACTGGGTTAAACCTGACAATGAGATCACAACTCTCCCCTCTAGTCAGAAGTATGACTGGGTTAAACCTGACAATGAGATCACAACCCTCCCCTCTAGTGAGAAGTATGACTGGGATAAACCTAACAATGAGATCCCAACCCCCCCCTCTAGTCAGAAGTATGACTGGGTTAAACCTGACAATGAGATCACAACCCTCCCCTCCAGTCAGAAGTATGACTGGGTTAAACCTGACAATGAGATCACAACCCTCCCCTCTAGTCAGAAGTATGACTGGATTAAACCTGACAATGAGATCCCAACCCTCCCATCTGGTCAGAGGTATGAATGAGCTAAACCTGTCAATGAGATCCCAACCCTCCCCTCTAGTCAGAAGTATGACTGGGTTAAACCATACAATGAGATCCCAACCCTCCCCTCAAGCCAGAAGTATGACTGGGTTAAACCTGACAATGAGATCCCAACACTCCACTCTAGACAGAAGTATGACTGAGCTAAATCTGTCATTGAGATACCAACCCTCCTCTCTAGTCAGAAATATGACTGGGTTAAACCTGACAATGAGATCCCAACTCTCCCCTCTAGTCAGAAGTATGACTGGGTTAAACCTGTCAATGAGATCCCAACTCTCCCCTCTAGTCAGAAGTATGACTGAGCTAAACCTGTCAATGAGATCCCAACCCTCCTCTCTTGTCAGAAGTATGACTGGGTTAAACCTGACAATGAGATCCCAACCTTCCCCTCTAGTCAGAAGTATGACTGGATTAAACCTGACAATGAGATCCCAACCCTCCCCTCTAGTCAGAAGTATGACTGGGTTAAAACTGACAATGAGATCACAACCCTCCACTCTAGTCAGAAGTATGACTTGGTTAAACCTGTCAATGAGATCCCAACCCTCCACTCTAGTCAGAAGTATGACTGGATTAAACCTGACAATAAGATCACAACCCTCCCCTCTAGTCAGAGGTATGACTGGGTTAAACCTAACAATGAGATCCCAACCCTCCACTCTAGTCAGAAGTATGACTGGGTTAAACCTGACAATGAGATCCCAACCCTCCACTCTAGTGAGAAGTATGACTAAATTAAACCTGACAATGAGATCCCAACTCTTCTCCTCTCTAGTCAGAGGTATGACTGAGCTAAACCTGTCAATGAGATCCCCCCCCATCTAGATATATATTGTTGTATATAGGTTACACCCCTGCAAATGTTTCTTACTTCACGTAGTGATTGTAGTAAAGAATCTTTCTTTCTGTCTAACTGTGTATTATACTTTCCCTGGTAGTCATAGATTCTTTTGATAACAAATTAAAATTGATGAAGGTATAGATTTTTGAGACACTTTGATGATCTGATTTTTGATGATGTAATGACATAAGATTTTGTAAGGTATTGTTTTCACTTCTATCAATGGTCAATTTCAATATTTCTACAATTCTTCAGTTACTTATCTTTACTTTGAGGCAAGTTTAAATGGAATTACAGCAACAAATGTTTACAAAGTATAGATGGCCATTATTCAACTTCTCAATAGATAATACATTTACCAGAAATTACTTTAAATTATAACGAGATTCACTTTTCCTACAATTTAAATATAGATATATTTTGATGAATATATTTGTTTTTTGGTTTTTGTTTTTATTATTACAATTCAGGCAAAACTCAGTGATAAAACTTCTGATTGATTTAAATTGTATGTTGTTTTCAATTCCTACTTAAGCAATACTTCAGCTGTATTGGGGTTAACACTTTTGAGATCAGAAAGTATGCAATTTGTACTCTTAGTAGAAATGAATGATATTTTAGTCTATTTAAACTAAATTAGATTAAGTTATTTTCCAAAGGTGGTTTGAGCTTTTGTAAACTTTCAGCATTTCAACCTAAAATTAAATATGGCTGCCAGTCTTATGTCATATTAGTTTCCCAGTTTACTTCCAGGACAAGACTTTTTCACCAACAATGGAGTGATTTAAAACTCAGCCAAAGTAATATTGTTAATGTAATGCTGAAATTTCTCAACAACATTCAGTAAAATATTTGTTTAATCATAATGACAAAATTATTTTTAACATACATGTAAATGTAGCATAAAAGTCAAAATATATTATTAAACAATCAAGGGGGCAATCTGGGAACAAAAACAACAAACCTAGACTTAGATATCCATCAGCTCCTACCTATCAACATCTTGTTTGTGTTTTTTTTTTTAGAAGTTTGAAGTTTGACATAGGAGGGGTTTTTTGTGGGTTTTTTTTCATTTTTGTCGACCATTACTTCAACTTTTCATGTTCAAAACAATAAGGTAAGACATACCTAAATATCTACATGTATCTGAAAGCAGAATTTTTCATGTTGGTTTCTTTCAATACTTTAAAAACAACATTATAGAATGTTCTCTATTTTTTAGATTGGACAGAAATATCCAAATAATCAGGTACAGATGTTTATGTCCAGCGGATTTGCACCAAATATGTCTGTTGCTGAAGGGAAAGTCAATGTTTTGTTTGGAGGAACAATCACCATGACCACTACCAAGGGAGATAACTTTTTACTGGCCTTAAATGCTGTATGTTTAATACTTATGTTTTTATTTTTAACCACTTAAATTTACATCTTACTTAGGGCATAATATTTCACAAAAATAGATTTTAAGAATTCACATATTAGGGAAAATAATATTCACAATAATTGGAAATCATTTAGTAAATATAAGTGTTTTTCATACACAGTGAAAAAAAACAACAACATCAACTACTAACATAGACTTTGCCAAAAAAAACAAAGGGTAAGTAGATCCTGCTCCTTATAAGACACATGTCAACAAAGGGTAAGTAGATCCTGTTCCTTATAAGACACCTGTCAACAAAGGGTAAGTAGATCCTGCTCCTTATAAGACACCTGTCAACAAAGGGTAAGTAGATCCTGCTCCTTATAAGACACCTGTCAACAAAGGGTAAGTAGATCCTGTTCCTTATAAGATACCTGTCAACAAAGGGTAAGTAGATCCTGCTCCTTATAAGACACCTGTCAACAAAGGGTAAGTAGATCCTGTTCCTTATAAGACATATGTCAACAAAGGGTAAGTAGATCCTGTTCCTTATAAGACACCTGTCAACAAAGGGTAAGTAGATCCTGTTCCTTATAAGACACCTGTCAACAAAGGGTAAGTAGATCCTGTTCCTTATAAGACACCTGTCAACAAAGGGTAAGTAGATCCTGTTCCTTATAAGACATATGTCAACAAAGGGTAAGTAGATCCTGTTCCTTATAAGACACCTGTCAACAAAGGGTAAGTAGATCCTGCTCCTTATAAGACACCTGTCAACAAAGGGTAAGTAGATCCTGCTCCTTATAAGACACCTGTCAACAAAGGGTAAGTAGATCCTGTTCCTTATAAGACATATGTCAACAAAGGGTAAGTAGATCCTGTTCCTTATAAGACACCTGTCAACAAAGGGTAAGTAGATCCTGTTCCTTATAAGACACCTGTCAACAAAGGGTAAGTAGATCCTGTTCCTTATAAGACACCTGTCAACAAAGGGTAAGTAGATCCTGTTCCTTATAAGACATATGTCAACAAAGGGTAAGTAGATCCTGTTCCTTATAAGACACCTGTCAACAAAGGGTAAGTAGATCCTGTTCCTTATAAGACACCTGTCAACAAAGGGTAAGTAGATCCTGTTCCTTATAAGACATATGTCAACAAAGGGTAAGTAGATCCTGTTCCTTATAAGACACCTGTCAACAAAAGGTAAGTAGATCCTGTTCCTTATAAGACACCTGTCAACAAAGGGTAAGTAGATCCTGTTCTTTATAAGACACCTGTCAACAAAGGGTAAGTAGATCCTGTTCCTTATAAGACACCTGTCAACAAAGGGTAAGTAGATCCTGTTCCTTATAAGACACCTGTCAACAAAGGGTAAGTAGATCCTGTTCCTTATAAGACACCTGTCAACGAAGGGTAAGTAGATCCTGTTCCTTATAAGACACCTGTCAACAAAGGGTAAGTAGATCCTGTTCCTTATAAGACACCTGTCAACAAAGGGTAATTAGATCCTGTTCCTTATAAGACACCTGTCAACAAAGGGTAAGTAGATCCTGTTCCTTATAAGACACCTGTCAACAAAGGGTAAGTAGATCCTGTTCCTTATAAGACACCTGTCAACAAAGGGTAAGTAGATCCTGTTCCTTATAAGACACCTGTCAACAAAGGGTAAGTAGATCCTGTTCCTTATAAGACACCTGTCAACAAAGGGTAAGTAGATCCTGTTCCTTATAAGACACCTGTCAACAAAGGGTAAGTAGATCCTGTTCCTTATAAGACACCTGTCAACAAAGGGTAAGTAGATCCTGTTCCTTATAAGACACCTGTCAACAAAGGGTAAGTAGATCCTGTTCCTTATAAGACATATGTCAACAAAGGGTAAGTAGATCCTGTTCCTTATACGACACCTGTCAACAAAGGGTAAGTAGATCCTGTTCCTTATAAGACACCTGTCAACAAAGGGTAAGTAGATCCTGTTCCTTATAAGACACCTGTCAACAAAGGGTAAGTAGATCCTGTTCCTTATAAGACACCTGTCAACAAAGGGTAAGTAGATCCTGTTCCTTATAAGACATATGTCAACAAAGGGTAAGTAGATCCTGTTCCTTATAAGACACCTGTCAACAAAGGGTAAGTAGATCCTGTTCCTTATAAGACATATGTCAACAAAGGGTAAGTAGATCCTGTTCCTTATAAGACACCTGTCAACAAAGGGTAAGTAGATCCTGTTCCTTATAAGACATATGTCAACAAAGGGTAAGTAGATCCTGTTCCTTATAAGACACCTGTCAACAAAGGGTAAGTAGATCGGAAGCGTAGCATTATTCCGACAGCCCATAACTCCGACAGCCCATTACTCCGACAACCCATTACTCCGACAGCCCATTACTCCGACGACCCATTTTTCCGACAATGCAAAATAGAACTCAATCCACAAATCCATGGTTTAACCAGGTATATCCAACATGATATTCCGTCGGTCAGGCTAATCTTGACGGACCATGGCCTAGACAGAATGTTCTGGAAAGGAAAAGGAGCTTTTATCCTAGGCTGTACATCCCCGTTCAAGGCAATTATGATCGACCGACCTGGTATGGGGAAAGTTAAAAATTGAAGAAAAAGTTGTGCACATTGCACAAAGGAACCAGAAAAGAGAAGTGAAGGAAAAAAGTGTAAACTGGGAGAAGCACGAGAAAGACAAAATGACGGAAGATAGCAATACGCATGGAAGCGAGGAGAGTTAAGAATTGAAGAAGGACGTATATAGTAGAAAAGGAGAGAAAGGGAACACAATGTACATGCAGAAGAATGGAAAAAGCTCCGAAGATAGGTAGACAGTTCCCTTGTTCAGGTCAATAAATACATCGATCACTTCTGTTGAAGCACAACTGGCAACCAACATATGCGGCTAATAGAACGCCTTCCATATGCATTATGCCGCTTCCACACACGTTCATTTATTCTGCATTCCGACGTACGTTTCATGATGCGAATTGAATGCGCATCCAACATGGTTAATGCCTTCACACGTACGTCAAAACGTTTGCGATTTCCATTAATTACGTGAAAATATTTACATTTTCTCTATATTGTAAAAATAGTATTATTACAGTTGTAGGAGGCATTCATCGGTTTACAATGTATCTAAAACGTATTAGAAAATGCAATACGGTTGAACAGCATCAGGTAGTGTCTCTCCGGTCACAAATTGTGGGAGTTTAGACGTGATACTCCCGACAACAACCGAATTTTGCTTAAAATTAAATCTTTATTATTTAATTTTAGCCCCCCTCCTAGAGTTTATGGACAATTTTTATTGTATTAATCATAATGTACGGTAATGGCATTTTTTTCTCCAGATCTAGGATCAAACTAGACTAGCTCACTCACAATGGCTCTGTATCCTAAATGCAACGTTAATGTCAGAACAAACCTTTATAATTAGTTCATGCACATCTACATATGGTGTACTCCTTTGTGTAAAGTTTAATAAAAACAAAATACTATGGACGGTTTTGAAGGGTTACAAGGTTTTTGTGTCGTCTCGCGTAACGGTGGCGGTGTAAACTTTTCATGATTAAATCCAAAATGTAGAAGTGTTAGACCATCCAAAATTGGTACTGATATTTCTCATGTCGTCATGATATAAGGAATCTGCTAGCACCATGACATTTGACTTTGACCCCATATTTACCCTTTTGTTTAATACAGAAACAATCCGCCCAATGAGTATAAAGATTAAAGTCAGTCTTCCGTTAGGTATAGAAGAAAAACAACAGGTTTTAAGATAATTATACTACTTTTGACCATTTTTGACGGAATAATGGGTTGTCGGAGAAATGGGCTGTCGGAATAATGGGCCGTCGGAGCAATGGGCTGTCGGAATAATGGGCTGTCGGAATAATGACCTGTCCCCAGTAGATCCTGTTCCTTATAAGACATATGTCAACAAAGGGTAAGTAGATCCTGTTCCTGATAAGACATGAACTCTGAACCCAGTGAAACATGAAATTTAAAACTTATATATTTCAGACAATGCGCATAGGTGTTACTTTAGATGTGAAGAATCAGAGTATTTATGCCAGCATTGGTGAAATGAGGTATATATTTATATTAGCTGTCTATGTTGTGTTTTAAATACTGTAATCTCAAGGAGTGCTGAATTTCTGCTGTAAAACATTTAATATTAAGCATTCAGAAAAATATGCTCTTGTGTAGAGAATGTTAGGTTATTGAGCTAGTACAACAAGATATTAAAAATAAGAAAAATCCACAAATATTATGTGTTCTTAGCCATGGTATAGATGAAAAATTGCTCATTTGTTAATGAAATATATTAACTTGAACTGCATATCAGGGGTGTTTAAATGGATGTAAAATTAGCAATTATGAAAGAAAAATGGATATTTACAAATATTTGCATTTTGAATTTCCATGATAGTTGAAATGTTAGTTTCTGGTATATTACATATTCGGTTACTGTTGATTTCTTTGGGCCGTTGTTTTAACAATCATAGTGTAAATGGATTATGCAATCTGTTTCTATCACAACTATGATTTCAAGTTTACGCCACCTTTGTTGAGGTATACTTTATTCAGCATTATGCAATCAAGTTTATTGGTGATTTGAGGCAGGTCGGTGGTTTTCCTTGAGTAATCGAGTTTCCTCCTCTAATAGAACTGACTACCACAATATCTATCTAAAATGTTGTTAAAAGTGATGTTTAAGACCCAAAACCCTAACCTGAACACTAGTGGGGAAATTACATGTAATTAAAATCTTCGGGAAATTATGAAAAAATCATGTTTTTTAAATGAAAAAATATAAATTGTGGCTAACAAGAGTGTGAAGATACCAAAGGGGTAATTCCATAAATGGAAGAAGGACAGACAACACAATGGCCAAAGGAAAATGGACAAAATGACAACAACAATCTGCAAAACACTACACAGATACTTAAAGATCAAGCAACACGAATCACATTAAAAACCTGGAGTTCAAGACTTGTCTCTAAATCAGATAAATGATTGTATTGGATAATGCAAAATGAAATTATGTCCCTTTATAGTAATAATATATATTTTAAGTCACATACTCTCTTATATTGTTAAAATTGTTTTACTGTATTTTATCCACATCGGAAGTGATAGGAAAGGAATTTATTTTTAATGGCCCTTATTGAATGTTTAAATTTCCTATTATTATAATTTTTCATTTTAGCATCGTTCTCCATATGATCAAGTCAGATGTTGGACAGATAAGTGTGAGTTTTATATTTACCCATGTTTTTTTCTGCAGACGTATCAAAATATATTGGACTGTCAGTCCTGACAGGTTTAAATCTCTGGTTCGTGATGTTTTTTTACCCAATCGGTCCAATTGTCTGAGTAAAATCTGACGACCATTCATTTGTTTATCGGTCCATAAATGAAGTTTAAAGTGAAATATAGACCAACAGCATGTCTAGTTCTGAATAGGTTTTCACGTTTTTAGCTTGCCTTGCCAAAGGCAACGTGAGCTAATGCCATCACTTGGCATCCGTCCGTCGGGTGAAGATGAGTAGAGCGGATCGTAACCCTTGGCTAGCGAAGATGTGCAAAATGAGCAAGATTTGCTATCTTTGACATGAACAAAAAGGTATTTGTAGGAATCACTCTATGCAAAAATTTATATTGAAAATTAATCAAATATACATTTTTACAGCACTTCCTAAGAATATTGAATTATATGAACCAATTTGGAATATCACATTGGTGTTTCTCTTCCCATTTCAAGAACTTTTGCGTTGTAATATGAACAATGTTGTTTACTAAACTAATATAAACAAATTTTATATCTTTATTATTTTTTATTCTCTCTAGGAAGATATCTTCTGGGTTGAAAGTATTAAAACAATCAGTCAAATTTTCTCTTATGCTTTTTTATATGCTTTGGAATACTTGATAGGAGTGAGTAGTACTGCATGAAATTTTTAGTTTTAACTTTTTGTCTGATCTGTTATATATAAGTATAAAAGTATAAAAATCTTTTCTTTGATGGTCAATAAGATGAGATAAGTTCGACACACCAACAGTTTCCCCATTGATATAAAAGGAGTAATTTTCAATGGGTACAAAATTTAATATATCAAGAGAAAGACATTCATTCATATTTATTAAGGTATATGGTTTTGCCAAGTACAGACTATTGAAGATATCTTTCCAGAAAGGGTTACTAATTTTGCTTGAAACTTCAATAAGTTTTTCTTTCTTTCTTTCTTTCAAATTAGATAAAAGAATATTTTGCCAGTCTCCATTTAAGTTTAAAAAAAAATCATTTTACCCAACATACTTTTAAATAAGTAATAAAGGATTGCTAATGGATCATTTTCAACCCTCCCTCTTGAACATCCCCAATTAGCGTATTACGTTTGTTTTTTTCTATTTTACCATCCCAAATGAAATTGAAAAAAAGTTTATATAATTCATTTAGCATAGATTGTTTCAAATTTGGTAATGACGTAAATAGGTGTATCAGTTTTGGTGTTTTGATCACAGTAACCTTTCCAAGTAATGTGAGTTTTCTATGTTGCCAACTTTTAATATTTTTGAAATATCTAAAATTCAAATCTGACATGGTATAGAGATCTATAGAAAATTCAATTCCAAGAAGTTTAAAATTTGAGTATGACCAGTCAAGATTAAAATCTAGACAAAGAATTAAATCTGAGTACCTTTTATTCCCCACCCATACAACCTTTGTTTTTGATGTATTCATTTTTAAACCAGAAACTTTATAAAGATTGTTCATTTCGTCCCGATCCGTTTACAAACATGGCTGCCACAGGCAATTCTTGTTTCTGATTGGCCAATTTTTTAAAAATCTTCTCCTCCGAAACCACTTGGCCAAATGAACCGAAACTTGGTAGGAAGCATCTATAGAAGGTCCTCTATAAAGATTGCTCATTTCATCCCTATCCGTTAACAAACATGACCACCACAGGCAATTCTTGTTTCTGATTGGTCGATATCTAAAAAATCTTCTCCTGTGAAACTGCCTAGCCAAATGAACCGAAACTTGGTAGGAAGCATCTACATGTATGGAAGGTTGTGTATTAAGTTTCCTCAAAGTAGAATGAAAGGTGAATGACACAGGCTCAGCACACTGAGCCTCTAGTTTAAATCCTACATTCCCCCGCAAAAAACATTTAAAAATTATACTTATATCAATAGTTGTTTTGTAAATTACTATAGCCACTCAATCTAAGAAGTGGATATCTTGTATCAACATATTGACGTCTCCACAGTGGACATTTCTATAAATGGGCAAAAACCTGGATTTTTTAATTTCCCATATTTTGAATTATTTGAAATATGAATTATGTACTAGTGATTTTATCTATTAATTATACATAGTTTAGCAAATTCATGTTATTCAATATCTACAATTGCCTGGAAAATAGTTATACGGTTAGCTTCATATGTCACGTTTTATCCTTGTTCCAGCAGAATCCCACAAATTCACATAAGAGTAATTAATTTTTTGAAAATTAAAAATTTTGTAACTCTTTAAAAGGTTCTCCGATTTCCAAAGAATAAAATGGTATGGAATCCTTGTCGATGTATCTTTGTGATATTGCGTATGAATAAGGCCTTTTTTTCAAAGAAAAATATCATGTGATATACCTAATCTATGTAAGGTCCTCAATAAAGAGTGTTCATTTCGTCCCGGTCCGTTAACAAACATGGCCACTACAGGCAATTCTTGTTTCTGATTGGTTGAGTTCTAAAAAATATTCTCCTATGAAACCACTTTTCCAAATAAACCGAAACTTGGTAGGAAGCATCTATGGAAGGTCCTCTATACTGATTGCTCATTTCGACCCTATTCGTGAACAAACATGGTCGCCACAGGCAATTCTTGTTTCTGATCGGTTGATTTCTAAAAATCTTCTCCTCTGAAACCGCTTGGCCAAATGAACCGAAACTTGGTAGGAAGCATATATGGTAGAACCTCTATAATGATTGCTCATTTCGTCCTGATACGTTAAAAAACATGGCTGCCTCAAGCAATCCTTGTTTCGGATTGGTTGATTTCTAAAAAATCTTCTCCACTGAAACCGCTTGGCCAAATGAACCGAAACTTCGTAGTAAGCATCTATGTAAGGTCCTTTATAAATATTGCTCTTTCGTCCCAATCCGTTAACAAACATGGCCACCACAGGCAATTCTTGTTTCTGATTGGTCAATTGCTAAAAAATGTTCCCCTCTGAAAGCACATGGCCAAATGAATGGAAACTTGGTAGGAAGCATCTATGGAAGATCCTTTATAACGATTGCTCATTTCGGCTCGTTTTGTTAAAAAACATGGCCACCACAGGCAATTCTTGTTTCTGATAGGGTGAGTTCTAAAAAAATCTTCTCCTCTGAAACCGCTTGGCCAAATGAACAGAAACTTGGTAGGAAGCATCTTTGGACGGTCCTCTATAAAATTGCTCATTTCGGCCGGATTCATTAGCAAACATAGCCGCCACAGGCAATACTTGTTTTCTGATTGGTTGATTTCTAAAAAATCTTCTCTGAAACTGGGTAGCCAAATGAACAGCAATTTGGTAGGAAGACGCCTCTGGAAGGTTCTCTATAAAGTTTCCTCAAAACAGAATGAAAGGTGAGCGACACAGGCTCAGCCCACTGAGCTTCTAGTTAAACAGTTATTAACATGTAAATAAATTGCATAAGTCAGATTTATTGCTCTCACTGATTTTAAAATTATTTGGCTATTTAATCTTTCGACTTGAGTGTACATGATGAAGGTTATTCCTGAAATGCATGGTGCACAATAAATTTGATATCTATGTTTTTATTGGTTACTTCCCTTTGAAAAGCGCTTTATTCCCTTAATGAAATCGGACCTACAAAATATGCAAGTGTAAATTCCGTTAGAAAATGGAAACGACAGATATGAAATATTAATTTCTTAGATATTTATTAAAAAAAATATCTCTTCTTTCTTTTTTATCTTTAATTTGTAAATTCTGTTTTGCGTATTCAACTTTAAGCAACAACAAAAAGAAAGGTCGACCTCTTCATGGTACAATATGTGTGGTGCTGCAATGACATTTGTGGTGAGGATTTTGATTGGTTAATAAGTACGACTCAAATATTGACTGTGAACTGACCTTACCATCTGTTTATAATGTCGTTTTTGAAATATTCTGTTGTCAACCCCGGTAAAAACAGAAACTTAATTTCGGGCTGGCAGATTTTGTTTCGGCCAGACAGGTTTTAGGACACTACCTTATAAAATATTATCTGCAAACAAGTTAAACAATTTTTTATTAATTACACCAGTCTTAATTTACTAAAAGGGGAAATAACTCATACAAAAAAATGATGTTTTTTTCCCATATTCATGTAATATGTCATCACACTAATTCAAATCCCTGTCTCTGAAAGTTGGTATTTATCTTTCATTTTTAGACGTTCTTTGTTTTTCAAAAGTTATCTTGATATCCTATATGCTAGCATGTTAAAACTTTTGAGGTATTTTCACTACACAAACTGTCTGGTAGTGTAATGGTTGGCATGCTGACCTCGAGTGTGGTAGACATGGGTTCTTAATCCTCTCAAATTAAAGCAATGTTTATGAAGTTTGCTACTTCTCCACTAACCGGAGTAACAGGAAAAGACTTGTTGACTTGCTGTCAGGATAATAGACTTGTTGACTTGGTGTCAGAATAATAGACTTGTTGACTTGGTGTCAGGATAATAGACTTGTTGACTTGGTGACAGGATAATAGACTTGTTGACTTGGTGTCAGGATAATAGACTTGTTGACTTGGTGTCAGGATAATAGATTTGTTGACTTGGTGTCAGGATAATAGACTTGTTGACTTGGTGTCAGGATAATAGACTTGTTGACATGGTGTCAGGATAATAGATTTGTTGACTTGGTGTCAGGATAATAGACTTGTTGACTTGGTGTCAGGATAATAGACTTGTTGACTTGGTGTCAGGATAATAGATTTGTTGACTTAGTGTCAGGATAATAGACTTGTTGACTTGGTGTCAGGATAATAGACTTGTTGACTTGGTGTCAGGATAATAGACTTGTTGACTTGGTGTCAAGATAATAGACTTGTTTACTTGGTGTCAGGATAATAGATTTGTTGACTTGGTGTCAGGATAATAGACTTGTTGACTTGGTGTCAGAATAATAGACTTGTTGACTTGGTGTCAGGATAATAGACTTGTTGACTTGGTGACAGGATAATAGACTTGTTGACTTGGTGTCAGGATAATAGACTTGTTGACTTGGTGTCAGGATAATAGATTTGTTGACTTGGTGTCAGGATAATAGACTTGTTGACTTGGTGTCAGGATAATAGACTTGTTGACATGGTGTCAGGATAATAGATTTGTTGACTTGGTGTCAGGATAATAGACTTGTTGACTTGGTGTCAGGATAATAGGCTTGTTGACTTGGTGTCAGGATAATAGATTTGTTGACTTAGTGTCAGGATAATAGACTTGTTGACTTGGTGTCAGGATAATAGACTTGTTGACTTGGTGTCAGGATAATAGACTTGTTGACTTGGTGTCAAGATAATAGACTTGTTTACTTGGTGTCAGGATAATAGATTTGTTGACTTGGTGTCAGGATAATAGACTTGTTGACTTGGTGTCAGGATAATAGACTTGTTGACTTGGTGTCAGGATAATAGACTTGTTGACTTGGTGTCAGGATAATAGATTTGTTGACTTGGTGTCAGGATAATAGACTTGTTGACTTGGTGTCAGGATAATAGACTTGTTGACTTGGTGTCAGGATATTAGACTTGGTGTCAGGATAATAGACTTGTTGACTTGGTGTCAGGATAATAGACTTGTTGACTTGGTGTCAGGATAATAGACTTGTTGACTTGGTGTCAAGATAATAGACTTGTTTACTTGGTGTCAGGATAATAGATTTGTTGACTTGGTGTCAGGATAATAGACTTGTTGACTTGGTGTCAGGATAATAGACTTGTTGACTTGGTGTCAGGATAATAGACTTGTTGACTTGGTGTCAGGATAATAGATTTGTTGACTTGGTGTCAGGATAATAGATTTGTTGACTTGGTGTCAAGATAATTGACTTGTTGACTTGGTGTCAGGATAATAGACTTGTTGACTTGGTGTCAGGATAATAGACTTGTTGACTTGGTGTCAGGATAATAGATTTGTTGACTTGGTGTCAAGATAATAGACTTGTTTACTTGGTGTCAGGATAATAGATTTGTTGACTTGGTGTCAGGATAATAGACTTGTTGACTTGGTGTCAGGATAATAGACTTGTTGACTTGGTGTCAGGATAATAGACTTGTTGACTTGGTGTCAGGATAATAGATTTGTTGACTTGGTGTCAGGATAATAGATTTGTTGACTTGGTGTCAAGATAATTGACTTGTTGACTTGGTGTCAGGATAATAGACTTGTTGACTTGGTGTCAGGATAATAGACTTGTTGACTTGGTGTCAGGATAATAGACTTGTTGACTTGGTGTCAGGATAATAGAATTGTTGACTTGGTGTCAGGATAATAGATTTGTTGACTTGGTGTCAGGATAATAGATTTGTTGACTTGGTGTCAAGATAATTGACTTGTTGACTTGGTGTCAGGATAATAGACTTGTTGACTTGGTGTCAGGATAATAGACTTGTTGACTTGGTGTCAGGATAATAGACTTGTTGACTTGGTGTCAGGATAATAGACTTGTTGACTTGGTGTCAGGATAATAGACTTGTTGACTTGGTGTCAGGATAATAGACTTGTTGACTTGGTGTCAGGATAATGTATTGGAGTGGAGCGAAATGTTATCTATGGACTGTTTTTTTCAGTTATCTAGATACATAAATATACAAGTCAGTGTGATACAAAACAGATTATTCTTTTCTCACCAAAAAGTAACATGTTCTTTCCATGATTAGCTGAAAATTTGTTCATTTGCATTAAACAACAATTACTACATCTTTTCATCCCACAGATCTGAATTTTCTCTAAGGAGAAATTTGCTGTTGGCTGCCATCTTGAAAAGTTATGAGAAATTTATAAACAGAAGACAGCTGAAAAAAAAAAACTGTCTTTTTGCCAAATGTACAGGCATATATGATGTGACAAGGTAGCCATTTCCTCCAGCTTCCTATACTATTATTGATCATTTCCACTGTGATATAGTTGATAAAGAAATTAACAGTAAGCAAGCATTCTATCAAACACAACTTAATCTCACTAATAAATGGGTTCAAGCTTAGTCCTCAATGGTTAGAGAATATTAAGATAAGTTAACAAATTGTGTACAGCCTTTTATTTTCTATTTGACAGGATATAGTTCTTAATGTAATAGCTAATACAGCTATAATTGGCTTTGTGAAACCACAATTAAATAGTAAGTATATATACTGTGATGCAAGTGACAGGGTAGTATGACAGGTAATTATTATTGCTTTAGATAACATTTGTAAAGTTGGGATATCATATGTTATATATTGTGGTTATGTATTTTGTATAAGAGTTAGTTTAAACATATTTTATTGTCCAGAAACATGACAATAGGATCAGATATAAGTTTTGTCCAGAAACATGACAATAGGATCAGATATAAGTTTTGTCCAGAAACATGACAATAGGATCAGATATAAGTTTTATAAGAGCTTAACACTGTAATGATGATACATATATAATATATAATAAAGTGATATAATACTCATAGTGTTTGTATCCAGGACAAGAAAATATTGTAAAATGTGCAAAAATTGTCTGTTTACATCAAAATGTTATCTAAAAAGGTTTATGACAGAATGATCATCATAAGTAATTAAAACCAAAAAAAAAAGACATTTTTTTAAAGGAGGGGTGGGCTAAATGTTTCATGGAGATTTCATTAACAAAATATTGTTTTTTTGAGGATTTCATTTTTAAAAATGCTTTGTATTGCAAATAATCAGAATGAATAATTGACGCATGTGTCACCAAATGTTAAAAATATTGTCTACCGTGAGTGTTGATTAATACATGTATGTGAAAGTTTGCGTTCCTGAATCTGGTGACAACAGATTTGTTTATAATGTATTGTGTACACGTTTTGAGGTATAATTATGTTTATCTAAACATAAATTTACATTGTAAGAGTATCTGGAAAAAAAATACTACACACTGACTTACTATTCATGATAATATCAATGACAATTCACACAATACATCGTACAATGTCTGCTTGATCAGCTATACCAATGTAAAATTTAGGCCGTCGTAGTCATGATCGTGATCGAATGGTAATTGGATTTACAACTACCTGTGCAATAATTGCCTATCACCACTAAAGTTGTGAGTTAGAACCCTGTTCATGGCGAGGTGTACTCGATACAACATTATGTGATAAAGTTTGTCATTGACTTGCGACAGGTTGGTGGTTTTCTCTGGGTACTCCAGTTTCCTCCACCAATAAAACTGAAGACCACTATATATATATATATATATGGCTATATAGCTGAAATATTGTTGAAAGTGGCATTAAACACCAAAAAACCAAACCAAACTAATGTGAAATTGAATGACAAAATGCCAGAAACCATATGACATCTACTTTTTTTATGGCACCAGCTGTCTTTCATGTCTTACTATATAGTGAAGTGCCCAGAATTTCATTAATATTGTACGGTAATTGTGTAGTGAATATTCCACAAATCTCCAATTATCATTCTTTTATTTTTTAAACAAACTTGAAAGGGATGTCATATTTGTTTTTTGTTGTTGTTTTTTTTTTGATAAACAGAGTATTAAATAAAAGTATTGGAATGAATGAAATAATTATTATCATTAGTGTTGACTGAAAATATATATAATACACATTTTAATGGTTGATAATATAATCAACCACAACAAATTAATACCACTCCCCTGGCAAACCTATTAAAATGAAAGCAGGTGATGTAGGAAATTAGGGCCTGTTTTGAAAAAGGTACAAAAATGTGATTGGGTTAAATTCATCCTTTCATGATATTGAGATTCCCAGCAGACAAACAGATATATACAGTAAAATAACAGATTCATGTCTGCTAAAAAAAACATGCCAAATCTGATTAAAATCACATCTCTTACTTGCTACCCTTTGCTGATATGTCATGGCATGAGAGATCTGAAGAAATCACATCTCTCACTCGCTACCCTTTGCTGATATGTCATGGCGTGGGAGATCTGAAGAAACTTCACTAAAGGTCACATGTGAGTGACATATTATTAAAATTTAAACTGCTTTGTTTGTTATGAGCAATCTGATTGGTCAACAAAGGCCATAAACTGTATTTATCATAACATTAAATATTCATGGCACATGGTTACTTGCATGCACTACAAAGTCAAGAGATTCTGAATAGACCAGTTTTTGTGCTAGATATTCTGAAAAGTGTCTGAAAATTACTAAATATTCTGAACATTACTGAAAATTCTGAACAGATTCTGAACAGATTTAGAAAATTCTGAAAATTGCTGAAAATTCTGAACATTACTGAAAATTCTGAACAGATTCTGAACATTGCTGAAAATTCTGAACAGATTCTGAACATTACTGAAAATTCTGAACAGATTCTGAACATTATCTTTCTTCTTAAATCAATATATTTTACTTCATTTTCATTAGATTTTAACTAAATATAGAATGTGATATTTCACTAATTAATTATTTTTAAAAAAATTAGAACAACTATATTATTTCATTTCTCATTAAATTTGACATTTTCTTTATTTCAATCTTTCTTCTTAAATCAATATATTTTATTTCATTTTCGTTAGATTTTAGCTAATTATAGAAAGGGATCAGAGAAAGG
Organism: Bathymodiolus brooksi; assembly: GCA_963680875.1. Lineage (NCBI taxonomy): Eukaryota > Metazoa > Mollusca > Bivalvia > Mytilida > Modiolidae > Bathymodiolus > Bathymodiolus brooksi. The sequence continues at coordinate 69,801,769 of OY804587.1, forward strand.
ATATTTCAATAATTAATTTCTTTAAACTAAATTACAACAACTATATTATTTCATTTCTTATTAAATTGGTCATTTTCTTTATTTCAAATTTTTCTTCTTAAATCAATATGTTTTACTTCATTTTCATTTGATTTTTACTAAATATAGCATGTGATATTTCACTAATTAATTATTTAAGAAAAATTAAATTACAACAACTATATTATTTCATTTTTGTTATTAAATTTGTCATTTTTATATCAATTTTTTTCTTCTTAATTCAATATATTTTACTTCATTTTTAAAAATTAATTAAAAACTTTGAAGTGGCCCCAACTTAAGTGCTAAAACAACAATCTACACTATAAGTATGTAAGTAAGAGCAAAACAATTTTGTTTACCTGTATATCATAAAACAGTATGGTATCAATTGCCAATTGATAAACCTGTATCCAGTTTAAATATATTAGAGAGGTGTCATATCCCTGCATGGATTCTGCTGAAAATTCTGAACAGATTATAAGCATTTTAACTAAATATATCATGTAATATTTCACTGGATGCAGGTTTTATCAATTGGCAATTGATATCATACTGTTTTTATGATATACAGGTCAATAAAATTATTTTGCTCTTACTTACATACTTACTTATAGTGAGTATAGATTGTTGTTTTAGCACTTAAGTTGGGGCCACTTTAAAAATGAAGTAAAATATATTGATTTAAGAAGAAAAAATTGATATAAAAAATAACAAATTTAATCAAAAATGAAATAATATAGTTGTAATTTAATCTTTTAAAAATAATTAATTAGTGAAATATCACATGCTATGTGTAGTAAAAATCTAATGAAAATGAAGTAAAATATATTGATTTAAGAAGAAAAATTTGAAACAAATAAAATGACAAATTTAATAAGAAATGAAATAATATAGTTAATGTAATTTAATTAAAAAAAATAATTAGTGAAATATCCCTTTCTATATTTAGTTAAGATCTAATGAAAATGAAATAAAATATATTGATTTAAGAAGGAAGATTGAAATAATGAAAATGTCAAATTTAATGAGAAATGAAATAATTTATTTGTTGTAATTTAATTTTAAAATGTAATTAATAAATGAAATATTACATGATATACTTAGTTAAAATGTTCATAATCTTTCAGAATGTTCAGCAGAATCCATGCAACGATATGACACCTCTCTAATATATTTAAACTGGATGCAAGTTTATCAATTGACAATTGATACCATACTGTTTTATCAGAGCTCTGCTACAAAATTTATCATAATTCTTAAAGATCATTAAGCTTAATTACATTTAGTTACGCAACAATACTAAAACATTCTTATAAAAATCACATACCGTATATGCACTAATTAGTTCTCGGGTAAAATACAGATAAAAATACGTGGACAATACTTAAATTTAGGTATTTCTTAATAAATTGTGTTAAAAATCATTTTAATTTCTGAATTAATCAACTTTCTGTTTACATACATTTTTTGAATTTATTTTCAATAAAATTTCTCTATTATTTCATCCCATTTTCCTTAATTTAACTTAATCTTATGTTAACAGCAAGTTATAAGTGTCGACCCTACAAATACTCTTATTATCCACAATATAAATTCAGGGAAAAGAGATGAAATAATAAAGAAATTTTATTGAAAATAAATAAGTACTCAGAAAAGGGGGGATTATTCCGTGCCACGAGTGCTTATGCTAACAATAATTTTAAAAAGTCACTTTTATTTCCCCACATACATGTAAAATGTGTCTTGTGACATTTATACTTGTGCTTTTTTGTCATATAATTTTTATTATTTATTTGTATACAAGTATTGCGATCATCAAGTTCAAGTGATCTTCAATATGTTTTACTGCGAAATCGCATAATCACTATTAAAAAGGCTAAATAATTAATTAGTGAAATATCACATGCTATATTTAGTAAAAATCTAATGAGAATGAAGTAAAATATATTGATTTAAGAAGAAAAATTTGAAATAAAGAAAATGACCAATTTAATAAGAAATGAAATAATATAGTTGTTGTTATTTAGTTTAAATCAATTAATTAGTAAAATATCCTTTCTCTGAACCCTTTCTATAATTAGCTAAAATCTAACGAAAATGAAATAAAATATATTGATTTAAGAAGAAAGATTGAAATAAAGAAAATGTCAAATTTAGTGAGAAATGAAATAATATAGTTGTTCTAATTTTTTTTAAAATAATTAATTAGTGAAATATCCCATTCTATGTTAAGTTAAAATCTAATGAAAATGAAGTAAAATATATTGATTTAAGAAGAAAGATATTGTTCAGAATCTGTTCAGAATTTTCAGTAATGTTCAGAATCTGTTCAGAATTTTCAGCAATGTTCAGAATCTGTTCAAAATTTCAGTAATGTTCAGAATCTGTTCAGAATTTTCAGCAATTTTCAAAATCTGTTCAGAATTTTCAGAATTTTCAGCAATTTTCAAAATTTTCAGTAATGTTCAGAATCTTTTCAGAATTTTTCGTAATTTTCAGAATTTTCTGACATTTTTCAGAATATCTAGCACAAAAACCGGTCTATTCAGAATCTCTTGACTTTGTAGTGATGTGACCTGTAATGAGTTTTCTTCAGATCTCCCACACTCACATGTAAGAAAAGGGGAGAAAGTGAGAAATGTGATTTTAATCAGATTGAAAGACTGCATACTTTGACATAAATGTGCAAAGATAGTACAATAGCAATGTCAAGGAATGCTCATATAGAGCACAATATCTGACTCCTAGCAGAGATGGTAGAATATGTAAGCTGAAATATTATTTTGCAGAGCTTGGTGCCAAAGGAATACCCCTACCACTGACCAATAATATTCAATTTGTCAACACAGAGATTACATTAGATAAGGTTAGTATGGTTCATTCTTAAGTTATATTCCTAGATTCTTCCACTTTTTATAGTAGATTATGAAATTTTGATTACATCATTTCTTAGACCATGCAAACTTTTGCCATCACTTTGCATCCATCATACTTTGTAAACTTTCACATTTAAATCTTCTCCTCTGAAACCACTGAACCAAATTAAACAATTAAAATTTTCTATAGACTTTAGAATCTAGTCAAATTGAAAACCATTTAAGTGATTACATGCTCCTAAGAACTTCTAGTTTTCCATAGTACAGTAAAACCTGTCTAAAATGAACCCCTTCAGGACTGAAGAATATGTTCAGTTTAGACAGGTGTTTGGTTTACACAGGTTCAAATTACATAGACATTTAGTAGATGGGACTGCAAAGTCTGTCTGGTTTAGGCAGGTTTTAGGTCTACTGAGGGTTCGGTTTAGACAGGTTTACTGAGGGTTCAGTTTAGACAGGTTTCACTGTATTTCCCATTAAATTCCACTTTAGATACTGTATAAATACTGTATAAATAATTACTATGTATGTGTACTTGTAGGATACTATAATGATAGGAACAGATCTGAAGTATCAATGAGGACACAATGAACAAAATGGATATTGAGTCTGTCCTAAAAAAATGACTGCATTTACCATTTGATGTTGAAACAAATGAAGAGAATAAAACAAACATGTATTTAGAAATAACAATATTGTAAATGTTCCTTTATTTTTATTTTATATTTTAATGTTATGACCAATTTTTATATATATTCTTATATTTGTTGAGTACACTATATGTTATTCGGGATCTTCACAGGGAATATGAACCTGTATCCCCTGTAAAGCCTGAATAACAATTATATTCTACTGGAGTGTTATGATCAAAACTAGAACTAATATGTGACGCTTTTCCGGATAACAATGATCCTAATAACCTGAGTGTACTGATATTACTGACCATTACCATTACTAAAATATAGAAAAAGGTCTTCCTTGTCTGCAATGTTGCTTTGTGGTGTTCTTTGGCACCAGGTTTGCTTTTATGCGATTACATCTTCAACGGAATGCAAAGCAACCGTTTTGCCATTTTTGTTTACTAGCAGAAGATAAATTTTGATTATCTCTCCTTTTTACAAATAGAAAAATTTATATCGGAATGGATATGGGGGAAAAAATTTGTACAAACAAAGTCTTTTTAGCATTTTCTTATTGTAATTTGTTTTTCAAAATGAGTAAAATCATGAAGAAAAAAAATCCTGTCCACATCCCCCACCCTACCACAGGAATACAGGCTCATATCCCCGACTTGATTAACCAATCAAATGACATGTTTAGCCAAGATATTTCACTCCAGTAGAATAAAATTATTTATCTTACAAATTATGTGACTGTTTGTTTTATTACTTTATATTGTCAGTGACATATAACACTTTCTGATATGAAATCATTATAAAAAACCTTGCAATTTTACTTCGTAATATTTTTGCATGCTCTGACGTCGCTTGTTTTCTATTGAGATTTTACTGTATTTATGAATTTTTGATTGCTTTGATATGTTAGATTACCGCAATTTACATACAAATGTATATTCTCTATGAATATAAAATTTATTTGTATTGGGCACAGGGTAGGACAGGTTAGAAATGTTCGACAATCCTCACATTTGTACCTGTTCCTAAGTCCCATACAAATGAATTTTATATTCCAAGACAATGTATGTATACTCTATATATATAGTTAGCTTATTTTTATATCATATAAGACAGTAAAACTGTTATATTTTCATACTGAGCCTCACTTAAAAGACAACATATTGTATATTATTATAAACTTATTGAGTATTTCACTTTCAGAACTTGAGTTTTACTGATCCCGGCCAATAGTCTACCCCGAGGGAAAATAGAGCTCGCTATTGACCAAGCGTGCAGTTATTAAGTACTTTATTACACCGACTTAAACAATTACTGTAATTTCGGTGTCATATGGTAATATGGTATATTTTATATTTGTGATTTTATGTTATTTCTTCTCTTTTGTATGCCTAAAGCATCAGGATGAAGAACAACAATGAAAGCACTATTTCCTTGCTATTTGATTCCCTGTATATAGATTGGAATTTTATCTCATATACATTTACTTTTTCTTCTTCTCTTTTGTCATCAATTAATTTTGTTCCGAGTTCCAAGAGATATAAGGTACAAAATCGCTTCATTTTTTTTTTTTTTTTTTTGTGATTATTCGATAAAACCAATCAAACAATGTTTATAACATTGTGATAATGTATTTTCGTGTATTAAAGTTTACCGTAATCTATTTTTCAATGTTTTTTTTAAATTAAAAAAAATAATAATTGGGAATGCGGCATTATATGACGTCATTGATGACGTCCGTGCATTAGTTTCAAAGATGTGCACTTTGTAAGGCATGGATTTCATTCAAATGAGTGCATTAGTTTAAAATAAAACAAAATCATGTGGTATCAATTCTAATTTTTCATTGGGTCTTAATATAAGAGTGTGTAATAATAAATTGTATCCCTCGCCTCTGGCTCGGGATAAAATACTAATATCCGCCAACCCATGTTAAAACTCAAAACAAATTCTGGCTTCCATGATTTATTTCTTAAATAACAATATTTGATTGATATTTTCAGATATCTAACTACAATGCATTTCTCTTCTTCTAATAAAACTATTCAAAACCCTTTTGATCACAATTGTGAATTATTTGAGACTTTGACTGATATTTTATACAAGTAAATCTTATGTTCATTATTGGAGTAACTCCAATACTCAGATAATTCAAAGTGTACAGATGTGTGCATAGCAAACCAAACCTTAAGTGTGCATAAAGTTAACAGAACGTGCCCATAATTGCTTGTTCACTTAAATATCCTTATTTTTCCTGATTTTTTACTGGACAAGTCCCTGTGACTTATGTCAAGAGAATAATTACTGTAAACCATTATGAATACCTAAATATTGTTCTGATCTTCTACAGTGGTAAAACTGGGGTAAGATTCATGTTCTGACCAGATCTTCTCAAGGATAAAATCTTTTCTCTCAGATAATTACTAAACAAGACAGATTTAAGCTACCATTGAGACAATCACAGAACACTCCTCGTCTTTCATTATCCCTCCTAAGACTCAGCAAAGAAAAAAATTGTTTTTCCCTTGTCGATATTTGACTGGAACTGGATGCCACAACCCATTGTTTTGAGTGACTCGGTTGAAACATTCAAGGGTACTGCTCCTCTATCAAATACTAATCTATGAAACCTGTAAATAGTTTTAACCTTTTTCACTTGTCATGTGCAACCTCTGACACAATCTTCAACTTGTTGAAGGCAGCCTGTATTTGGTAGAAGTAGAATTTGACAATCTAGCCAGTTAGACTGGGTCAATTCTAACAGTATGAAGTGTCTTCACAAAATAAACTTACTAATAATTTACTGTTAACAAAGACATAAACAAAGTTCATTATTATGTACATGTAAAAATGGTTGTTTACTATAACATAAAAGTTAGCAAACTTATGTTTCTTTTCACTTAGTTTACAGCTCTTTACTTTGATCACCCTTCCATGATATTCATGCAGATAAAACAAAAATGAACTAATGTTAGCTTAATATATGATTAATGTAAAAACTGTCTGGTATGTACAGAATGTTAATGTAATTCACATGTTCACAGGTTAGGTTTGGTCTGAATACACCTGTAATCAATCATTGGTCCCTTCTGCTTTGACATAAAGGTTCAGCTGTATCAAAGTTTTATCTTATGATGATTTTTTTAATTGTTCAATTTAACAACTAACAATATACATCCATCTTGTTAAAAATATCAAGGATTTGACATAAATTAATTGTTAATTTAGATGATCTTTGTCAAAGGATATAAGACAGGTATTGACATATACTGTCAAAATTGTTGATTGTACAACGAAGTATCAGGAATCGAGTAATTTTTTTAAATACTCAGTTGGGAAGGAGTTAAAATTATGCAATTTTTATTTGACAAATTCCTGTATAGTTATTTATGCAAATGTTTGTTTGTTTTAATATGTACATCTAAGCATAGATTTTTGTGTTCTTTTTGCATGGTACTCGGGATTTAAATTGATCACTTTATCATGATTGAAAGATTAGATCTGCAATACATAATGATATTTAATTATGTAGAACTGTACTTTACTATGTTCATATATGAGAAGTCTAGTTGGCTTGCATACTAATTAAAGTCATACTGGACAGAACTGAAAAATAACCAAATGTGGCAGAAACGTTGAATGGATCATCTACTTTATTATCTTTTATCTTCGTTTCATTCCAAAATTCAACATCCTTGTTTGTCTAGTTATGCTTTCTCATTGGATAAAATTTCATATATCTTAACCCAAAAACCATTTGTGTGATGGAATTGTTGCTGTCAGTGTATGCAAACTTGAACATATGAGAAAATTAATAATTATTTTTTCTCATCAACTAGAAACTTGATTCCAGATTTTTTCCTTTTTTTGTATGTTAACTTTAACATTCCTCATTTAGTTTTTATTTCACAAAACATATGACTATCATGAGCAATTCTTGTTTAATTTGAATGACTGGTTTTTTTTTCTACTCCGAATCTTCATGTACAAATGTTTTGTTACATGGTACCTATGATGTTTGTTGTATCCCGCAGAAAGATTCTTATTTCATCATAATCAGGTCAAATAGTTTTCCATTAAAGCATCTTTGGAGCTATTTGCAAACCTGGTGACTGATACAGGCTCATAGGAGCCTCTCATTTATATCTGCCCAAAGTTTGAAGAATGATAATAGATAGAAAAAGTCCTCATTAGTCTTTAGGTGAAAAGATTAGATGTTTAATTTGTTTGATATAAAGTAGATCAGTATTGAAGTTCCAACAATTTAAAGATGTTTATAAATATTTGGTGGTACAACTTTACATGTGATGGTCAATTGTAACTGTACATATAGATTTCTACAATCTACTTTGTTTTTTTATCTTTAATAAAATACTAATTTATACTTTTGACATTCATTATTTTTGTCTGCCTTTATATAGGAGAAATATATGGCCATGATCATAGTATTGTTGGGAATATATTGCAGGGTGGATACATTGTGAGAGGGAATTATATACATGCATTCTACAATGTATAAAATTACAATAAATGTTTCACATAACAGTTGTTTCACCAATATCATGAAATAAGCTTAGAAATGATATAGTTTGAATGGGCCACACACTGGTAACATTTTGTTTGCCAGTGCTTGTCTGGCACAAATCGTATGTAACTTGGACTTCTTTGGAATCACTGTTTGCCCATAGCCAATCACCAACCTTCCTTTATTAATTCTTCTAGAGGTTCTGAAAAAGTGTTGTATCTTTTTGAAGTGATTTGAAACCAACGATGACGAACCTGGCCTCTGACTGGCCTAGACATTATTGACTTCTTATTCAGATCTACTTCATGTGAGGTCACCAAACATGTCTGAAATGTTCCTCTATGGGTTCTGAAGAAGTATTGTTGACTTTCAGAGCGATTCGAAGTTCAAGATTGACGCCCTTGACTCTGATTGATGGAGGCATTTCCTAAACTACTCAATAATGGAGTCACAAGACTTGACAGAAGTTTTCCTCTATGGGTTCGGAACTCTTCTGAAAAGTGTTGTTTCTTTTGGGAGGGATTCAAAGTCCAAAATGGCCACCCTAGCCCAGACATTTTTTACTTTTGTTTTTCGCAGAACAACTGCATATGATATCACCAGATGTGTTCTTCTAGTGGTTTTGAAGAAGAGTTGCTACTTTGAGTGATTCGAAATACTAGATGACTGCCCTGACCTTTGATCTTTATTCCAGAACCACTGCATGTTTTAAGTTGCCAGTCCTGCCAGAAATGTTTATCTAATTCAGCAGACCTGTTACTTTTAGAAGTGATTCAAGATCTAAAATGGCCTCCCTAGCTTCTGATTGGCTGAGATGTGCTAGACATGTTATACAGAACTACTGTATGCAAAGTCACCAGAATGGTTAAAATGTTCCTTTATGATAGTAAATAACTTTCTGAACCAACTCAAAATCCAAGATGGTATATGATATATATTTTTTTTCAGAACTGCTCTTGTAGCTTCTTCAGACTTGCCAGAAATGTTCTTGTAGGGGTTGTTAGAAAGGTTTGTTAATTTTCAGAGCGATTCAAAATGCAAGATGGCCACCCTATAGCTAGTTTCTGATTGGCAGAGACATTTCTTTCGATTTCTTCTTTTGGAACAACTGAATATAGCTTCACTGGATCTGCCAGACATGTCCCTCTAGGGGATATGAAGTTTTCTAGCGATTTAGAGTGATCCGAAATCTTGGCTGCACTGGCCTCTGATTGGCCAAATCATTTCTGACGTGTGCCCTAGAACTACTGCATTTGAAATCACCAGTTCCGCAAGAATTGTCCCAAAAGAATTTCTGAAGAAGTATTGTTACTTTTTGTTGTGAAAAGAATCCAAGATGATCACCCTATCCTCTGATTGGATGAGACATTTTAGATATAAAAATGTACATATGAAATTTAGTGTGCACAACTCGTTTCTTGAATTACCTTCACCAAATATGCTCAAAACAGAACAGAGCGACTTGAAAGCCAAATAAGTAGACATTCACCAAATATGCTCAAAACAAAACAGAACGACTTGAAAGCCAAATAAGTAGATATTCACCAAATATGCTCAAAACAGAACAGAACGACTTGAAAGCCAAATAAGTAGACATTGACTGGGAAATCTTAGACATGACATAGAAATGTTCATGGACTACTTCATGCCATGTCACCAGAATAACTAGAAATATTCCCTTGGAAGCAGTTCCAAAATCCAAGATTGCAGCCCTCATTTCGGACCGTAACATTTTCGACTTGTTCTCCACATTACTGCATGCGTTATCACAAGACTTATATGAAAATGTGTAAAAAAATTTTTTTAAAAATATACCAAAGTTGTAATCAGAAACCGTGAATCGAAAAAGGACAAACAATGATGTACAAAATACTACCCCAAAAAAACAAAAATCTGACAATACAAACCACACTAAAATCTGGGGTGAACTTAAGTGCTGCGGAAGGTAGAAAGCTCCTGCTTCGCATGTGGCATCTGTCTTGTTACTATTGTTACAAGCCCAGTGATTAGTCATTGTGATTGTGATTACGACAACCGAAACATATCCATGGTTATTTGTGACACAGATATTCCGTATCGGTTAACCAAGACATGGTGGCGAACGTGAAACTTTCGAAATGACGAGTTCAACTTAACCACTAGGAGTCATTGGTTCAGTAGCTTCCTTGTTGAAATCAGGGAAATCAAGATAGAATCCAAAAGCTCTGGAATATCGGATGAGTTGAGAGATATGTACTACATATGCAGGTGCTGCTGGAATGTTCACAGTGGGAAAATTGAAATCTGGTAATTTGTCGTAAGAATGCTTCGTTCTTAATATAACCAGCCCTCACTCATTTTCGAGATGTTTGTCAAGGTATGAAGCAGGCCTAGCTCTATCTGTGATATCCCTTATTTCAAACTCAATGAGATAGATGCCATCAGCAAAATCACCAAACTTAGACTTATTTAGTGAAAGGACATCATCTATATAGCGGAACGTGCACACCAAATTTGATATCTACGTTTTCAGTACATACAAAAACGATATTGTTTACGGATTTTTTCTGCAAGAAGATACTTGGTCATGGAGGTAAAGCAGGTAAAATACCTATATACTTTGAAGATCGATGTTGGGGGAGTGATCATTGATCCATTTAACGTTTTTAAATATAATTTGTATGAACAACGTCACAGCATAGCTCTTTTGGAAAGAGTGTTCATATCTTTTGTGTCACGTTTTGTCCATTGTCCATCATAATCACCGAAGGAATCCATAAGAATTTGAAAGCTATGTTTCCAATTCATGGATGTAGATTCACGATATTTCGTTCCTTTGGGTAACACATCTCGAAGAAGTGTTGTTGTTGATGTTAAAATCTCCAACTATAATGTGGCCTGCAAGATTATAGGGTTAGGGTTATGATATTTAACACCATTTTCAACAATATCTCCGTTTTATCGTGGCGGTCAGTTTTATTGGTGGAGGAAACCGGAGTACCCTGAGAAAATCACCGACCTGTCGCAAGTCACTGATAAACTTTATCACATAATGTTGTATCGAGTACACCTCGCCATGATCGGGATTCGAACGCACAACTTTAGTGGAGATAGCCACTGATTGCATAGGTAGTTGTAAGTCCAACTACTATAAGATCACGACAACGACGGCCCCTGTCGGACTATATATAAATGGTAAAGTTGAACGGGTGACATCAGGAGGCTATGACAAAACGTCGTCAATGTTGAATTCTTGCAACACGTGGCAATGGTTGAAGAACTGGGTACCAATATGCATAGTGTAGGCATAAGAGATCATAGGAATAGACCTATCTTTAAAATATGGTATTTGTTTTAGATTTGACTGTTTTGTTTTATTTTGTTTAGGTTAATAACATCAATATTTTTGTTGGGAAGCGAAAATAAGAGAAAGGATCATCTTTGTTAATGCCAATAAGTTTGAAAAGTATGCTATGGGCAACATGCAAGACGACTGTTATAAGATTGTATTGATTTGAATAATGATATATAACGGGGTTTCATAATATGAGTTGTACAGTTGTACAAGAAATGCAGTTTTGAACAGAAGAAGTTGAAATTGTTTCATACGAATGTGCTTAGCGCTAACATCAGGTGTACTTCTGGTATCTCGTGACATCAACAAATTATCTAAATGATTTTCAGACATATATGACGATGTTATGATGCTTACAGTGGTGTAGCTACCTTAATTGGGCTCAAGTAGGCACGTGCCTAAACATAAATTTGACCATTTTTGTTTTTATAAATCAATGCTCCACTTTCCTTCTGGAATACGCATGTAGATATGTTCCATGATTCAACCTATAATGTATAAAATATAAATTTACAGAGCGAATTATCCTGTGTACAACCCATCTGACCACTGGAAAATATCCATATACCTTGTCTTCTTGGATCACTTAGTGGAAGATATATCAACTTCAAAGCGAGTACCGGGTAGTAAACAACGAGTAGCGGGTTGTTGTTTTTTTGCATCTAATCTAAGCCCTGCAAGTCTTCTACACCTAACACCTGAAATAGTTGGTAGATTGCGCAATGCCTATCAAAGAGATTTACCAAGGAAAGTAGATTTTGTGGATGAGGTTGAGCGTTGGAACATCAGGTGGGCTCTTGCAGATGATAAGCCAGAGAGACTACTCGACACTCCACATGTAACAAACCTTGACTTATACTCACCAGGCTCAAGCTAGCGACCAATTGCTAGCGACCACTAAGCTAGCGACCAATAAGGCGATATGTCTCAAAACCAAAAAAATAAATAAGAGCAAAATGTACTTTTAAAGATTTCTAGCGACCAATAATAAATATATTTCTGTAATTGCACATTCAACACATTGAATCGACAATACAGGAAATATTTCTGGATCCCCCTCCACAATACAAAGTTGACATTTGACACACTACTGTGGAAATAAGGCGCAGAATCTCCCACAGACACTCATGTGAGTAAAAGACAATACATTTTATGTTCTATTTCCCATGTTCACCCGTACATAAAATATGTCTTCTCTTTACTGAGCTTAATAACGAAGACAAACATATATTTAGGGATGGCGAGTTTGGAAAACAGTCGGCCAACTTTAAACAAACACAGCGTAAACAAATAATATACTTTCATGTAAACCGGTATATAATTTGGATTTGCCAGCGCTTTGTCAAACAAAATAAAGTCCCAAGATTCCCCGTTCACACGAAGACGCCTATCTACAACAAAAATGTAAATATAGATTATCAGAAAAATATAGCAATACGTATTATAAAAATAAACAAAATATAAACCCTACATTTCAGTGTAACATTTATTTAATAAATAGTATTATTTTGTTTTATCTATTTATTTTTAAATTGTGTATTTAAAGGTGTCAAACAACTAATTTAATTCACCAATGCACTTATGTCAGGTAAAGGCCCAGGCAATATTTTTGATCTAAACCCCAAGTGGCAATAGGGTTCCCTCCCCCCCAAATCCAAATATCAAAGTTGATATTTGACACCCTGCTGTGGGCTTGAGGTGCATTATCCCACCTAGGCACTTAAGTCAGTTAAAGGCCCGAGCAATACCTTTGACTTAAGCCCTAAGTGACAAAGAACTTTGCCGTCCATCGTTAATTTTTCATGGGATATGCATAGGGTTCCCCCAAATCCAAATATCAAGGCTGTAATTTAGCACCCTGCTGTGGGCTTGATGTGCATTATGCTACCTAGGTACTTAAGTCAGTTAAAGACCCGGGCAATACCTTTAATCTAAGCCCAAAGGGAGCAAGAACTTTGCCGTCCTTGATATATTTTTCATGGGATATTTATAGAAACCCCCCTCCACAATTTGTTTTCAAATATCAAAGTTGATATTTGACTCCCTGCTGTGGGCTTGAGGTGCATTATCCCACCTAGGCACTTAAGTCAGTTAAAAACCCGGGCAATACCGTTGATTTAAGCCCAAACTGGGCAAGAACTTTGCCGTTCTTGATGTATTTTTCATGGGATATTTATAGAAACCCCCCTCCACAATTTGTTTTCAAATATCAAAGTTGATATTTGACTCCCTGCTGTGGGCTTGAGGTGCATTATCCCACCTAGGCACTTAAGTCAGTTAAAAATCCGGGAAATACCTTTAATCTAAGCCCAAACTGGGCAAGAACTTTGCCGTTCTTGATATATTTTTCATGGGATATTCATAGAGAACCCCCTCCACAATTTGTTTTCAAATATCAAAGTTGATATTTGACACCCTGCTGTGGGCTTGAGGTGCATTATCCCACCTAGGTACTTAAGTCAGTTAAAGACCCGAGCAATACCTTTAATCTAAGCCCAAAGTGGGCAAGAACTTTGCCGTCCTTGATATATTTTTCATGGGATATTTATAGAAACCACCCTCCACAATTTTGTTTCAAATATAAAAATTGATATTTGACACCCTGTTGTGGGCTTAAGGTGCATTATTCCACCTAGGTACTTAAGTCAGTTAAAGACCCGGGAAATATCTTTAACTTAGATGAAAATGAGCAAGAACTTTGCCGTCCTTGCTATATTTTTTATGGGATATTTATAGAGACCCCCCTCCACAATTTTTTTTTCAAATATCAAAGTTGATATTTGAAACCTTGCTGTGGGCTTGAGATGCATTATCCCACCTAGGCACTTAAGTCATATAAAGACCCGGGCAATACCTTTAACTTAGCCAAAAATGGGCAAGAACTTTGCCGTTGTTGATATATTTTTCATGGAATATTTATAGAGACCCCCCTGCACAATTTTTTTTCAAATATCAAAATTGATATTAAGACACCCTGCTGTGGGCTTGAAGTGCATTATCCCACCTAGTCACTTAAGTCAGGTAAAGGCCCGGGCAATACCTTCGAGATAAACTCCGAGTGGCAAAGAACTTAGCCGTCCTTCGGTAATTTTTCATGGAATATGTATAGGGTCCCTCCCCCCCAAATCCAAATATCAAAGTTGATATTTGACACCCTAATGTGGGCTTGAGGTGCATTATCCCACCTAGGCACTTAAGTCAGTTAAAGGCCCAAGCAATACCTTTGACCTAAACCCTAAGTGGCAAAGAACTTTGCCGTCCATCGTTAATTTTTCATGGGATATGCATAGGGTTCCCCCCAAATCCAAATATCAAGGCTGTAATTTAACAACCTGCTGTGGGCTTGATGTGCATTATCCTACCTAGGTACTTAAGTCAGTTAAAGACCCGGGCAATACCTTTAATTTAAGCCCAAAGTGAGCAAGAACTTTGCGTCCTTGATATATTTTTCATGGGATATTTATAGAGACCTCCCTCCACAATTTGTTTTCAAATATTAAAGTTGATATTTGACTCCCTGATGTGGGCTTGAGGTGCATTATCCCACCTAGATACTTAAGTCAGTTAAAGACCCGAGCAATACCTTTAATCTAAGCCCACAGTGGGCAAGAATTTTGCCGTTCTTGATATATTTTTTATGGGATATTCATAGAGACCCCCTCCACAATTTGTTTTTAAATATCAAAGTTGATATTTGACTCCCTGCTGTGGGCTTGAGGTGCATTATCCCACCTAGGTACTTAATTCAGTTAAAGACCCGAGCAATACCTTTAATTTAAGCCCAAAGTGGGCAAGAACTATGCCGTCCTTGATATATTTTTCATGGGATATTCATAGAGACCTCCCTCCACAATTTTGTTTCAAATATAAAAATTGATATTTGACACCCTGCTGTGGGCTTGAGGTGCATTATCCCACCTAGGCACTTAAGTCAGTTAAAGACCCGGGAAATATCTTTAACTTAGATAAAAATGGGCAAGAACTTTGCCGTCCTTGATATATTTTTCATGGGATATTCATAGAGACCCCCCTCCACAATTTCTTTTCAAATATCAAAGTTGATATTTGACACCCTGCTGTGGGCTTAAGGTGCATTATCCCACCTAGGCACTTAGGTCAGTTAAAGACCCGGGCAATACCTTTAATCTAAGCACAAAGTGGGCAAGAACTTTGCCGTTCTTGATATATTTGTTATGTGATATTTATAGAGACCCCCCTCCACAATTTTTTTTTCAAATATCAAAGTTGATATTTGAGACCCTGCTGTGGGCTTGAGGTGCATTATCCCACTTAGGCACTTAAGTCAGATAAAGACCCGGGCAATACCTTTAACTTAGCCAAAAATGGGCAAGAACTTTGCCGTTGTTGATATATTTTTCATGGGATATTTATAGAGACCCCCCTGCACAAGGAGGAAACCGAATTACCCGGAGACAACGATCGACCTGCAGCAAGTCACTGACAAACTTTATCATATAATGTTGTATCAAGTACACCTCGGTGGAGTGGGATTCTAACCAAGCCAGGAAAGAGATGATCTTCGTATGAATGTGTGTTAGGGGTATATCGATATTGTCTCCGTCTCTATGATTTTTCTATTAGATTTTGGAATTGTTCCCACGACGTGATATTTTATTTCTATTCTATTTTAAAGAACTAGCACGTGTATTATACAGGACGACAACTTCTGTGTAACGGAGATTAAATATATTATGCACAAAATTCTTAAGCAACGCCCCAAACCCAGCTATGTGAGGTTTGGAATTTTACTCACATTTGGAAACACTTCCATGACTGCATTATCCAAGACTATTCGGGGCAGTATAAAAATAGACAAATAATAAACAATAAGCTTTTATTGATTGTTTTGTTTGGCAAATGTACAAATTGTACGGCCACGGCTTGGAGATAATGGGCCGCCGGCAAACGTCAATGGCAGGCCCGAAATATATACATATAAACGGCATTATAATATTCCAACAAATCATAATGTTCATATAAACCATATCCACATTATCCATGAAAATATCAAAATGCTGGCCCTGGGAACAGAAGCTCAGCCTATAAACAAATCCATTAAAATAACACAACATAATATGAATACTTTGTGTCGCTATTTTCGCTTTCCTCCAGCCGTGACGATAGGTTTCACTTAGGGGAAGGACTCTATCTGAAAAATAAAATAACAACAGCAGAAAAACGGACAAAACTTCTTAGTATTGACAGATAATTGGTGAGGGTGGGTGGGGAATTTTAAAAACACTTTTCCCCTTGATTGGATTTTTTTCTGTGACCTTGGCGTTATGATTGCATATTCAGAAAGGAAGTACGACGTCACAGCAAATTGTCACGTAACACCCTTCAAATTAAAGCGGGATAACTCTTACTCAAATCTGTGAACCATGAAATATTTGCGGGGAAAGATTGCCCGATTTCGCTGTGGATAACGGGATTTATTCCTCATATGAATACAACCTATTATTTCACTAATAGGGGAGGTTGTGCCAATAAAATTAACTTAACCCGTCTATTGTCAGGGAAATGACCGGTGTTGTATGTGTGTGTATGCATAGCCAGAAATGGGGTCCGACCTATAATCCGACACTCCGATAGTCCGACAGTCCGATAGTCCGACGGTCCGATAGTCCGACAGTGCGATAGTCCGACGGTCCGATAGTCCGACAGTCCGATAATCCGACAAATGCTATATTTCTTTGAAAGTTAACACTATAACATGTGTAATATGGGGCCAGAAACCGAACCGTTTACTCACCAAAGAAAGGTCCAGAACATCGGAAACACGATATCATAGACGGACAAACAATTGGCAGGGCCACACAAGAGCTAAAAAAAACCACATATATGAACAACGCGAACTCCATAAAGACCTGGATCCAATCGTGATGAACCGGTAGTGTAAGTATCCCGTATATTTTTAGTAGCGACTACTTCAGGCTTTATTTAAGTAGCGTGTAGCCGAGTCCAGCCAAGAAAAGTCACTATTAAAAAGAAAGATGAAATAAATGAATACACAAAAAAAAGAAATACAAAAAAAAAGGAAAAGCCAAAAGGAGAGCGTACCAATGTCCCCCGCCTTTTATCATGGAATATTTATGTTAAAAAGCAATGTCGACACACCAGTAGAGCTGGATACAATAATGTGTGCGAATTGATTGATTGATTGATTGCATAAGGTCCAGCAAGCAATATTTCAGTCATATTCAGGATGAGAAAAGTTTGTAAACAAAAAATCATAAAGAGGGGACTCTGGGATGGGTCAACATGGGCAACGGCTTAGCACGGGAACTTGTTTTTCTGTCTCTTCCGACGACAAGTTGGTTCTATTTTTATTCCCCGGGATTCCGACGAGTGACCCTGCTATTGTCGCCTTCTACGACAAACGCATATATAAAAAGTTACGACTGAAGGAATTGTCCCTAAGTGACCCCTTATATCACGGAAAGAAACAGCATCGGAATATGACAAAATAAACAACTGTGCTATGATACCCCCCCCCCCCCCCTCTTTTATGACAATTGAAGGTCGGTTGCGCAGCGTGAGAACAGTAATTAATATTCTGCACTTTTTTAAACCAATTCATTGTATATACATGTACCATATGAAAACTGGCGTTTTCCAAACTGACTAAAATCACACCTCTCACTTGCTCCCCCTTTTATCAATACAATGTATGTCACGACGTGACCTATCAGTAAAAGGGGGAACAAGTGAGAGATGTTATCGTACGAGGCGTGGACGGACGGACGAACAGCGGTATGCCATAATAAGCCCGTATTTTGACGAGCGTATAAAAAAGAATGGCCCATATCCTGAAATTACGAATATATCATTTTTGGCCAAATTATTTTTCAAAACTTTCATCAGGGCTTGTGTTGTATTGTTATTTAAATATGCCGACTATAAATAAAACTTATCTTATCTATCTTATCTTATCTTATCAGTTTAAAGCATTTGTCGGACTATCGGACTGTCGGACTATCGGACCGTCGGACTATCGGACTGTCGGATTATAGCTACGGCCCCGCCAGAAATGATGGGTACTTTGCTTATTTGCATATCTAAGATGGCGACGCCGGGACGTCTGCAATTTTCATATGATCTATATAGACGATATCATTCATAATTGCATGTTTATCATTTTCTGAACTTGAAAATGATACATTGAATCAAGCTGAATTAAATGAAATAAAAATTAATGAAAACAATTAAATATTCGAGGTTCCTGGACTAAATGAAAATCCGAGGCGACGAACCCTTTTTTGGCCTTAAGAGTCTATGTAAACATGTCTGAAATACATGAAACTGGTGGCGTGTGACACAAAATTTAACAATGAATGACATTTGGCGACATATTTTCTGAAATTAATTTAGATTCCTCAATAATATATGTAATTATATTAACTAACCTTATATTTCTAGCTTCTAAACTCGGGGTTCCCACATTAAATATAATATGATCATTTTTGCATGATCGCGATATCAAAGACATGTCTAAAATCGTTACAAAACAAAAATATTTGAATTTTGACAGAAGAAAAACGTTGCGGAAATAAACAATAACTTTTAATTTTCGAATCATTGACGGACAAATTGAATTTCCGTACTATAGGCTATTTTTTTGACAAATCTAATAAACGATCCATCCAGCTTGAAACTGCAGTCACGTGATCAAAATCTAATTTAAATATGATGAATATTTATGAGGAAAGTACCCTCAATTTCTGGATATGGTATGTATGTGTGTGTATGTATGTATGTATGTATGTATGTATGTATGTATGTGTGTGTATGTATGTATGTATGTATGTATGTATGCATGTATGTGTGTGTATGTATGTATGTATGTATGTATGTATGTATGTATGTATGTATGTATGTATGTATGTATGTATGTATGTATGTATGTATGTATGTATGTATGTGTGTGTATGTATGTATGTATGTGTATGTATGTATGTATGTATGTATGTATGTGTATGTATGTATGTATGTATGTATGTATGTGTGTGTATGTATGTATGTATGTATGTATGTATGTATGTATGTATGTATGTGTGTGTATGTATGTATGTATGTATGTATGTATGTATGTATGTATGTATGTATGTATGTATGTATGTATGTATGTATGTATGTGTGTGTATGTATGTATGTATGTGTATGTATGTATGTATGTATGTATGTATGTGTATGTATGTATGTATGTATGTATGTATGTGTGTGTATGTATGTATGTATGTATGTATGTATGTATGTATGTATGTGTATGTATGTATGTATGTATGTATGTATGTATGTATGTATGTATGTATGTATGTATGTATGTATGTATGTGTATGTATGTATGTATGTATGTATGTATGTATGTATGTATGTATGTATGTGTGTGTATGTATGTATGTATGTATGTATGTATGTATGTGTATGTATGTATGTATGTATGTATGTATGTATGTATGTATGTATGTGTATGTATGTATGTATGTATGTATGTATGTATGTATGTATGTATGTATGTATGTATGTATGTATGTATGTATGTATGTATGTATGTATGTATGTGTGTGTATGTATGTATGTATGTATGTATGTGTGCGTATGTATGTATGTGTGTGTTTGAGGTATCGAGGTCTCCACTTCTACGATTTGTCTATTAGATTTTGATGTATAAGCAATACTAGTATTAGCCTTTTATTCCACAACTTCCACAAGAGATATCTTTCTTCACCGATACATACACACATTACTGGAGCGACAAATGTAGCTGTCGACTGTTGAATTAGTGACCAGACACTATAAAAATACAACAAAGCACGTTGTTCTAGAATAACGTAGGCAACATCATCTCATTCAAATGTAACTTGTTCTTGCGACGATATTGATGACAATAGTTCAATTGGCATGAAAGAAAACAAATACTCAATCACCAGTCACAGTAACTTCATTTGTCGTTATGCACAAACAATGGTGTTTACTAATTGCTTTCAAATTAATGTCCCCTTGTTGTTCTGTTTTATTTTTGCACATGTAAATGTTCGACATATTCAAAAACCTCGTTCATCTGTTGAAACCGTGGGACATGAAAACTACTTACCACGTTTCCTCAATCTAAAGTGCATCTAAGAGATTAATTATTGTGCAACTTACTTTGCACAATGACATATCCTTCATTTGACTCTCTTTGAATATATGTGTTTATTCACATATTACAGAAGATACAGCATGAACATTTCGGTCATTGTTCATACCGGAAGTGACAAATATGTACATCTGTATCTCTGTAAGTATGTTGTATATCCAAATTCTGGTATGTAAACAACGGAAAGTGAGAATCCATGTACTATTTTGTTACTTGTGGAGGGTCAGTCTAAAGGCCTCAAGATCTTTCACTGCTACTTGATGTTCCCCCATGTGGTTCCAGTCTATGATTGTTCTAGCAAAAAACGAGATTTTATTTTTGTCACTGCTGGTACAAATAGTCTTGAAACACTTAGAATTATTTGTATTGTTATTTTGGACTGGATCTACAACTATAAAGTCCTGTAATGTTATGGTGGTTGTAATACGTCTTTAGTTTTCTAATTTTGTAAGATAGTGTGGTGGATCGACTACTGGGATTAGTCCCCCTACTATCTTGAATAGGAACGTATTACACAAGACCCAGTTCATTCTTTCGCGCTTGAAGTGTCGGACTATCAAGTTCATTAAGAAGCCGACGGATATTGCCTTCCTCTCTTGAACGGTAGCTGCTGCCAATAAAACGTTGAATACGTTAAATTTTATCAATATCACCTTTTGCATATCGGTCCCTAATAATGTAACAAAGAGAGAAGAGTGACCCAAGCACTGTTTCCTGTGGTACTCCTGCCAGTACTGGTTCCTCGCGAGAAGCTTCACCCTCAACTACAACTTTCATATGCCTATCACAGAGAACAGATCTAGACCCGTCAAGCAGTCATCACCTAATGCCATAGTTTTCTAGTTTGTGCAACAAACTGTGATGCGGGACGGTATCGAAGTCTTTACTGAAGTCCAATATGATAATATCTGTATGTAGGTTTTTGTCATAATTCCGTGCCTAGTCAACATTGGTGATAGTGAGGTGTGTTTCGTGGAGATTCAAGTACCTTATTTGACTCCAGGTGCCCCAGGATATGTCGAAATTGTCATGCTGTCCGTCAAAGCTTGATATCCAACCTTTCTAGACCTGGGATAAGATGTCAGTCATCGATAGCGATTTTTTATACAAGATCTTTATAGTGATAATAAAAATTTGTGAAGTTTTCAATGATTTATGAAAACGATATCCTTGGTGTAAAAGTTTGTTTTCTGTTATCACGAGACTACAGCAATTGAAGTCAGAAACATTATATTTCAAAAAATGCAATACGAACTAATAGATATGCTAACGTCATATGATAGGACTGAGGGAAGTCATCATCCAAAACAGGAAAATTGACGATAGGAAAAGAAAAAAAATGTCTCTTTTCGTAAACGCGCGTAAATGTACATTGAAAGGGAATATATCTGAATCCAAAAATTGACAAGAGTCGATTAAAATGTTAGTATTATTCATCGTAAATTCATAGTGATCAATTTGTTATAGAAACGTAAGGAAGGAGAGTTTGAAGATACCAAAGGGGTAATCAGAATCCGTAAATCTAAGAAGAATAGACAACACAATGGCCAAAAGAAAAAGGAAAAAAGGAAAAACAACAATCTACAAATTATGATTATTTACAGTTACGATATCGTAGTAGTATCTACAGTTATTGTTAAATAAGTTAGTAAGTGAGTATATAAAGAAATCAGCTATGATGGGGAGAACAATTATTTCCCATTGGAATTCAAACAATTTTATGAAACATTTTCCAAAACAAACAAAATATTTGTCTAGCAGAAGACTGATAGCAATAATTATGCCTTCGAAAATCTAATTACAGTATTTTATCACCACTACAACATTATTAGTATATTATTAATAAATGTTTTCATAATGGATCGATTATATGTCCAAGATTAGTCATGATGGGCCAATGAAGGTTGTGTTGGCCATGAAATAGGGAACACTGGACACAAGACACGGAATTAAGACATAGAGAACACTGGACACAAGACACGGAATTAAAACATAGGGATCACTGGACACAAGACACGGAAATAAGACATAGAGAACACTGGACACAAGACACGGAATTAAGACATAGGGAACACTGGACACAAGACACGGAATTAAGACATAGAGAACACTGGATACAAGACACGGAATTAAGACATAGGGAACACTGGACACAAGACACGGAATTAAGACATAGGGAACGCTGGACACAAGACACGGAATTAAAACATAGGGAACACTGGACACAAGACACGGAATTAAGACATAGAGAACACTGGACACAAGACACGGAATTAAGACATAGGGAACACTGGACACAAGACACGGAAATAAGACATAGGGAACACTGGACACAAGACACGGAATTAAGACATAGTGAACACTGGACACAAGACACGGAAATAAGACAGAGAACACTGGACACAAGACAAGGAATTAAGACATAGGGAACACTGGATACAAGACACGGAATTAAGACAAAGGGAACACTGAACACAAGACACGGAATTAAGACATAGGGAATACTGGACACAATACACGGAATTAAGACATAGGGAACACTGGACACAAGACACGGAATTAAGACATAGAGTACACTGGACACAAGACACGGTAATAAGACATAGGGAACACTTGACAAAAGACACGGAATTAAGACATAGAGAACACTGGACACAAGACACGGAATTAAGACATAGGGAACACTGGACACAAGACACGGAAATAAGACAGAGAACACTGGACACAAGACAAGGAATTAAGACATAGGGAACACTGGACACAAGACACGGAATTAAGACATAGGTAACACTGGACACAAGACACGGAATTAAGACATAGGGAACACTGGACACAATACACGGAATTAAGACATAGGTAACACTGGACACAAGACACGGAATTAAGACATAGAGAACACTGGACACAAGACACGGAATTAAGACATAGGGAACACTGGACACAAGACACGGAATTAAAACATAGGGAACACTGGACACGAGACACGGAATTAAGACATAGGGAACACTGGACACAAGACACGAAATTAAGACATAGGGAACACTGGACACAAGACACGGAATTAAGACATAGAGAACACTGGACACAAGACACGGAATTAAGACATAGGTAACACTGGACACAAGACACGGAATTAAGACATAGGGAACACTGGACACAAGACACGGAAATAAGACATAGAAAACACTGGACACAAGACACGGAATTAAGACATAGAGAACACTGGACACATGACACGGAATTAAGATATAGGGAACACTGGACACAAGACACGGAATTAAGACATAGGGAACACTGGACACAAGACACGGAAGTAAGACATAGGGAACACTGGACACAAGACACGGAATTAAGACATATAAAACACTGAACACAAGACACGGAAATAAGACATAGAGAACACTGGACATAAGACACGGAATTAAGACATGGGGAACACTGGACACAAGACACGGAATTAAGACATAGGGAACACTGGACATAAGACATAGGGAACACTGGACACAATACACGGAAATAAGACATAGAGAACACTGGACACAAGACACGGAAATAAGACATAGAGAACACTGGACACAAGACACGGAATTAAGACATAGGGAACACTGGACACAAGACACGGAATTAAGACATACTAAACAAAGAAAACAATACAGAAAGTTAAAACATGCTATTGGATTCAGAGGTTTTTGCGTACTTGAAATTCATCAACAACAACACATTATAAATGCTCATATAAACTTTCTATGTTATAGCTTAACCATTCAAGTTACTGTTACGCGAAACCCAAAGATTTAAACAATAATCCTTCAAGTACTATATCATTTATTGGACAGACAGCACACAAAAAGATGGTTTTCCATTTCGACTTTGAGGCACCGTACCACTGTTCTGAAAATTACACATGCAGTCAAAAACCTATTGAAATAGGCAACGATATTACAAAGGTGAGTCCATAACAAAACTATATGTTGACATACTGACTTTGTAGTTTTATTTTTTTTTATAATTGAGCTCACTTAGCCGGTAGGCTATCCATACACGTGTTGACAATATGAGCAAATTGGTTGGTGTCTTATAAGAATCAGGAAATGCTCAGCCTTCATGAGTTCTTGTGTTCATCTTTTTATGTTTGTTTGTTTTTTTGTAAGTCTTCATGTTGTGTATTGTTCCCAATGTTGTCTGTTTATCTGGATTATTCATACTTGATTGCCCCTTCGGTTTTCTCCAACGTTTATTGTAGATGACAAATGTAGTATCATTATTTATAATAAAATGTTTACACACTTTGCGCTATTTTGGTGTATTTCAAACAGTCCTATTTATTAATATATTGTAATATGAGCATAGAGACACAACAAGTTACACTTCGATATGATGATAAATTTATATTTGTAAGCATAAGTTCGATGCCTATGTAGTATCAAATGATATGTTGTTACGACCCCTGATTACCGCTTTGGTATTTTCAATATTTTCTTTCGAAGGAATTCGGAATAGTTGATTTAGAAATTTAGAGAAGCTTGTAAGACGTGACCAGAACATGACAGCATTTGAAATGAGAACCGAAAATATACATTACATGTATGGCTCTTATTACGACTGTAGTAATAAAATGAGGGAAAAAACAATGCCACCCGCATCGGTGGTGTAATAGTTAGTGTGTACGCCTCGAGTGGGGTAGATCGTGGGTTCATCAGTGGCGTAATGGTTAGTGTGTACGCCTCGAGTGTGGTAGATCATGGGTTCGAGCCCAGGTCCGGTCAAACTAAAGACTATAAAATGTTTACATCTCCGCTAAGCACACAGCATTAAGGCGAAAGAGCACAGACTGGTTGGCTCGGAATTAGAATAATATGTCCGAGTGGAGCAACATGTCTAACCCCGGACTGTTTCTTCGGCGAGCTAGCACTATGAAAATCCAACTCAGCGCGTTGGTCTAGAAGAAAGCGGATCTCATCGTCATCTCATGGAAAATTAACTTGTTCTCGCCTTGATATAGCTGAAAAATTGCTGAATTGGCGTTAAACAACAGTCACTCAAGTAGTACCACACCGTCGGAACACGTATTTCCAACATTCAATAGAAAATGGGTAGAAAGAGTCAAACTCGATACCCTTAACACACAAATACGAGACCGCTTGATTTCCTGGGTTGGTACATATACTTCAATGACTATGAATGACTGATGCGATATTCAGCTACATGTTACAAATGTTTGAGGTGACAAAGTGATATCAATGCACAAGAGCTACGTAAGATATCACAGATAATAACAATGAGATTTGATTCTTTATTGTTATATTAGAAATCAGATCAACAGAACTTAGCAATATTTTATTCAAGAAATCAACTCAACAGTTTATCAAGGTCATTTGGCCGAAAAGAAAGAAAACGACAGTATTTTGTAAATTACTAATACCAAATGCTTACCATATTCACAACGTAGAAGATATTTCTTTGTGTTGTATTTACTAAGAATATAACCATTATTTACATATTTTATGCAATTAATACATAATTATCTAAACCAGTGGTGCGATAATTCTATTATATTTTATATGTCAGTTTTATATGTGAAGGAATACTCAGCCAAAACCTTACCTTCGGTAGGTGTAAAAACACTATGCCCTATGCTGGGTCTTTTAAACACTGGTTTCAGCAAGCATATATAAATCTATTGTTTTGGAAAAACAATTGTTTGATAATTCACGAAATTGCAAAAATATCGATCTGTCTTTATTACTAAAAATGGTTGGTCTCTGAAACGATAGATTTAGAATTACTGTGAATGTTATTTTTCAGGTTTTATTCAGTATTTTATTTACTTGGGATTTAAATATTATTACAAATAATAATTCATAGCTGAAGATAAATATTTATATATTCTACCATTTCAGATATCACCATCGATAGATTGATCAGGTTGGAAAGACGAACTTGGGGGAGTCTTTCGATTCAATTTAGAAATTCATCATTTGAAACCTGACCTTTCGGGTAAATTAACAGAAGTTTCGGCGATGGAACCTTTTTTCTCAGTACCAATATTTAAGAAAGATTTACAATTACCAATACTGGCTAATCTCACGGATCCAGGGATGTATTCCGTTGTATTGGATGTTGCCGACAAAGCAAATAATTTCAGGTTTGCAAGGCAGTTCGTACTTTTCGATCCTGTGTCGAATATTTCTTTAGATACGGTAGACAAATTATTGGTCTTGAGCGCACAAAAAGAAACTCATTACCAATGGCAATCCAACATCCAAGATGTCCGTAGCAATGGCCCATCAATAAACGTAGCATGGAAAGGACATTTCAGGAATAAATTTCATGAAGATAACAAATAATTAAATGCGATACATTCATTTCATGCTACAGCAATGGATGGTATGTATCTAAAGGACGTAGATGACAAACTGGACGATTTGACTGGAAATAGGACTAGGCGTGCTATACCTAATAGTCATGGTATTGTATCCTTTCAAATAGCATACCAGAAAGATCACAGTGGTGGCAGAACAATTCAAGACGTACCAACCACAGGATGGACAAACGTGGCGGACATTTTAAGTGAAACTCATTCAATAAATGTAACGCGTGAGAACGGCGACACCATTAAGATATGGATACGAGCTGAGGATTCCATGGGTAATGTGGCTACAGATTATACAACCGTTAGTATTGACACGACAGCACCAACTGTCACCTCTGCGGAAATGCATGATAACATAAAAACTTCCCAATATAATTTTGGAAGCAGGTAATACATATTTTTGTCATAATATGATGATTATCATTTGGATAAATAATTACAATAAAATAATAATAATAATAATAATAATAATAATAATAATAATAATAAATGTATCAGTAAAATGAAGAACTTTGAGATCATTTATTATATGGACTCCATCTTTTTTTTATTTTAAATATCTTGAAGTAAAGCACATGTAAAACATTATTTCATTTCATACTTAAGATATACATGAACCATGAATATTCACCAATAGTATCACTGGTTACTGTGACCACATTTCATGCATGCACATTGATTGAATGACCACACAGTCTTTCGTATGAAATATAAAATTTAATTTGATATTTATTTAATTTTCCAGAGTTGTGATTAGTACAGAAGATCTTGAAAGTGGTATACATAAGATAGACTGGTCAATTACAGATACGGATAGTGGCAATGTAGTCAAGAAAAACAGCATTGGTGGTAACAAAACACAGGTATATATGGTTAATACAACCACTAAACAGATATAGGTTAAAGCATATTTATACACACGTATACATATATTTAGCAAATAAATATCACATCACTTAGACATGAATTGTATTTTTCCAATTACCAAAACACCTTTTCACTCGGGACAGATGGTATTTCTCACACTCGGGGAAAATATCGCTGATTTTCAATTTGGATTTGTGTTACTTGTATCTGATGTCTTCGTCTTGCCAATTACTCTGTGTGTTGTCCTATCCTCTCTTATTCCTTCACGTTGTCATACCCGATTACTCTATGTTAACCTGTTCTTCCTTACTTCTGTCTTATTCGATCACACTGACATAGCCAATTTCTCTGTTATAGCCCATTACCCTGTCGTACCTGGTCACTTTCACTGCCATATCTGAGCACTCTGTCATACCCGATTATTATGTCTTAACTCACCCTCACTCTGTCTAACCGAAAGTTTTCTCAATGTAAGATCACAATAATCAAATTTATTAGATTGAGAGCTTGTTCGTTGCTAGACAACAGAAGTAAATATTTCATGCATAGGTCTTTGGACAAAAACAATTTAATAGTACAAATTATGCAGAAATATGTGCAAAAAGGGCCAACGTTAAACGGGACACTGGAAAGTAATTTGAGTTGGGAAGGAAAGAAAAAAGGATTGCCTTTTGTAGCGGCTACGATGCGCTTTTTAAAATATCCAAATCTCCAAAAACGGTGCTTAACGTGCAAATAGTGCTGCATTCTCCACGAACAGAACCCGCTATGGTTCGACGTTCAGATATTATTATAATCTGATAAAACACCATTTTGAGTACATTCGCTATCTTCCCTCTGTAGACGTGCTGGACAGGTCTATGGATTCAACCATGTGAACCGTCACTAGTTCCCAGCAAATTGTTTTCATTATGATTGTAGCACAAAATTCTGACGAAACATTTATCGAGCAATATAAAGAATTGCTATTGAACTATGCACAAGATGAAATTCCAGTAGACAATATCATCACCTGTGAAGCTCACCAACTGTGTATATGAGTAACACGGCGGATGCCTTAAAAGTAGCAGGAACCGCTTACCCTTCGCGAGGACCTGAGTTCACTCCCACTTTTTTAGTTGGGTGCATGTTGCTGATCTTTTTTAGCTTTGTTTGTGTTGTGCTATCATATACCTTTACGTTCTGAGTTCCGTGTTGTGATGTCCGCTACGATTTCCACATAAAAAACGATGTTAGGTTCGTCTTTACCTTCAATTGTTTGTAAGAGGGCTCATGTCTTATTATGTTATTTGTGTTTGTTTGCGCATAGTGGTGTACAACATATATTGTGTTGTATTTTACTTCGTATTGTGTACCCTATGTTGTCAGTTTCACTGGATTGTCCATTGTTGATTGCCCCTTCGGTATTCTCTAACGTTTATTTACAGACACGCATTTCCATAAAGTTTATTTATATAATATTTTCCGAAATATACAGTTCTTGAACAGATGGGTCAAACAAAATATCATCAAAATGGGCATAAAATATATTGGTAAAATACCAATTAAAGAACTACGAAAACAGTGCCTAAAATCAATATCCAGAGAGACAAGAAAATAACAGTGAAACACAAAATTGAAAATAGAAATAAGCTTCATAGTTAAAAAATATATTATTTCTTATCCAGAGTAATCCAGGAACCCTTGGCAATACTACACCTAATGGAGACTACTTTTACTCCTATCACACATTTGATATCAATAATTGTTGGTTGGCAGTATCTAAAGCTGATCTACCGACTAAGAACCTCAATCTGACACTGTCGGTGTATAACATGGCTATGCTATGTACAACAAGGCATCTAAGGTATACTTCTGTATGGATTATTTATTATAAGCTTTATATTCATAGTAGGTCTCTTAAAGACTTATTATGTTGATGCATATTGTCAACGTGAGGTGTATTTTGACAAAAATATGACAGACAAAACAAATGTTAAAGTTTTATACATGACTACAGTCTTCCCATGAGAGTAAACCATCTTTGATGAAAAACTTATTCCTTTTATCTATAGGAGGTTATCGTGGTCGTGATCGTATGGTGGTTGGATTTGATCAGTGCAATCAGTTCATATCACCACTAATGTTGTGAGTTCGAATCCCACTCATGGCGAGGTGTGCTATATATGATATGTGATAAAATTAGAAGGTGACTTGCGACAAGTCTGTGCTTTTCATCGATGAATCCGATTTCCTCCACCAATAATGCCACGATAAGACAGACATATTGTATCAAGTGACGTTAAATACCATAACACTAACCTTAATCTTATTCCATTTATATTAACATCTTTTTTTAATGTAAGCAACTCAACCAAAACAAAAAGGCACCATGAATCAGTTGGTGTCTATTTTAAATTGTAGATCTCAAACTTGACCCATTTTGACGGCATGATGAGTTGTAAGTATTTTATAAATTATTTTCAGTTTGAATTCGTGATAAAACACGAGGTGATATCGAATATATATACAAAATATAGAGGGAATTTGGTCTGTGCTATCTCCTCGTGGCATCGTAGAGTAATGCTTAAACATGAATGTTTAACTTTACAAACAATATATTTTTCTTGTGTGGAGGTTTATCACGTAACATTAATGACACATTTATAAAATCACTGGGATCATTTTCGTAAACGACACGTGCAATTTGTTCATGTACCTCTAGATATCAAGAACAGATGTATGGACGCCTATAACGTGCTGCGATAATATAACGAACGGTGTGCTTAGATTGTTGTATCTCTGTTGTTAAAGTAAAATGAAATGCCAAAATCATTATTTCCAGTTTTCTAAGAAATTCTGATATATGTAAAGATTAAATATATAAAGAACGCAAAACCATTCACTTTTTTGAGAGCTATGATGTATAATTCAGGAGAAAACGTTATTTTATTCTGTCTTCGATAATTCTTGCTACCCGGACAATAATGCAAATCATATGCTATTGACCTTTGACTTGAACTCATTCGGTAGAGATTGTGCGCATGCTCCGTTATAGTCTTGACAGGTAACATCATTTTCGCTTCGATTTACATTCCATTATTTTCCATTCAATCCACGATTAAAAATAATTTTCCCTTAGCGAAACGTTAAACAAGGATCTCTTCACATGGAAAATAAATATATATCACCATCTATGATCTAAACCGCCGTAAATGTCTTTTAGCGGCATTATGTGCATAATTCAGGAAATTTCCCGGTACCCATTAAAAATGAATACTACTCAGTTCAGGCCAGATTAATTTTTTTATTTTCTAAGGAGCAGAGGCCAGAATGTTTTTTTCCAACATTGGGTGGCCAGATTATTTATATTATTTACAACCAGACCCCCCACCCCGCGAATCAAATGGTTGTCCCCAAAATAAACCAGGAATTAAACGAACCAAGTTATGAAATGGTTGGTGTCAAAATAACGGTGACACATTATGGACAAAATAATCGTATTTTTGGCATTTTTTTCCTTGTTGATTTTTTATTTTCTTCTCTGACAACTCCAAATGTTTTCATCGTAATGGTTTTGAAATGTACATACTAATAATAATTTACACAGTTTGTACATGCAATACGTTAGTTCCGACGAGGGTTTTAAATTCTGAGATTTCTTGGTTCTGTTTCGATTTCCCCAAATGGGGCCCCGTGTCATTCATTATTACCGATTTCAATGTTTTTGTCCCGTTTTTCGAATAAACTGATTAAGTCAGAATGAAATTCATTGGAGTTGATAATTTTTAAGGTAAAACATACATGAAAGAATTTCTTTACAAGGCAAGAAATGCAAGAAATTTAACTTCTTTCAAAACCAGAATGATACATGTGCTCACCTCATCATCCATCGTTGTTTACGTTGGTGATGAAATTTCAAGATCGGCAATCATCGGAACGGTGCATCCGAAAGTTAATTAGCCGCCATTGTCTTGAAAAAGCATGTACGAGATGGAATGATTTTCTGTTCTTAATCACAGATGATCGCGATTTTCGTCCTCAAACATGCACGAATGGTTAAGTTTTTAGGGAATGTAAACATATCAAGAATATTTTTGAAGATGTTTATTTCACCAAAAACTCGTTTCATATTACTTTAAATGCTCAGGCAAGTGCATGTAAGGGAGACAATCGAGTAAAACGATAAACGAAAACAAATATCTTTATTAAACATGATAAACTTTATTCGGCTTTATTTAGATACGTATTAAGATGTAACTTGATCTTTGATTTGTTGTGACGTTTTAATAGTTTTGGTTTAGAACATATATATACATTTTTGTATGTGCTGCATTTAAAGAAAAACACAACTTCGTACTATATTCTTAAAAAGAGATGTGTAGACCCTGTTGGTATGTTCTTTCTATTTGTTATAGTGAATGTATATAGCGAAAGTAACACATAATTATTTTATATTTTCGATATCGTCAAATAGGCTATTAATGTTCTTTTCCTCATGCAAAGATTCAACTGCATTTATATACAAAAATAGAAAATACCAAGTTTCACCTATTTCATGTCATGTTCTCCAACATAGAAATATGGTATATTATTGTTGCGTATGCTATTTGATTTTATATTAAGATTGATATTTAAAATATGACATTATATTTTTTTCCGTTTATATTATTCAACAATAATGTGTACTTGACATACACATATGATAGTTGCGGCAGATGGGTGGTTTTCTCAAGGTGCTCCGGTTTCCTCCATTATCAACTGACCGATACATATAACTGAAATATTGTTGAAAGTGGCGTTAAACACCTAATCTTAACCCTACACTACGGTATCACTTGAACCTGATCAGCAGTCGATACTTTGTTATTTTCATATTTATTTTCAAATAATTGAATGTTATCCAATTTAGGAGATAATACAGGTATTATCATATGTAAATGTTTAGCAATATTATTAAATCTACAGATGCTAAACCTATGAATTTAAAAGTAAATAAAACTTTTAGTAATGGCGGAAATTAACGTGGACACCAGGACAGAGTTGTTTTGAGATTTCAACAATAATTGCATCAATGAGCTATACAAACAGCAAGGGACAAACGATAAATGAAAGTATGCACATCGATAAAAGCGCTGACTGGTATAATCTTATTGGATTGCATCCGGGTACAAATTACACCATCAAGTTTGTTACTGAATATGCAGAGGACAGAAGTGATTCAGTATACATAAGTTTTGTAACAGGTTTGTGATGACATAATAATATATTTAAAAAAGACAGATTAATTAATTCGAGTATTCCATCACAAAGCAAATATTAAACATAATACTTAATTGTCAAATTTGTAAAATCAATTCATTAGCATATACTATGGATATTTCAAGCTATGTACACGAATAGAGCTGGAGATATATCGTATATCACGTGAATCAAATGATGAATATGTCATTCGCCAAGTTTGAACTGTCATTGTTTTTATATCCTATTGGGTTACTATTGTCATTTTGGTGTGTTGGTCGATAAACGAACCATTGTCTTTCTGGAAAGAAAACTGCTAAAGTCTTCAACAATACTAAAATAGTGCTTGGGACGGAATCGACTTTACTTAATTTTAAAAGGACATGAAAATGATGTAATTTTAACAATTAACAGGTATACATCTTAATATATATAATAGGTGTTTAATGCCATATTCTAACCTACCAAATATATAGTACCTTGCCTATCTACGCCGGTTATATAGAAGATGTCACAATTGACGTAATCGTATATTATTTAAAGGGGAATTTGCGGTAGTGCCTACCGACAAAATTTGTGGGCGGAGCTTATCATCAAAAATCCCCGTTGATATGAATAGCATATTTATGAAATTGTATGTCACATGACCAACGTGACCTTAAGGTCACATACCTCAGAAATTTGAATTTTCGAAGTGATTTTTGTAGTTTTTAGACTGATGAAGAATATTATTTTTAATAAGACTGAAAGTTTCGGAGGGAGGGACACTAGTAACCATGCCTGTCAAATATTTTACTTCAAAAGTAAATGTGAAACTGTGTATCATTGATTTTTCTTCCTTGAGATAACCGTGGCCAAATAATGAACAATCTGAATGTTTGCTCCGCCCACAGCTATTTATACCCACGGTCCCGGTTTAACTATATTCTGATATATTAATGATTGATTGAATAGTTATCACAATATCATACGAAATAACAGGGTGGTGTAATGGATGGCATGCTCATCTCGAGTGTGGTATATCGTGGGTTCAATCGCCGATCGGTTCAAGCCAAAGACTATCAAATTGGTATCTGTGTTTTTCCGCTAGGTACGCAACATTAAGGAGTAAGCACGCAGTCAGGACAATGTGTCCAAGTTCAGTTACATATCTACCTGTTGACTTGTTTCAGTGAGCTAGCACAATAAAGACCCAGTTCAGCCTGTTGGTCTAGTACGAGGCAGATATCACCCTCTGACCAAAAATAAGTTTGTTTTCGCCATGATATGTCTGAAAAAATTGCTCACTTTGCTTGAAGCAATCTCTCAATTTCATATGTTTATCGTATTTTTATGCTATTATAATTGTAATCATTAATTATAATAATAATAACAATAAAGCTTTAATCAAATCAATTGTATGTATATTTAGTCATATATTTTCAATTTAATATTAAAACACAAGAACAAACATAGATCATTTCGTAATATGTTTTTGCATTAGTATTTGCATTAGTACAATCCTTTGCAAAAGCAGTGATAATAAAATAAACTATATCATGATTTATTTAATTACATAAATTCAAAATATATTGTATTAGAAATTACATTATTTAGCATTTTCGTAATTTTATTGAATTGAATAATTTGATTCTATACAAGTTGAAACACTATGCACATCGTCCTCTCCATACAATATCAACAATGCATAATTGTGTGGCTTCAGATACCACAGGGGAAAAAACAAACATGCAAAAACAATTGTAAGCTAACCATTGAACATCATACTCTATTCAAATCGCATAAATACATTATTAAGTGAAGATACAATCAAGAACCAAATCGTATTCATTATAATTTTCAATAATGTAGTTTGTTGTAAGGATGAACAGTGATATGTCTATATGTAAGTAATGCGTCTTTGGGGTGGTGTTTATTGTGAAGAAATAGGTGTAAATATGTTTTCGATTTCCTTCAATTGTAGTTTCAAACCCCGAGAGCAAGTCATGCGCAGCAGCAATCGGAGGTAGCGTCAGCGCAGGTATGTTATCTGTATTTGTTATCATTCATCATCAAATCCACCATTTACCTGTGTTTGTGTTCCTATTTGCCGCCATTTATATAACTGATTGATTAAGTGATCACCGATAAGAAAAGCTATGAGATACCAAAAAATTAATCAGAATCCTTAAATAGACGAAGGACAGACAGTGCAATGACCGAAAGGAAAAAATGGAAAATGTTCGATAGTACACTACACTAAAAACTAAAGATTTAGCAAGCAGCACGATAACCATTAAAACCTATGTTCGACAGAACACTGCACATAAAACTAAAGATTGAACAAACCATGGTTGAACTGAGGTGCATAAATAGGAAACAGGTACTGGATTGATACTATGACAAACCAAACAAACATATGCAAGTAGTCATCTGTGACATAAATATTCCATGACGGACTGTACAACTTTCAAAGTGATAACTTCAACCTAACCACAAGATGCCTGTGATTCAGCAGATTCCGTGTTGGCTGCATCCCTCTATCAAGGAAATCATGACAGGATAGGAACCACAACATCGTGTTGTTGGAAGGTTGCTACATATATTGGAACTTTCACGAGGCGAATAATGAAACAATCTCTTAATTATAAAGTGTCGTTTACAACCGGGCATCACCGTCAATTTCTAGTTGTAGTTAGGGGAATCAAGTAGATCTAGATCTGTCTCAGGTTCAATGGGGGAGGTGCTATTAACGCAGCAAACAAACTTGGAATTCTCGTGTGAAAAGGATTTAAGGTTAGTGATGGCTTGTTCTTCATATTCATGAGAAGCCCCCCCCCCCCACTCTGTACACACAAATTATATCTGGTTCATACGATTAGAGGAACAACTGGTCGTGATTAGGGGTACGGTTGGTATCCATAGAAATGCCGACTGTCTGTACAAAAACACGTTCACCACACAGAATACATATATTGTCAATCAGAAACTAGAGCATTATATAGTGTCAGTTTTAAATAACCTTTTTTGCAGCATTGGATCGTATGATCTGATAAAATGATTTTGGGCAACAATTAAAAGTCCCGTTAACAGGAATAGTTTGTGCGGTACATCAACCACCTCTTTACACATGCAAATAATCATATACGGTGCATGCAAATATAATGCACACATTGAGATTGTTCGGAGGATTTGGGTGTTTCAGTCATGATGGAACCTAGAGCTTCGTGTGTTTATATTGTGTTGATATTTGAAGGTTTTTACATATTTCCCTATTTCCCTATGCAAAATTTTATATTTTCAAAATTGCGAAATGAAATTCGCTTGCTCCAGAGCAGCCAACTGTAACTATAATTCTAATTATGGTATATTTCAGTGATCATTATACTTCTGATAATAATTATTATACTGTTTCTGTGGAGAACAGGACGGATAGGTGGACCAAAACGATCTCCAAATCCGTATGAACAAAAGTTACCAAATATTAATCAACTATCGGGTCTGACAGCAGTAAATGTAAGTAATTCAGCAATTGGCGTTAAACAATACTCACTCACCATATATATCTTGTTACTAGTACCAAAGGATCAATCAGTAAAAAAGACGTGCAATGCATATGTTCTACCGCACAAACTATTCTGAATAATAAGGCGAGTTACTTAACGGCAAATGAGCAATTTATCAGCTACATCAAGGCATGATTAAGTAGCATTCAATGAAATTATAATGATGAAGATGATGTCAGCTTTGTACTAGACCAACAATCTTATTTGGATCTTTAAATTGCTAATTCACTGAAACAATAGTCCGCGGGGAGACATGTCTATCCACTCGGACACATAATCCTGATTTCGGGTCACCCAATATTTACTCCTGAAAACTGCGTGCTTAGCGCAGAAGCAACACATACCAATTTTGTAGTCTTTGGTTTGAACTGACCGGGGATCGAACCCACGACCTACCGTACTCGACGTTAACACGCTAACTATTACACCACCGAATCAGTTATATGGAATAGATATCTGTAGTTATTACTTCAATATTCTAATCTTGTCTTCTGTCTTTATTTTTCTTTTACATCTAAATGACAAAACTTGATAAAAGCCAACATATACTATCATTCAATTTTGTAGAACAAAACTTATGAAACAGACAATGACCTTGATGAAATTTATGTGTACGGAGGAATGAAATTTGATACCATTCCAGCATGGATAATTCCGCACAAGAAAATAGTCCTGGAAGAGAACATAAAGAGTGGTAGATTTGCTGATATATTTAAGGCCAGATATGATACAAAGCAAAACGACATGCCTGTTGTGGTAGCCAAAACTCTTCAAGGTATAAAACTGGATATTTTATATATTATTATATTGTTAAGCATGCAAGATAGAATATATCAAAATAATAAATTAACCCCATTGTAAAATCTTTGATCAAATAATATGGTTCATCTTCCCCAGGCATTGGTAATCTTAATTGGTGTTTGTTTTCATGATCAGGCCCTTTAGTTTCGTTGCTACCAGAGGCCTTTAAGTTATTTGACTTTCAAATATGTTATTCCAGACATGTACGTGTGTCGTGTGCACTAAATGCGATATCTACAGTTATTATCCCTGGATCGATACCTCTCCGATGGACTTTTAGTCCCGGAGGATGTCAACTGCCTAGTAATCGCAGTGACATGATTTATATGATGCATATATTATTAGATAGTTTTTTTTATAGATAATTTGTAGTTCCTAAATAATGTAATTATTATAAAAACTAAGTTTAACCTCCATCGGATATAGGTGTGGCTATGCTGTTTGGTTTTCATGCTCCCAAACACTTTTACATTTTTTAACATTCTGATCTTTTAACATTTTTCGTACCTGTTGACGTTTATTCCAGTAACGTGATGTGTGCACTAATTAGTTATTTACATTTTTATGACTGTCAACACTTTTTTATCACATATTTTGCTGCAATATATGTCGTTTGTGCATGTCCAATAATAGGCGGAAGTCAGTGTTGGTTTTTTGCCCTCAGGGCCAATATGGATATTTGGCCTCAATATCTATATTGGACCCCGAATTCAACTTCCGGTATGGTCGTTGTGTCAAGCATTATATGTCAAAGTACAAGGAAAGATGGTATATAAAAATATGCATAAGATCGTATTTCAATCAAATTAACACATTTCAAAATATTGGAATAAAGTTTAAATAACTTGAAACGGAATAATTGGATCAAATGTAAACAGTGTATTGAATAGGAATTCCCGTTCAAATGTTAACGTCTTGGGTAGATTTTACAAACACTTTCTAACGTCATTGTATAGATCGACA
Organism: Bathymodiolus brooksi; assembly: GCA_963680875.1. Taxonomy (NCBI): domain Eukaryota; kingdom Metazoa; phylum Mollusca; class Bivalvia; order Mytilida; family Modiolidae; genus Bathymodiolus; species Bathymodiolus brooksi. The sequence continues at coordinate 69,840,089 of OY804587.1, forward strand.
TTGTTGGATATCTTTTTGAAACCAGACTCGAAACAAAAATATTTGCAAGTTGAATATAGGCAATTCTATTAAGGAATTATTTTCGGAATTTGCCAGTTCAAAGATCTTGTCTGCAATATAAAAGTCAATGCTTGGAAAAAGTCAATGTAAAATATGTGATACATAGATTTTCCATATCGTCCCTGGTATCAGTACTCAGCCAATATCAGCCCATCATCTTCGCTGTCGGGCTTAATATGGGAGTCTAGGGCCGATACCGGGGCCGATATGGAAAATGTCATGTAATAATATCGTATTATTACATCATGATCAGTTGCCTAGACGCTGCATAATTAGAAAAGGATGTATCATTGTAACTGACATCGACACCTTGTCTGATAAATATGGTTTAAAACTATTCTTGCAATTGTTTATGTATGTTGTGCTGTGTATCTTATAGCTAATCCATAATTTATTCTTCTGGTACGAATTTGATTTTATAGACTATCCAACGCCTATGTAGGGAAGTTTTGCTATTGTTCAAATGTATATGCATTTGTTCTAGCTTCTTTCAATGAAGATGACAAGCTTTTGATGATGGCTAAAATAAACTTCTTTGCAACACAAGTTGGACAGCAGGCCAACATTATTAATTTTGTTGGGGGTGTAACAGATAAAATACACCGTAAGTATTCAGTATTTTTTTTTCTACCAATCTGAGCTTTCCAATGATATTTAAAAAAAAGTTTGTTAAGATGCTCAGAGGGGTAATCAGAAGTAATAAATCGAATGACAAACAATGCAACGGCCAAACGACATGTACATGTTACCACACGGGATGCATATGTATAATTGTGAATGGTTGGTACCTTTCTTGAGAAAGCATACCAGATAATTACAGAGCTTCGGTGGAATCATCATCATTCCGATGTGATTAAAAACAATTGCTGAAATATAGCTAAAATGATAGTAAGTGACGTCAAATAACATTCAACCAATGAATGTTGATATCAAGTAGTATGACATGTGTCGTCTGTTAGTCACACTGCTACATGCAAACTGACAATCACGTTTCTTTCTATAAAATACAAATGGCGTTCACCGAAGAGTTTGAAGATACCGAAGGGGTAATCAGAATCCGTATATCGAAGAAGAACAGACAACACAATGACCGAAAGAAAAAGTAAAAAAGACAACCAACGATCTACAAAACATACATATTTATTATTTCAATTGATTATGCAATGTGAACCTATGATATTTTTCAAATTATTTTTAACATTAGTGGGACCATTCATGATATTAGAGTATTGTGAAGAAGGTAACCTAAGAGATTGGCTATTGAGAAATAATGACCGAGTGGGAGACGAAGTTGTGGAAAGACTGTATCAAATTATTCTAGGTGTGTCAAACGGAATGAAATACCTGTCCTCCAGAAAGGTATTAATGCTGTATCATCTCATGAATGTATCAAAGCTCTGTATTAGGCTATTTTCAATCTTGAATAATAAGTGCTTACCGTGTTATGTTATCATTGAATATCAATATTCTTATAAACGAGTTCGATCTTTTTTTTTTGGTTAGTTTATATATGTATTGCTACGTTTGATATCTATCGTACATTGCCAGATGAGAACATGATCATATATCTGATAAGTGGCTTAAATAAAATAAAAACTTCCAATGAAAATGAAGGCTATTTGTTATAATAAATTGAGTAGCTAGAATGAATAATATGACCGAAAGATAAAATATTGTGTCGTTTTGTTGATAATTATTTACTCGAAACATTTAGTGTAATCTGTATGTCAACAATTTCACTTCTTTGGGGATTATATTTTCAGATTGTCCATCGTAGGCTAGCAGCTAGGAATATTTTGTTGCCGTTCATATTACTACCAAAAATTGCTGGGTTTGGACCCACAACAAAAGACGAAACTAACAACAAAGATGACACAAAGGTTTCTTGATTTACATAGTCAATCATGTACTTGTGCTTCATTTTTCGACTGGTTGCATTTAAGCAAATATACTTGTATCATATTTCAATTAGATGTTTTCCAGGTCAGTGTGTTGAATATATAAATATAATATTTCTTGTTAACGGTGTTAGAATTAAATTCTGAGCATATTCATAGACTTTTAAAAGAAAATTATTTTCATTTGAAAATCTGATCATATAATGATAACTCATCACCTCGCAGAGAATAAAAACGCATGAATACTGAACATATGGCCTATATGAAGGTCCTCATGTCAAATAATATCTACATTTCAGGAAAGGGTACCAGTTAAATGGATGGCACCAGAATGTACAGAAAATACCAAGAATGCAACAACAAAAAGTGATGTCTGGTCATACGGAATTGTCATGTGGGAGATTCTTAGTTTAGGTAATTACAATATAATTTCCCTTCTGGAATAATCGCCATCAAGTACGATCAAAGTCAAAAGATTGAAAAGACAAATACCGTGCCAATTTGTACAACTTTTTGATAATATATTTCGCGAGGTTGTTCTATTGTTTTCATGAGTTTTGTTCTCTTGTATATTTATGCAGTTTGAATCCTGCTCAGAGAATATGTACTCGAAACAACAGTATGCAATAAAAGTTTGTCAGTGACTTGCGGCAGGTTGGTGGTTTTCTCCGGGTACTCCGGTTTCCTCCACTAATAAACCTGACCGTTACGATATAGCTGAACTATTGTTGAAAGTGGCGTTAGACACCATAACCCTAACCCTTTACCTATGCAACATAAACAGTATGTTCCTGGTTAATATGATGTCTGGTTTGGATTTTTAGACTGTGTGTTGCCACGTTTCAGCTGTAGTTTCAATGACAATTCTAAATCCACTAATATATCGAGATCCTGTAAACGTAGATATTGAAAATGGGAAAATTGTTGCATTCCACGATTATGATAAGTAAGTTAACTTTGATATTCTAAAATCGTACGGTTCTTGAGTAACAACTATCATACCCTGACTTTAATACTCTCGAGTAACAGTTATCATACCATGTCTTTGATACATATTGGAAGTCCGAAGATATATTCAATTAAAGGCACAATCAGATTACCCAAGAACAACGGTACAAACATAAAGGTCAAATGAAATAGCAGAAACCTACCTAGAGAACAGGAAAGAAATGGCAGATCAGGTGCTGCACAATTGTAAGCATATTACTGCCTCATCAATGAATACCGTCATGGCATCGTAATTCACTAATTCGTTGATGGACACAAATTCTATATGGAACAACAAGAGCATCATATAAAAAGGTGAGTATAAAAATTCTTGAATTCGTCATGTTCATCATATGTAGGTATAAGTAGAGTCTAGTCTATCAGTTTAAGTATTAAATGTATACCTTTAATTCACAAAGCATATCTAGAATGGTGAAATGTATTGGTCTGCCCAAATGTTTTACTCTTGTATCTGCGAAGATGATTAAACTTCAGAATCAACTGGTTTACCTCTCAATTTGTGTTTCTGCTAGTGGTCTGTTCTCTTTTGTTTTGCTGTTTTTATTTTGTATCGATATTGTTTTGTACTCTTATTTTGTCTAAGACAAATATATGCTCTGTCCTCTTTCTCAGTCTTACAATAAGATAACATATTGTCAACTGGTTTTAAAATATGTCGTTGTTTTTATTAGATCTTTGTTCTAATATTGTTTTGCATCTGTATGTCGATTCTCTCATGGAGTTTGTCTCCAGCGGATTACGTTTGCTTGTCTTTTTATTTCATGACGAGAATAGCCATGAATTGAATTATGACATCAATTTTAGATTTTGCTTGTTACTTCAAAGACTATCTCTACGCGAGAGGTCAAATAAATGGAAAGAAAATTTATTAAAGAAATATTTGTTTTTTGTTTTGTCCTTTCTAATTATAATTTTTAACTTCACTTTAAAGGAGAAACTCCTTATGGTGGCATCTCAAGCCGAATCGTTCCAGAAAAAATACAGAATGGGTGCAGATTAAAACGACCTGAATATAGCACTGACATGTAAGTACTTACATCTACTTCAAATATATATACAATAGTCTATGTTTATGAGACTTAAAATGTGGAACAAAGGTGTTGTTAGCTAAGCACGAATATCTAAAACTATGTTGGTGAAGAAACTTATTCTCTATGTGGTATGAAACTGACACGGATTTTCAAAATTTAATATTGTTTGGAATGCTCTAAGAAATATTTGAAGATTCCCAAATGTACAACCATAAGTTTTAAATCAAAGAAGTACAGACAATACAATGGCCAAAAGAAGAAGTACAGACAATGCAATGGCTAGAAGATAACCAGAAGCTTTAAATCGAAGAAGTACAGACAATACAATGACCAAAAGAAGAAGTACAGACAATACAATGGCCAAAAGAAGAAGTACAGACAATACAATGGCCAAAAGAAAAATGTTTGTCATTTGCCACACAGTTTTATTTCACTTTTATACAGAAAGAACATTAGTTGCACAATACGTTGATTATGTCGAGCACCTTACGTTTACTGCGGACGCTTCATTTTTTTCAATATAATAGTTGAGACATATTGTAATGACTACTAGTTGTGATCCCGTTTGTGCCTTAAAACTAAATCACCGACAATCAATACTAATGTCAAAACCCTAATTATTTATATGCAAAGCGAACAACCACCTCTCACATGGAATCATTGAACATATAAAGAGATCACAACATATGACAATGGAAATCCCTGTCCTAGTTTGGTAAAGACACAAAATGTGGAAGAGTTAGAACGACTAATGGGTTCCATCCCCTTTCTCCTCTTAATAATTGGATATCCAACGTCAATACAAATAACAAAATTTCAGTCATAGCCGGATATTAGCATAGTCACTATAATATAAGTAAAAAACAATCTTGAGGGAACATATTATTTTTTCCATTTCATTTGTAGACACCATAGACTGATGAAAAAATGCTAGAACTTACAACCAGAAGGACGACCAGATTTCAAGATTATCGTCAAAGAATTGGAAAGTGCATTCAAGACAGTTGTCAGACGATTACTATTACGAAATGCAGAAGTAAAGTGATATTTAGAAAGCAAACATAAGTTCTTTGAAATGCAAATTAAAATATTGTATATATAAAATGTACTAATCTCAACACTAGATTCTTAATACATATACCACAATTATTTAAACATATATCACAATGTTCTTATATATTTTTTGTTGTATATTGAAATATATTTAACATGATGACATGAAGTTTTTGTATTTTACTGTCAAAAACTGACAAGATCTTAAATTTACTATATTGTAAATTATGATGTATGCAAATAACTATGCTTAATTGTCGAAGTTAATTAATTTGTTCACGCCACGATATAGCTATTGCTAAAGTTGGCGCTAAACACCAATTAATCCAAGTTAATTATATATTTAAAATTATTATTGTAACCTCTTGATGGTGAAGCATTCTTAATCAATTATTTATCTTGATTATCACTTGAATATGCTATTTAACAGGTCTTAGATATGTTAGAAGTGTATACCCTATGTAGCCAATGTCTCTGGATTGTCCATTTTTGATTGCCCCTTCGGTATTCTCTAACGTTTATTTCTAATATCCAGATATTAATTGATTATCCGTCATAATGTATCTCGATAGAAGTTTTTGAAATTTGTTTAATATTTATTATCTTATTTATGCGTCTTCTATTTTGATATTTTACAATGTCGTATTGTCTCCGGAAACAATGGGACAAACTACCTTTTTGATAATATAGACTTGATTCTAAAATTATACATTTCTACGCGTATCTAAAGGTGTTATGTAGGAAAAAAAAGTCTCTTTTCATACAAAGTTCATCAGAAAATAACACATATTTAATCTTTTAAAAATTTAATGTTGTAACAATTTGTGAATTTTCTATTTGCTATGAAATTATCCTCTTATTTTTACAAGTTTCAAATATCTGCAAATTAGGAGAAAATTATATTCAACGTTTTTGTTATTACAGTTGCTTTTCCTAAAACAGGTAAAATTTTGCACGTCGGAAGGGAAGTAACTCCTATTAAAAACGTATAATTTAACAATCAAATTTGGAATATACAAAAGGTCTATTTGATAATTCATATTCATTAGTAGGGAACACACCTGTCTGAATACCTGATGGGAATGCTAAGATGAAATTGTCTTTCGTTTACTCAACATTCAACATAAATACGTACTTACCGTCACTAATTTAATCTGAACTTGCATTGAATTGACCTTAGTGAATACCCTTTGAACTCTATTTTAGAAACCCATGCTCTCCATTATTAATTTACATCGTTATTAAAATTGGAAACTGGTCAAATTTCTACAAAGGCTGAAATTGTCTAAATTATGTACTGTCGCTACATATAACATTTGTCATGACTTTTATAACGGAAAGGTAAAATGGAAAATATTCTTACTTATACTTTCTGAATAAACACTAGATTTTTCTACAAATATTTTATTGTTAAGCAATAGAGACTTCTAATATCTTGGTTTTTTTTATTTATTCATCTTATTTTTGCTTACATGTAGAAGTTGCATATAAGTTTTTTTACATATATTTGTGCATATATTAGATGATTTTAAAATGTCCTCAGTGTTTGTTTATAGCCGCTGTGACAACAGTAATTTAAATCAGTAAATAAACAGTAATAATCGACGACGACAACAACAACAAGAACCACTCTTCAGGTAAACCTCAAAAACCTCAAAGTTCTTAACACAGAATGGAGAAAGGGAATAAGCCGAGGGAATTATATGTACTTGTTTTGGCATAGGTACAAAAGTATGACTGGCTTGAACTTGAGATCCCAATTTCCCATGCGTCATATGTACAATGTAGATATCCAATCGCCAAGCTAAAATAAAAAGTGTCGCTTGAATCCAAAAGATCACAGATCAACAGATCAAAAGATCACAGTCCTTTGTGTTAAAGGTATCGAATTTGACTCTGTTTCTACCATTTGTCAATTGGATGTTGGAATTGTTTTTCATTTTTTTTTTTTTTTTTTTTTTATATATATAGGCATAAATTATAGAAGACTCTTAAGATGGTTCTTAATGTCACTTACAACAATATATCAGTTATATCGGAGGGACCAGTTGTATTGGTTGTTGAAACCGAAGTACGGAGAGAAAACTACCGACCTTCCGCAAGGTACAGATGTTAAAGCTGACAGCATAAAATAATGTTGCGTACATCCCGCTACGGGAGAGCATCTAATTCACAGCTTTAAGGATGATACATGTATACACGAAGACCATTAATTTCTTTGGATGTTGATGACTATTTGATAATAAATCTATTATAAGCAGCAGTCTTGATTATTTTGTCTAAAGAGTAATGGTCTTGCACCGATTCTACCTTTCTAGCTAGTAGTAGGTGAACTACGAGCATTCATTTACCATGCTGCTGTATTGTCCATGTTTATGTTGTCATTCATTTTTGTGACGGCACGTGGTCTTTTGGATGGAACACAATCTGTGCAAGTTTATATCGTTTGTTTATGTATTGTCGTTAGAGATCCAGTTATCAAAATGGGAGGATTGAGATTCCATTATTGGGTTTATTCCCGCCACAAATGTATATATGTCCCAAGGCAGGGTCTGCATTTCCAATGTCACATGTAGTGGTCATTTTTATGTTCCATGATTTATTGTGAGAAGTCATTTGTCGTTTTGGTGATATTGATTGAATTGTTGAACATCAACTGTTTAAAACCTTTTTTTTAAATAATATTGCATAGATAGATACTTTTTTTTCTTCAAAATGTGACAACGGACAATCACATATACATCATTATTATAAACATATAAAATAACAAATATTGCATATCATGAAAAATGATACACAATAAGAAATATACATTGTACAAGAAAATACTATAATATTTATTCAACTACACAAGTCACATAGAGGATGCTCTGTAGCATATTAGTTCACCTCCTGTGTAATGCAGAAACAAATTTATAAAAATACTCCAAAGCCTCCCAACGCCTATTATTGCTGATACGTTTAAAGAAAATACATGCGAATTATTTGATTTTTCTTATCCAAAAGAAATCTCTTATTTTCCAAATACAACTCCAACTGTTATTTTGCCAAGAAATAATAAGAACTAAAGTATCTACAACTTGATAGAAATTGCTTCATTGAATAATCTCCCTTATGCCAAATCTCTTTCATTTACTCAACATAAAAATTGTCCCATATGACAACTGACGCTACATTGTTAGTTTATAATGAAGAGACACAAAATAATTATATAGATGATAGAAATGGTGCCATTTTACTGTAGGCACAGGCTACGAATACGACGGAAACGTATTCGTAGCCTGGGTTCTACAAGTACGACGGGCGGTAGTTGTGACTAAATGATCAACCGGTTTCCTGGCATGGACACCTATTTTACGGAAATGAATCACGTATTACCAGCATCTAGAGGCTACGAATACGACGGATTTCTCGATTTTCTTAATTCTATTGTTTTTATTTCATTAAATGAAAATTTATGAATGTTTTATATAATTTTCTGTTTCTAGTTTATTTTTATTCCAATAAAATCTGATGCATTGAAAAACTAGTCTTACAATACACGATTAAGCCCATGGATTTCACTGGTATGAGTACTTCTAAGAATACAACTCACACTTCCCAACACTAATTATTTTCAAAATGGACGACGATGGTAGTGCGCTCCGTGTTGGAGCAAAGCATAAATCTTTTACAGATATAGAGTGTGCCCTAAGAAAATTTCAGCAGGATAACTACGTCCAACTTTATAAGCGTAGCTCAAGAAAGCTTGGTACGGGGTCGAAATATAAAAACATGGAAGTTGCAGAAAGTGCAGCGGGTCGTTTAATTTATAAGGAGTTGGATTATTCCTGTATTCATGGAGGGACAAATTTTAGTTCCATTTCCAACGGTCAACGCCCAAACACAAGATAAAATCACATATGATATACCTTAAATAAGCAAATGATCATCACTTTGATTGCAGTTCTTCATATTAAATTCGCAGCGATGTCTTCAATCATGTTCTGTATAGCAGCAAATACATGTTTCTAAAATTTTTAATCGTTACGATACTATCGTAATCTTTATAGTATCACAGTAATAAATGTCTAAAAACAATATATTTAAGAAAACAAAAATCCGTCGTATTCGTAGCCTCTAGATGCTAGCAATACGTGATTCATTTCCGTAAAATAGGTGTCCATGTCCGGAAACCGGTTGATCATTTAGTCACAACTTCCGCCCGTCGTACTTGTAGAACCCAGGCTACGAATACGTTTCCGTCGTATTCGTAGCTTGTGCCTTTACTGTAACCTCCATTGATTGATTGATTGATTGATTGATTGATTGATTGATTGATTGATTGATTGATTGATTGATTGATTGATTGATTGATTGATTGATTGATTGATTGATTGATGTTTAACGTCCAGCGAGCAATTTTTCAGCTATATTCAAGACGAGAACATTTAAAAATTTAAACGCCACGGGACTCGAAACAAGGAAAGGTGATGGGTAGGGACGGATGATTTAGCCAGTACAACAGGTCTCCTATGGACCACACATCATGAGCATAATGTTCATAGTGAGCTGTTACACTGGGTTCTTTAACGTGCGAAGAGGGTGGCAATTTCTTAGCACGGGACCACGGTTTTATTTACGTCTCATCCGAAGGACGGGTTGGCCGTGATTGAATGACATCATATATGTATATATACAAAAGAGAATATTGTTAAATAGGATGCTGACCACGGGTATCGTATCATGTTATCAATTATCTCAATCCTTTAATTGCAGATTCTCCCAAAATGAGCTTGACTTACGTGATCGCTAGTCAGTTATTGTGTCACAGATGACTCACTATCTGCTTGCACTGTCGTAATTTTTGTCCGACCCTTCGCTTGCAATATTAGCGGGACTTTGGCTATAACAATGAGTACCACAACGTTTCCCAAATGGGGGACAGGCACTGCTTATCCGTCGGGGCACCTGCGTGTATTCCGGTTTTTTATCACTTCCGTGTTGCTCATCTTTAGTTTCCTGTGGTTGATCATGGTGTCTATATTTTGTCCTGGTCTCTATTTTTTATTAGGTCTTGTTATATTGTTTTACGTCTCTGAGGTATCTTGTGTGCTTCTTGTAATGTCGTCGCACAACATAGATATGTATTTCTTATTAGATCTATGAATTCAATGTCATTGCACAATTCCATTAAAGTGTATATGATGCTATAACCGATAAACACCGATACAAATGTTTCGAGGTAAAATTGTCAAAATAGAAATCAATAACATACTGATGAGTGCGAGTGAGGATTATTACAGATAAATTCAGAGAACCCAAATTGGAAGAGATTGCAGTAAGATATGGATATAAAACCAATAACGACACAAACACAATGGTAAAACGGAGTAGACAATCAGACAACACAAATGTACGCCATAACTGGTGTGAAATCAGATGCCCTGCCTTCAATATAAAAATCGTAGTGGGAAATTACACCTAAATAAACACATAACATATCAAAATTTGACAAAACACCCATTAATCCAAATGGTACGATTTAAGCTTAAAAACTTAACACATTGAAGCTACGAACCATGATAACTCAAAACTGTTGAAATTGACGAGATGGTGTCAAGATTTTCAAGAAAATATAAAATATTTCATGACAAATTCATACACTCGATAGTTTTCAAGACACTAATTTTCATGCTGTATTCATAATATATCTTACTTTCTACACACTTCTATGAATATCTTTGGTTGATAGTAAGCACGTGGAAACCCTGGATATTCAATACACGATCAGTAGGCTTCTTGTATTTTTAATACACGGTTGATAGTAGAGTTACCTCCCTTTTGCAAACAATGATGGCGATAAGCAAACGCGTCGCCTTGATTCTGTGATATGAAATGTGTTATTGCTGTTCATTTTTCGACGACGTCGTGTGCGATCGCTTTTGACCTACTTTTGTTACTATGGACGCTTTTGCCTAACAATTTTAAATATAAGAATATTTTCTAACTTTTTGATTGGAGAATAATACAAATTTGGTAAGAGTTCGGAGAATGGATTTAAAGCACTTGTAATAATAGGTGTTTTCATTTGAAGCAGGTGCATTTCACCGGATATTGCTATAAAATCCCGGCTATGAACTTTCCAAGCATGGGTTTAGTGTTAAAAAAATAAATCACTTTGGCTTTTCTATTTTAATTATGTAAATTTGTCATTCTCAGGCACGTACTCTCGGAATGAACAGGGGGTTATAATTCGGCGACTGAAAACAAATCTTAGTGCTTGAACTTGGCTACGATTTGACCTTAATTTCGTGTATGAAAAAGCGCTGCTGTGACTAAGAAACTGGCCATTTTCTTCTTTCGACCCCATATCCTCGTCCTATTTATGAGATTTCACATTACTTCCGGTTTTATCTAATGGTTTCGTTTACTTCAGAGGATAAATATGCTATGAACGAAGGCTGAAGAAATGAAGAATCCATTATTTCTTAATGTTAAAACATTACGATTTACAGTAGGAATAATAAATAAAAGTTTAATCATTCCAACGGAGGATTGGAGGCCAACTTAACCTTTGGTACGAATGACATTGATAACACGACGAAGCGGCAGAAATTTTTGTCCAAAAAAGCAAAACGGTGATTAAAATAATTTGATTTAATTGACTGAAAGAGTGAAGGAAATATAATCCACTTTTATGCTTTCTATCAAAGTAAGCAGGGTTTGATCTTGTAAAGTTGCATCAGTATGGAGAAAAGGGGATCGTCCTCACGAATATACGATGAGCACCAGTCCTCCGTCCCAAGACCAGTAAAACTTTGTTCAGACCAGTAATTATTTTCAGTTTTTATTTAGAACTATATAAAAATAAGTGGAGGAATTTGATTCGGACCAGTATTTTCAAATATTCATTTCGGGGACAGGGTTAGTTGGGGTGTAAGATGCCACATTCCTTTCAAGTTTTGATGTTTGATATCCATACTTTACTTTAAACATATTTTATTGTCCATAGTCATTTTCAAGAGTCCCCTGCCTGAAATTATTTTGATTTTCAGTTTGAAGACTAAAAGATCTCTAGTCTATAAAACTATAGACTATCCACAGATGTCGAGAATATAAGGCACTGTTGATCCCCTTCTGAAGTGCATGAGTTCCCCCTTAAAATATTTTATGAGGGTTTGTGTCATGTGTGATGGTATATTTTAAACAAAATAAAAGTTTATTGAAATGTATAAGTCTTTTACTACTTTCATTCTTCATTTTGTATTGATACTGGTTTGTGGTTACATTAACAATCAGATTATTGAATATTATATGCTTTTGAAAGTTCTTTTCTGTTATTAAAAAAAGTAAAAAATGCATCCTTTATTTCAAAATCTTAAGAGAGAAATTACAGTAAGAATATAGAAAAGGCTAGCAAACTAACAAGTATATTCTTTAAATGTGCATTTAATATGATAATATAAGCTTTAAGATAAGAAATTCCTATAATGATGCTATTTTAGTTATTCAAAAAATGCAAAGAATCTGAATGTTGATATAGCTTCATACTATGTCAAGGAAATGAAGCAAACACCAATATTATCAAATCTTTATTATCAATAGTACATACTCATAGGAGAAGTCCATATTTCATTTCTGAATGATCAAGTTTATTTCTACAAAATTTTTACATTTGTCTTTCACCTGAAAAAATACAGAACCATGTGACATCTTTCTAAGAAATAACAATGTAAAATGACTGATGGTTGTTAATCTTGAGAAATCATTCTCAATGCACTACTAGTATTAGTCTAATGAAAAATTGTTCAATGATCAAGAAAATCCTGAAAATCCCGTCTGAAAAAAAGATTTATTACATTTTTCTTTTTCTCAAAGTTAGTCAGTGTAAATTTGAGCAAAAACAAACAATTTTAAAGCTAACAAACCCCCTCAAAAGCCAGTAAAAATTTCAAATTGGCTGGGGTACTTTCCCCCTTCACCCCCTACCGGGACTCTACATTGAACCCACTGGGGGCCTAATGACTCGGTCAAATTTTCTCTCCGTCTATAATTCTAAAATCTCCTTATCAAAATTTGTAGTGCAAACACTGAATAAGCAAGTCGGATTTAAAGCACTTGTAATAAGCAAGTCATTTAGTAGTTTGCTGATTGGTTGCGTCCGTCGTCCTACGCCCCGCACAGACAAATATTTGAATACTTGTCAACGTCAATTTACCAATTTGCTGTCATGAATTGTAAATCTATTCAATTTGATATTTGCCATCAAAGTCGACGGCTATATTCTCTAGCGTATAAATATAGCCGTCGACTTTGATGGCAAATATCAAATTGAATAGATTTACAATTCATGACAGCAAATTGGTAAATTGACGTTGACAAGTATTCAAATATTCTGTAAATTCCAAATTGCCATACAGGGGCCGCCGTGGTCGTGAGCATATGCTTGTTGGATTTACCTACATGTATGCAATTAGTGCCTATCACCACTGATGTTGTGAGTTTGAATCTCGATCAGGGAGAGGTGTACAATATTTTGTGATAGTTTGTCAGTGACTCGCGACAGGTCGGTGGTTTTCTCCGGGTCCTTCGGTTTCCTCCACCAATAAAACTGACCGCCACGATATAACTGAAATATTGTTGAAAATGGTTTAAAACACCATCAAACAGACAAACCCAAATTGCGATGTATACTCACCCAGACCATGTAGCATAAGCACATCGCCATTCCCATCTCCAATCACTCACCTGGACACTACAAACTTTCCTGAAAATAAAATATGAAATCAGTCACAAATTCAAACATCATTTTTTTTTTGCTGTCTATTGTATGAATTTTAAAGAAATAATAATGTTCCCTTTCACTTTATCAACCCTTAATTATTGTATCGTTTTTATATAATCTAGTTTCTTCGTCATGGTGAAAAACACTTTTTAATGAGTGTCCACAGTTTGCATGCGGGGACTACTTATACACAACTTCTTATTATGTTCCTTTAATAAATGTAGTTGAAACATGGCTCACTTACCGTTACAATATAAATCAACAATCAATCAATCAATCAATCAATCAATCAATCAATCAATCAATCAATCAATCAATCAATCAATCAATCAATCAATCAATCAATCAATCAATCAATCAATCAATCAATCAATCAATCAATCAATCAATCAATCAATCAATCAATCAATCAATCAATATTAAAAATTAAAAACTATATACGTTGTAAGATTTTGAATTAAAAAAAGCTATGAAAGCAAAAACAAAACAACCCCCTCCCACATAATTGAAATAGACTAGATATGTATATCTGTATATAAAGGGGTGGGATGGTTATGGTATTTAACGCCACTTTCAACAATATTTAAGTTATATCGTAGCTGTCAATTTTATTCACAACGTTATTCGTGATAGGTACTTATTGCATAGGTAGCTGTTAATCCAACTACAATACGATCACGACCACGACGGCCCCTTGAGCGGGAAAGATAGTGTCATTATATAAAACTGATTGTGTCACCGGATGAAGCATTATTGACATGCTTGATTGATTGGTGATTGTAGATTAACGTCAAGTGAGCAATATACCAGATATGTATATTTATATATGTATGTATTTGGCATTAATCTGCGATTTTTTTAGGAGGAATTATGTATTAAATTAACCCCCCACACCAATAGCGGACAGCCCTTTCGAAGGAGTTATGCCCCTGAAATATTGAACTCGCTGGATAAAAACCATAGTTTCATTGCTATTATTCTTACCAAAGCTCCAAAGAAGTGGTCGTCTTTGTCGTCATCGTATGGTAGTTGGATTTACAACTACCTTTGCAATCAGTGCCTATCACCACTAGAGTTGTGAGAATCCCGTTCATGGCGAGATGTACTAGATACAACATTATGTGATACAGATTTCAGTGACTTGTGACAGGTGGATGGTTTTCTCCGCGTGAAATACCATACACCGCCAAATGTAACATATTCATTATTACAGGACAAAGGTAGACAACTGTCTTTCCCTATGTTAACGGCTTGAATACTCTCAATGTTTCATTATAATAATTGTATATTCTCTCTGGAAAAACAATTTAAGAATACATATTAATTTTAAAATGGCGGTCGTTGTTGTGATTGTATGGTAGTTGTATAAAGCAATCAATGCCTATCACCACTGAAGTTGTGAGTTCGAACCCCGTTCATGGCGAGGTGTCCTAGAAACAACATTATGTGATACAGTTTTTCAGTGACTTGCGGCAAGTCGGTGGTTTACTCCGGTTTCCTCCACCAATAATACTAACCACCACGATATAACTGAAATATTAACACCATAACGCACCCATAAAACTAAGATTCCAAAGCATGCTTTATGCTCAAAGTGAATACAAAATGTATATAGATTATTATATCTAAATACTGTTGAAACTAAATGTTCATTGTATGAAATCATTATAGAGTATGGGTTAAATTGTAAAAAGGAAGTATTGTATGCCTGATTTGTTTTTTTAACTCGACATATGAGCCTTTTAAATGACGGGGTTTCATATGTTGAGCTACCATGGGGTACTTAGGTTGAAGTTGTAGTTGAAAAAGAAGAAAAAACGGGAGAATAAAAACAATGCTTTCATAACTTTTCAACAATTTAAAGTCATGACATCATATAATGTCGTTTTAAGCGGATTTCTATTGGTTAATGATAAACAATGAAGGTCTGTTTTACAAGTGTTATCTTTAGATAGGACCAATAGAAAGTCGTCCCATGTTGACAAGGAAGAGTTTACATTTTATCCGTAACATAAAAAAGTAAAGATTCAAGATTACATAATATGGATTTAAACCATATTATGAAGTTGATCTGTTCTGTCTCTATTGTAGATATCGTTTTTGTAGTTTGGTAAAAAATCGACGGTTTGCAAATTCGTTGTTTATCTACCGTCTATATAATAAATTTACAAAATCACTGATCATAGCACATTCACAATAGGTTTACATTTGATCCCGTGTTGCAAGTTCGTTCTTATCTGGTGTTTGTTTGTTTATTTGATGGTGTTCAGCTATCTCGTGGCGGTCGTTTCATCAGTGGAGGAAATCGGAGAAAACCACCGACCTGTCGCAAGTCACTGACAAACATTATCACAAAATGTTGTACACCTCGCCTTGATCGAGATTCGAACTCACAACATCAGTGGTGATAGGTACTAATTGCATAGGTAGTTGTAAATGCAACTACCATACGATCACGGCCATGATGGCCCCTTCTTAATTACTGCCTATGTAGGACACTGAGCGTATACGAACATCGCTCATAATAGTACATTCACAAAAGGTTTACATTCGATCCTGATTTCATCAAATGACACTCCATAGGGCCTTGTAATGGATGTCGTGACAAAGGATTACACAATTCAATGCACCAGCAATTTTCCAACAAAAACATCACAACTAAGCGCATAAAATTTATATAGACTATTTTTCTAGTTAAAACAGAAAGAGTAAGACATTTTCTTATTTTTGTTGCAGGTTTTCACGAGAGGATAATTCTATTTGTCAAACTAAATGTTTACAAACAATTATTAACTTATATAATCAAGTGGATCTCAGGTCATTTACTTTTTTAGTTTGTAATCAAGTACATCCAGACCCAAACCTGAAGATATCGTCAATTATGATCCCTGTACCTTTGATTGAATTAATGGTTGGTTTGTGGTGTTTAATGCCACTCTCAACAATATTTCAGTTATATCGTGACGTTCAGTTTTATTGGTGGAGGAAAACGAAGTACCCGGGGACAACCACCGACCTGCCGTAAGTTGCTGATAAACTTTTCACATAATGTTGTATCGAGTACACCTCGCCTGGGTGGGATTCGAACTGTTTGCATTAAAGCCAGTATTCTATAACTAGAACACCAGTAGGAGGAACTCATTTAATTCGGACCAATCTGGAGGATGCACCTTTCAGAGGGGTTGTAACATTCACCGGAGAAACTATCTCCTATTTCCATACCCTGAGTTTCATCGGGCCCTTTGTTTTTATAACATATAACTGACAACATATTTTTTGCTACCCTATTCAGAGTTAGACCCTTTGGTTTGCTTGCTCTCAAAAACGTTAGACATTATTTGGCTTCCCAATCGTTTGTCTATGAGCTTACCCGATGAAGGTTATTCCAGAAACGCGCCTTGTGCACTAAAATAGATATCTACGATTTCATTTTTGATACACTACCACATGGTTCATGCTTACTAAGGGGATTGCAGTATGGTAGTTTAATTCACATCTACCGAAGTTTGCAGGTACGATTCCTACAGTGGCGAGGTACAGGACCGGCCTGAAGCCAATTTGACCAAAGGCTCTCAATCGGGCTCCCCTCTTAAAGGGTTTCGCGCCGCAGTTATCTATTCTCGGCTGTACACTTCAGGTTTTACAGAGAACAGCATTGGACCCAGTAAGACTGGCCCTGGTGAGTTGTGCACCTTTATATGCTAACTTGTGGCATAAACCTAATCACCACTATGCAACTGAAATAGTATGGAAAGTGGCGTTGAACACCCATAAATTTAACACTGCTCCCATTATCACAGATAAATGACATGCAATTCTTACAACAATTTGTTGCGTTTTGTTACATGTTTCCATGGAAACTAGTGGATTTTGAAATAATATTACAGATATTTCACATTCAATTTGATAGCAAGTCCCTTTTTTCACAGATGTAATGATATAGTAATAAAGGATATGAATGTAAATGCGTTTATACTTAGAACATGAGAGACCGTGTATCCATTACGTCTCAGTGAAGCCTTGGCCGATTAACCTAAATACGGACAGAGTTTTGGAAATAAAAATATGAACAATTCGGGGGTAAAGTGTGAAAGTGGAACAGGAAATTAAATGTACAACAAACAAACAAATAACAAACAAAAAAACAGGGTGTTATTTCAGTACAAGGAAGTACTCTGTACTATCTTTGACATATAATGCCTATTAAAAGTATCCAATTATTCTTTCATACAATAATTAGCATAATAACGTCGTAAACATTTAATGTCGTAAACATTTTCAAAATTTTTTATAATACAGTATTTATTTTGCAAGGTATTATATCTCAGGTTGATAGCTATATAAATATATATTATATAATATAGATATCAAATTAAATTTTATTGCTAAAAATATCCATACTTTGTTGTATTTTCTGTCACTTCCTGTTACTATAGCTATAAATTTTAAAGGAAAACTCCAGTCAGTTGAACAATTGTTATAATTCAATAAATTGTAACTTTTTATTCGTAAATAACTAACTATTAAACAAAAAACACCTTTATTAACATTAATATACCCAATTAGAAATATGAATATTTGGAATTTCATGTCGTAGTGTAAGCGGCCATGACACCTCTTCATGTGACGTCACGGAGACGGATCATGTTAGTTGAATAAATAATGTATCTGACTCTTCCCAACATCGAGACCTTTTGTTTATGTTTTAATAACAGATCAACTGCAATACAATGTTAACAATTTGTATATCGTCCTAATTTTTTTCTTAATATTCCCATCCCATGTTACATTTTCATAAAACAAATGAGTTTATTGGTATTTTTTTTAGGGGGGGGGGGAAGGGGGTATTTACGTATAATTACACCTTATATAAGAATCCTGGATTTTGATTGGTTGATAGCCGGTGTATTTTTCGTTTATTTTCATATTTAGGATTAATTTCGTTCATTTTTGCCGCTGCCGGGGTATTTGCATGAGGATTTAACTTTTTTACCCTCTCGTGCATCAAACCGCCAAATTCATTCGGAATATTTCTTCTTTACCTTAATACGTAAAGTAACGTGATTAATCAAATTTGAAACCCAGAAGTGTTCCGAAGTAAAGGATTTAACTGTTTTCCCTCCTCCGTGGTATTGGCGAAAACTTATTTCACTATTGTCATTGATTGGAATAAAGACTAATGATATAATTTGTAAAGCTGGGGTTCTATGTAAACAAATGTCAAAATAAGAAGGGGCACGAGTGAAAGAAGTTCATCACTATAGCTAGAGTGAGTGAGTGATTGTTGTTTAATGCCAACTCAGCAATTACAGCTATATCATGGCGAAAACAAGTTAATTTTCAATGATATGATGATGAGGTCCGCTTTGTTCTGGACAAACACGCTGAGTTGGATTTGCATAGTGCTAGCTCACTGAAACAACAGTCCGCGGATAGACATGTGGCTCCACTCGGACACATTATTCTGATTTCGAGCCAACCAGTCTGCTCTTACTCATTAATGCTGCGTTCTTACCGGAGAAGCAACAAATACAAATTTTATAGTCTTTGAAAAATACTGAGAAATTCCAATATAAAATGTAGAGGACGTAGAAACTTTCTGGTGGAATATACTAACAAGGTTAATAACATCTCCAAGAATGGTTCGACCAAATTGTTTTGACGACTTGCGGGTTTTTACATGGTGATTAGCAAGCATGCAAATTTCAAGGAAATCCCATTTGAAGAATTAATCTACGTGATAAAGGACAATAACTCCTTCAAAATCGGCGTAACATTACGAGAATCTTCATGTTGTAATAAGTAATCATGCAAAGTGTTGAAGAATTCCTGAGTAAGCTGTAGGAGCAGTTGTGTATGCAAAGCTACAAACGGACATAACTTAAACGATATATCACCACCAAAAGGGGAAATGGAGGAGGTGCAAATTGTTTTATATGTCTCGGTTTTTATTGTAAATGTTCATTACTATTTATCATCTCAAATCGGTTAAAGGCGTGAGTTTCGGACCCCGATCCCAACCAGGATCAACCTTTGACCCACTTGCAGCCGTAGATATCCATATAATATTGTGCACCTCGTTGCTTTGTGTGTACACTTGCCGCGACACTGAGGACTAAAATGTAAACATTGTTGCACCGGTATAATTTTGTTGCTTAAATGGAAACGTCGATATCGAATGTCATGCGCACGAAGCGTTTCTGGAATAACCTTCGGGTACGATCATATTCAAAAGATTGGAAAGTCAAATAATTTAAAGTCTTTGGGAGCCTGTAAACCAAAGAACCTAAACATGAGAGCCAAAATCGGTTAATGTCACCTTTGCCTGGAGGAGGAAAACCTTAGTTTTATTAATGATTATATAATTTAGGAACTGTAAATTTCAATAGTAGATATATCTAATAAACCATGTCAGGGCCTAAAGCACTAACTAATGGACAGATGATACACTCGGGGACTAATAGTCCACCAGCAGTGGTCGGGTACGCTCATAATCAAAAGGTTGGAAAGCCAAATAACTCTCTTTCAACAATATTTCAGTTTTATCATGGCCCCAAGTTGTATTGATGAACGACTTTTATATTATATCGATCGCATGTGTCCACCCACAAATAAATTCAGCTGAAACGCCCTTTCTCTTTATCACATGTTACAGAAATCAGACAAATACACAAGATTAAATTCAATTTCATTCCTTATTATATGTGTTTTCTTTGCGCGATTACATATACATGAATACAAATGTAGTTCTCGTATGAATATATCATTGTGTGACTGTGACACTTGTGACAGTTATTTAAGGAATAATTTAATTTGATGTGAATACAGTACCGTGGCTGCAATCTGATAGACTGATCCGCCTGGAGAAAAGTTGGTTATACTTGATAACCTGGGTTGGTATTGTGACGTCACCAACGTATTCATTCGCCAACGACAAATTCAAATAGTCACATGAAATAATCGTAAATAAAATCGAGGAATCATTAAATTTTGTTATAAAAATTTAATTATAAGGAATATTTGAACTTTTTGAACAGGTTATACTTGCATAACCTGGTTGGGAACAGTTTACGCTTTTCATATACCTCTTCGTGGTTTATTAAGCGTAAACTGCCCCAAACCAGGTTATATTGTATATCATCGTATTAAAGGACTTTAAACTGTATATATTTTAATGGTTAAATCCCAAAGTAATGCTGTTTACAGGATGGTTATCATACTTTATCAGGAACCATGTAGTGATGAACCGTTCACAGCTTGTTTATAATTGTATTAGCAAAACAGATAACCGATGTTATAACCATGATACAAGTTATTATTACATGACTGTAATGTTTTAGCTTGCATATGATTGGCTTAAAACTGATTAAGAGGTTCTGAGTACTTGCGATATCACCCGCTCGGCTACAAATAGAACCTGGCAGGTGTCCGGAAAGTGATATCACCCTCACAAGGTATAAAAATAGATGGGGAAGAACCGGACTTTTGCTATCCTATCAAATTCGTTCTTTCGTTGTTCAATAGCCAATGAGATTGCGCTTAATATTTGTTTTTCGGTTCAATCATAAACAAACGCTCCAATATTGCGATATGTTATTGATATGAGGATGAATTTGTAAGTAGATAACAATAAAACCTGTTCATGAAATAAAATAATTATTGACTTTGGAATAGGTTGCTATCTGGTTTATCAACCGTTAAAAACCTACATTCACCTCGCCTGTGGCTCGGTGAATATTACATTTTTTTCAGGTTGATAATTCCAGATAGCAACCTATTCCAAAGTCAATAATTGTATATTATACTGTCTGTGAGATAATATAACATAAATTGTCTCACAAGATTCACAAGATTTTATTGATAACACTCAGACACATAAATGTGTTACATGAGGACATAACATATATACAGTGTTACATGGCGAAATGATCATATATTATCAAAAACATTAAAACATACCAGCAATTTTCTTTATGAACAATGATAACCTTTTATAAACTTCTACATTACAAATAAAGGTAATAACAAAATTACCGAACTCCGAACAATCTTATAAAGGGAAAGTCAAAACTCATAATTATATAAACAGACAAAATCAGTCAACAACCGGAAAACTGTGAAAACCGTAATGACCCTGACTTGGTACAGGCATTTCTAAAGAAATGGTGGGTTGAATCAGATTTTAAGGCGCCAAACCTCCCGCTCTCATTACGGTTCAAAGGTTCAGGCTGTCACTGTAACAGTATTTAAATACAGGAACAAAATAGGTAAAATAGTTGTCAAAGCAGTACCATATTCGGTGACGTAAATGTCAAAAATACTTTTACGTCACACATTGACAAAAAAATTATTGACATTTGCGACTTCTTTATCTTTATACATTTTCACTATATGAAAATGCATCGCTTATAATTTTTTCTGCAGAGACGGAATATATTTCGACAAGATATTGGTATCGGAATATAAACTTTTTAAGAGATCGAATAAGGCGAATCTTTTTATAGCCCTGGTCCAGTAGCCTGTTTCTCAGATGAAGATGACGTTTCAGGAAATCAGAATAATTGCTACTGGCCCTTGCATAGCGAATCAATTGCGAGATGTAAACACCATATGCAGGAGAAGCTGGTATATTGCTGCACATGTTTGGAAAATTTATGATTTTAAAATTGAAGTCGTCCCGCTTATCATAAATTTTAGTACTGAGTTGACCACTGTCGTCAAATTCGAGGTATAAGTCCAAAAATGATGCGGACGAAGCTGTATCGGTGGTCTCTTTAACTTCCAGCTCTGGAGGATATATCAATGGAAGAAATTCTGCAAATCTAGAATTATTGATAGATAAAACGTCATCAATATACCTGTATGTGAAATTAAAGGCTCTAGCCTCATGAATCTTCTTATCTTTTACAAGCTTTTGAAGAAACTCCGACTCATACGAGTATAAAAATAAATCGGCTAGAAGAGGGGCACAATTCGTACCCATTGGTATGCCGACGACCTGCTGAAACAGTGTCCCTCCAAAGGAGACAAATATGTTATCGATGAGGAACTCCAGCATACTGATCACTTGTTCCTCGGAGTAGCATGTTTTACCTTTATGAATTTTGTTTGAAAAATATGTGGAATTGTAGCCTAACACAACAAATTTTGAACCATAGTTTCTATGACTAAAAGCTTTATGAATTGTTTCTTTTAAGCGGGTTTTTAATTTGTCATGCGGTAGGGTGGTATATAGAGTTGAAAAATCAAAAGTTTTGATGGAGGATACCTGAGAGAAAGATCTTGATTTCAGGTTATCCAAAAGATCTTTAGAGTTTTTCAAAATCCACATGTGATTTATGCCACTACGCGAGTAAACAGTTTCACAATATTTCTGTTGTCCCTCTTTTACTGTAGACAGAATCTTTGTCAGGTGAATAGACAATTCTTTCGTCGAACAAGTTGATGATCCCGCTATGTACCTTTCTTTGTATGGTGTCTTATGGAGTTTAGGTATCCAATATAAATAAGGTAAATCCTCAGACTCTTTACCAGAGGGAATGTTTAAAGAGGTCATGAAAAGATAGGAGACCATTCATTTTAACAATACTAGGATAAGTAACATAATACCTAGGTAAATATATACGTCTCATGTTTACTAAATATTCATTACAACAAACAAATAACAAGTGGAACTCATCACCAATTGATTGTCCACACAAAGTACAAAACCTCTCATCTTTAGGAATATTATACCACCGCCCAGTTTCTATTGGAATTCGTAAATTTGACGCCCTTAATTTTGTCATCCAAATTCTAGTTTTCTCGTTTAATCTCACTAAATAATTTTCTAATCCAAAGCCTTTTTTGAAAGAGCCATAAAATTGTCCTAGAGATGAATTTTCAATGTCATTATACCATGAACTGACAAACTGATCTGTTAAAATTTGGTTAAGATATGCTTTATCACAATATCCAACCTGATTTATAACAATATATCCTAAGCCAGCTCTATTTAATATAGATTCTATATAATTAATCCACTTGAAATTATTCTGACCCTGATTTTTTAAACATAACACCAACCTGTATAAGGAACTACTCAATTTTGTTTCGTTATTCACAAGTTTACACCAATATGAAATCATACGAAGTTTTACTCGAATTTCCAAAGGAAATCTACCTAATTCCCCATAAACGATAAAATTTGGAGTAGTATTTCTAACTTTTAAAATTCGTTTACAAAATTTAAGATGAATCTGTTCTAATATTTTTAAATTCTCATATCCCCAAACTTCAGAACCATATAAAAGTATTGGTTCAATCATAGAATCAAACAATTTTAATTGTAAGTCGACAGGTATGCTTTCGTTCCTGATAGTCTTATAAATAAAATGTAGGGACCTTTGAGCCTGATCTACAAGTTTCTTTTTTGTATCAAAAAAGGTACCATTATATTTAAAAATAATACCTAGATATGAAAATTTTTCTACAACTTCTAACTGTTTGTCTTGTAATATAAATGAATAATTAAGATTCTTCTTTTTGCTAAAAACCATAACCTTTGTTTTGTTAATATTTACATCCAATTTCCACAAATCACAATACAACTGAAAGATATTTAGCGATTGTTGCATACCCTCCTTTGTTTCAGACATTAACACAGTGTCATCAGCATATAATATGATAAATAATTCAAACAACATATGCAATTCATTATAAAACCGTTCTTTTAGCTTTTCTAAAGGAACACCATCTAAAGTCTTAAAGTAGTCTTCTAAATCATTTAGAAAAACTGAGAATAAAAAAAACATAAGTCACACCAGGTGAAAAGAAATACCGACAAAATAGTGGGTTTTATATAAATATGATATTATATACATGTATGTGTATCTGTAGTGCAAAAATATGCGAGTTACTTTATATATGAACTGTTAGTTATCCTATATAACTAATAGAATTGATATTTATTAAAGAATCGATCAAGAATAAAAAAATGGCAAGATATCAAAAGGACGTTAACATTTTTTAAAAATTGACTAATACTTTACTGTTTTCTATAAACTACGAAAATGAAACTAGAATATTAATGTGTTCAGAAATAGCAATAGTGAAAATGCAAATATCTCACAAAAGTTAATATACTCCATCCTAAATAACAGTGAAGCATTAAATAAAGTATACATTAACTATTAAAGCGGACATCATGTATAATATTGAACTGTCATCGAACTCAGCATTTTGATAAAAAAAAAGTTGCATAGGATTTTTGTAAATCCTACAATTAACACTGTGTACAAACTGACCCGGCAAATAATGTTTGGATCCGTGCATATCTAATTCCGGAACGGAACCGGACTGTAAGAAGGCAAGAAGAAGGTAAGAATTCTGTTCATTTATTTGTTTTTTGCATGAACTTTGGGAAAATAAATACTTTATTAATCATTTCCTGCTGTCAGATGAAACATTTTGGCTATGTCATCGTATATTAATTGAGAAATAAGCGATAATGTGCCGCAAAATGACGATCAGCTTGACCCCAACCCCGAATTTCGCTCAGTTTCTCTTTGAATTGCTCACATTGAATGGAACGAAATGAATTAATGGAACGATTGATGAATAAAGATGACAAGAATCGTAACGTTGTGCTTTTAATTATTGATATAAGTAAGCACGGGCCGAAAGCAATGGGTCATGTCTTTTTTTTTTATTTTTAGTTTTCTTAATAGATAAATTTATACATGTAAGCACAATCATATATAAACCGGAAGTTTAATTTGATTTACATGACGTCATCTTATATTTTTCTTATTTTAAGAAGCCCGGCGGATGCACACTTCTGTACATGATCTTCGTAAACATTGAACATCTACACCTATCTAAAAGAAAACATAATATACGATCTCGTACACCATAGTTTGATAGTTCTTCTTCCGGTTACGTAAAACATTCAACAAAGTGAAAATTACTTGCATAGTTACATTTAATTTTTCTATTATTGTATAATTTTTACACTTTTTTTCCTGATTATTTTTTCAGTTTAAGATAAAAAAAAAGAAAAAGAAGAAAAAAAAAGATATTTGAAAAAGGTTAAGCTGACAAAATGTTGAGTGAGATGATCCATGAAGATATCTACATTAAGACTGTGATCAATCTGTGTGTTCCATTCAGGGAAAGTTCTGCTGAAGAAGAATTATTTGTAACGAAGATATCTACTTTCGGACTGTGAGCAATCTGTGTGTTCCATTCAGGGAAAGTTCTGCTGAAGAAGAATTATTTGTAACGAAGATATCTACATTAGGAATGTGAGCAATCTGTGTGTTCCATTCAGGGAAAGTTCTGCTGAAGAAGAATTATTTGTAACGAAGATATCTACATTAAGACTGTGATCAATCTGTGTGTTCCATTCAGGGAAAGTTCTGCTGAAGAAGGAGTATTTGTAACGAAGATATCTACATTAGGAATGTGAGCAATCTGTGTGTTCCATTCAGGGAAAGTTCTGCTGAAGGAGTATTTGTACGCGAGTATTTTTTGCAGGATATGTGAAGATATGTATGAGGTTGCGATGTGATGAGACGAGTTCTTAACCGTCTGTGTTGTGATGGTTGCCAGCTCTGATCAGAAAGCATGTTTGTTAGTGACACTGCTGGTGTTGTAGGAATTGTTGTTTGTGTATCTGGCAGTTTGATCTTTCCTAAACAGTGTACTTGTTCTTTTATGTGAGGATCCTAGACAGTGCTACAGTATTCTAATTTCAGTTTTAGTACTTTGTAAGCTCTTTTTATTCACTGCTTTAGAGTTTATGTTCATGTGTATACGTAGTAGGAGTGAGAAATGCATATTTTACATAATAAATACATAACACATATATATCCTCTATTATTGTGATGTGTGTCCATTTGTTCAAATTCATGTTTTGATAAATTATCTTTACGCTATCATAACTTTTGAAGAATTTCTATTGTGTTGAATAGACATGTGATATTAAGAACCTTCAATTTTTATTTTATTTATACATTAGTAAAACAATAAATAAACAAAATAAATTAATTAATATGCAAAAATAAACAAATTTGGATATTTATTTAATCAGGCATCTTTCGTTCTTGACACACATACATAAAAACTTCGACAAAACAAGTCACCTTTAATAAAACTGCGTTTTCATGTTTTAAAGAACGGAATTTTTTCTTGTTTAATATGTTATGTTTATTTTTCGCAATATCAAATGAAACTTTAATCACAAATACTAAATTCAAGCAACGTATAGATACTGACTACAAGTATTTTAACTCTAGCCCATATCAATGTTCAGCATAATGACGGATCTCAACAAAGAACATGTCGAACGTTGCGTTTGAACAAGGAATTAAAAATTTCACATCAGATTGGTATGGTGACATTAGGAAAAGTGGAAATGCATTTTCATCTACGAATCAGATTATGACATTCATTTTCAAAGATGATACATTTGTGTACATTGACAGGTGTTGATGTTCGTTATACAATATTTGTGATAAACTTTATGCAAGAGCAAAACATGGAGTATCACTGTCGGTAGCGAATAGTTATTAGAAGTTAAATGGTATTTATTCTAAATACCTATACCGTGAACGCATTGAAACATAATGGAGGCAAAGCAGAAAAATAGACTTTCTGACTCAGCCAGTCCAATCGAGATTTAGGATTAATTCCTGAATTGCACCAAAACATAAGAGACATGCCTACCCCGGGGGAGTACAAAGAGATACAGTAAGGGTTTTGCTCAATGCAATTTATTTTAAAGGAACTTGGAAAAGAGTTCGTTTCATCCTATGAAAACATGAAAACGAAATGTTACTGTTCAGAAACAAGTCGACAGGACGACAAGTACACGTGATGTAGAATCTGGAGAAAATTTACTTCTCGATTGCAAAATTCTGAAGCTTCCGTAAGCTTCCGTACAATGGGGAATCTGTCAATTGTGTTTGTTGCATCAAATGAAGGAAGAAGAGTTTCAAGATACCAAAGGGGTAATCAGAATCCGTAAATCGAATAAGAAATGACCAAAAGAAAAAGTACAAAAGTACAAACAACGATCTACAAATTAAAACATACACATAAAACTAAAGATCGAGTAACACGAACCCCACATAAAACCGGGTGTGAACTCATGTGCTCCGAAAGGATGAGCAGTTCCTGCTCCACTAGTGGCACCAGTCTTGTTAATTTAGTTACAAACTCGGTGATAAGTCATGAATGAGGAAAGGACCGGAGAGTGTCTACGACAGGTGGAACATATCCGTGGTCATTTGTGACACAGATTTTCCATAACGGCCAACAAAGTCATGGTGGTGAACGTAAAACTTTCGAACCCTTGGTTCAGTAGCGTCCTTGTTAACAGCAACCCTCTATCAAGGAAATCATGATAGGGAACACAAGCTCTGGATTATCGTATCAACTGAGATATATATACTCCATATGTAGGGGCTTCTGGAATGTTACTACATATAAATGGAACGTTCACAATGGGAAAATTAAAATCATCTCTTCTGTCGTAAAGTTTCGTTCTTAACCGCCCCTCACTGTCAATTTCGATGTGCAGGTCAACGTATGAAGCAAACCTATCTGTATATGTGGTATTCTTTATTTCAAGCTCCATGGCCTTTCCCAACTTCAAAGTAAACTGACAATTGATTCGTTCAAAAGACTATTCTCTTCCTTGAATTTGCAGAAGACTAACATAAGCATACCCACATTCAGTTTCGATGCTGACTATAAACCTAAACCTACATTGATAGCTTTGGTGATGACACAAATATTGGATCCATCATGTTCCGACTTCAGTCGAATGGTGACAGCACCGTCAAGAATTGATGTTTACAAACGAGTAAGTGAATGAGGCAGCTGTAGCGACAACGATAACTACTTTTGGAGGAAATTCTATTGCACAATTTGATCTGATCAGATCGCCCTTTCTATTTGTCATACTAGACAACGAAAGCGGAACTATTTTATACATGAACGATATATGAAACCATACTGCATTCAATAACTTCTAGTTACCACTATAAATTTGTCTCTTATTTATTTGTACAACTAGTCCTATTATTGTTTAATTAGTTATACTGCATAGATAAATATTGTTTAAAATATCCAACATTAATCTTATGTATACATAATTGAAATGTTGTGGATTGCATTCGACGACTGCAACATCGGGTGGGTTCAATATATGTAGCAGTACAATTTTATTATTTTGAAACATTTAGCCTTCCTGTCTGGTTTGTATGGGTTATCGTTATTTTCAGTGAATGAGTGAGTGATTGTTGTTTAACGCCAATTCAGCAATTTTTTAACTATATCATGGCGAGAACAAGTTAATTTTCAATGAGATGATGATAAGGTCCGCTTTGTACCAGACCAACACGCTGAGTTTGATTTTTATAGCGCTAGTACACTGAAACAACAGTCCGCGGGTAGACATGTCGTACCACTCGGACATATTATTCTGATTCCGAGTCAACCAGTCTTTGCTCTGTTTTGTTTAGTGTGTGTAGAAGGTTTTTTTTCTGTCTTTTAACGTTCTATTTCATGTTAATTATATGCATCACTTGTATAGTAGATCGAAACAAAGACTATCAATTTGTTATTTAGTGTTTCTCTACAGAGCACACATCATTAAGTAGTAATAGAAAAGACTGGTTAGCACACAGTCATGATGATGTGTCAGAACGGAGGTACATGTCTACCGGTAGACAGCTATTTGGTCTAGTACAAACCGGATATCATCATCAAGCTCATCGAATGGTAAATTGTTCTTGTTATGATATACATGAAAAGATGCTCACTTTGTGTTGAACAACAATTACTCACTCAAAATGATTTTACCCTTCCTGTCTTTATCTATTTATATATGATATTCGTGTACACCAATACAGATTAATAAACACATATCAAACAAGACACAAATATAAAAAGAAAACGGAAACAAATGATTGCGATGTGATTTAATTTTTGGTGTTTAACCCCATTTCCAGCAATATTTCAGTTATATCATGGCGACCAGTTTTAGTTGTTGAAGAAGTCGGAGTACCCGGAGAGAACCACCGACCATGGGCAAGTAACTGGTAAACTTGATCACTTGCGGCTGTGAATCGAGTGCACCTTTTTTTGTAATTTACAAAGCCGGGCGCGAACTCACGCCGTAATGGTGATAGGCTTGTATGAGTTGCTAGGAATTCCAACTACCTAACTCATTGAACCACCCGGGTTCTCAAAATGATTGCGAAGATCCGAGCATGTTTGCCAGGTGTATATTAAATCATTACATATTGAGTATCACGACATCGTCTATACTAGGAAACCTACAATAAAAGCTAAGATTGTATGTTCTAATATCATCTATTTGTTTCAATTTTTCCTTGAGTCATGATTTGATTAATGGAGCACCTATTATCACTTGTCCGAGCATTTGTTCTTTTATGAAAAGAAAGTTCAAACAGTGATGACCATCAATTCCACAAAACGAACAATAATCACCTCTCATGTTAACTGAACTCACTGAATACAAAAAAAAGACCATCACATACGTTGTCTTGTTTTACCGTTATATGCTTATACTGTTGTTGTGCTTGTGTATCCGGATCATACCTTTAATTAACCGAAATATCCCTTCTGACTTTCGTACTCTACGTTCTCTATATTCTGCGTAAAATGATTGCTTACAGTCCTGCTGATTTGCACAGTTTGATTCCAATGGAATATTAATATAGTCGTAGGTCTTCTTTCATAATAATGTTGACATTTTGTACCTTGAATTCAGATTTTCTTAACACGAGAACAAATATGTGCTTGTATAGATATTATAGCAAATCATTACCGGGTACGCCATTGTTTAATAACTTTTATTAGCCACCTCTTTTGAAGCACTTTTCTTATTCAGATGAATGTGGGAATTATTGTTGTCAAAGCTGTTGTAGTATTCATATCCGGCACACACTGGAAATTATAATTTGAAGTAATTTTATTCACCCCTGATTCTTATGTATTCGATTGCATTCTCTATCTGATATTCCCCACTGTCTTAAATATTGTAGATTATCATGCATATATTATCTTTTGTTATTTATTGCCGATAAAAGGGAAATAAAAATAGTTGTTTTTCCTATCACCCATATATTTGATAGCACATCTTGATATCATCTTTTGCCGATAAAAAATAAATTATAATATTTTTTTTCTTCTATCACCCAATATTTGATAGCACATTACCTCCCCTGTCATCAAAATCTGGTTAAAATTAGATTAGTGATCGAACAAAAATATTTATTTAAAACGTCGTCCTTTTCTTTACCTCCATAGGACAAACCATGATTATTGTTTGGGGTATTGAATAGGAGGAATATCGTTTAATGGAGACTCTTCCTTCATAAGTGTATTGATGGTCTTCAGATAAGTTTGACTATTTATAGTTCAAATTTTAATTTATATTAGTATAATTTTTGTTTCTTTTAATTTTTTCATTAAATTATTAACCTGATTTCTTTCCTGTTTGAAAACAGTTTGTGGTGTTGCAAATTTGAATTTTAAGAATTTTCGACGAAATCGGTCTCGTTTACGTATATAATTCCTCCGAATATTTGAATCGAACCAAATTTTGCCATTACATCTAATAATAACCTCTCGTCTAGGAATACATTCTTCTGCCACAGAAAGAAATACATTAGTACATGCTTGGTCAATATCAGGTTCTCTTTTTATTAAGGCATACCCATTTAATTTCAAGATTTTTTATTTCATTGTATTATAATCTGTCAATATGAAGAGTATCAGAGTCCAAGTCATATCTATACCACTGCTTTCCTAGTTAAACGGTTAAAGAATCTAATGTTAAATTTAAATTGTATAATAACACCGCCAGCAGTGCCTTTGTAAATGCGGTCTTTAAATAGCAAATAGTTCATGGCACTGAGGGTCATATGGCAGTATATGGACCAGTCCGTCACCAAAAAATATTATATGGACCGAAGCTTATATGGCAGTATATGGACCGGTCCGTCACCAAAAAAATATTTTTTTGGTGACGGACCGGTCCATATACTGCCATATGACCCGAAGTGACATGAACTATTTGCTATATTATACTTTTTATCTAAAATAATAATGCAGGTACCGTTCCGGAACCGAATCGAAAACGAGGCAGTCCAGTCCCGGTCCATATAGCGTTATATTGACCGGCTGAGACTAACAAAGACCAATAGGGAAAATAAAAACGTAAAGTATAATATTGTGAGTTACAGACCGCTATTAGAGGCCGTTGTTACAGACCGATACTATATTACCGGCCGTTGTACTAATAAGCGAGTTTTATAGTCTTTGACACATTTTGTGACAACTCTCACTCAAACAAAACAGTTACAATTTCCCGCAACTTGGATCGCCAACAAATTACAGATTTTGATCTGTATTTACATTTACAACTGATCAATTCAAATGACAGAAATGAATTCGTAATCCATATTTGATATATATTCGCTTGATCACCAGTTCGTTCTTTTATATAATGTTCATCAGACTTCATCTGCTAAAGATCTATTGTTGTATATCTAGTGATCTGAAAAAATACACGTTCAGTTCTATATTAATTCAAATTATTAAATAATAATTAAAAAAAAGTGTAAAAAAGAAACGAGAAATAATATCAATTTATTTCGTTCATGCATAATATCCACACGTTCAATGCGTTTTCTTACCTTAGAAATGCTAAAATTCCTCGTCCCATTTGGTTATACAAACACAATGTGCCATGTTATTGTAAATATTGTGTTTGTCTATCGGCGTTCAGAGTTATATCTAATTTGTCAAATTATGGTACCAACAGTGCCCAATGGTACCAATGTTAAAGTTGAATGGTACCAATGAATCTACTCTGAACGCAGTCATTATGTCGCACATGCGTCCAGCAGACATTTTATACAGCCTAAATAAAATTTGTTATTAAATTCCCAATTCTCCATTAATATTATTTTATTTTTCTAAGAAAAATACAACTGTGCTGAAGCAATGCAATACAACCAAACAATATGACAAACGAAATAGATTAAATTATCTTATTACATGTCTCCTTTCTTCAAATCAAATCGTTATTAGACAATATAGGGTTGAGTTATGTTTGGAATAATCAATGTATTTTACATTAAATTTACTGTTAAGCAAATATTAAGTGACCAATTTATTCAGAAATGGCACAGCTATATAGAACAGTCGCACAGGAGTGAAATTTAGTCTATGTTTGAGACAAATTTTATTTAGAAAACTATTTATTCAGATTAAGAACTGATAAAAGAGTATACATTTTTAAAATACGGTGTTCAAATTTAAATTTTCCAATCGTAACTGGTCGATGGAATAACATTCCAAAACATGAGCGTTTCTGCAATTTATGTAGCTTGAGAGAGAAGGAAATGAATTCCATTATATTTGTATTTGCCAAAAAGTAGAAATTGTTCAGCTTAGATCAAAGTACATCCCAAGTTGCTTTGTCAGAAAGTGAAACCCTAATGAAAATAAGCTAAGTGGCTTACTTTTTTGTAATGTCAAAGTATTAAATAATTTTGGCTATTTTTCTCAAGAAAATCTCAAATTACTTATGAAAATAATAACAATAATTCTCGACGCTTACCAGTGCGTTTGTATATAGATAATCCAGAAAGTCTACATAAAAGTTACATGTATAGAGGTCATCTGTACTTATATTGTCATGTGTAATAATTACAATATATGTAAATGTGCTTCATTCATTCAGTTCGTCATTGTGTATTCTATTGTCTGCCTCTTGTCAGAGTGTAATAAAAGTCAGTCTCAATTCTAATGACTGCTTGGGGGCAATATTACTCCCAGTAACTACTGAATAAAAAAAACCACTGTTTTAATATCTTCATGTGTTGGTGGATTTATTGTTATGGCTCTATATTATTGTAAGAATTTGTCAAAGTATATCAAGAATGTTACTTAATTATCAATAATTATATAACCAGATCGTGCTCGACTATGTCTGATGATATTCCTATTATTGGTATTTGTCGTCATCTTAATATCTCGATATGCCTCGGACGTGAACACCGAATAATTCCTTTCGGATTTCCTTGGATATATACTAATGTAATCAAAATAGTCGAGTGACATTTTCAGAAAAGACGCTTAGTTTTTTACTTTAATGCACCTATCTAACACACAGCTGAATTTTTTTTACTAGTAATAGCCAAATGTCTATACTTTCGAGTATGCCCGGTCGTAAGGAAATCGGAAGGTGCGTTTTTTGTAAAATTGGAGTTAAAGTCAAGTTATCATTTCAAATGCACAAAATACTATCTACATTTAAACGTATATTATTTTCAATTCATAACATTTTTTGTAAACATAATGGGTTGATTTTCTGCGAAAGACATAAGAAAGTATGAAACACATCTGTAATGTGTAAATAATTTCATTTTTGTAGATATTAAATCAGTTTTGCTACCATTTTATTGTTATTTCAGATAATCAGTCACATCTTTTCACTTTATAATTATTAATTTTATCATTTTTGTCGATAACCAAACGCAAACTGTTCATAAAATTAATTTTCAGTTCCTAACGCATATTATAAATGTTGGACTCACTGAAAAATACTAGATTTTACCATTTTCACACTTAGCAAGCTAATTCCGAACTGACAGTCCGTTGCCGTTCCGTAATCAATTATTTACCTGTATATTATAATGACAGAATGTGTGTGCGACTGAATTCGTTTAACTAGCAACATTTATATACTTATTTGATAGTTTTATGTGGGTTAATTGTTTGAAACAATAACTCTGGTCAAATAAAGTCATTAAAGCACACATTATAAAGTGAATATAATGTTGATAAGTGTTATGTTAAGGGCGTTCACTAATTGTTGAATCCGTGCCGGAAAAAATAAGAACAAATCCGTGTAATGTCTACAATTTGTAGTCCGGTCAAATTAACGCCTCCACCTGCTAAAAAGGGCAGACCTTCCATCGATTGGCAACGTTGTATCATTTGTCAAGTATTTACGGCAGCACGGCTTTGTATTCCAACTACTAAGGGAAGGGCAACTTTTATTTCTGCCGTGAATAAACGGAAGGATGCAGTTTACAGAAAACTTGTTGACGAATATACAACTGTCGGAAATGCTCCATTTGGAAATATCAAATATCACAAAAGCTGTTACAAAGCATTTACCAGTAAGCAAAACCTGTCAACATGTTCCAACTTTAAATCCACACGTCCGACTTAAGCATCATGCAATCAGAATCCATCATCAAGTGAAGATAATTTCACTATTGTGACACGATCTAGAGCTTCCGAAATCGATTGGACAGCTTGCATTTTGCAAACACAAAGCCTTTAAACACGACAGAAAAATGCACAAAGTTTCGTCGGAAAATAGAACCCAAAGTATTAAGCGTGTTGCGGAACAAATATCAGACAGTGAAATGATCTTCAAAGTGACGTCTGAAGACTTTGCCGAAAATGCTTTGTATCATTCAGCATGTATAACACGATATTTGCTTAGAAATATCAAAACAGAGATCGAGGAACCTCCGATGTCAGAGCATGAAAATGCATTCGATCAATTTGTTTCCACCATCCAAGAAGACTTGCTGATACACAAGAAAGTGTTCTACCTGAACCACCTAGTGGAGAAATTTGTACCTTTCCTCCCTGAAGATATGCGCGAAATTTACACAACGTATCGGCTTCAGCAAAAGTTGGAGAAGCACTTTGGTGATGCTATCGTTATTCAATGTCAACAAGGGCAGGGTATGTCTAATATCGTGTACAGCTCCATTTGTCTCTCTGAAGCTATCGACAAGGCCAACCATCTGAAGGCTGATATGAAGTCTATCAGAACCCATGATCTTAGCGATGCTTCTTCATCTGTTTGTGATGAAGATCTCATACTTCACAAAGCTTTAGATGTGAAAAAGTTCTCCAATTTTGGTGATCTAGCGATCTTCTATTTGAAACATTTGTCGATGCTCATACAGTCTGCGGAAACAATTGTAGATGTCTTTGATAGGTATGACCTTAAGGACTCTATCAAATCTGCTGAAAGAGAATGTCGCTATCAAGCAGCTGGTGGACACAGGATCTATCATGTAAATGAAGGCAACAGCATCCCAGACTGGAAACAATTCTTGTCGATCAATAGAAATAAGCAGGAATTGATCAGCTTTCTTGGAGAATTTATTTCAAAGTTCGTCAACGCCAATAATCCCTTGCCTGTTGGACAAACTTTATATTTAGCAGGGACTTTCCGGAATCCAGAGGTCATGAAAAAAATAGCAGGTGATCAAGTTACAGACTGTGTAGATTTGTTCAGTATCCAAGAAGAGGCAGATACTATAATTATTTTGCATGCCCTTTATGCTGACGAACAATTTGGTAAGTCTAGTGTTAAAGGCAGAATCATTATCAAATGTTCAGACACTGATGTGTTAGTTCTTTGTGTCCATTACTATCCACGCATGCAGAACACGGATTAACTATGGCTTTTGATGGGTTCGGTTACTAGCATTAAGGATGGTAGGCGATATATACCAGTTCATGACTTGTGTAGTTCTCTGTCGAGCATAATTTGTGAAATTCTCCCAGCGGTTCATGCTCTGACTGGTTGTGATACAACTTCTGCTATCTTTGGTATTGGAAAACAATCTGTTTTTAAGCTGATTAATTCTTCATCTGCTGAGCTTTCGGACCTTTCACAGCTTAAGGACCCAGATCTTGAATCCTCAATATGTGTTGCAAGAAAAGTTGTGCAAAGTTGTATGACCCAAAAGCAAAGTATAAGTCTTGCCACACCAATCTGAATAAGCTACGTGTCAGACTTGCTACCAGCAAAGACTGCTCCCTTGTTCGCATTCCACAAAGTGAATCGGCATTTAAACAACACGTCCTGAGAGCTTCCATTCAAACAAAGACGTGGATGACATCACACCAAGCAAAACCACCAGTAGCTTCACCTTATGACTATGGTTAGCAAAAAGGTAGCAACGGTCCAACTCCAATTTTGTTCTCTGGTCTGATGTCATCAGACTTCCGTCAAGATTTGATTTGTTCGTGCAAAGGTAGAAAGATATGTAGCCGAGAATATGTTTGCTACGAACAAAACCTCTGTTGTACAGAATTATGTCCTTGTCAGGGCAATGATCTATGCTTAAACATAATTACAAGCCAGCAGAACCCTGACGATGACGACGAAGAAGCGGCATCTGATGATTAATTTGAAGGCGGCAGTGGGTAGATGAAATGAAATTGTGAATTTTGATGGATATGAAATATGAATATGTATATACATGTATGTAGTCCACAATCAAAACCCATGAAAATAAAAAAAATAAATTAAATAAAATTAAAAAAAAAAAGAAAAAAAAAGAACAACAAATAATATCCTACCAGACGGCCCTCCGACCTTGACGTGGTTGGTAGGCTTTTAGCAAACAGGAGGCCCAAGTTATTGTGATTTATGGATGATTTGTCAATGATGTCCATTTTCACCCTTTTTATGATGATATTTTTTTCGATCTTCTATACTTCCTACTCACAAATATTTTTTTTAACTTTTCTTCAAATATATGTGCTTGAATAAATAATAATGCAAATATACCATATTTATGGTTCAAAACAATTTTAAAAGTTTGTTTTATAACATGCATCGCTGTTTTACCACGGCCTTAATGAAGACGTCAATATGACGTCACACATCTCGTTGTTTTTTTTTCTGATGTGAGTTGGAATGGAAGAAATATTAGTAACATTGGATGCATGGTGCATTTAAGCATGCTGCGTTAATTAATTGCTTCAAATTAGCTCATTATGTAACATGAGGGTTAAAGGACTGGGAGCTATACGGGCCAAAATCGGCCCCACCTCAGATGTCGATAAAATTTTCTCCAAAATGTATTCAACAATATGTACTTTTCATAAATAAATACAGTTAGTTAATATGTGCATCTAATTCCTCACAGCAGACCGACAATGGCAGGTAATGAAAAGCACCGAACGTCATTTTTTTCAGAATACAGAACGTATGTATCATTGTATTATAATGCATATCTTTAAAAAAGAAAAAGAAAAAGAAAAACAAAGCATAATAAAACTCAATAAACAAAGCATAAATTTGACTTAATATGCAATGTGGATTGATTTCAGGAATAAAAAAATGTTCTGAAACTCTATTATGAAATTAAAGTGAACGAATAGTAATGTTGCAACGTCACCCATTTTCGACGGTCTCCTGTTTTCGACGGTTTGTTTCACATGATAAAATATCTCATTATTTTGATCGCTTCATTTGTCAGAGGTTATATTATGATGCTGAAATTGCATGAATGATCTCAAGAAATCTGATCTAAAAATGTTATCTTTAAATGTAAGAACTACGTACCACATCTATTATTTCACGTTCAAATTGTATTTTTTCGTAATTCATTTTTTCGTCACCTTAACAAAGCTTTAATCATTTAAAAAATATATCTCATACAGACTAATTTTGGTTTCATCGTCTGCTATAACATTGATAATGTACATATTGAGATCATATCAATTCAGAAACTTATTAACATTGATTGTCGAAATCTGGTCGAAATTTTGGTATTAACCTTAAAGAAGTAATAGATAGATTTATTTGGACAATAGAACTTTGTCATATTTGAAATTTTTTTAAGCACTTTTTTAACCGTACTTTATTCTTAACGACAACCAATGTTATGATATATTCCAGTACATTTTTACGGACAACCATCATAAATCTATAAAAAAAAAAAATGCCAAGGTGCGGGTTGAGAGAACTTGATAACGTAAAATAAAGCATTTGGTTTTGCAGTTTCCAGTTTCTAAGAAAAAGATTAAATATTAATATGAAAAGTTATGGATAACAGACGACGGACACTAAATGATATTATTAGTACTACGATTTTTCTTTTGAATGTTGGAACTGTTCCGACAGTGTAATATATATTTTTTCATTTTATTATATGTTATGAAAAAAAACCAGCTGAGTTGCAATTGTTTAAAAAAAATATGGTTGTGATCGTCTTCCGTAATTAAAATCGTCAAAATGAAATACAACCGAATTGATATCAAATGGCGACATGTTTCAACCGCATGTAAAATATACCTTGAAATGCTTTCATACTTTTACATCACGTTCACGATATTTTATTACAACACTATTTCACTCAAGGGTAAACAAAATTCTGTTCTAGTTAAAGGACTTTATCAAACAGAATAATACAGTTTACATGTAATGCAGTTAATACGCATTTAAACCACAGAAGAATATTTCTATTTTCCACACCTTGTGGTGGTGGGTCGCTATTGTGCATGCGAAATATTAATTGCAAACCCCATTGACTGGCTATATGCTGCCTGTCTAGAATATCTTATTTTTTTCTCGATCGACAGTTCAGAAGCTAGAAAACAATATGATGAATATTGTCTGTCAATCATGCAAACAATAACTTATGCACATGACAGAACGCATATACGGATTATGATTGCCCCTGTGGTATCTTCAAACTCTTCTTAAGGATATGTTGGATTGTGCCCAAAAAATATCTACTCCTTTTGGATCAAACTATTTTACTTCATTTTAGAAGTAGCATCGATAGACCATTAAACCTACCTCAGTATCCCGGTAGTAATAACTATTTCAGTATCCCGGAAGAAAATATATAATCAATAATTGAGGGCTGATGAAAAAAAACTATTTTGGATGAAGTGGTGTTTATTTTATTTTTATGTTATAACTGTTACGTGCCGACATACCATCGTTTTTTTACGGCAAATATTGCTTCTCAAACATCAAAACGTCATCTAAGCGCTTGTAATATTTGAACATTTTCCCGTCGCTTTTCAAGAAATTTAACACCTCGTGCACCAAAAAAATACTTTAACAGTAGTTGTGTTTTATTTATTTTAATAATCTTGTAAATATTGTCTGGTGCACGACTACGGAGGTGCTTAATTTCTTCGAAAACCGTCCAAATATCGCGGGCAAAATACCACGAAATACAGAAAACAAATAACGCTCATGACGTCACAATGACGTCAAATACGTATCGATTTTGTTGGAAACAAGTTTTAACATCAAAAGTATGATGTCGTCTATAAAATAAAACACATCAAATTTTAATCAAGTATTTTCTAAGATAATGATTCATTAAATATGGGGCCATATATGGAACTTATAGTCCCCAGTTCTTTTTATCGCGTTGACGCCGGACTGCATGCACTGAGTTTTTCTCCTGGTTTCAATGTATATAAACTGTATTTAAGATAAATACAATTATTTACAGAAACAAGTTATTTACTGATGAATTTCATTATTTGAAATGAATCATAAAATGTACAGAGATTGTGTATATATACATAATGGTATCATATATACAATCAGAAGAGTGAAAATATTGATTTTAAGGGTCTGGCCGAGGTTATAAATAAATTAATATTTAACAACCTCCACAATCTTCCACCAACAAAATATTTTGATACAATCATTAACCCTCTATACTCAAAACAACTGCTGAATTTGGTGATGGTGGAAGACTGTGGAGGTATATAAAATAGCTAAAATGTACATTGAATATGTCGTTTATAGTCCATTTTTAGCATTATCCGTCTAATCGTGATGTCATTATGACGTCATAGCGCACCCAATCTCACGGAAAAATATATTTTTTGAAAATTTGTAAATATAACAATTAAATTAGTAAATTGTTTTTATTCTATGTCAAGCATTATTTTTTGATGAAATGTGGGGCCAATTTTGCACCGTAATTCATCTCCCTCAGTTTGAAAATTTTCATATTTGACCTTTGACCCGGATTTAAAAGAAATTGCACCATATTTAA
The DNA here is from genome assembly GCA_963680875.1 of Bathymodiolus brooksi. Classification (NCBI taxonomy): domain Eukaryota; kingdom Metazoa; phylum Mollusca; class Bivalvia; order Mytilida; family Modiolidae; genus Bathymodiolus; species Bathymodiolus brooksi. The sequence continues at coordinate 69,880,788 of OY804587.1, forward strand.
CTTTTACGACCGGGCAAACTGAAATCTACACTCTTTTACCTTTCCAATGATATATGATATAGCCATGTGTTAGGTAGGTGCATTAAAAATGAATTTTATCCTTGTATGTCACTCGACTAAAACAAGGAAGGAGGAAGATTTTGAGAGGAGGTGTTTCAAAGATGAAGTTTTCCACAGTTTTCACAATTATCGGGATTTCTGTAGTTTATTGTAAGAACCCTGGTTTGAAAACAAGGATAACAGATGCCGGATTAACCTACGGTAAATACATGACAAATCGTCATTTTATGAACAAAGACGAAAATTAATCTCGTTGTGAAAGGGGTCTGAGCGTGATACGTGAATCACAGGCACTCGACGTTCAATGAATAACATGTAGGGTCAATGTGGAAAAAAAATAGTGTCACTGTTATAATAAAGAACAGTGACACTATTTTTTTTTCCACATTGACACTACATTTTATTCATTGAACGTCGAGTGCCTGTGCGTGAATGGCCTTTTTTCGGAAGCGTGACACGTGAAAAACGGAAAATATAGACGTGAAAACGTGATCTCCAGTGCAACGTGATCCGTGAAAAATCATTATTCTGTACGTGAATGTGTGAAAATCTAACTTACTTTTAAGCGTGAAGACGAAACACAAGCACGTCTGGTGTATTCATTAGCTGTGGAACCGTAGACCTTGTGGTCCTTGGCCAGTTTTCTGATATTTGCGGACCTATAAGGGCTACGGTTCCGCAGCTAGTGTATTCATATGCTCAGGAAGAGTGAGCGATATCTACCACTCATATATAGTCAACAACATTCAAATCGTAATATAATCAGTGAAATTAGTCACAATCTGGGAGCTATGAGGAACTGCCATATAACTAAACAGCAAAAAACAACTATAAAACTACACATACAGATGTCACAATAAGGTCTTCCACATATATAACTGACACCAAGAAGTCCCTGACAATGAACGGTAATCAATCCATGCAGATAAGCGTGAAACGTGAAATATCCAAATATCTAAGCGTGAAGCGTGATTTTGCCAAATTTTATGCGTGATTGGTACCCGCCTTTAGGACCCCCTGATTAGGATTCCGAAGAAATTTTCTGTCTGTTCTTCATCCATTGAAGATTTGAACTGGAAAATATGTCTATTTATGAAATCTTACCTGCACTTGATCTGACACAATCCGTCCATGCCAAAATATCCATCGAAATGCACTGGGGGGGGGGGGGGTCAAATTTAAAATTTCCAGAATAACCCGGGGTTCTATGGTACCGTGGTACTTAATGTTTAACGTCTGTGTAACCAAAAATGTTATATTTTATTCCCCGGTATAGAAACATATTTTCCCCCACAATTCATTTTATTCTTTGAATTTGTTTAAAAATACGTCGCCACTTTTCCCTATGACAATGCGGATGTATCTCCCAGAAATGGTTTCCTATGATATCGCGGTAATTGCAAAATTAATGTTACGGGACACAATGTTTGTCAAATCAAGACATCGTTTATAAATACTAAATCAAGGTGAATATCTGGCAAACTTATACCATAAAGAAAATCTTGATAATTTATCACATTTAATAAAGTAAAGTTTGCTTGAAATAACAAATGTAACGAAGTTGAGTCAATTTGATGTAATGTTATGTTGGTTAATATGTTTTTATAGCTTAATTTTTCCATCAACTTTGTCGGTCTAGAAAGTAACTAAAAATAGCACCAAAATCCCAAATCAGGTTGAAATGAAACGTAAACAAACGGATGACATTTCTAAAAAAATAGCAGACGAATTATGACAACTATGGTTTAATTATTGGACATTTCAAAGCATGGTATCAGCGTAAAATAAAAATGTCTGCTATTTCTAAGGAAAAGATAAAAATGTGTGTACTTACAAAAATTCAAGACATTTGGACAGAATGACCAGACGTTCCGATAAAAGTGACTGTTGTATTTATGAATATATTAATAGAAAAAAGGTGGGTGGCGCTGCAGTGCATAGGAACAGACAAAATAAATACTGCGGTATCATAGAACCCACGGTACCATAGGAAGGGAGTATACCCTTAATAGGGCTTGAAACGAGATTAGGATGAAGAACAGACAGACAATTTCTTCGGAATCCTAATCTCAACGAGATTAAGACGAAAAAATATAAGTTATAACATATAATATATTTATATACGGCATGGGTTTTGAAATTGAAAAACTTTTTTTAATAAACTTGGTGTCCTGATTGATGGGGATTTTAAATTTGGTGTACTGCTACTTGTTTTTGTTCATTTCCTTGGCAGTTTTTTGTAAAGAGTCAATGTCAGTCTCCTTTTCCTCTTTCCCTTGAATCCTGGCATCTCCTGAAAGTGGACAGAGAATAGTTTATTTTGATTAGAGTATGTATCAGTTTTATGTCAATTTATCAATTTTGCAGAAAACAATTACCACTAACAAAACTAGCAAATCTCCTCATGCATTCGCAATGTGCTCTATCAGAACCGATGTCCTCGAGCAGGAAAACGAGAAAATTGACAGTTACTGTTTGTAGATTTATCTAGACTTCAATTTACTTCTGACGAATCAGAATTTATCCCCGATTACATTTAGACTCCCACGATGAAAAAATATTGAAAATATAACTTGCATCTTTGTCAAGAACAACTTAGAAATGTAAGAGTGTCACAATTTTCGTCATGTTTTTCGTGGGACGATTGATTTTGCGAGAGTTACACTTCATATACAACAATAAACTATGCATGTTTCTAATCGTGAAAGCATTCGCCACAGCATAGCAATCTCTGATTTTGCAATAATCGAGCAGTAAAAAAGCAAATTTCAATTTTTGACATGTACATACCTTGTGAAGCTTCTTCGTGAACTCTCCTCCAGCAAAACTGGAAGTTATCCTCATGAATTTCTTTGCAGAACCGACTGTTCTGCTTGTGCGGATTACCAGCCGTGCCCATTCAAAATGTCAAATATTCCCTCAACATGAAAACCATATCCATTCATATATTATGGGGCCGTAGCTATAATCCGACAGTCCGATAGTCCGACAGTCCGATAGTCCGACGGTCCGATAGTCCGACAGTCCGATAGTCCGACAAATGCTTTAAACTGATGACAGTTTTGAAAAATAATTTGGCCAAAAATGATATATTCGTAATTTCAGGATATGGGCATTCATTTTTATACGCCCGTCAAAATACGGGCTTATTATGGCATACCGCTGTTCGTCCGTCCGTCCACGCCTCGTACGATAACATCTCTCACTTCTTCCCCCTTTTACTGATAGGTCACGTCGTGACATACATTGTATTGATAAAAGGGGGAGCAAGTGAGAGGTGTGATTTTAGTCAGTTTGGAAAACGCCAGTTTTCATATGGTACATGTATATACAATTAATTGGTTTAAAAAAGTGCAGAATATTAATTACTGTTCTCACGCTGCGCAACCGACCTTCAATTGTCATAAAAGAGGGGGGGGGGGACGTATCATGGCACAGTTGTTTATTTTGTCATATTCCGATGCTGTTTCTTTCCGTGATATAAGGGGTCACTTAAGGACAATTCCTTCAATCGTAACTTTTTATATATGCGTTTGTCGTAGAAGGCGACTATAGCAGGGTCACCCGTCGGAATCCCGGGGAATAAAAATAGAACCAACTTGTCGTCGGAAGAGACAGAAAAACAAGTTCCCGTGTTAAGCCGTTGCCCATGTTGACCCATCCCAGAGTCCCCTCTTTCTGATTTTTTGTTTACAAACTTTTCTCATCCTGAATATGACTGAAATATTGCTTGCTGGACCTTAATCAATCAATCAATCAATCAATCAATCAATCAATCAATCAATCAATCAATCAATCAATCAATCAATCAATCAATCAATCAATCAATCAATCAATTCACACACATTATTGTATCCAGCTCTATTGGTGTGTCACCATTGCTTTTTAACATAAATATTCCATGATAAAGGGCGGGGGACACTCCTTTCCTTTTTTTTTGTATTTCTTTTTTTTGTGTATTAATTTATTTCATCTTTCTTTTTAATAGTGACTTTTCTTGGCTGGACTCGGTTACACGCTACTTAAATAAAGCCTGAAGTAGTCGCTACTAAAAAATATATGGGATACTTACACTACCGGTTCATCACGATTGGATCCAGGTCTTTATGGAGTCCGCGTTGTTCATATATGTGGTTTTTTTTAGCTCTTGTGTGGCCCTGCCAATTGTTTGTCCGTCTATGATATCGTGTTTCCGATGTTCTGGACCTTTCTTTGGTGAGTAAACGGTTCGGTTTCTGGCCCCATATTACACATGTCATAGTGTTAACTTTCAAAGAAATAAAGCATTTGTCGGACTATCGGACTATCGGACTATCGCACTGTCGGACTATCGGACCATCGGACTATCGGACTGTCGGATTATAGGTCGGACCCCATATATTATTTAGTTACTGGCTACCTACCTATTCATATAGTAGACTAAAATCGAAAATAAACACACATACAATGTACAGCAATTTTGCACCTTGTCATGTTATATTTTAATATAATCATAGAAGAATTTGTCTTTGCAATGCTGCATGGGCTTGTAGAAATATGACCTATTGTTATCATAGCTTAAAAATCCCCACCCATTGATACATTGAACTTGGAAGTGGAAAATTTACGATTCAATCGTATATTTGAAAGCTGAAAAAGTCGACCAATTGCAGTAGCACATATGTATATACCTTTATATAGGAAATAACAACCCCCCCTGTATCTGTTCTTGCATATAAAGCTGTACTTCTTTGAGTATTACTAAAAATAGAATTTTAAAAAGTTGTATTGTTTGCATATGTCCATAAATAGAAATAGAAAATTTGGCTTTTCAATAGAAAAAGTTTGATTGGGCACTTTTTAAAGTATCGACTAATCATGTTCAAGCTTCTTTATTGCATTCAAAATTCTATTACCATGATGTCATGACATATTATAATGTCATTACAAAAAACACAAATTTGCTTGGTACTTTGTAAATGTTCTATTGGAAGAACTATTAGTAAAAATTGATGAATTGATGTAATTTTCAATTTTAGGTTAATATTTAAAAATTATTGAATGTGAAAATAAATGTTCAATTGCTTATTTGTTTCATTTATTTTGCACAAAAGGTAGGAACAATTAAATCATATAATAATAATATCAATATTTATAAAATGACAAAACAATTGTAGCCTTATGACTTCTGTCAATGCCTCATTTTAATATACCAGATAAAAATATTGAACCTCAGACTATTTCTTTGGCCAATATTGATGTACTTTTATTTGGTCAATAAATCCTTGTATTTACTTCATCAAAAAGCTATAAATTTAAAGTATGGATTTATATTTTTCATTGGCAGAACACAAAACTTTTAAATTTAAAAGAGGAGAAAGATAAGATAGGAAACTTATAATCGATTTTTAAGAGGTGTCAAAATGAACTTGAGATTCCGAGGTGTTATGCAATTGGCAAGCAAAAAAATAGGAGTATTGTAGCATTTTTTTCTGTTATATTTATGTATCTAAGAAAGCTAGTATGTAAGTAAAGTGTTGTGTTTGATTGATTTTTGTTAAATTCTTTTACAGCTGATCAAGTGGCAATTGGCCAGTTATCAAAATATGTCATTGGCCAAGAAATACCTATTCCCGCACAAAAATATCGTGGCGTTACTTTGGAAATATCTAAGTAAGTGAAACTGAAGAATAAATATGTCTCACAGGTGGTTCATTTTCAAAACAGATGATAGGCACATTATCATGGAACACAGGTGTGTCCCCTGAACATCAACTTTCTTAAAATCATGTACATGTGTATGGTACATATTGTTGTTTAACATACCTGTACATGTATATTTATAATCTATTAAATTGAGGATCATAAAATTTAAAGGTGTACATCTTACAACTTATACAAGAACATCAATTTTCATAAAATAAAAATGTAAATAAATAAATGCATTACATGTATATATGCAGATACAATGTACATGTATATACAATATGATCTTATATTAGAATATTTACATTAAATTTTTTTAAAATATATACAATTAAATTTTAATGAATAAAAATATTTCATAAAGTACGGTTTTATTAGTTCACCTGGACCAAAGGTCCAGGTGAACTATTGCCATCACTTGGCGTCCGTCGTCTGTAATCTTTTCACATTTCAAGCTTCTTCTCCGAAACCACTGGGCCAATTGGAACCAAACAGGAATGTTCCTTGGATGGTCCTCTACAAAGTTTCTGTTTTTCGTTCCAGTCGGATATTCAACATGGCTGCCAGGGCCAATAATATGCTCTGATTGGCTGAAATTTCAAAGATCTTCTTCTATGAAATTAATGAACTGACTGAACCCAAACTGTAAAAGAATGATCATTGGAATGTCCTTTACCAAGTTTCTGTTTTTTATGCCGATCGGAAATCCAAGATTGCCACCACCGCATGACATAGATTAACATTGGACCCTATGGGAAAATGTTCAAATGCCTTCTTTTCAGAAACTACAGATATGATTAAAGCCAATCTGTACATGAATGTTCATTGGATGGTCCTCTACAAACTTTAGGTTTTTTGTTCCGATATGCAATTCAAAATGGCGGCTATGGCAGGACTTAGTTTAACATTGGACCCTACATGTGTATGGGAAGAATGTTTCAAAACCCTTCTTCTCTGAAACCACTTGGACAATTGAAACCAATCTGCCCAGGAATGATCATTGGAAGGTCCTCTACAAAGTTTCTGTTTTTTATGCCAATCGGAAATCCAAGATGGCCGCCCCTGCAGGACATAGACTAACATTGGATCCTATGGGGAAATATTCAAATGCCTTCTTCTCAGAAACTACAAATCAGACTGAATCCAACTAGACAGGAATGTTCATTTGATGGTCCTTTACAAAGTTTAGGTTTTTTGTTCCGATATAAAATGGAGGATGGCGGCTATACAGCAGGACTTAGTTTAACATTGGAACCTATGGGAAAAGTGTATCAAAATGCTTCCTCTCTGAAACCACTAGAGCAATTTAAACCAAACTGCCCAGGAATGATCATTGGAAGGTCCTCTACAAAATTTAGGATTTTTATGCCGATTGGAAATCCAAGATGGCCGCCACTGCAGAAAATAGATTAACATTGGACCCTATGGGAAAATGTTCAAATGCCTTCTTCTCAGAAACTACAGATATGATTAAAGCCAATCTGTACATGAATGTTCATTGGATGGTCCTCTACAAACTTTAGGTTTTTTGTTCCGATATGCAATTCAAAATGGCGGCTATGGCAGGATTTAGTTTAACATTGGACCCTTCATGTGTATGGGAAGAATGTTTCAAAACCCTTCTTCTCTGAAACCACTTGGACAATTGAAACCAAACTGCCCAGGAATGATCATTGGAAGGTCCTCTACAAAGTTTCTGTTTTTTATGCCAATGGGAAATCCAAGATGGCCGCCACTGCAGGACATAGACTAACATTGGATCCTATGGGGAAATATTCAAATGCCTTCTTCTCAGAAACTACAAATCAGACTGATTCCAACGAGACAGGAATGTTCATTTGATGGTCCTTTACAAAGTTTAGGTTTTTTGTTCCGATATAAAATGGAGGATGGCGGCTATACAGCAGGACTTAGTTTAACATTGAAACCTATGGGAAAAGTGTATCAAAATGCTTCCTCTCTGAAACCACTAGGGCAATTTAAACCAAACTGCCCAGGAATGATCATTGGAAGGTCCTCTACAAAATATAGGTTTTTTATGCCGATTGGAAATCCAAGATGGCCGCCACTGCAGAAAATAGATTAACATTGGACCCTATGGGAAAATGTTCAAATGCCTTCTTCTCAGAAACTACAGATATGATTAAAGCCAATCTGTACATGAATGTTCATTGGATGGTCCTCTACAAACTTTAGGTTTTTTGTTCCGATATGCAATTCAAAATGGTGGCTATGGCAGGACTTAGTTTAACATTGGACCCTACATGTGTATGGGAAGAATGTTTCAAAACCCTTCTTCTCTGAAACCACTTGGACAATTGAAACCAATCTGCCCAGGAATGATCATTGGAAGGTCCTCTACAAAGTTTCTGTTTTTTATGCCAATCGGAAATCCAAGATGGCCGCCACTGCAGGACATAGACTAACATTGGATCCTATGGGGAAATATTCAAATGCCTTCTTCTCAGAAACTACAAATCAGACTGAATCCAACTAGACAGGAATGTTCATTTGATGGTCCTTTACAAAGTTTAGGTTTTTTGTTCCGATATAAAATGGAGGATGGCGGCTATACAGCAGGACTTAGTTTAACATTGGAACCTATGGGAAAAGTGTATCAAAATGCTTCCTCTCTGAAACCACTAGACCAATTTAAACCAAACTGCCCAGAAATGATCATTGGAAGGTCCTCTACAAAATTTAGGATTTTTATGCCGATTGGAAATCCAAGATGGCCGCCACTGCAGAAAATAGATTAACATTGGACCCTATGCGAAAATGTTCAAATGCCTTCTTCTCAGAAACTACAGATATGATTAAAGCCAATCTGTACATGAATGTTCATTGGATGGTCCTCTACAAACTTTAGGTTTTTTGTTCCGATATGCAATTCAAAATGGCGGCTATGGCAGGACTTAGTTTAACATTGGACCCTACATGTGTATGGGAAGAATGTTTCAAAACCCTTCTTCTCTGAAACCACTTGGACAATTGAAACCAAACTGCCCAGGAATGATCATTGGAAGGTCCTCTACAAAGTTTCTGTTTTTTATGCCAATGGGAAATCCAAGATGGCCGCCACTGCAGGACATAGACTAACATTGGATCCTTTGGGGAAATATTCAAATGCCTTCTTCTCAGAAACTACAAATCAGACTGAATCCAACTAGACAGGAATGTTCATTTGATGGTCCTTTACAAAGTTTAGGTTTTTTGTTCCGATATAAAATGGAGGATGGCGGCTATACAGCAGGACTTAGTTTAACATTGGAACCAATGGGAAAAGTGTATCAAAATGCTTCCTCTCTGAAACCACTAGGGCAATTTAAACCAAACTGCCCAGGAATGATCATTGGAAGGTCCTCTACAAAATATAGGTTTTTTATGCCGATTGGAAATCCAAGATGGCCGCCACTGCAGAAAATAAATTAACATTGGACCCTATGGGAAAATGTTCAAATGCCTTCTTCTCAGAAACTACAAATATGATTAAAGCCAAACTGTACATGAATGTTCATTGGATGGCCCTCTACAAACTTTACGTTTTTTGTTCCGATATGAAATTCAAAATGGCGGCTATGGCAGGACTTAGTTTAACATTGGACCCTATGGAAAAAATGTTTCAAAATGCTTCTTCTCTGAAATCACTTGGACAATTGAAACCAAACTTCCCAGGAATAATCATTTGAAGGTCCTCTAAAAAGTTTGGGTTTTTTATGTCGATCCAAAATCCAAGATGGCTGCCACCACAGGTCATAGTATTAACACAGGACCATATGGGAAAATACAGAAATATTTTCTTCTCTGAAGCTATTGCACTGATTGAACCTAAACTGTTCATCAATCATTGGAAGGTCCTTTACAAACTTCGTGTTTTTTATGTTGATCGGAATTCCAAGATGACTACCACTGCAGGACATAGTTTTTACATAGGACCAATTGTTTCTTTTTATAACCGGGTGAACGATACAGACAATTTTAGAATTTAGATGTAATATGAGAAATAAAAACTATTGATATAGTATCTTATGAGTATTGATAAGTAATAAGTTATTTGATGCAGATAATAAGTTAAATTGTAATGTGTTAGGTGAATAGATTTTACATTTAACTCATAAATTGCTTATAAGATCAATATATATCATTAATATGTAACACTAAACAGTGCTTAATTAATAACAGTAATACCATTTTAATTGAATTTCCATATCCACATTTAAATGTTTATATGAGCAATATATAAATTGTACATTGTTATTTTCATGATGCTTAAATGTGTTTATTTTCATACGTGATAATTAAAAAAGATAATAATAAAATATTATTTCACAGTTTTTCTATTTTGATTTATAAACCAAAAGTAAATGGTAAAATATATAGATACTTGATATCTGCGGCAATGGACAATTTAGCGCTGACAAAGTGGATAATTTAGCGCCAGATTTTTAATCCATTTAAGCGCAAATAGAAAAAGGCATAGCCCTGCCCTCTGCAGACCACGGGGAGGTGAAAGTGGGATTTTGAGCAGCATATGTTTTAATGTTATAAGATAATCAAGAAAGTGTTATATTCCAAAGCACTGAAATCCTTGAGAGCACTAAATACTAAGTTAAGAAACAGAGTAAAAGCTATTTACAAGTAAAATTGTACCAAGATTCTAAATAATCCAGTTAATACACAAGTTTCAGGTCAACTATCTTAAATACAATGTACATGTGAACGGCGCTAAATTGTCCTATGATGTTGGCGCTAAAATGTCCACACCAATTTTTTTTGCGTGGCGCTAAAATGTCCATCGCCCGATATCTGAAGATTTATATGAGTTTACCTGCATGAGCTTAACAATAATTTTCCCTCAGTTGGCCACTTAATCCATTTTATTTAGAGAGGCCAATGTTCTTTGATCTTTTTGAAAGTTGGTATTGAGGGTATCATTATACCCCCCGCAACGAAGTTGTAGGGGGTATACTAGGTTTCACCATGTCCGTCCGTCTGTCTGTCTGTCTGTCCGTCCGTCCGTCCGTCCATCCGTATGTAGACAAATCCTATGTCGTACGATAACCTGAGTTGTGTTTCTTAGAATCTTTTTAAATTTTAACAGTTGTTTACTGGTGATGAGAGGAGGATCCCTTTCATTTTTGATGATTTTCACTTTTGCCATTCCAGAGTTATTGGACTTGATATAACGGAAAATAGGATTTGTACCCTATGTCGTATGATAATTTGAGTAGTGTTTCTCAGAATGTTTTGAAATTTTATCAGCAGCTTACCAGTGAAGAGAGGAGGATCCCTTTAATTTTTGACGATTTTCACTTTTATCGTTCCAGAGTTATTGGACTTGATATGACGGAAAATAGGATTTTTACCCTATGTCGTATGATAACTTGAGTTAAGTGTTTCTCAGAATGTTTTGAAATTTTATCAGCAGCTTACTGGTGAAGAGAGGAGGGTCCCTTTCATTTTTGGTCGAAACAATCAGTAATGTTTTGGTTATGGAAATAGGTTGGACAGATGTGGGGAGCGGGGCTATATCTTAGTGAGCTGTGCTCACAGTAATACTAGTTAACACTTACACATGTAGAATGTATATATCTTTTTTCCACTGACATGACTTTTTCTTAGGGTTAGGGTTATTATGCTTAAAGCCATTTTCAACTATATTTCAGTTATACAACGTATCATGGTGGTCAGTTTTATTGGTGGAGGAAACCGGAGAACCCGGAGAAAACCACCGACCTGTCGCAAGTCACTGACAAACTATATCACATAGTGTTGTATCAAGTACACCTCACCTGAGCGGATTCAAACTCACAACTTCAGTGGTGATAGGCACTGATTGCATAGGTAGTTGTAAATCCAACTACCATTCGATCACGACCAAGATGGTCCCTACTTTTTATAAAGAAAAAATATATTTTTACTTGCAGACATTGTGTGTACTAAATATTTGCCAAATTTATATAAGTTTGAAAAGCGATCATCTTCTATGTGTCTCATTTTGAAACAAATATTACTGTAGAATTCTGATTTTACTTTTTATTTGATACACATATCTCATTTCTACAGTCCTAATTTGTACATGATGTATATACATGTACCTGTAAGTAACAACAAAATACAAAATTGAGAATTTTCGGATTTACATTTGTAAATAAGAATATGATCAAATTATCACAATAAAATTTGTTGTGATTTAATGAATTTATAGTCATTTAAATATTATATGATGAGATCAAGCTTGCATATTTAATCATTCATAGAGACTCAACCGAAAACGGTAAACAAATGCAAAATTCCTAGATTTGAAATTGCTCATCTCACGTCCAATTTTATTGCATTTTTGTAAAATGCTCGTCTTTGTCTCTCAATAAAAAAAAATGAGCTATTGTTTTTATTGAAAAAGGGTTCAAATTCCAAAATTTTGCATTTTTGGTACATTTTTTGTACATGTAGGTATTACACAATTTTTAATTTTTTGATTTGATTTTTTTTATTTGAATTAATTGTGATAAGGCCTTCTGGTAGCTTTTCAGCAGATTTCCTTTATCAGTTATTGTTTCAATCTAAGCTTAAATTCTGTCAAACTTGTGGAGGGGGATGCCTGTCTGTAGACTTTATACGGTTGTAGCTTGTATCATATATATATGTGCATGGCATACAAAATGTAGCTGTACCGGTATGCCCTTTATTTAAACATTCATGGAAGCAAACAAGCGAGAGCCAATAAAACAATGCCATGGAATTTAAGTATATTTACAAAATACATATCTGTTGACATCTTGTATCAATATTTAGTTTGTTCAATATTTCCTAGGTGCAAATGGGAACTCAGAATGAGATTTTTTTTCATTTTATAATTTCCTGCAAATTTTCAAGCAAGTACAAAAATGTACTTGTGGGGAGACAAATTGTTTAATGTGGCATTCATATTTCTTAATATTTCAACAACACTCAAACTTTTACTGTCCAATGTATGTCCAATTTTACAATCAATATGACAGAAAAATATATTTGGCCTGGATGATCATTGAGTGGTCCCCCTTAAATGTTTGTCCCATAATCCTGTTTCGATCAGATTGCTGTCATTAATAAAGCATCTTGTATTTTCAAATGCCCATATCATAATGAATTGTTAAAACATTTATATTCTTAGGTTATCAAGTTTTTATACCCCTGCTCATGTCCATCCGTCCATCACACTTTTGGTTTCCGGATAATAATTAAAGTACCGCTCAACCAAATCTTTTCAAACTTTCACACATTGCTGTGTACCATAAAATACAGGTTAAGTTTGATTACGGTGTATTTCACATTTACCGTTCCTGAGTTATGGCCCTTTTTCTCTTTGAAAATAGGGACTTTTTAGGTTTCCGGATGATATTTAAAGTATGGTTCAACCAAAACTTTTTCAAACTTTAAAACAATGTTGTGGACCATTAAATACAGGTTAAGTTCGATTACGGTGTATTTCACATTTACCGTTCCTGAGTTATGGCCCTTTTTCTCTTAGAAAATAGGGACTTTTTAGGTTTCCAGATGATATTTAAAGCATGGCTCAACCAAATCTTTTCAAACTTTAACACAATGCTGTGGACCATTAAATACAGGATAAGTTCAATTATGGTGTATTTCACATTTACCGTTCCTGAGTTATGGCCCTTTTTCTCTTAGAAAATAAGACCTTTTTAGGTTTCCGGATGATATTTAAAGTATGGCTCAACCAAATCTGTTCAAACTTTAACACAATGCTGTGGACCATTAAAAACAGGATAAGTTCAATTACGGTGTATTTCACATTTACCGTTCCTGAGTTATGGCCCATTTTCCATTAGAAAATAGGACCTTTTTAGGTTTCCGGATGATATTTAAAGTACCGCTCAACCAAATATTTTCAAACTTTAACACAATGCTGTATACCATAAAATACAGGTTAAGTTTGATTATGGTGTATTTCACATTTACCGTTCATAAGTTATGACCCTTTTTCTCCTAGAAAATAGGGACTTTCTTATTAGGTTTCCGGATGATATTTAAGGTACGACTCAACCAAATCTTTTCAAACTTTAACACAATGCGATGTACCATAAAATACAGATTAAGTTCGATTATGGTGAAATTGACATTTACCGTTCATGAATTATGGCCCTTTTTCTCTTAGAAGATAAAGACTTTAAAGATTTCTGGATGAAAATTTGGAATGCAGGTGTATCTGTGATCATCAGATCAACTTTCTCTAGTTATTATTGTATATGATTGAATGAAAAACCACAGCATCAAATTATCTCAAACATAGCAATCATTGAATGGCCAAGATGGCAACCATAATTGAAGATAGATGGTTTAGGGTTTGGTTTGGTGTTTAATGCCACTTTCAACAATATTTCAGTTATATCTTGATGATCAGTTTTATTGGTGGATGAAAATTGGAGTATCCAGAGAAAACCAGAGACCTGTCGCAAGTCACAGACAAACTTTATAGCATAATGTTGTATCGAGTACAACTCGCCTGAGCGGGGTTCGAACTCACAACTTTATTGGTGATAGGCACTGATTGCACAGGTAGTTGTAAATCCAACTACATGTACATGTACCATATGCGATCACAGCATTTCTTCAAATTAACATAACTTCCTTCTTTGTTGCATGAAACTTGAAATGGAGTTTTAATGTACTTCAAGATAATGAATTAATAAATTGTTATTATGGGCTTTCTGTGAAATTGATTATTTTGATGGTTTTTTGATTATGCTGTTTTATATAATAACATTTAAGTCCATTATAGGGCAAAACATATTTAAATTTGAAAAAAGACAGGCACAATTTATGTCCAAATGCAGGAATAATAAGACCATGGTTAGTTGCCTTTCAAAATATAGTATGACTATAGTGGGGAGTTCGTTGACAGTAAGCGAGGTGATACATTACCATACCAATCTCTGGTATTTTTGTATTTTAATTAGACTAATTTTTTTTGAATTTCTCAGTCATTTGCTATTTTATTTCTTTGACAGCGTTGTTATAAAGAGTTTCAGTGTACCTTCCAGCAGTATAGATGTTGTAGCAGATGGCCTGAACTGGAAAGCTAGTGGATTGGAATTCTCTATTAGTGGACACTTCCATTACAAGGTGCATAAGTTGTAAGTGAGAAAGAAGTCATGTTTACAATGAAAAAAACAGGTGTTTGGGTTACAAAGATATCAAGACATTGGGTCTAAATTGGAAATATTAAAGTTACAGAGGATTCTAGTTATTCAGGATTCAGTCTAGACAGGTTTCACTGTACACACATTTTCTGTGGGGCCTGAATGCCTGAGTGGTTGGTGTCTGTACAAACATTTTCTGTGTAATGTGGGGCCTGGGTGCCTGAGTGGTTGGTGTCTGTACAAACATTTTCTGTGTAATGTGGGGCCTGGGTGCCTGAGTGGTTGGTGTCTGTACAAACATTTTCTGTGTAATGTGGGGCCTGGATGGCTGAGTGGTTGGTGTCTGTACAAACATTTTCTGTGTAATGTGGGGCCTGGATGCCTGAGTGGTTGGTGTCTGTACAAACATTTTCTGTGTAATGTGGGGCCTGGATGCCTGAGTGGTTGGTGTCTGTACAAACATTTTCTGTGTAATGTGGGGCCTGGATGCCTGAGTGTTTGGTGTCTGTACAAACATTTTCTGTGTAATGTGGGGCCTGGATGGCTGAGTGGTTGGTGTCTGTACAAACATTTTCTGTGTAATGTGGGGCCTGGGTGACTGAATGGTTGGTGTCTGTACAAATATTTTCTGTGTAATGTGGGGCCTGGGTGCCTGAGTGGTTGGTGTCTGTACAAACATTTTCTGTGTAATGTGGAACCTGGGTGGCTGGTGTCTGTACAAACATTTTCTGTGTAATGTGGGGCCTGGGTGGCTGAGTGGTTGATGTCTGTACAAACATGATCTGTGTAATGTGGGGCCTGGGTGGCTGAGTGGTTGATGTCTGTACAAACATTTTCTGTGTAATGTGGGGCCTGGATGGCTGAGTGGTTGGTGTCGGTACAAACATTTTCTGTGTAATGTGGGGCCTGGATTCCTGAGTGGTTGGTGTCTGTACAAACATTTTCTGTGTCATGTGGGGCCTGGGTGGCTGAGTGGTTGATGTCTGTACAAACATTTTCTATGTAATGTGGGACCTGGGTGGCTGGTGTCTGTACAAACATTTTCTGTGTAATGTGGGGCCTGGGTGGCTGAGTGGTTGATGTCTGTACAAACATGTTCTGTGTAATGTGGGGCCTGCGTGGCTGAGTGGTTGATGTCTGTACACACATTTTCTGTGTAATGTGGGGCCTGGGTGGCTGAGTGGTTGGTGTCTGTACAAACATTTTCTGTGTAATGTGGGGCCTGGGTGGCTGGTGTCTGTGCAAACATTTTCTGTGTAATGTGGGGCCTGGATGCCTGAGTGGTTGGTGTCTGTACAAACATTTTCTGTGTAACGTGGGGCCTGGATGCCTGAGTGGTTGGTGTCTGTACAAACATTTTCTGTGTAATGTGGGGCCTGGGTGGCTGAGTGGTTGGTGTCTGTACAAACATTTTCTGTGTAATGTGGGACATGGATGGCTGAGTGGTTGGTGTCTGTACAAACATTGTTTGTGTAATGTGGGGCCTTGATGGCTGATTGGTTGGTGTCTGTACAAACATTTTCTGTGTAATGTGGGGCCTGGATGGCTGAGTGGTTGATGTCTGTACAAACATTTTCTGTGTAATGTGGGGCCTGGATGCCTGAGTGGTTGGTGTCTGTACAAACATTTTCTGTGTAATGTGGGGCCTGGATGGCTGAGTGGTTGGTGTTTGTACAAACATTTTCTGTGTAATGTGGGGCCTGGATGGCTGAGTGGTTGATGTCTGTACAAACATTTTCTGTGTAATGTGGGGCCTGGATGGCTGAGTGGTTGGTGTCTGTACAAACATTTTCTGTGTAATGTGGGGCCTGGATGCCTGAGTGGTTGGTGTCTGTACAAACATTTTCTGTGTAATGTGGGGCCTGGATGCCTGAGTGTTTGGTGTCTGTACAAACATTTTCTGTGTAATGTGGGGCCTGGATGGCTGAGTGGTTGGTGTCTGTACTAACATTTTCTGTGTAATGTGGGGCCTGGGTGACTGAGTGGTTGGTGTCTGTACAAACATTTTCTGTGTAATGTGGGGCCTGGGTGCCTGAGTGGTTGGTGTCTGTACAAACATTTTCTGTGTAATGTGGAACCTGGGTGGCTGGTGTCTGTACAAACATTTTCTGTGTAATGTGGGGCCTGGGTGGCTGAGTGGTTGATGTCTGTACAAACATGTTCTGTGTAATGTGGGGCCTGGGTGGCTGAGTGGTTGATGTCTGTACAAACATTTTCTGTGTAATGTGGGGCCTGGATGGCTGAGTGGTTGGTGTCGGTACAAACATTTTCTGTGTAATGTGGGGCCTGGATGCCTGAGTGGTTGGTGTCTGTACAAACATTTTCTGTGTCATGTGGGGCCTGGGTGGCTGAGTGGTTGATGTCTGTACAAACATTTTCTATGTAATGTGGGACCTGGGTGGCTGGTGTCTGTACAAACATTTTCTGTGTAATGTGGGGCCTGGGTGGCTGAGTGGTTGATGTCTGTACAAACATGTTCTGTGTAATGTGGGGCCTGCGTGGCTGAGTGGTTGATGTCTGTACAAACATTTTCTGTGTAATGTGAGGCCTGGGTGGCTGAGTGGTTGGTGTCTGTACAAACATTTTCGGTGTAATGTGGGGCTTGGGTGGCTGGTGTCTGTGCAAACATTTTCTGTGTAATGTGGGGCCTGGATGGCTGAGTGGTTGGTGTCTGTACAAACATTTTCTGTGTAACGTGGGGCCTGGTTGCCTGAGTGGTTGGTGTCTGTACAAACATTTTCTGTGTAATGTGGGGCCTGGGTGGCTGAGTGGTTGGTGTCTGTACAAACATTGTTTGTGTAATGTGGGGCCTTGATGGCTGATTGGTTGGTGTCTGTACAAACATTTTCTGTGTAATGTGGGGCCTGGATGGCTGAGTGGTTGATGTCTGTACAAACATTTTCTGTGTCATGTGGGGCCTGGATGCCTGAGTGGTTGGTGTCTGTACAAACATTTTCTGTGTAATGTGGGGCCTGGATGGCTGAGTGGTTGGTGTCTGTACAAACATTTTCTGTGTAATGTGGGGTCTGGATGGCTGAGTGGTTGATGTCTGTACAAACATTTTCTGTGTAATGTGGGGCCTGGATGGCTGAGTGGTTGGTGTCTGTACAAACATTTTCTGTGTAATGTGGGGCCTGGATGGCTGAGTGGTTAATGTCTGTACAAACATTTTCTGTGTAATGTGGGGCCTGGATGGCTGAGTGGTTGGTGTCTGTACAAACATTTTCTGTGTAATGTGGGGCCTGGATGGCTGAGTGGTTGATGTCTGTACAAACATTTTCTGTGTAATGTGGGGCCTGGATGGCTGAGTGGTTGGTGTCTGTACAAACATGTTCTGTGTAATGTGGGGCCTGGATGGCTGAGTGGTTGATGTCTGTACAAACATTTTCTGTGTAATGTGGGGCCTGGGTGGCTGATTGGTTGGTATCTGTACAAACATTTTCTGTGTATTGTGGGGCCTGGGTGCCTGAGTGGTTGGTGTCTGTACAAACATTTTCTGTGTAATGTGGGGCCTGGGTAGCTGGTGTCTGTACAAACATTTTCTGTGTAATGTGGGGTCTGGATGGCTAAGTGGTTGGTGTCTGTACAAACATTTTCTGTGTAATGTGGGGCCTGGATGGTAGTGTCTGTACAAACATGTTCTGTGTAATGTGGGGCCTGGATGGCTGAGTGGTTGGTGTCTGTACAAACATGTTCTGTGCAATGTGGGGCCTGGGTGGCTGGTGTCTGTACAAACATTTTCTGTGTAATGTGGGGCCTGGGTGCCTGAGTGGTTGGTGTCTGTACATGCATTTTCTGTGTAATGTGGGGCCTAGATGCCTCTGCAAACATTTTCTGTGTAATGTGGGGCCTCGGTGACTGAGTGGTTGGTGTCTGTACAAACATTTTCTGTGTAATGTGGGGCCTGGATGGCTGAATGGTTGGTGTCTGTACAAACATTTTCTGTGTAATGTGGGGCCTGGATGCCTGAGTTGTTGGTGTCTGTACAAACATGCTCTGTGTAATGTGGGGCCTGGATGGCTGAGTGGTTGGTGTCTGTACAAACATTTTCTGTGTAATGTGGGGCCTCGGTGACTGAGTGGTTGGTGTCTGTACAAACATTTTCTGTGTAATGTGGGGCCTGGATGCCTGAGTGGTTGGTGTCTGTACAAACATGCTCTGTGTAATGTGGGGCCTGGATGGCTGAGTGGTTGGTGTCTGTACAAACATGTTCTGTGTAATGTGGGGCCTGGGTGGCTGGTGTCTGTACAAACATTTTCTGTGTAATGTGGGGCCTGGGTGCCTGAGTGGTTGGTGTCTGTACAAGCATTTTCTGTGTAATGTGGGTCCTAGATGCCTGTGCAAACATTTTCTGTGTAATGTGGGGCCTGGGTGACTGAGTGGTTGGTGTCTGTACAAACATTTTCTGTGTAATGTGGGGCCTCGGTGACTGAGTGGTTGGTGTCTGTACAAACATTTTCTGTGTAATTTGGGGCCTGGATGGCTGAATTGTTGGTGTCTGTACAAACATTTTCTGTGCAATGTGGGGCCTGGATGCCTGAGTGGTTGGTGTCTGTACAAACATGTTCTGTTTAATGTGGGACCTGGGTGCCTGAGTGGTTGGTGTCTGTTCAAGTATGTTCTGTGTAATCTGGGGCCTGGATGCCTGAGTGGTTGGTGTCTGTACAAACATTTTCTGTGTAATGTGGTGCCTGGATGGCTGAGTGGTTGATGTCTGCACAAACATTTTCTGTGTAATGTGAGGCCTGGGTGCCTGAGTGGTTGGTGTCTGTACAAGCATTTTCTGTGTAATCTGGGGCCTGGATGCCTGAGTGATTCGTGTCTATACAAACATTTTCTGTGTAATGTGGGGCCTGGATGGCTGAGTGGTTGATGTCTGTACAAACATTTTCTGTGTAATGTGGGGCCTGGGTGGCTGAGTGGTTGGTGTCTGTACAAACATTTTCTGTGTAATGTGGGGCCTGGGTGCCTGAGTGGTTGGTGTCTGTACAAATATTTTCTGTTTAATGTGGGGCCTGGCTGGCTGAGTGGTTGATGTCTGTACAAACATTTTCTGTGTAATGGGGGGCCTGGATGGCTGAGTGGTTGGTGTCTGTACAAACATTTTCTGTGTAATGTGGGGCCTGGGTGGCTGGTGTCTGTTCAAACATTTTCTGTGTAATGTGGGGCCTGGGTGGCTGGTGTCTGTACAAACATTTTCTGTGTAATGTGGGGCCTGGGTGGTTGGTGTCTGTGCAAACATGTTCTGTGTAATGTGGGTCCTGGATGGCTGAGTGGTTGGTGTCTGTACAAACATTTTCTGTGTAATGTGGGGCCTGGATTGCTGAATGGTTGGTGTCTGTACAAACATTTTCTGTGTAATGTGGGGCCTGGATGCCTGAGTGGTTGGTTTCTGTACAAACATGTTCTATGTAATGTGGGACCTGGGTGCCTGAGTGGTTGGTGTCTGTACAAGCATTTTCTGTGTAATCTTGGGCCTGGATGCCTGAGTGGTTGGTGTCTATGCAAACATTTTCTGTGTAATGTGGGGCCTGGATGGCTGAGTGGTTGATGTCTGTACAAACATTTTCTGTGTAATGTGGGGCCTGGGTGCCTGAGCGGTTGGTGTCTGTACAAGCATTTTCTGTGTAATTTGGGGCCTGGATGCCTGAGTGGTTGGTGTCTATACAAACATTTTCTGTGTAATGTGGGGCCTGGATGGCTGAGTGGTTGATGTCTGTACAAACATTTTCTGTGTAAGTTGGTGTCTGTACAAGCATTTTCTGTGTAATGTGGCGCCTGGGTGGCTGGTGTCTGTACAAACATTTTTTGTGTAATGTGTTGCCTTGATGGCTGAGTGGTTGATGTCTGTACAAACATGTTCTTTGTAATGTGGGGCCTGGGTGGCTGAGTGGTTGGTGTCTGTACAAACATTTTCTGTGTAATGTGGGGCCTGGATGGCTGAGTGGTTGATGTCTGTACAAACATTTTCTGTGTAAGTTGGTGTCTGTACAAACATTTTCTGTGTAATGTGGGGCCTTGATGGCTGAGTGGTTGGTGTCTGTACAAACATGTTCTCTGTAATGTGGGTCCTGGATGGCTGAGTGGTTGGTGTCTGTACAAACATGTTCTGTGTAATGTGGGGCCTGGATGGCTGAGTGGTTGGTGTCTGTACAAACTTTTTCTGTGTAATGTGGGGCCTGGATGGCTGAATGGTTGATGTCTGTACAAACATTTTCTGTGCAAGTTGGTGTCTGTACAAACATTTTCTGTGTAATGTGGAGCCTGGGTGGATGGTGTCTGTACAAAATTTTTCTGTGTAATGTGGGGCCTTGATGGCTGAGTGGTTGATGTCTGTAGAAACATGTTCTGTGTAATGTGGGGCCTGGGTGGCTGAGAGGTTGGTGTCTGTACAAACATTTTCTGTGTAATGTGGGGCCTTGATGGCTGAGTGGTTGGTGTCTGTACAAACATGTTCTGTGTAATGTGGGGCCTGGATGGCTGTGTGGTTGGTGTCTGTACAAACATTTTCTGTGTAATGTGGGGCCTGGATGGCTGAGTGGTTGATGTCTGTACAAACATGTTCTGTGTAAGTTGGTGTCTGTACAAACATTTACTGTGTAATATGGAGCCTGGATGCCTGAGTGGTTGGTGTCTGTACAAACATTTTCTGTGTAATGTGGGGCCTGGATGCCTGAGTTGTTGGTGTCTGTACAAACATTTTCTATGTAATGTGGGGCCTGGATGGCTGGGTGGTTGATGTATGTACAACCATTTTCTGTGTAATGTGGGGCCTGGCTGGCTGAGTGGTTGGTGTATGCACAAACATTTTCTGTGTAATGTTTCGCCTGGCTGGCTGAGTGGTTGATGTCTGTACAAACATGTTCTGTGTAATGTGGGGCCTGGGTGGCTGAGTTGTTGGTGTCTGTACAAACATGTTCTGTGTAATGTGGGGCCTGGATGCCTGAGTGGTTGGTTTCTGTACAAACATTTTCTGTGTAATGTGAGGCCTGGATGCCTGAGTGGTTGGTGTCTGTACATGTACATATATTTTCTGTGTAAGTTGGTGTCTATACAAACATTTTCTGTGTAATGTGGGGCCTGGATGCCTGAGTGGTTGGTGTCTGTACAAATATTTTCTGTTTAATGTGGGGCCTGGCTGGCTGAGTGGTTGATGTCTGTACAAACATTTTCTGTGTAATGGGGGGCCTGGATGGCTGAGTGGTTGGTGTCTGTACAAACATTTTCTGTGTAATGTGGGGCCTGGGTGGCTGGTGTCTGTACAAACATTTTCTGTGTAATGTGGGGCCTGGGTGGCTGGTGTCTGTACAAACATTTTCTGTGTAATGTGGGGCCTGGGTGGTTGGTGTCTGTACAAACATGTTCTGTGTAATGTGGGTCCTGGATGGCTGAGTGGTTGGTGTCTGTACAAACATTTTCTGTGTAATGTGGGGCCTGGATTGCTGAATGGTTGGTGTCTGTACAAACATTTTCTGTGTAATGTGGGGCCTGGATGCCTGAGTGGTTGGTTTCTGTACAAACATGTTCTATGTAATGTGGGACCTGGGTGCCTGAGTGGTTGGTGTCTGTACAAGCATTTTCTGTGTAATCTTGGGCCTGGATGCCTGAGTGGTTGGTGTCTATGCAAACATTTTCTGTGTAATGTGGGGCCTGGATGGCTGAGTGGTTGATGTCTGTACAAACTTTTCTGTGTAATGTGGGGCCTGGGTGCCTGAGTGGTTGATGTCTGTACAAACATTTTCTGTGTAAGTTGGTGTCTGTACAAGCATTTTTTGTGTAATGTGGCGCCTGGGTGGCTGGTGTCTGTACAAACATTTTTTGTGTAATGTGTTGCCTTGATGGCTGAGTGGTTGATGTCTGTACAAACATGTTCTTTGTAATGTGGGGCCAGGGTGGCTGAGTGGTTGGTGTCTGTACAAACATTTTCTGTGTAATGTGGGGCCTGGATGGCTGAGTGGTTGATGTCTGTACAAACATTTTCTGTGTAAGTTGGTGTCTGTACAAACATTTTCTGTGTAATGTGGGGCCTTGATGGCTGAGTGGTTGGTGTCTGTACAAACATGTTCTCTGTAATGTGGGTCCTGGATGGCTGAGTGGTTGGTGTCTGTACAAACATTTTCTGTGTAATGTGGGGCCTGGATGGCTGAGTGGTTGGTGTCTGTACAAACTTTTTCTGTGTAATGTGGGGCCTGGATGGCTGAATGGCTGATGTCTGTACAAACATTTTCTGTGTAAGTTGGTGTCTGTACAAACATTTTCTGTGTAATGTGGAGCCTGGGTGGATGGTGTCTGTACAAAATTTTTCTGTGTAATGTGGGGCCTTGATGGCTGAGTGGTTGATGTCTGTAGAAACATGTTCTGTGTAATGTGGGGCCTGGGTGGCTGAGAGGTTGGTGTCTGTACAAACATTTTCTGTGTAATGTGGGGCCTTGATGGCTGAGTGGTTGATGTCTGTACAAACATTTTCTGTGTAAGTTGGTGTCTGTACAAGCATTATTTGTGTAATGTGGCGCCTGGGTGGCTGGTGTCTGTACAAACATTTTTTGTGTAATGTGTTGCCTTGATGGCTGAGTGGTTGATGTCTGTACAAACATGTTCTTTGTAATGTGGGGCCTGGGTGGCTGAGTGGTTGGTGTCTGTACAAACATTTTCTGTGTAATGTGGGGCCTGGATGGCTGAGTGGTTGATGTCTGTACAAACATGTTCTCTGTAATGTGGGTCCTGGATGGCTGAGTGGTTGGTGTCTGTACAAACATGTTCTGTGTAATGTGGGGCCTGGATGGCTGAGTGGTTGATGTCTGTACAAACATGTTCTTTGTAATGTGGGGCCTGGGTGGCTGAGTGGTTGGTGTCTGTACAAACATTTTCTGTGTAATGTGGGGCCTGGATGGCTGAGTGGTTGATGTCTGTACAAACATTTTCTGTGTAAGTTGGTGTCTGTACAAACATTTTCTGTGTAATGTGGGGCCTTGATGGCTGAGTGGTTGGTGTCTGTACAAACATGTTCTCTGTAATGTGGGTCCTGGATGGCTGAGTGGTTGGTGTCTGTACAAACATGTTCTGTGTAATGTGGGGCCTGGATGGCTGAGTGGTTGGTGTCTGTACAAACTTTTTCTGTGTAATGTGGGGCCTGGATGGCTGAATGGTTGATGTCTGTACAAACATGTTCTGTGTAAGTTGGTGTCTGTACAAACATTTACTGTGTAATATGGAGCCTGGATGCCTGAGTGGTTGGTGTCTGTACAAACATTTTCTGTGTAATGTGGGGCCTGGATGCCTGAGTTGTTGGTGTCTGTACAAACATTTTCTATGTAATGTGGGGCCTGGATGGCTGGGTGGTTGATGTATGTACAACCATTTTCTGTGTAATGTGGGGCCTGGCTGGCTGAGTGGTTGGTGTATGCACAAACATTTTCTGTGTAATGTTTCGCCTGGCTGGCTGAGTGGTTGATGTCTGTACAAACATGTTCTGTGTAATGTGGGGCCTGGGTGGCTGAGTTGTTGGTGTCTGTACAAACATGTTCTGTGTAATGTGGGGCCTGGATGCCTGAGTGGTTGGTTTCTGTACAAACATTTTCTGTGTAATGTGAGGCCTGGATGCCTGAGTGGTTGGTGTCTGTACATGTACATATATTTTCTGTGTAAGTTGGTGTCTATACAAACATTTTCTGTGTAATGTGGGGCCTGGATGCCTGAGTGGTTGGTGTCTGTACAAATATTTTCTGTTTAATGTGGGGCCTGGCTGGCTGAGTGGTTGATGTCTGTACAAACATTTTCTGTGTAATGGGGGGCCTGGATGGCTGAGTGGTTGGTGTCTGTACAAACATTTTCTGTGTAATGTGGGGCCTGGGTGGCTGGTGTCTGTACAAACATTTTCTGTGTAATGTGGGGCCTGGGTGGCTGGTGTCTGTACAAACATTTTCTGTGTAATGTGGGGCCTGGGTGGTTGGTGTCTGTACAAACATGTTCTGTGTAATGTGGGTCCTGGATGGCTGAGTGGTTGGTGTCTGTACAAACATTTTCTGTGTAATGTGGGGCCTGGATTGCTGAATGGTTGGTGTCTGTACAAACATTTTCTGTGTAATGTGGGGCCTGGATGCCTGAGTGGTTGGTTTCTGTACAAACATGTTCTATGTAATGTGGGACCTGGGTGCCTGAGTGGTTGGTGTCTGTACAAGCATTTTCTGTGTAATCTTGGGCCTGGATGCCTGAGTGGTTGGTGTCTATGCAAACATTTTCTGTGTAATGTGGGGCCTGGATGGCTGAGTGGTTGATGTCTGTACAAACATTTTCTGTGTAATGTGGGGCCTGGGTGCCTGAGTGGTTGATGTCTGTACAAACATTTTCTGTGTAAGTTGGTGTCTGTACAAGCATTTTTTGTGTAATGTGGCGCCTGGGTGGCTGGTGTCTGTACAAACATTTTTTGTGTAATGTGTTGCCTTGATGGCTGAGTGGTTGATGTCTGTACAAACATGTTCTTTGTAATGTGGGGCCAGGGTGGCTGAGTGGTTGGTGTCTGTACAAACATTTTCTGTGTAATGTGGGGCCTGGATGGCTGAGTGGTTGATGTCTGTACAAACATTTTCTGTGTAAGTTGGTGTCTGTACAAACATTTTCTGTGTAATGTGGGGCCTTGATGGCTGAGTGGTTGGTGTCTGTACAAACATGTTCTCTGTAATGTGGGTCCTGGATGGCTGAGTGGTTGGTGTCTGTACAAACATTTTCTGTGTAATGTGGGGCCTGGATGGCTGAGTGGTTGGTGTCTGTACAAACTTTTTCTGTGTAATGTGGGGCCTGGATGGCTGAATGGCTGATGTCTGTACAAACATTTTCTGTGTAAGTTGGTGTCTGTACAAACATTTTCTGTGTAATGTGGAGCCTGGGTGGATGGTGTCTGTACAAAATTTTTCTGTGTAATGTGGGGCCTTGATGGCTGAGTGGTTGATGTCTGTAGAAACATGTTCTGTGTAATGTGGGGCCTGGGTGGCTGAGAGGTTGGTGTCTGTACAAACATTTTCTGTGTAATGTGGGGCCTTGATGGCTGAGTGGTTGATGTCTGTACAAACATTTTCTGTGTAAGTTGGTGTCTGTACAAGCATTATTTGTGTAATGTGGCGCCTGGGTGGCTGGTGTCTGTACAAACATTTTTTGTGTAATGTGTTGCCTTGATGGCTGAGTGGTTGATGTCTGTACAAACATGTTCTTTGTAATGTGGGGCCTGGGTGGCTGAGTGGTTGGTGTCTGTACAAACATTTTCTGTGTAATGTGGGGCCTGGATGGCTGAGTGGTTGATGTCTGTACAAACATGTTCTCTGTAATGTGGGTCCTGGATGGCTGAGTGGTTGGTGTCTGTACAAACATGTTCTGTGTAATGTGGGGCCTGGATGGCTGAGTGGTTGATGTCTGTACAAACATGTTCTTTGTAATGTGGGGCCTGGGTGGCTGAGTGGTTGGTGTCTGTACAAACATTTTCTGTGTAATGTGGGGCCTGGATGGCTGAGTGGTTGATGTCTGTACAAACATTTTCTGTGTAAGTTGGTGTCTGTACAAACATTTTCTGTGTAATGTGGGGCCTTGATGGCTGAGTGGTTGGTGTCTGTACAAACATGTTCTCTGTAATGTGGGTCCTGGATGGCTGAGTGGTTGGTGTCTGTACAAACATGTTCTGTGTAATGTGGGGCCTGGATGGCTGAGTGGTTGGTGTCTGTACAAACTTTTTCTGTGTAATGTGGGGCCTGGATGGCTGAATGGTTGATGTCTGTACAAACATTTTCTGTGTAAGTTGGTGTCTGTACAAACATTTTCTGTGTAATGTGGAGCCTGGGTGGATGGTGTCTGTACAAAATTTTTCTGTGTAATGTGGGGCCTTGATGGCTGAGTGGTTGATGTCTGTAGAAACATGTTCTGTGTAATGTGGGGCCTGGGTGGCTGAGAGGTTGGTGTCTGTACAAACATTTTCTGTGTAATGTGGGGCCTTGATGGCTGAGTGGTTGGTGTCTGTACAAACATGTTCTGTGTAAGTTGGTGTCTGTACAAACATTTACTGTGTAATATGGAGCCTGGATGCCTGAGTGGTTGGTGTCTGTACAAACATTTTCTGTGTAATGTGGGGCCTGGATGCCTGAGTTGTTGGTGTCTGTACAAACATTTTCTATGTAATGTGGGGCCTGGATGGCTGGGTGGTTGATGTATGTACAAACATTTTCAGTGTAATGTGGGGCCTGGCTGGCTGAGTGGTTGGTGTATGCACAAACATTTTCTGTGTAATGTTTCGCCTGGCTGGCTGAGTGGTTGATGTCTGTACAAACATGTTCTGTGTAATGTGGGGCCTGGGTGGCTGAGTTGTTGGTGTCTGTACAAACATGTTCTGTGTAATGTGGGGCCTGGATGCCTGAGTGGTTGGTTTCTGTACAAACATTTTCTGTGTAATGTGAGGCCTGGATGCCTGAGTGGATGGTGTCTGTACATGTACAAATATTTTCTGTGTAAGTTGGTGTCTATACAAACATTTTCTGTGTAATGTGGGGCCTGGATGCCTGAGTGGTTGGTGTCTGTACAAACATTTTCTATGTAATGTGGGGCCTGGATGTCTGAGTGGTTGGTGTCTGTACAAACATTTTCTGTGTAATGTGGCGCCTGGATGCCTGAGTGGTTGGTGTCTGTACAAACATTTTCTGTGTAATGTGGGGCCTGGATGCCTGAGTGATTGGTGTCTGTACAAACATTTTCTGTGTGATGTGGGGCCTGGGTGGCTGGTGTCTGTACAAACATTTTCTGTGTAATGTGGGACCTGGGTGCCTGAGTGGTTGGTGTTTGTACAAACATTTTCTATGTAATGTGGGGCCTGGGTGGCTGAGTGGTTGATGTCTGTACAAACATGTTCTGTGTAATGTGGGGCCTGGATGCCTGAGTGGTTGGTGTCTGTACAAACATTTTCTGTGTAATGTGGGGCCTGGGTGGCTGAGTGGTTGGTGTCTGTACAAACATTTTCTGTGTAATGTGGGGCCTGGATGCCTGAGTGGTTGGTGTCTGTACTTGTACAAACATTTTTTGTGTAAGTTGGTGTCTGTACAAACATTTTCTGTGTAATGTGGGGCATGGGTGGCTGAGTGGTTGGTGTCTGTACAAACATTTTCTGTGTAATGTGGGGCCTGGATGCCTGAGTGGTTGGTGTCTGTACATGTACAAACATTTTCTGTGTAAGTTGGTGTCTGTACAAACATTTTCTGTGTAATGTGGGGCCTGGATGCCTGAGTGGTTGGTGTCTGTACAAACATTTTCTGTGTAATGTGGGGCCTGGGTGGCTGGTGTCTGTACAAACATTTTCTGTGTAATGTGGGGCCTGGATGGCTGAGTGGTTGGTGTCTGTACACACATGTTCTGTGTAATGTGGGGCCTGGGTGGCTGGTGTCTGTACAAACATTTTCTGTGTAATGTGGGGCCTGGATGGCTGAGTGGTTGGTGTCTGTACAAACATTTTATGTGTAATGTGAGGCCTGGATGCCTGAGTGGTTGGTGTCTGTACAAACATTGTCTGTGTAATGTGAGGCCTGGATGCCTGAGTGGTTGATGTCTGTACATGTACAAACATTTTTTGTGTAAGTTGGTGTCTGTACAAACATGTTCTGTGTAATATGGGGCCTGGATGCCTGAGTGGTTGGTGTCTGTACAAACATTGTCTGTGTAATTTGGGGCCTGGATGCCTGAGTGGTTGGTGTCTGTACAAACATTTTCTGTGTAATGTGGGGCCTGGATGCCTGAGTGGTTGGTGTCTGTACAAACATTTTCTGTGTAATGTGGGGCCTGGATGCCTGAGTGGTTGGTGTCTGTACAAACATTTTCTGTGTAATGTGGGGCCTGGGTGGCTGAGTGGTTGGTGTCTGTACAAACATGTTCTGTGTAATGTGGGGCCTTGATGGCTGAGTGGTTGATGTCTGTACAAACATGTTCTGTGTAATGTGGGGCCTGGATGGCTGAGTGGTTGGTGTCTGTACAAACATTTTCTGTGTAATGTGGGGCCTGGGTGGCTGAGTGGTTGGTGTCTGTACAAACATTTTCTGTGTAATGTGGGGCCTGGATGGCTGAGTGGTTGATGTCTGTACAAACATTTTCTCTGTAATGTGGGGCCTGGGTGGCTGAGTGGTTGGTGTCTGTACAAACATTTTCTGTGTAATGTGGGGCCTTGATGGCTGAGTGGTTGATGTCTGTACAAACATGTTCTGTGTAATGTGGGGCCTGGATGGCTGAGTGGTTGGTGTCTGTACAAACATTTTCTGTGTAATGTGGGGCTTGGATGACTGAGTGGTTGGTGTCTGTACAAACATTGTCTGTGTAATGTGGGGCCTGGATGCCTGAGTGGTTGGTGTCTATACAAACATTTTCTGTGTAATGTGGGGCCTGGAT
Source organism: Bathymodiolus brooksi (assembly GCA_963680875.1). Lineage (NCBI taxonomy): Eukaryota > Metazoa > Mollusca > Bivalvia > Mytilida > Modiolidae > Bathymodiolus > Bathymodiolus brooksi. The sequence goes on from OY804587.1 coordinate 69,910,079, forward strand.
GCCTGAGTGGTTGGTGTCTGTACAAACATTTTCTATGTAATGTGGGGCCTGGATGCCTGAGTGGTTGGTGTCTGTACAAACATTTTCTGTGTAATGTGGGGCCTGGATGCCTGAGTGGTTGGTGTCTGTACAAACATTTTCTGTGTAATGTGGGGCCTGGATGCCTGAGTGATTGGTGTCTGTACAAACATTTTCTGTGTGATGTGGGGCCTGGGTGGCTGGTGTCTGTACCAACATTTTCTGTGTAATGTGGGACCTGGGTGCCTGAGTGGTTGGTGTCTGCACAAACATTTTCTGTGTAATGTGGGGCCTGGGTGGCTGAGTGGTTGATGTCTGTACAAACATGTTCTGTGTAATGGGGGGCCTGGATGCCTGAGTGGTTGGTGTCTGTACAAACATTTTCTGTGTAATGTGGGACTTGGGTGCCTGAGTGGTTGGTGTCTGTACAAACATTTTCTGTGTAATGTGGGGCCTGGGTGGCTGAGTGGTTGATGTCTGTACAAACATGTTCTGTGTAATGGGGGGCCTGGATGCCTGAGTGGTTGGTGTCTGTACTTGTATAAACATTTTCTGTGTAAGTTGGTGTCTGTACAAACATTTTCTGTGTAATGTGGGGCCTGGGTGGCTGAGTGATTGGTGTCTGTACAAACATTTTCTGTGTAATGTGGGGCCTGGATGCCTGAGTGGTTGGTGTCTGTACATGTACAAACATTTTCTGTGTAAGTTGGTGTCTGTACAAACATTTTCTGTGTAATGTGGGGCCTGGATGCCTGAGCGGTTGGTGTCTGTACAAACATTTTCTGTGTAATGTGGGGCCTGGATGCCTGAGTGGTTGGTGTGTGTACAAACATTTTCTGTGTAATGTGGGGCCTGGGTGGCTGGTGTCTGTACCAACATTTTCTGTGTAATGTGGGGCCTGGATGGCTGAGTGGTTGGTATCTGTACAAACATGTTCTGTGTAATGTGGGGCCTTGATGGCTGAGTGGTTGATGTCTGTACAAACATGTTCTGTGTAATGTGGGGCCTGGATGGCTGAGTGGTTGGTGTCTGTACAAACATTTTCTGTGTAATGTGGGGCCTGGGTGGCTGAGTGGTTGGTGTCTGTACAAACATTTTCTGTGTAATGTGGGGCCTGGATGCCTGAGTGGTTGGTGTCTGTACAAACATGTTCTGTGTAATGGGGGGTCTGGATGCCTGAGTGGTTGGTGTCTGTACAAACATTTTATGTGTAATGGGGGGCCTGGGTGGCTGAGTGGTTGGTGTCTGTACAAACATTTTCTGTGTAATGTGGGGCCTTGATGGCTGAGTGGTTGATGTCTGTACAAACATGTTCTGTGTAATGTGGGGCCTGGATGGCTGAGTGGTTGGTGTCTGTACAAACATTTTCTGTGTAATGTGGGGCCTGGGTGGCTGAGTGGTTGGTGTCTGTACAAACATTTTCTGTGTAATGTGGGGCTTGGATGGCTGAGTGGTTGATGTCTGTACAAACATTTTCTGTGTAATGTGAGGCCTGAATGCCTGAGTGGTTGGTGTCTGTACATGTACAAACATTTTCTGTGTAAGTTGGTGTCTGTACAAACATTTTCTGTGTAATGTGGGGCCTGGATGCCTGAGTGGTTGGTGTCTGTACAAACATTTTCTGTGTAATGTGGGGCCTGGATGGCTGAGTGGTGGTGTCTGTACAAACATTTTCTGTGTAATGTGGGGCCTGGGTGGCAGAGTGGTTGGTGTCTGTACAAACATTTTCTGTGTAATGTGGGGCCTTGATGGCTGAGTGGTTGATGTCTGTACAAACATGTTCTGTGTAATGTGGGGCCTGGGTGGCTGAGTAGTTGATGTCTGTACAAACATTTTCTGTGTAATGTGGGGCCTGGATGGCTGAGTGGTTGGTGTCTGTACAAACATTTTCTGTGTAATGTGGGGCCTGGATGCCTGAGTGGTTGGTGTCTGTACAAACATGTTCTGTGTAATGTGGGGCCTGGGTGGCTGAGTGGTTGATGTCTGTACAAACATTTTCTGTGTAATGTGGGACCTGGGTGGCTGGTGTCTGTACAAACATTTTCTGTGTAATGTGGGGCCTGGGTGGCTGAGTGGTTGATGTCTGTACAAACTTGTTCTGTGTAATGTGGGGCCTGCGTGGCTGAGTGGTTGATGTCTGTACAAACATTTTCTGTGTAATGTGGGGCCTGGGTGGCTGAGTGGTTGGTGTCTGTACAAACATTTTCTGTGTAATGTGGGGCCTGGGTGGCTGGTGTCTGTACAAACATTTTCTGTGTAATGTGGGGCCTGGATGCCTGAGTGGTTGGTGTCTGTACAAACATTTTCTGTGTAATGTGGGGCCTGGATGCCTGAGTGGTTGGTGTCTCTACAAACATCTTCTGTGTAATGTGGGGCCTGGGTGGCTGAGTGGTTGGTGTCTGTACAAACATTTTCTGTGTAATGTGGGACCTGGATGGCTGAGTGGTTGGTGTCTATACAAACATTTTCTGTGTAATGTGGGGCCTGGATGGCTGAGTGGTTGGTGTCTGTACATGTACAAACATTTTCTGTGTAAGTTGGTGTCTGTACAAACTTTTCTGTGTAATGTGGGGCCTGGATGCCTGAGTGGTTGGTGTCTGTACAAACATTTTCTGTGTAATGTGGGGCCTGGATGGCTGAGTGGTTGGTGTCTGTACAAACATTTTCTGTGTAATGTGGGGCCTGGGTGGCTGAGTGGTTGGTGTCTGTATAAACATTTTCTGTGTAATGTGGGGCCTGGATGGCTGAGTGGTTGATGTCTGTACAAACATTTTCTGTGTAATGTGAGGCCTGAATGCCTGAGTGGTTGGTGTCTGTACATGTACAAACATTTTCTGTGTAAGTTGGTGTCTGTACAAACATTTTCTGTGTAATGTGGGGCCTGGATGCCTGAGTGGTTGGTGTCTGTACAAACATTTTCTGTGTAATGTGGGGCCTGGATGGCTGAGTGGTTGGTGTCTGTACAAACATTTTCTGTGTAATGTGGGGCCTGGGTGGCAGAGTGGTTGGTGTCTGTACAAACATTTTCTGTGTAATGTGGGGCCTTGATGGCTGAGTGGTTGATGTCTGTACAAACATGTTCTGTGTAATGTGGGGCCTGGGTGGCTGAGTAGTTGATGTCTGTACAAACATTTTCTGTGTAATGTGGGGCCTGGATGGCTGAGTGGTTGGTGTCTGTACAAACATTTTCTGTGTAATGTGGGGCCTGGATGCCTGAGTGGTTGGTGTCTGTACAAACATGTTCTGTGTAATGTGGGGCCTGGGTGGCTGAGTGGTTGATGTCTGTACAAACATTTTCTGTGTAATGTGGGACCTGGGTGGCTGGTGTCTGTACAAACATTTTCTGTGTAATGTGGGGCCTGGGTGGCTGAGTGGTTGATGTCTGTACAAACTTGTTCTGTGTAATGTGGGGCCTGCGTGGCTGAGTGGTTGATGTCTGTACAAACATTTTCTGTGTAATGTGGGGCCTGGGTGGCTGAGTGGTTGGTGTCTGTACAAACATTTTCTGTGTAATGTGGGGCCTGGGTGGCTGGTGTCTGTACAAACATTTTCTGTGTAATGTGGGGCCTGGATGCCTGAGTGGTTGGTGTCTGTACAAACATTTTCTGTGTAATGTGGGGCCTGGATGCCTGAGTGGTTGGTGTCTCTACAAACATTTTCTGTGTAATGTGGGGCCTGGGTGGCTGAGTGGTTGGTGTCTGTACAAACATTTTCTGTGTAATGTGGGACCTGGATGGCTGAGTGGTTGGTGTCTATACAAACATTTTCTGTGTAATGTGGGGCCTGGATGGCTGAGTGGTTGGTGTCTGTACAAACATTTTCTGTGTAATGTGGGGCCTGGATGGCTGAGTGGTTGGTGTCTGTACAAACATTTTTTGTGTAATGTGGGGCCTGGATGGCTGAGTGGTTGGTGTCTGTACAAATATTTTCTGTGTAATGTGGGGCCTGGATGGCTGAGTGGTTGATATCTGTACAAACATTTTCTGTGTAATGTGGGGCCTGGATGCCTGAGTGGTTGGTGTCTGTACATGTACAATCATTTTCTGTGTAAGTTGGTGTCTGTACAAACATTTTCTGTGTAATGTGGGGCCTGGATGCCTGAGTGGTTGGTGTCTGTACAAACATTGTCTGTGTAATGTGGGGCCAGGATGCCTGAGTGGTTGGTGTCTGTACAAACATTTTCTGTGTAATGTGGGGCCTGGATGCCTGAGTGGTTGGTGTCTGTACAAACATTTTCTGTGTAATGTGGGGTCTGGATGCCTGAGTGGTTGGTGTCTGTACAAACATTTTCTGTGTAATGGGGGGCCTTGATGGCTGAGTGGTTGATGTCTGTACAAACATGTTCTGTGTAATGTGGGGCCTGGATGGCTGAGTGGTTGGTGTCTGTACAAACATTTTCTGTGTAATGTGGGGCCTGGGTGGCTGAGTTGTTGGTGTCTGTACAAACATTTTCTGTGTAATGTGGGGCCTGGATGGCTGAGTGGTTGATGTCTGTACAAACATTTTCTGTGTAATGTGAGGCCTGAATGCCTGAGTGGTTGGTGTCTGTACATGTACAAACATTTTCTGTGTAAGTTGGTGTCTGTACAAACATTTTCTGTGTAATGTGGGGCCTGGGTGGCTGAGTGGTTGATGTCTGTACAAACATTTTCTGTGTAATGTGGGACCTGGGTGGCTGGTGTCTGTACAAACATTTTCTGTGTAATGTGGGGCCTGGGTGGCTGAGTGGTTGATGTCTGTACAAACTTGTTCTGTGTAATGTGGGGCCTGCGTGGCTGAGTGGTTGATGTCTGTACAAACATTTTCTGTGTAATGTGGGGCCTGGGTGGCTGAGTGGTTGGTGTCTGTACAAACATTTTCTGTGTAATGTGGGGCCTGGGTGGCTGGTGTCTGTACAAACATTTTCTGTGTAATGTGGGGCCTGGATGCCTGAGTGGTTGGTGTCTGTACAAACATTTTCTGTGTAATGTGGGGCCTGGATGCCTGAGTGGTTGGTGTCTCTACAAACATCTTCTGTGTAATGTGGGGCCTGGGTGGCTGAGTGGTTGGTGTCTGTACAAACATTTTCTGTGTAATGTGGGACCTGGATGGCTGAGTGGTTGGTGTCTATACAAACATTTTCTGTGTAATGTGGGGCCTGGATGGCTGAGTGGTTGGTGTCTGTACATGTACAAACATTTTCTGTGTAAGTTGGTGTCTGTACAAACTTTTCTGTGTAATGTGGGGCCTGGATGCCTGAGTGGTTGGTGTCTGTACAAACATTTTCTGTGTAATGTGGGGCCTGGATGGCTGAGTGGTTGGTGTCTGTACAAACATTTTCTGTGTAATGTGGGGCCTGGGTGGCTGAGTGGTTGGTGTCTGTATAAACATTTTCTGTGTAATGTGGGGCCTGGATGGCTGAGTGGTTGATGTCTGTACAAACATTTTCTGTGTAATGTGAGGCCTGAATGCCTGAGTGGTTGGTGTCTGTACATGTACAAACATTTTCTGTGTAAGTTGGTGTCTGTACAAACATTTTCTGTGTAATGTGGGGCCTGGATGCCTGAGTGGTTGGTGTCTGTACAAACATTTTCTGTGTAATGTGGGGCCTGGATGGCTGAGTGGTTGGTGTCTGTACAAACATTTTCTGTGTAATGTGGGGCCTGGGTGGCAGAGTGGTTGGTGTCTGTACAAACATTTTCTGTGTAATGTGGGGCCTTGATGGCTGAGTGGTTGATGTCTGTACAAACATGTTCTGTGTAATGTGGGGCCTGGGTGGCTGAGTAGTTGATGTCTGTACAAACATTTTCTGTGTAATGTGGGGCCTGGATGGCTGAGTGGTTGGTGTCTGTACAAACATTTTCTGTGTAATGTGGGGCCTGGATGCCTGAGTGGTTGGTGTCTGTACAAACATGTTCTGTGTAATGTGGGGCCTGGGTGGCTGAGTGGTTGATGTCTGTACAAACATTTTCTGTGTAATGTGGGACCTGGGTGGCTGGTGTCTGTACAAACATTTTCTGTGTAATGTGGGGCCTGGGTGGCTGAGTGGTTGATGTCTGTACAAACTTGTTCTGTGTAATGTGGGGCCTGCGTGGCTGAGTGGTTGATGTCTGTACAAACATTTTCTGTGTAATGTGGGGCCTGGGTGGCTGAGTGGTTGGTGTCTGTACAAACATTTTCTGTGTAATGTGGGGCCTGGGTGGCTGGTGTCTGTACAAACATTTTCTGTGTAATGTGGGGCCTGGATGCCTGAGTGGTTGGTGTCTGTACAAACATTTTCTGTGTAATGTGGGGCCTGGATGCCTGAGTGGTTGGTGTCTCTACAAACATTTTCTGTGTAATGTGGGGCCTGGGTGGCTGAGTGGTTGGTGTCTGTACAAACATTTTCTGTGTAATGTGGGACCTGGATGGCTGAGTGGTTGGTGTCTATACAAACATTTTCTGTGTAATGTGGGGCCTGGATGGCTGAGTGGTTGGTGTCTGTACAAACATTTTCTGTGTAATGTGGGGCCTGGATGGCTGAGTGGTTGGTGTCTGTACAAACATTTTTTGTGTAATGTGGGGCCTGGATGGCTGAGTGGTTGGTGTCTGTACAAATATTTTCTGTGTAATGTGGGGCCTGGATGGCTGAGTGGTTGATATCTGTACAAACATTTTCTGTGTAATGTGGGGCCTGGATGCCTGAGTGGTTGGTGTCTGTACATGTACAATCATTTTCTGTGTAAGTTGGTGTCTGTACAAACATTTTCTGTGTAATGTGGGGCCTGGATGCCTGAGTGGTTGGTGTCTGTACAAACATTGTCTGTGTAATGTGGGGCCAGGATGCCTGAGTGGTTGGTGTCTGTACAAACATTTTCTGTGTAATGTGGGGCCTGGATGCCTGAGTGGTTGGTGTCTGTACAAACATTTTCTGTGTAATGTGGGGTCTGGATGCCTGAGTGGTTGGTGTCTGTACAAACATTTTCTGTGTAATGGGGGGCCTTGATGGCTGAGTGGTTGATGTCTGTACAAACATGTTCTGTGTAATGTGGGGCCTGGATGGCTGAGTGGTTGGTGTCTGTACAAACATTTTCTGTGTAATGTGGGGCCTGGGTGGCTGAGTTGTTGGTGTCTGTACAAACATTTTCTGTGTAATGTGGGGCCTGGATGGCTGAGTGGTTGATGTCTGTACAAACATTTTCTGTGTAATGTGAGGCCTGAATGCCTGAGTGGTTGGTGTCTGTACATGTACAAACATTTTCTGTGTAAGTTGGTGTCTGTACAAACATTTTCTGTGTAATGTGGGGCCTGGATGCCTGAGTGGTTGGTGTCTGTACAAACATTTTCTGTGTAATGTGGGGCCTGGATGGCTGAGTGGTTGGTGTCTGTACAAACATTTTCTGTGTAATTTGGGGCCTGGGTGGCAGAGTGGTTGGTGTCTGTAAAAACATTTTCTGTGTAATGTGGGGCCTTGAAGGCTGAGTGGTTGATGTCTGTACAAACATGTTCTGTGTAATGTGGGGCCTGGATGCCTGAGTGGTTGGTGTCTGTACATGTACAAACATTTTCTGTGTAAGTTGGTGTCTCTACAAACATTTTCTGTGTAATGTGAGGCCTGGATGCCTGAGTGGTTGGTGTCTGTACATGTACAAACATTTTATGTGTAAGTTGGTGTCTGTACAAACATTTTCTGTGTAATGTGGGGCCTGGATGCCTGAGTGGTTGGTGTCTGTACAAACATTGTCTGTGTAATGTGGGGCCTGGATGCCTGAGTGGTTGGTGTCTGTACAAACATTTTCTGTGTAATGTGGGGCCTGGATGGCTGAGTGGTTGGTGTCTGTTCAAACATTTTCTGTGTAATGTGGGGCCTGGGTGTGTGGTGTCTGTACAAACATTTTCTGTGTAATGTGGGGCCTGGATGGCTGAGTGGTTGGTGTCTGTACAAACATTTTCTGTGTAATGTGAGGCCTGGATGCCTGAGTGGTTGGTGTCTGTACCAACATTGTCTGTGTAATGTGGGGCCTGGATGCCTGAGTGGTTGGTGTCTGTACATGTACAATCATTTTCTGTGTAAGTTGGTGTCTTTACAAACATTTTCTGTGTAATGTGAGGCCTGGATGCCTGAGTGGTTGGTGTCTGTACATGTACAATCATTTTCTGTGTAAGTTGGTGTCTGTACAAACATTTTCTGTGTAATATGGGGCCTGGATGCCTGAGTGGTTGGTGTCTGTACAAACATTGTCTGTGTAATGTGGGGCCAGGATGCCTGAGTGGTTGGTGTATGTACAAACATTTTCTGTGTAATGTGGGGCCTGGATGCCTGAGTGGTTGGTGTCTGTACAAACATTTTCTGTGTAATGTGGGGTCTGGATGCCTGAGTGGTTGGTGTCTGTACAAACATTTTCTGTGTAATGGGGGGCCTGGGTGGCTGAGTGGTTGGTGTCTGTACAAACATTTTCTGTGTAATGTGGGGCCTTGATGGCTGAGTGGTTGATGTCTGTACAAACATGTTCTGTGTAATGTGGGGCCTGGATGGCTGAGTGGTTGGTGTCTGTACAAACATTTTCTGTGTAATGTGGGGCCTGGGTGGCTGAGTGGTTGGTGTCTGTACAAACATTTTCTGTGTAATGTGGGGCCTGGATGGCTGAGTGGTTGATGTCTGTACAAACATTTTCTGTGTAATGTGAGGCCTGAATGCCTGAGTGGTTGGTGTCTGTACATGTACAAACATTTTCTGTGTAAGTTGGTGTCTGTACAAACATTTTCTGTGTAATGTGGGGCCTGGATGCCTGAGTGGTTGGTGTCTGTACAAACATTTTCTGTGTAATGTGGGACCTGGATGGCTGAGTGGTTGGTGTCTGTACAAACATTTTCTGTGTAATGTGGGGCCTGGGTGGCAGAGTGGTTGGCGTCTGTACAAACATTTTCTGTGTAATGTGGGGCCTTGATGGCTGAGTGGTTGATGTCTGTACAAACATGTTCTGTGTAATGTGGGGCCTGGGTGGCTGAGTAGTTGATGTCTGTACAAACATTTTCTGTGTAATGGGGGGCCTGGATGGCTGAGTGGTTGGTGTCTGTACAAACATTTTCTGTGTAATGTGGGGCCTGGATGCCTGAGTGGTTGGTGTCTGTACAAACATGTTCTGTGTAATGTGGGGCCTGGGTGGCTGAGTGGTTGATGTCTGTACAAACATTTTCTGTGTAATGTGGGGCCTGGGTGGCTGAGTGGTTGGTGTCTGTACAAACATTTTCTGTGTAATGTGGGGCCTGGGTGGCTGGTGTCTGTACAAACATTTTCTGTGTAATGTGGGGCCTGGATGCCTGAGTGGTTGGTGTCTGTACAAACATTTTCTGTGTAATGTGGGGCCTGGATGCCTGAGTGGTTGGTGTCTCTACAAACATTTTCTGTGTAATGTGGGGCCTGGGTGGCTGAGTGGTTGGTGTCTGTACAAACATTTTCTGTGTAATGTGGGACCTGGATGGCTGAGTGGTTTGTGTCTATACAAACATTTTCTGTGTAATGTGGGGCCTGGATGGCTGAGTGGTTGATGTCTGTACAAACATTTTCTGTGTAATGTGGGGCCTGGATGGCTGAGTGGTTGGTGTCTGTACAAACATTTTCTGTGTAATGTGGGGCCTGGGTGGCTGAGTGGTTGGTGTCTGCACAAACATTTTCTGTGTAATGTGGGGCCTGGATGGCTGAGTGGTTGATGTCTGTACAAACATTTTCTGTGTAATGTGAGGCATGAATGCCTGAGTGGTTGGTGTCTGTACATGTACAAACATTTTCTGTGTAAGTTGGTGTCTGTACAAACATTTTCTGTGTAATGTGGGGCCTGGATGCCTGAGTGGTTGGTGTCTGTACAAACATTTTCTGTGTAATGGGGGGCCTGGATGGCTGAGTGGTTGGTGTCTGTACAAACATTTTCTGTGTAATGTGGGGCCTGGGTGGCAGAGTGGTTGGTGTCTGTACAAACATTTTCTGTGTAATGTGGGGCCTTGATGGCTGAGTGGTTGGTTTCTGTACAAACATTTTCTGTGTAATGTGGGGTCTGGGTGGCTGAGTAGTTGATGTCTGTACAAACATTTTCTGTGTAATGTGGGGCCTGGATGGCTGAGTGGTTGGTGTCTGTACAAACATTTTCTGTGTAATGTGGGGCCTGGGTGGCTGAGTGGTTGATGTCTGTACAAACATTTTCTGTGTAATGTGGGACCTGGTTGGCTGGTGTCTGTACAAACATTTTCTGTGTAATGTGGGGCCTGGGTGGCTGAGTGGTTGATGTCTGTACAAACTTGTTCTGTGTAATGTGGGCCCTGCGTGGCTGAGTGGTTGATGTCTGTACAAACATTTTCTGTGTAATATGGGGCCTGGGTGGCTGAGTGGTTGGTGTCTGTACAAACATTTTCTGTGTAATGTGGGGCCTGGGTGGCTGGTGTCTGTACAAACATTTTCTGTGTAATGTGGGGCCTGGATGCCTGAGTGGTTGGTGTCGGTACAAACATTTTCTGTGTAATGTGGGGCCTGGATGCCTGAGTGGTTGGTGTCTCTACAAACATTTTCTGTGTAATGTGAGGCCTGGGTGGCTGAGTGGTTGGTGTCTGTACAAACATTTTCTGTGTAATGTGGGACCTGGATGGCTGAGTGGTTGGTGTCTGTACAAACATTTTCTGTGTAATGTGGGGCCTGGATGGCTGAGTGGTTGATGTCTGTACAAACATTTTCTGTGTAATGTGGGGCCTGGATGGCTGAGTGGTTGGTGTCTGTACAAATATTTTCTGTGTAATGTGGGGCCTGGATGGCTGAGTGGTTGATATCTGTACAAACATTTTCTGTGTAATGTGGGGCCTGGATGCCTGAGTGGTTGGTGTCTGTACATGTACAATCATTTTCTGTGTAAGTTGGTGTCTGTACAAACATTTTCTGTGTAATGTGGGGCCTGGATGCCTGAGTGGTTGGTGTCTGTACAAACATTGTCTGTGTAATGTGGGGCCAGGATGCCTGAGTGGTTGGTGTCTGTACAAACATTTTCTGTGTAATGTGGGGCCTGGATGCCTGAGTGGTTGGTGTCTGTACAAACATTTTCTGTGTAATGTGGGGTCTGGATGCCTGAGTGGTTGGTGTCTGTACAAACATTTTCTGTGTAATGGGGGGCCTTGATGGCTGAGTGGTTGATGTCTGTACAAACATGTTCTGTGTAATGTGGGGCCTGGATGGCTGAGTGGTTGGTGTCTGTACAAACATTTTCTGTGTAATGTGGGGCCTGGGTGGCTGAGTTGTTGGTGTCTGTACAAACATTTTCTGTGTAATGTGGGGCCTGGATGGCTGAGTGGTTGATGTCTGTACAAACATTTTCTGTGTAATGTGAGGCCTGAATGCCTGAGTGGTTGGTGTCTGTACATGTACAAACATTTTCTGTGTAAGTTGGTGTCTGTACAAACATTTTCTGTGTAATGTGGGGCCTGGATGCCTGAGTGGTTGGTGTCTGTACAAACATTTTCTGTGTAATGTGGGGCCTGGATGGCTGAGTGGTTGGTGTCTGTACAAACATTTTCTGTGTAATTTGGGGCCTGGGTGGCAGAGTGGTTGGTGTCTGTAAAAACATTTTCTGTGTAATGTGGGGCCTTGAAGGCTGAGTGGTTGATGTCTGTACAAACATGTTCTGTGTAATGTGGGGCCTGGATGCCTGAGTGGTTGGTGTCTGTACATGTACAAACATTTTCTGTGTAAGTTGGTGTCTCTACAAACATTTTCTGTGTAATGTGAGGCCTGGATGCCTGAGTGGTTGGTGTCTGTACATGTACAAACATTTTATGTGTAAGTTGGTGTCTGTACAAACATTTTCTGTGTAATGTGGGGCCTGGATGCCTGAGTGGTTGGTGTCTGTACAAACATTGTCTGTGTAATGTGGGGCCTGGATGCCTGAGTGGTTGGTGTCTGTACAAACATTTTCTGTGTAATGTGGGGCCTGGATGGCTGAGTGGTTGGTGTCTGTTCAAACATTTTCTGTGTAATGTGGGGCCTGGGTGTGTGGTGTCTGTACAAACATTTTCTGTGTAATGTGGGGCCTGGATGGCTGAGTGGTTGGTGTCTGTACAAACATTTTCTGTGTAATGTGAGGCCTGGATGCCTGAGTGGTTGGTGTCTGTACCAACATTGTCTGTGTAATGTGGGGCCTGGATGCCTGAGTGGTTGGTGTCTGTACATGTACAATCATTTTCTGTGTAAGTTGGTGTCTTTACAAACATTTTCTGTGTAATGTGAGGCCTGGATGCCTGAGTGGTTGGTGTCTGTACATGTACAATCATTTTCTGTGTAAGTTGGTGTCTGTACAAACATTTTCTGTGTAATATGGGGCCTGGATGCCTGAGTGGTTGGTGTCTGTACAAACATTGTCTGTGTAATGTGGGGCCAGGATGCCTGAGTGGTTGGTGTATGTACAAACATTTTCTGTGTAATGTGGGGCCTGGATGCCTGAGTGGTTGGTGTCTGTACAAACATTTTCTGTGTAATGTGGGGTCTGGATGCCTGAGTGGTTGGTGTCTGTACAAACATTTTCTGTGTAATGGGGGGCCTGGGTGGCTGAGTGGTTGGTGTCTGTACAAACATTTTCTGTGTAATGTGGGGCCTTGATGGCTGAGTGGTTGATGTCTGTACAAACATGTTCTGTGTAATGTGGGGCCTGGATGGCTGAGTGGTTGGTGTCTGTACAAACATTTTCTGTGTAATGTGGGGCCTGGGTGGCTGAGTGGTTGGTGTCTGTACAAACATTTTCTGTGTAATGTGGGGCCTGGATGGCTGAGTGGTTGATGTCTGTACAAACATTTTCTGTGTAATGTGAGGCCTGAATGCCTGAGTGGTTGGTGTCTGTACATGTACAAACATTTTCTGTGTAAGTTGGTGTCTGTACAAACATTTTCTGTGTAATGTGGGGCCTGGATGCCTGAGTGGTTGGTGTCTGTACAAACATTTTCTGTGTAATGTGGGACCTGGATGGCTGAGTGGTTGGTGTCTGTACAAACATTTTCTGTGTAATGTGGGGCCTGGGTGGCAGAGTGGTTGGCGTCTGTACAAACATTTTCTGTGTAATGTGGGGCCTTGATGGCTGAGTGGTTGATGTCTGTACAAACATGTTCTGTGTAATGTGGGGCCTGGGTGGCTGAGTAGTTGATGTCTGTACAAACATTTTCTGTGTAATGGGGGGCCTGGATGGCTGAGTGGTTGGTGTCTGTACAAACATTTTCTGTGTAATGTGGGGCCTGGATGCCTGAGTGGTTGGTGTCTGTACAAACATGTTCTGTGTAATGTGGGGCCTGGGTGGCTGAGTGGTTGATGTCTGTACAAACATTTTCTGTGTAATGTGGGGCCTGGGTGGCTGAGTGGTTGGTGTCTGTACAAACATTTTCTGTGTAATGTGGGGCCTGGGTGGCTGGTGTCTGTACAAACATTTTCTGTGTAATGTGGGGCCTGGATGCCTGAGTGGTTGGTGTCTGTACAAACATTTTCTGTGTAATGTGGGGCCTGGATGCCTGAGTGGTTGGTGTCTCTACAAACATTTTCTGTGTAATGTGGGGCCTGGGTGGCTGAGTGGTTGGTGTCTGTACAAACATTTTCTGTGTAATGTGGGACCTGGATGGCTGAGTGGTTTGTGTCTATACAAACATTTTCTGTGTAATGTGGGGCCTGGATGGCTGAGTGGTTGATGTCTGTACAAACATTTTCTGTGTAATGTGGGGCCTGGATGGCTGAGTGGTTGGTGTCTGTACAAACATTTTCTGTGTAATGTGGGGCCTGGGTGGCTGAGTGGTTGGTGTCTGCACAAACATTTTCTGTGTAATGTGGGGCCTGGATGGCTGAGTGGTTGATGTCTGTACAAACATTTTCTGTGTAATGTGAGGCATGAATGCCTGAGTGGTTGGTGTCTGTACATGTACAAACATTTTCTGTGTAAGTTGGTGTCTGTACAAACATTTTCTGTGTAATGTGGGGCCTGGATGCCTGAGTGGTTGGTGTCTGTACAAAATTTTCTGTGTAATGGGGGGCCTGGATGGCTGAGTGGTTGGTGTCTGTACAAACATTTTCTGTGTAATGTGGGGCCTGGGTGGCAGAGTGGTTGGTGTCTGTACAAACATTTTCTGTGTAATGTGGGGCCTTGATGGCTGAGTGGTTGGTTTCTGTACAAACATTTTCTGTGTAATGTGGGGTCTGGGTGGCTGAGTAGTTGATGTCTGTACAAACATTTTCTGTGTAATGTGGGGCCTGGATGGCTGAGTGGTTGGTGTCTGTACAAACATTTTCTGTGTAATGTGGGGCCTGGGTGGCTGAGTGGTTGATGTCTGTACAAACATTTTCTGTGTAATGTGGGACCTGGTTGGCTGGTGTCTGTACAAACATTTTCTGTGTAATGTGGGGCCTGGGTGGCTGAGTGGTTGATGTCTGTACAAACTTGTTCTGTGTAATGTGGGCCCTGCGTGGCTGAGTGGTTGATGTCTGTACAAACATTTTCTGTGTAATATGGGGCCTGGGTGGCTGAGTGGTTGGTGTCTGTACAAACATTTTCTGTGTAATGTGGGGCCTGGGTGGCTGGTGTCTGTACAAACATTTTCTGTGTAATGTGGGGCCTGGATGCCTGAGTGGTTGGTGTCGGTACAAACATTTTCTGTGTAATGTGGGGCCTGGATGCCTGAGTGGTTGGTGTCTCTACAAACATTTTCTGTGTAATGTGGGGCCTGGATGGCTGAGTGGTTGATGTCTGTACAAACATTTTCTGTGTAATGTGGGGCCTGGATGGCTGAGTGGTTGGTGTCTGTACAAACATTTTCTGTGTAATGGGGGGCCTGGATGGCTGAGTGGTTGGTGTCTGTACAAACATTTTCTGTGTAATGTGGGGCCTGGATGGCTGAGTGGTTGGTGTCTGTACAAACATTTTCTGTGTAATGTGGGGGCTGGATGGCTGAGTGGTTGATGTCTGTACAAACATTTTCTGTGTAATGTGGGGCCTGGATGGCTGAGTGGTTGATGTCTGTACAAACTTGTTCTGTGTAATGTGGGCCCTGCGTGGCTGAGTGGTTGATGTCTGTACAAACATTTTCTGTGTAATATGGGGCCTGGATGGCTGAGTGGTTGGTGTCTGTACAAACATTTTCTGTGTAATGTGGGGCCTGGGTGGCTGGAGTCTGTACAAACATTTTCTGTGTAATGTGGGGCCTGGATGCCTGAGTGGTTGGTGTCTGTACAAACATTTTCTGTGTAATGTGGGGCCTGGATGCCTGAGTGGTTGGTGTCTCTACAAACATTTTCTGTGTAATGTGGGGCCTGGGTGGCTGAGTGGTTGGTGTCTGTACAAACATTTTCTGTGTAATGTGGGACCTGGATGGCTGAGTGGTTGGTGTCTGTACAAACATTTTCTGTGTAATGTGGGGCCTGGATGGCTGAGTGGTTGGTGTCTGTACAAACATTTTCTGTGTAATGTAGGGCCTGGATGGCTGAGTGGTTGGTGTCTGTACAAACTTGTTCTGTGTAATGTGGGCCCTGCGTGGCTGAGTGGTTGATGTCTGTACAAACATTTTCTGTGTAATATGGGGCCTGGGTGGCTGAGTGGTTGGTGTCTGTACAAACATTTTCTGTGTAATGTGGGGCCTGGGTGGCTGGTGTCTGTACAAACATTTTCTGTGTAATGTGGGGCCTGGATGCCTGAGTGGTTGGTGTCTGTACAAACATTTTCTGTGTAATGTGGGGCCTGGATGCCTGAGTGGTTGGTGTCTCTACAAACATTTTCTGTGTAATGTGGGGCCTGGGTGGCTGAGTGGTTGGTGTCTGTACAAACATTTTCTGTGTAATGTGGGACCTGGATGGCTGAGTGGTTGGTGTCTGTACAAACATTTTCTGTGCAATGTGGGGCCTGGATGGCTGAGTGGTTGGTGTCTGTACAAACATTTTCTGTGTAATGGGGGGCCTGGATGGCTGAGTTGTTGGTGTCTGTACAAACATTTTCTGTGTAATGTGGGGCCTGGATGGCTGAGTGGTTGGTGTCTGTACAAACATTTTCTGTGTAATGTGGGGCCTGGATGGCTGAGTGGTTGATGTCTGTACAAACATTTTCTGTGTAATGTGGGGCCTGGATGGCTGAGTGGTTGGTGTCTGTACAAACATGCTCTGTGTAATGTGGGGCCTGGATGGCTGAGAGGTTGATGTCTGTACAAACATTTTCTGTGTAATGTGGGGCCTGGGTGCCTGAGTGGTTGGTGTCTGTACAAACATTTTCTGTGTAATGTGGGGCCTGGATGGCTGAGTGGTTGGTGTCTGTACAAACATTTTCTGTGTAATGTGGGGCCTGGGTGGCTGGTGTCTGTACAAACATTTTCTGTGTAATGTGGGGCCTGGATGGCTGAGTGGTTGGTGTCTGTACAAACATTTTCTGTGTAATGTGGGGCCTGGGTGTTTGGTGTCTGCACAAACATGTTCTGTGTAATGTGGGGCCTGGATGGCTGAGTGGTTGCTGTCTGTACAAACATTTTCTGTGTAATGTGGGGCCTGGGTGGATGGTGTCTGTACAAACATTTTCTGTGTAATGTGGGGCCTGGGTGCCTGAGTGGTTGGTGTCTGTACAAACATTTTCTGTGTAATGTGGGGCCTTGATGGCTGAGTGGTTGATGTCTGTACAAACATGTTCTGTGTAATGTGGGGCCTGGATAGCTGAGTGGTTGGTGTCTGTACAAACATTTTCTGTGTAATGTGGGGCCTGGGTGGCTGAGTGGTTTGTGTCTGTACAAACATTTTCTGTGTAATGTGGGGCCTGGATGGCTGAGTGTTTGATGTCTGTACAAACATTTTCTGTGTAATGTGAGGCCTGAATGCCTGAGTGGTTGGTGTCTGTACATGTACAAACATTTTCTGTGTAAGTTGGTGTCTGTACAAACATTTTCTGTGTAATGTGGGGCCTGGATGCCTGAGTGGTTGGTGTCTGTACAAACATTTTCTGTGTAATGTGGGGCCTGGATGGCTGAGTGGTTGGTGTCTGTACAAACATTTTCTGTGTAATGTGGGGCCTGGGTGGCAGAGTGGTTGGTGTCTGTACAAACATTTTCTGTGTAATGTGGGGCCTTGATGGCTGAGTGGTTGATGTCTGTACAAACATGTTCTGTGTAATGTGGGGCCTGGGTGGCTGAGTGGTTGGTGTCTGTACAAACATTTTCTGTGTAATGTGGGGCCTGGATGCCTGAGTGGTTGGTGTCTGTACAAACATGTTCTGTGTAATGTGGGGCCTGGGTGGCTGAGTGGTTGATGTCTGTACAAACATTTTCTGTGTAATGTGGGACCTGGATGGCTGAGTGGTTGGTGTCTGTACAAACATTTTCTGTGTAATGTGGGGCCTGGGTGGCTGAGTGGTTGGTGTCTGTACAAACATTTTCTGTGTAATGTGGGGCCTGGATGGCTGAGTGGTTGATGTCTGTACAAACATTTTCTGTGTAATGTGAGGCCTGAATGCCTGAGTGGTTGGTGTCTGTACATGTACAAACATTTTCTGTGTAAGTTGGTGTCTGTACAAACATTTTCTGTGTAATGTGGGGCCTGGATGCCTGAGTGGTTGGTGTCTGTACAAACATTTTCTGTGTAATGTGGGACCTGGATGGCTGAGTGGTTGGTGTCTGTACAAACATTTTCTGTGTAATGTGGGGCCTGGGTGGCAGAGTGGTTGGTGTCTGTACAAACATTTTCTGTGTAATGTGGGGCCTTGATGGCTGAGTGGTTGATGTCTGTACAAACATGTTCTGTGTAATGTGGGGCCTGGGTGGCTGAGTAGTTGATGTCTGTACAAACATTTTCTGTGTAATGGGGGGCCTGGATGGCTGAGTGGTTGGTGTCTGTACAAACATTTTCTGTGTAATGTGGGGCCTGGATGCCTGAGTGGTTGGTGTCTGTACAAACATGTTCTGTGTAATGTGGGGCCTGGGTGGCTGAGTGGTTGATGTCTGTACAAACATTTTCTGTGTAATGTGGGGCCTGGGTGGCTGAGTGGTTGGTGTCTGTACAAACATTTTCTGTGTAATGTGGGGCCTGGGTGGCTGGTGTCTGTACAAACATTTTCTGTGTAATGTGGGGCCTGGATGCCTGAGTGGTTGGTGTCTGTACAAACATTTTCTGTGTAATGTGGGGCCTGGATGCCTGAGTGGTTGGTGTCTCTACAAACATTTTCTGTGTAATGTGGGGCCTGGGTGGCTGAGTGGTTGGTGTCTGTACAAACATTTTCTGTGTAATGTGGGACCTGGATGGCTGAGTGGTTTGTGTCTATACAAACATTTTCTGTGTAATGTGGGGCCTGGATGGCTGAGTGGTTGATGTCTGTACAAACATTTTCTGTGTAATGTGGGGCCTGGGTGGCTGAGTGGTTGGTGTCTGTACAAACATTTTCTGTGTAATGTGGGACCTGGATGGCTGAGTGGTTTGTGTCTATACAAACATTTTCTGTGTAATGTGGGGCCTGGATGGCTGAGTGGTTGGTGTCTGTACAAACATTTTCTGTGTAATGTGGGGCCTGGGTGGCTGAGTGGTTGGTGTCTGCACAAACATTTTCTGTGTAATGTGGGGCCTGGATGGCTGAGTGGTTGATGTCTGTACAAACATTTTCTGTGTAATGTGAGGCATGAATGCCTGAGTGGTTGGTGTCTGTACATGTACAAACATTTTCTGTGTAAGTTGGTGTCTGTACAAACATTTTCTGTGTAATGTGGGGCCTGGATGCCTGAGTGGTTGGTGTCTGTACAAACATTTTCTGTGTAATGGGGGGCCTGGATGGCTGAGTGGTTGGTGTCTGTACAAACATTTTCTGTGTAATGTGGGGCCTGGGTGGCAGAGTGGTTGGTGTCTGTACAAACATTTTCTGTGTAATGTGGGGCCTTGATGGCTGAGTGGTTGGTTTCTGTACAAACATTTTCTGTGTAATGTGGGGTCTGGGTGGCTGAGTAGTTGATGTCTGTACAAACATTTTCTGTGTAATGTGGGGCCTGGATGGCTGAGTGGTTGGTGTCTGTACAAACATTTTCTGTGTAATGTGGGGCCTGGGTGGCTGAGTGGTTGATGTCTGTACAAACATTTTCTGTGTAATGTGGGACCTGGTTGGCTGGTGTCTGTACAAACATTTTCTGTGTAATGTGGGGCCTGGGTGGCTGAGTGGTTGATGTCTGTACAAACTTGTTCTGTGTAATGTGGGCCCTGCGTGGCTGAGTGGTTGATGTCTGTACAAACATTTTCTGTGTAATATGGGGCCTGGGTGGCTGAGTGGTTGGTGTCTGTACAAACATTTTCTGTGTAATGTGGGGCCTGGGTGGCTGGTGTCTGTACAAACATTTTCTGTGTAATGTGGGGCCTGGATGCCTGAGTGGTTGGTGTCTGTACAAACATTTTCTGTGTAATGTGGGGCCTGGATGCCTGAGTGGTTGGTGTCTCTACAAACATTTTCTGTGTAATGTGAGGCCTGGGTGGCTGAGTGGTTGGTGTCTGTACAAACATTTTCTGTGTAATGTGGGACCTGGATGGCTGAGTGGTTGGTGTCTGTACAAACATTTTCTGTGTAATGTGGGGCCTGGATGGCTGAGTGGTTGATGTCTGTACAAACATTTTCTGTGTAATGTGGGGCCTGGATGGCTGAGTGGTTGGTGTCTGTACAAACATTTTCTGTGTAATGGGGGGCCTGGATGGCTGAGTGGTTGGTGTCTGTACAAACATTTTCTGTGTAATGTGGGGCCTGGATGGCTGAGTGGTTGGTGTCTGTACAAACATTTTCTGTGTAATGTGGGGGCTGGATGGCTGAGTGGTTGATGTCTGTACAAACATTTTCTGTGTAATGTGGGGCCTGGATGGCTGAGTGGTTGATGTCTGTACAAACTTGTTCTGTGTAATGTGGGCCCTGCGTGGCTGAGTGGTTGATGTCTGTACAAACATTTTCTGTGTAATATGGGGCCTGGATGGCTGAGTGGTTGGTGTCTGTACAAACATTTTCTGTGTAATGTGGGGCCTGGGTGGCTGGAGTCTGTACAAACATTTTCTGTGTAATGTGGGGCCTGGATGCCTGAGTGGTTGGTGTCTGTACAAACATTTTCTGTGTAATGTGGGGCCTGGATGCCTGAGTGGTTGGTGTCTCTACAAACATTTTCTGTGTAATGTGGGGCCTGGGTGGCTGAGTGGTTGGTGTCTGTACAAACATTTTCTGTGTAATGTGGGACCTGGATGGCTGAGTGGTTGGTGTCTGTACAAACATTTTCTGTGTAATGTGGGGCCTGGATGGCTGAGTGGTTGGTGTCTGTACAAACATTTTCTGTGTAATGTAGGGCCTGGATGGCTGAGTGGTTGGTGTCTGTACAAACTTGTTCTGTGTAATGTGGGCCCTGCGTGGCTGAGTGGTTGATGTCTGTACAAACATTTTCTGTGTAATATGGGGCCTGGGTGGCTGAGTGGTTGGTGTCTGTACAAACATTTTCTGTGTAATGTGGGGCCTGGGTGGCTGGTGTCTGTACAAACATTTTCTGTGTAATGTGGGGCCTGGATGCCTGAGTGGTTGGTGTCTGTACAAACATTTTCTGTGTAATGTGGGGCCTGGATGCCTGAGTGGTTGGTGTCTCTACAAACATTTTCTGTGTAATGTGGGGCCTGGGTGGCTGAGTGGTTGGTGTCTGTACAAACATTTTCTGTGTAATGTGGGACCTGGATGGCTGAGTGGTTGGTGTCTGTACAAACATTTTCTGTGCAATGTGGGGCCTGGATGGCTGAGTGGTTGGTGTCTGTACAAACATTTTCTGTGTAATGGGGGGCCTGGATGGCTGAGTGGTTGGTGTCTGTACAAACATTTTCTGTGTAATGTGGGGCCTGGATGGCTGAGTGGTTGGTGTCTGTACAAACATTTTCTGTGTAATGTGGGGCCTGGATGGCTGAGTGGTTGATGTCTGTACAAACATTTTCTGTGTAATGTGGGGCCTGGATGGCTGAGTGGTTGGTGTCTGTACAAACATGCTCTGTGTAATGTGGGGCCTGGATGGCTGAGAGGTTGATGTCTGTACAAACATTTTCTGTGTAATGTGGGGCCTGGGTGCCTGAGTGGTTGGTGTCTGTACAAACATTTTCTGTGTAATGTGGGGCCTGGATGGCTGAGTGGTTGGTGTCTGTACAAACATTTTCTGTGTAATGTGGGGCCTGGGTGGCTGGTGTCTGTACAAACATTTTCTGTGTAATGTGGGGCCTGGATGGCTGAGTGGTTGGTGTCTGTACAAACATTTTCTGTGTAATGTGGGGCCTGGGTGTTTGGTGTCTGCACAAACATGTTCTGTGTAATGTGGGGCCTGGATGGCTGAGTGGTTGCTGTCTGTACAAACATTTTCTGTGTAATGTGGGGCCTGGGTGGATGGTGTCTGTACAAACATTTTCTGTGTAATGTGGGGCCTGGGTGCCTGAGTGGTTGGTGTCTGTACAAGCATTTTCTGTGTAATGTGGGGCCTTGATGGCTGAGTGGTTGATGTCTGTACAAACATGTTCTGTGTAATGTGGGGCCTGGATAGCTGAGTGGTTGGTGTCTGTACAAACATTTTCTGTGTAATGTGGGGCCTGGGTGGCTGAGTGGTTTGTGTCTGTACAAACATTTTCTGTGTAATGTGGGGCCTGGATGGCTGAGTGTTTGATGTCTGTACAAACATTTTCTGTGTAATGTGAGGCCTGAATGCCTGAGTGGTTGGTGTCTGTACATGTACAAACATTTTCTGTGTAAGTTGGTGTCTGTACAAACATTTTCTGTGTAATGTGGGGCCTGGATGCCTGAGTGGTTGGTGTCTGTACAAACATTTTCTGTGTAATGTGGGGCCTGGATGGCTGAGTGGTTGGTGTCTGTACAAACATTTTCTGTGTAATGTGGGGCCTGGGTGGCAGAGTGGTTGGTGTCTGTACAAACATTTTCTGTGTAATGTGGGGCCTTGATGGCTGAGTGGTTGATGTCTGTACAAACATGTTCTGTGTAATGTGGGGCCTGGGTGGCTGAGTGGTTGGTGTCTGTACAAACATTTTCTGTGTAATGTGGGGCCTGGATGCCTGAGTGGTTGGTGTCTGTACAAACATGTTCTGTGTAATGTGGGGCCTGGGTGGCTGAGTGGTTGATGTCTGTACAAACATTTTCTGTGTAATGTGGGACCTGGGTGGCTGGTGTCTGTACAAACATTTTCTGTGTAATGTGGGGCCTGGGTGGCTGAGTGGTTGATGTCTGTACAAACTTGTTCTGTGTAATGTGGGGCCTGCGTGGCTGAGTGGTTGATGTCTGTACAAACATTTTCTGTGTAATGTGGGGCCTGGGTGGCTGAGTGGTTGGTGTCTGTACAAACATTTTCTGTGTAATGTGGGGCCTGGGTGGCTGGTGTCTGTACAAACATTTTCTGTGTAATGTGGGGCCTGGATGCCTGAGTGGTTGGTGTCTGTACAAACATTTTCTGTGTAATGTGGGGCCTGGATGCCTGAGTGGTTGGTGTCTCTACAAACATTTTCTGTGTAATGTGGGGCCTAGGTGGCTGAGTGGTTGGTGTCTGTACAAACATTTTCTGTGTAATGTGGGGCCTGGATGGCTGAGTGGTTGGTGTCTGTTCAAACATTTTCTGTGTAATGTGGGGCCTGGATGGCTGAGTGGTTGGTGTCTGTACAAACATTTTCTGTGTAATGTGGGGCCTGGATGGCTGAGTGGTTGGTGTCTGTACAAACATTTTCTGTGTAATGTGGGGCCTGGATGGCTGAGTGGTTGATGTCTGTACAAACATTTTCTGTGTAATGTGGGGCCTGGATGGCTGAGTGGTTGGTGTCTGTACAAACATGTTCTGTGTAATGTGGGGCCTGGATGGCTGAGAGGTTGATGTCTGTACAAACATTTTCTGTGTAATGTGGGGCCTGGGTGGCTGAGTGGTTGGTGACTGTACAAACATTTTCTGTGTAATGTGGGGCCTGGGTGCCTGAGTGGTTGGTGTCTGTACAAATATTTTCTGTGTAATGTGGGGCCTGGCTGGCTGAGTGGTTGATGTCTGTACAAACATTTTTTGTGTAATGTGGGGCCTGGATGGCTGAGTGGTTGGTGTCTGTACAAACATTTTCTGTGTAATGTGGGGCCTGGGTGGCTGGTGTCTGTACAAACATTTTCTGTGTAATGTGGGGCCTGGATGGCTGAGTGGTTGGTGTCTGTACAAACATTTTCTGTGTAATGTGGGGCCTGCGTGTTTGGTGTCTGCACAAACATGTTCTGTGTAATGTGGGGCCTGGATGGCTGAGTGGTTGGTGTCTGTACAAACATTTTCTGTGTAATTTGGGGCCTGGGTGGATGGTGTCTGTACAAACATTTTCTGTGTAATGTGGGGCCTGGGTGCCTGAGTGGTTGGTGTCTGTACAAGCATTTTCTGTGTAATGTGGGGCCTATATGCCTGTGCAAACATTTTCTGTGTAATGTGGGGCCTGGGTGACTGAGTGGTTGGTGTCTGTACAAACATTTTCTGTGTAATGTGGGGCCTCGGTGACTGAGTGGTTGGTGTCTGTACAAACATTTTCTGTGTAATGTGGGGCCTGGATGGCTGAATGGTTGGTGTCTGTACAAACATTTTCTGTGTAATGTGGGGCCTGGATGCCTGAGTGGTTGGTGTCTGTACAAACATGTTCTGTGTAATGTGGGGCCTGGGTGGTTGGTGTCTGTACATGTACAAACATTTTCTGTGTAAGTTGGTGTCTGTGCAAACATTTTCTGTGTAATGTGGGGGCCTGGATGCCTGAGTGGTTGGTGTCTGTACAAACATTGTCTGTGTAATGTGGGGCCTGGATGCCTGAGTGGTTGGTGTCTGTACAAACATTTTCTGTGTAATGTGGGGCCTGGATGCCTGAGTGGTTGGTGTCTGTACAAACATTTTCTGTGTAATGTGGGGCCTGGATGGCTGAGTGGTTGATGTCTGTACAAACATGTTCTGTGTAATATGGGGCCTTGGTGGCTGGTGTCTGTACAAACATTTTCTGTGTAATGTGGGGCCTGGATGGCTGAGTGGTTGGTGTCTGTATAAACATTTTCTGTGTAATGTGGGGCCTGGGTGGCTGAGTGGTTGGTGTCTGTACAAACATTTTCTGTGTAATGTGGGGCTTGGGTGGCTGAGTGGTTGGTGTCTGTACAAACATGTTCTGTGTAAGTTGGTGTCTGTACACACATTTTCTATGTAATGTGGGGCCTGGGTGGCTGAGTGGTTGATGTCTGTACAAACATTTTCTGTGTAATGTGTGGCCTGGGTGGCTGAGTGGTTTGTGTCTGTACAAACATTTTCTGTGTAATGTGGGGCCTGGGTGGCTGAGTGGTTGGTGTCTGTACAAACATTTTCTGTGTAACGTGGGGCCTGGATGGCTGAGTGGTTGGTGTCTGTACAAACATTTTCTGTGTAATGTGGGGCCTGAATGGCTGAGTGGTTGGTGTCTGTACAAACATTTTCTGTGTAATGTGGGGCCTGGATGGCTGAGTGGTTGGTGTCTGTACAAACATGTTCTGTGTAATGTGGGGCCTGGATGCCTGAGTGGTTGGTGTCTGTACAAATATGTTCTGTGTAATGTTGGGCCTGGATGGCTGAGTGGTTGGTGTCTGTACAAACATGTTCTGTGTAATGTGGGGCCTGGGTGCCTGAGTGGTTGGTGTCTGTACAAACATGTTCTGTGTAATGTGGGGCCTGGATGCCTGAGTGGTTGGTGTCTGTACAAACATGTTCTGTGTAAGTTGGTGTCTGTACAAACATTTTCTGTGTAATGTGGGGCCTGGGTGGCTGAGTGGTTGATGTCTGTACAAACATTTTCTGTGTAATGTGGGGCCTGGGTGGCTGAGTGGTTGGTGTCTGTACAGACATTTTCTGTGTAATGTGGGGCCTGGATGGCTGAGTGGTTGGTGTCTGTACAAACATTTTCTGTGTAATGTGGGGCCTGGATGCATGAGTGGTTGGTGTCTGTACAAATATGTTCTGTGTAATGTGGGGCCTGGATGGCTGAGTGGTTGGTGTCTGTACAAACATGTTCTGTGTAATGTGGGGCCTGGGTGCTTGAGTGGTTGGTGTCTGTACAAAAATGTTCTGTGTAATGTGGGGCCTGGATGCCTGAGTGGTTGGTGTCTGTACAAACATGTTCTGTGTAAGTTGGTGTCTGTACAAACATTGTCTGTGTAATGTGGGGCCTGGATGCCTGAGTGGTTGGTGTCTGTACAAACATTTTCTGTGTAATGTGGGGCCTGAGTGGTTGGTGTCTGTACGAACATTTTCTGTGTAATGTGGGGCCTGAGTGGTTGGTGTCTGTACAAACATTTTCTGTGTAATGGGGGGCCTGGATGCCTGAGTGGTTGGTGTCTGTACAAACATTTTCTGTGTAATGTGGGGCCTGGATGCCTGAGTGGTTGGTGTCTGTACAAACATTTTCTGTGTAATGTGGGGCCTGGATGGCTGAGTGGTTGATGTCTGTACAAACATGTTCTGTGTAATATGGGGCCTTGGTGGCTGGTGTCTGTACAAACATTTTCTGTGTAATGTGGGGCCTGGATGGCTGAGTGGTTGGTGTCTGTATAAACATTTTCTGTGTAATGTGGGGCCTGGGTGGCTGAGTGGTTGGTGTCTGTACAAACATTTTCTGTGTAATGTGGGGCTTGGGTGGCTGAGTGGTTGGTGTCTGTACAAACATGTTCTGTGTAATGTGGGGTCTGGATGCCTGAGTTGTTGGTGTCTGTACACACATGTTCTGTGTAATGTGGGGCCTAGATGGCTGAGTGGTTGGTGTCTGTACAAACATTTTCTGTGTAATGGGGGGCCTGGATGCCTGAGTGATTGGTGTCTGTACAAACATGTTCTGTGTAATGTGGGGCCTTGATGGCTGAGTGGTTGGTGTCTGTACAAACATTTTCTGTGTAATGTGGGGCCTGTGTGGCTGAGTGGTTGGTGTCTGTACAAACATGTTCTGTGTAATGTGGGGCCTGGGTGCCTGAGTGGTTGGTGTCTGTACAAACATTTTCTGTGTAATGTGGGGCTTGGATGGCTGAGTGGTTGGTGTCTGTACAAACATTTTCTGTGTAATGTGGGGCCTGGATGCCTGAGTGGTTGGTGTCTGTACAAACATTTTCTGTGTAATGTGGGGCCTGGATGCCTGAGTGGTTGATGTCTGTACAAACATGTTCTGTGTAAGTTGGTGTCTGTACAAACATTTTCTATGTAATGTGGGGCCTGGGTGGCTGAGTGGTTGATGTCTGTACAAACATTTTCTGTGTAATGTGTGGCCTGGGTGGCTGAGTGGTTGGTGTCTGTACAAACATTTTCTGTGTAAAGTGGGGCCTGGATGGCTGAGTGGTTGGTGTCTGTACAAACATTTTCTGTGTAACGGGGGGCCTGGATGGCTGAGTGGTTGGTGTCTGTACAAACATTTTCTGTGTAATGTGGGGCCTGGGTGGCTGAGTGGTTGTTGTCTGTACAAACATTTTCTGTGTAATGTGGGGCCTGGGTGGCTGAGTGGTTGGTGTCTGTACAAACATGTTCTGTGTAATGTGGGGCCTGGATGCCTGAGTGGTTGGTGTCTGTACAAATATGTTCTGTGTAATGTGGGGCCTGGATGGCTGAGTGGTTGGTGTCTGTACAAACATGTTCTGTGTAATGTGGGGCCTGGGTGCCTGAGTGGTTGGTGTCTGTACAAACATGTTCTGTGTAATGTGGGGCCTGGATGCCTGAGTGGTTGGTGTCTGTACAAACATGTTCTGTGTAAGTTGGTGTCTGAACAAACATTTTCTGTGTAATGTGGGGCCTGGGTGGCTGAGTGGTTGATGTCTGTACAAACATTTTCTGTGTAATGTGGCGCCTGGGTGGCTGAGTGGTTGGTGTCTGTACAGACATTTTCTGTGTAATGTGGGTCCTGGATGGCTGAGTGGTTGGTGTCTGTACAAACATTTTCTGTGTAATGTGGGGCCTGGATGCCTGAGTGGTTGATGTCTGTACAAACATGTTCTGTGTAAGTTGGTGTCTGTACAAACATTTTCTGTGTAATGTGGGGCCTGGATGGCTGAGTGGTTGATGTCTGTACAAACATTTTCTGTGTAATGTGGGGACTTGATGGCTGAGTGGTTGATGTCTGTACAAACATGTTCTGTGTAATGTGGGGCCTGGGTGGCTGAGTGGTTGGTGTCTGTACAAACATTTTCTGTGTAATGTGGGGCCTGGATGGCTGAGTGGTTGGTGTCTGTACAAACATTTTCTGTGTAATGTGGGGCCTGGATGGCTGAGTGGTTGGTGTCTGTACAAACATTTTCTGTGTAATGTAGGGCCTGGATGGCTGAGTGGTTGGTGTCTGTACAAACATTTTCTGTGTAATGTGGGGCCTGGATGGCTGAGTGGTTGGTGTCTGTACAAACATTTTGTGTGTAATGGGGGGCCTGGATGGCTGAGTGGTTGGTGTCTGTACAAACATTTTCTGTGTAATGTGGGGCCTGGATGGCTGAGTGGTTGGTGTCTGTACAAACATTTTCTGTGTAATATGGGGCCTGGATGGCTGAGTGGTTGGTGTCTGTACAAACATGTTCTGTGTAATGTGGGGCCTGGATGCCTGAGTGGTTGGTGTCTGTACAAATATGTTCTGTGTAATGTGGGGCCTGGATGGCTGAGTGGTTGGTGTCTGTACAAACATGTTCTGTGTAATGTGGGGCCTGTGTGGCTGAGTGGTTGGTGTCTGTACAAACATGTTCTGTGTAATGTGGGGCCTGGATGCCTGAGTGGATGGTGTCTGTACAAACATGTTCTGTGTAAGTTGGTGTCTGTACAAACATTTTCTGTGTAATGTGGGGCCTGGGTGGCTGAGTGGTTGATGTCTGTACAAACATTTTCTGTGTAATGTGGGGCCTGGATGGCTGAGTGGTTGGTTTCTGTACAGACATTTTCTGTGTAATGTGGGGCCTGGATGGCTGAGTGGTTGGTGTCTGTACAAACATTTTCTGTGTAATGTGGGGCCTGGATGCCTGAGTGGTTGATGTCTGTACAAACATGTTCTGTGTAAGTTGGTGTCTGTACAAACATTTTCTGTGTAATGTGGGGCCTGGATGGCTGAGTGGTTGATGTCTGTACAAACATTTTCTGTGTAATGTGGGGACTTGATGGCTGAGTGGTTGATGTCTGTACAAACATGTTCTGTGTAATGTGGGGCCTGGGTGGCTGAGTGGTTGGTGTCTGTACAAACATTTTCTGTGTAATGTGGGGCCTGGATGGCTGAGTGGTTGGTGTCTGTACAAACATTTTCTGTGTAATGTGGGGCCTGGATGGCTGAGTGGTTGGTGTCTGTACAAACATTTTCTGTGTAATGTGGGGCCTGGATGGCTGAGTGGTTGGTGTCTGTACAAACATTTTCTGTGTAATGTGGGGCCTGGATGGCTGAGTGGTTGGTCTCTGTACAAACATTTTCTGTGTAATGGGGGGCCTGGATGGCTGTGTGGTTGGTGTCTGTACAAACATTTTCTGTGTAATGTGGGGCCTGGATGGCTGAGTGGTTGGTGTCTGTACAAACATTTTCTGTGTAATATGGGGCCTGGATGGCTGAGTGGTTGGTGTCTGTACAAACATTTTCTGTGTAATGTGGGGCCTGGATGGCTGAGTGGTTGGTGTCTGTACAAACATTTTCTGTGTAATGTGGGGCCTGGATGGCTGAGTGGTTGGTGTCTGTACAAACATTTTCTGTGTAATGTGGAACCTGGGTGGCTGAGTGGTTGGAGTTATTAACTTCTGACCAGAAGACCAGATGCCTACCCACACAAGAATTGGGTTTCACCTATTAGTTTGTGATATATTTTTAATTTACTGGCCAAATCAATTGGTGTTGGTTGTCTTATGTCCATCTTCTCCTCAGAAACCACTGGTCCCGGTGTGATATGGTATTTTGAACCCCATAGTAAATTGAACCTGGGGTCGATTTACATCCATGGTATATTGAACCCCCTTATTGAAAATTGAACCCACCTGTATGGTAAATTGAACCCGCATGGTATTTTGAACCCCCCCATTTCTAATCAAAAGATATGCAAATAGGTCAAAATATCATGTGTAGGGGGGTCGATATTCTATGGGTAGGTGGGTCAAAATACCATGGATAGGGGGGTCGATACACCATGGGTAAGGGGTTCAATATACCAGAGATAGGGGATCAAAATACCATGGGTAGGGGGTTCGATATCCCATGGGTAGGGGGGTCAAAATACCATGGGTAGGGGGGTCGATATACCATGGGTAAGGGGGTCAATATACCATGGATAGGGGGATCAAAATACCATGGATAGGGGGGTCGATATACCATCGGTAGGGGGTCAAAATTTTCCAAAAGAAATTCAAAGTTCAAAAGTTTCACAAAATTAAAAAAAATATATAAAATTTCAAAATTTCAAAATTTTCATCATATTTAAAAATTTTAATATTTAAATAATCTTGAAAAATGATAAAACAATTGTAGCCTATTTGTTGAATATACTGTTGAAAAGTTTGAAAAATTCCTTATTATTTAATAAGCAGTTATTGACTTTTAATTTCAGTCTACTCATGACTATGTGGACCTGGTCAATGATTGATTAACCTCGGCCGTTGGCCTCGGTCAATCATTCATTGACCAGGTCCGAATAGTCATGAGTAGACCACATTAACAGTCAATAATTGTATAGGGTAGGGGGGTTGATATACCATTGGTAGGTGGGTCGATATACCATGGGTAGAGGGGTCGATATACCATGGGTATATCGACCCCCTACCCATGGTATATTTAACCCCATACCCATTGAAAAGACTAAGTAAACAAGTAAACCTTTGTTTATATAGGGAATCTCAGCGAAACCAATTTTAAGAAAAATATCAGATTCATGATATTCAAATTTTGAAATTTTGAAAATGTTCTTAAAATTCTATGAAAATTTTTAATTTTTTAAAAAAAGTTTTTAATCTTATGAAATATGTTAGTTTTGAAATTTTATGAAAATTTTGTTATTTTTTGAAATGTTGAAATTGAAAATTTTTATCTTAATTTTATTTTATCTTTTAAATTCTATAAAATTTTTGAAATTTTGAACTTTTTTGAAAATTTAGATTTTTTGGAAATTTTGAAATTTTATTACCCCCCTACCCATATTTATTAATATATATTGAATCCCCTCCTTACCCATGCTATTTTGACCCCCCTACCCATGGGATATCGACCCCCCTACCCATAGTATATCGACCCCCTATCCATGGTATATTGACCCCCTTAACCATGGTATATCGACCCCCCTACCCATGGTATATTGACCCCCTTACCCATGGTATATTGACCCCCCTACCCATGGTATATCAATCCCCCTAACCATGGTATATCGACCCCCTACCCATGGCATAATGACCCCCTACCCATGGTATATCGACTCCCCTACCCATGGAATATCGACCCCCCTACCTATGGTATATCAAACCCTCTCTTATGGTATTATGAACTCCTCTTTTGGTAGAAATGAGGGGGGGTTCAATTTATCATTAGGGGGTTCAAAATACAATGACAAAAAATTGACCCCGGGGTCAAAATACCATAAGGAAAATTGAACCCGGGGTCAAAATATCATAGGTAAATCGACCCCGGGTTCAATTTACCATGGGGTTCAAAATACCATATGACACCGAGACTCCAATTTAAGCCAAATTTGGGCTGAATCATCCTTATGGTATCTTCTTTCAGAATTAGGTCAAATGATTACAAGAATTATCCAACATGTCTGGTGTTACTATAAATAGAACGAAGGTTCAAATTACAAATAGATCCAATCAAGCCACATTTTACTACCAAATGAGCTGAAATTTAAACAATAGTTACATTTTAGAGAGAAGGATGACATATGTTTCCGGTTTTGCAGACACAAATTGCGTTTTGCTGATTTTTGACGAAAATCTGCAAATTAAGCTGGTTTTGATAAAAAATATAATTTGTAAATCTTCTCTTTTGAAACAGTTAAATCAAATTTGATTAAGTCTTGCTGGAAATTTTCAAAATTGTGTCTGACAGCCCCGCCTCTCACCAAGATGGCTGCCATTGTGAAAAATGATTTTTTTTCCCCTGTTCAGGGGTTTCAAAGTTTTTTTATAATAGGAGGTACTTCTTAAATTTTAGGAGGTACCTAAAAAATTAGGCTGAGGGCCGTAAGAGGTCCAGGGGGGTGGAAGCTCCTGAAATCTAGCATTTTGTGGACCAAAAAATGTACTTCAGAGACTGCAAAACATTAAGTGTTTTTGAAAGAAAAATCCCATTAACTTTAGAGTTCAGATTTCACCAAGAGTGAAGACCATGCATAATGCCTGGATTTTCCCCCCCAATTTCTTTATTGAATATTTCAGTTTACAGACTTCAGCCAAGATTATTCATAGATAGTCCGCCATATCTTAAAAAACCCAAAAGGACCATAAAGAGCTACGGTTCCGCAGCTAGGCTTGACCAAGCCATTGTTATCAAAGCTTAAACTTCTCAAAATTCTTTTGTTGGCTTTGTCCTTTTCTTTTTCACAATACCTTGGCTTGTGTGTTTTTTTTACTTTATTACCAGTAATTAAACTCGTCAAAGACCATTGGCACGGATCAAGACATATAAGTGTCATAATTAATGAAACATATAAATTTAATTTGCAATCATCAATCTTTAATAAAATTTATAATTTTAATAGATCAATACAAATATAATTAAGCAAAAACAATATATATATTGTTACTTTCACGACTTATGTGCAAAAAAAATGTTCAAACAAAAACGATTCGCGGGAAGACATTTATTAACATTTGAATCACAAAGTTAAATTATTTTGGAAAAAAAGTGGGGCCGGCGTTTTGACATTACAACGTAATTCGTATTTGAGCCATGCCCGGTCCTTTTTTCAAGATTTCTAGTAATTTTCTATCCCTTATCTCCTTGTACCCCCTTTTAAAAATGTTTTTCAGCACACTTTCATTTCTGTGAACAACCGCGGTAGGGCCCCGTCAAAATATGTAAATAAATTAACCATAGGTTTTTATTTTTGTATACCGGAAGTTAAGCAATATGGACGGAGATAAGCAACAAGACAGTACGCCCCAGAATGATTCGAACCTGGGTTTTAAATGGATAAAGCAAATCGCACAAAATATTGTGTAGTCATATATTCATAATACATAATGATCATACTTACATTACTGAAGATTACACTAAATTGTGTTTGAACATAATTTGTAATCGGTCATTTTTTTATTTTGAAATGATGTCAGCTTTGTTCCGGTCCGAGTTTTACACAAGGATGAAAAGATATTGGGGCGAAAACATATCTATTTACCGCATGCGTAAACTGCTATTTACGATTCTAAGGTAAAGTTATTTTTAAAACAGGGAATATCCCATCAACTTGGTCGTGACGCAGTTGTTCGATTTGAATGCGAGAATTCAGCAATTGACGTGATCATTCATTTTTTATGAAAAATATTCTACAAACCTATCGACCATCGTACTTGTGGTTTTCACCACCGCTAATTTTGGGGGGTTCAGTAATTTCTGCCGGTAATATACACGATCTCAGACGGGTAAAAGTACCGGGTACCGGCCCACTTTGAAACCCCTGCCCTGTTTAATATTACTACCTTTTATGCAGTCAAAATGGTCAAATTTACAGTGCAGCTACCTGACCATGAGTTGTTCAATGTGTCTTCTAGGGTTTTCTGTTGAACCTTTTAACCGATTTATACTGATAATGCAAATAAGACTTATTTTGATAAAAAAAATCACTCCAAAATATTCTATTTAGAAACCTTTCATCCAACCAACCCTAAATAGTTTTGAATGGTCATTGGGTTGATCAACTTCTAAAATTGTGTCCAGCAGCCTTGTCCTCTATCCAAGCTGGCCACTGTTACTAAAATTAGATGTCTCTTTAAATACCAAATAGTGCATTATTTTAAATTGAAATGAACTTGATGCTGATTATGGGAATTAGGCCTATTTACATAAAAAAATCACATTAAAATCTTCTACCCAGAAACCAAAGTGGATTGGAATGGTGTTTGGGTGGTCCATTTTCAAAAATGTGTATGCCAACCCCATTCTCTATCCAAAATATCAATTTCTTTAATTGATCAATGACTGCAAAAGGAGCTGAAATTTAGACTGTAGCAGTATGACTATACCTTGTTCAATACATGTTCCGGCATTTTCTGTGAAATGTTTCTTTCAGCCGTTTTATGCCAATTATGCAAGTAACTTTTTGTTGGCTGATATTGATAAAACAGTCACGTAAAATTCTTCTACTCAGAAACTGTAGATCCAAATGAAACCAAAATGTGATTGGAATAGTCTTTTGGGGGCCCACTTTCAACATTATTTCCACATGCAGAAATCATCTTTTTTCCATAAGACTTACGCAAGAGTGAAATTGAAAACCAGGTGAGGGATTTCAGACTCTTCGGAGCCTCTAATTGATCTGTCAGGGCTTTCCTTGCTGGAAAAGCCTGGACTGGGTGGCACAAACATTACTTAATTTTAAGTGTCAATTAAAACTTAATTGACACTTAAATTTACTTGAAATGTATGCATAGAATTAATTTACACTTTAGGGTTAATTGAGACTTAAATTTATTTGACGTTTATGCAACTCAGTCCTGGTGTTGAAAATGACAATAAACACCAATAATTATATAAATAGTATTCAGTTTTTAGTCCCCTACCGGCGAAAGCCGAAGGGAACTAGTTTTAGGTTCCGTCCATCTGTCTGTCTGTCCGTCCGTCACATTAAAATTTTAAGTTTTCCAGACTTTTTTTTACGTCCTTTGATATATTGACTTGATATTTAGTATGTGGCTATATCTAGATGAGTTACAGTTTAAGTTAAAATTTCGTTCCGGTCGAATGATTTTTGGCTGAGTTATGGCCCTTAATCTTGTATTTTTTGAGTTGTCCTGATTTGTTTTGGACGTCATTTGATATATTGACTTGATATTCGGTATGTAGCTATATCTAGATGAGTTACAGTTTATGTTCGAATTTCGTTCCGGTCGAATGAATTTTGGCTGAGTTATGGCCCTTGAACTTGTATTTTAAAATCTAGTCACTGCAAGGTGATACTTCTAATATTTTCGGTCCTCTGATTTTTGCGGCCGATAGGGGACAATGTATTGCTATGTGTAATACCCTCAGAATTCTTGTTATAATAGAAGCCTTCAAGTAGTCTTTGTTGGGACAGGTAGGCTAGACCTGGTCCTAATTATGACTTAAAATTAGTAAAACTGAAATGACTAAAATTAGGTAAAATAAATATTATTTTTCGATTAAAAAGTCTAGATTTCAGTGTCAAAATATATGGATGTCCCATTGATGAATTCTACTTGTAGATATACTGCTTTGATTTTACTGAGTATTTATTTGATTATTCACTTTTGCAGCATATCAGGTAGTGGTCATATTGATGGATCTGTTAGTGGAATGACATTTGATGTTGGTATCTCATTGGGTAAGTCAACAAATGTAAATATTACTAAAGTGCAGAATTTTGATATCATAGAAGAGATTTGGCAACTGATAATGAAGAGTGAGTGATTGTTGTTTAAAGCCAAATAATCAATTTTTAAGCCATATCACAGCGAGAACAAGTTATTAAGTCTCCCAAAGTTTGGGAGACTTATCGTTTTTGCTCCGTTTCTTATTATTATTATTATTATTATTATTCTCTTTCTCTTTCTCCTTTCTTTCCGCGGACCATGAACCTGTCCACGGCAGATCTCAGGCACTACTGGACAGAATTTCATGAAACTTTGTGGAGTTATAGATATATGTTTCTAGTTGGTCCTAAAGTTTTCAGCTTTGTGGTAAAGGGGGTCAAAGTCTTATTTTGAGGGGATCAAATGGGGTGGGGGTTACTATAGATTCCTATGGGAAAGTTGAAATTTCGTACATTAATGTTGATAACTGCTAAATGAACAAGATAAGATTATAATCTAACGATTATGAAGTCTCCCAAACTGGCCACTGACAACTGGTTTAAACAATAAATTAAAAGCTACCTTTGATATCGAACAATGTTGAATTTGTGCGGTATTGTGGCGGTCATTTTAAAAATGGCGACCGGTAGAAATTGTTCAATGTCGGCAATCAATTTGGGACAATGTTGAATATTTACCACCCATTTTTTATACCGTATTTTGGCAGCCATTTTAAAAATGGCAGACATCTTGAAATTTGCAAAATGCAGAATTACTCCTCTAATGGTGACCTATCACTATGTCAAATTTATGTCTCTATCATTATACATTTAGAAGTTATCAACAGTAATGTACGAAATTTCAAGTTTCCCATAGGATTCTATAGTAACCGCCACCCCATTTGAACCCCCAAAAATATGGCTTTGACCCCCTTTACCACAAATCTGAAAACTTTAGGATCAACTAGAAACATATATCTATAACTCCATCAAGTTTCACGAAATTCTGTCCAGTAGTTCATGAGATCTGCCGTGGACAAGTGTTCATGGTACGCGGAAAAAAAAGAGAAGAAAAATAAGAATAATAATAATAAAAATAAAAATAATAGTAATAATAAGAAACAGAGCAAAAACAATAAGTCTCCAAGCGTTGTTTGGGAGACTTAACAAGATATGACTATAATCTAACGATTATGAAGTCTCCCGAACCGGCCACTGACACTATCTACTCACATATCAAATTTTGATGAAATCGGACAATGTTGAATTTTTACCCCCCCATTTTTATGCCGCGTTTTGGCAGCCATTTTGAAAATTTTGAAAACGCAGAATTGCTCCTCTAATGGTGACCTATCACTATGTCAAATTTTATGTCTGTATCATTATCCAGTTAGAAGTTAACAACTTTAATGTACGAAATTTCAAGTTTCCCATAGGATTCTATAGTAACCCCCACCCCCTTTGAACCCCCAAAAGTATGGCTTTGGTCCCCTTTACCACAAATCTGAAAACTTTCGGATCAGCTAGAAACATATATCTATAACTCCACCAAGTTTCATGAAATACTGTCCTGTAGTTCCTGAGATCTGTCGTGGACAGGTTCATGGTTCGCGGAAAGAAAGGAGAAGGAGAAGAATAAGAATAATAATAAATAATAATAATAATAATAAAAATAAAAATAATAATAAGAAACGTAGCAAAAACAATAAGTCTCCAAACGTTGTTTGGGAGACTTAATAAGAAACGGAGCAAAGACAATAAGTCTCCCAAACAAATCTCCCAAACAACGTTTGGAGAGTTTTCAGCTTTGTGGTAAAGGGGGTCAAAGTCATATTTTGAGGGGTTCAAAGGGGGTGGGGGTTACTATAGAATCCTATGGGAAAGTTGAAATTTCGTACATTAATGTTGATAACTTCTAAATGTATAATGATAGAGACATAAAATTTGACATAGTGATAGGTCACCATTAGAGGAGCAATTCTGCGTTTTCAAAATTTCGAGATATCTGCCATTTTCAAAATGGCTGCCAAAATACGGTATTAAAAATGGGTGGTAAAAATTCAACATTGTCCGATATCATCAAAATTTGATAATGATGTCCTGAATTGATTCCCGACATTTAACAATTTCTACCGGTCGCCATTTTCAAAATGGCCGCCACAATACCGCAAAAATTCAACATTGTCCGATATCATCAAAATTTGATATGTGGGTAGATAATGATGTCCCGAATTGATTCCCGACATTGACAAATTTCTACCGATCGTCATTTTCAAAATGGCCGCCACAATACTGCAAATATTCAACATTTTCCGATATCATCAAAATTTGATATGTGGGTAGATAATGATGTCCCGAATTGATTCCCGACATTGAAACATTTCTACCGGTCGCCAATTTCAAAATGGCCACCACAATACTGCACAAATTCAACATTGTCCGATTTCAACGACATTTCATATGTGGGTAGATTATGATGTCCCAAAATGATTCCTGACATCGAAAAATTTCTACCGGTCACCCTTTTTAAAAAAGGTCACCACAATACTGCACAAATTCAACATTGTTCGATTTCAACGTCCTGAATTGATTCCCGGCATTGAAAAATTTCTACTGGTCTCCATTTTCAAAATGGCCGCCACAATACTGCAAAAATTCAACATTGTTCGATTTCAAAGGTAGCTTTTAATTTATTTTTGAAACCGGTTGTCTGTGGCCGGTTTGGGAGACTTCATAATCGTTAGATTATAATCATATCTTGTTAAGTCTCCCAAAGTTTGGGAGACTTATTGTTTTTGCTCCGTTTCTTATTATTATTTTTATTTTTATTTTTATTATTATTATTCTTATTCTTCCTCTCATTTCTTTCTGCGGACTATGAATTTGTCCATGGCAGATCTCAGGAACTACTGGACAGAATTTCATGAAACTTGGTGGAGTTATAGGTATATGTTTTTAGTTGGTCCTAAAGTTTTCAACTTTGTGGTAAAGGGGGTCAAAGTCATATTTTGAGGGGTTCAAAGAGGGTGAGGGTTACTATAGAATCCTAATGGAAAGTTTTAATTTCGTACATTAATGTTGATAACTTCTAAATGTATAATGATAGAGACATAAAATTTGACATAGTGATAGGTCACCATTAGAGGAGCAATTCTGCGTTTTCAAAATTACGAGATGTCTGCCATTTTCAAAATGGCTGCCAAAATACGGTATAAAAAATGGGCGGTAAAAATTCAACATTGTCCGATGTTATCAAAATTTGATATGTGGGTAGATAATGATGTCCTGAATTGATTCCCGACATTGAAAAATTTCCACGGGTCGCCATTTTCAAAATGGCCGCCACAATACCGCAAAAATTCAACATTGTCCGATATCATCAAAATTTGATATGTGGGTAGATAATGATGTCCCAAATTTCTTCCTGACATTGAAAAATTTCTACCGGTCGCCATTTTCAAAATGGCCACCACAATACCACACAAATTCAACATTGTCCGATTTCAACGACATTTCATACGTGGGTAGATTATGATGTCCCAAAATGATTCCTGACATTGAAACATTTCTACCGGTCGCCATTTTCAAATTGGCTGACACAATACCACAAAAATTCAAGGTAGCTTTTAATTTATTTTTTAAACCGGTTGTCAGTGGCCGGTTTGGGAGACTTCATAATCGTTAGATTATAATCATATCTTGTTATTCTTCTCTTTCTCTTTCTCCTTTCTTTCCGCGGACCATGAACTTGTCCACGGCAGATCTCAGGAACTACTGGACAGAATTTCATTAATCTTTGTGGAGTTATAGATATATGTTTCTAGTT
The DNA here is from genome assembly GCA_963680875.1 of Bathymodiolus brooksi. Taxonomy (NCBI): domain Eukaryota; kingdom Metazoa; phylum Mollusca; class Bivalvia; order Mytilida; family Modiolidae; genus Bathymodiolus; species Bathymodiolus brooksi. Next base: position 69,948,356 of record OY804587.1, read on the forward strand.
GGTCCTAAAGTTTTCAGCTTTGTGGTAAAGGGGGTCAAAGTCATATTTTGAGGGGTTCAAAAGGGGTGATGGTTACTATAGAATCCTATGGGAAAGTTGAAATTTAGTACATTAATGTTGATAACTTCTAAATGTATAATGATAGAGACATAAAATTTGACATAGTGATAGGTCACTGTTAGAGGAGCAATTCTGTGTTTTCAAAATTTCGAGATATCTGCCATTTTCAAAATGGCTGCCAAAATACGGTATAAAAAATGGGCGGTAAAAATTCAACATTGTCCGATGTTATCAAAATTTGATATGTGGGTAGATAATGATGTCCTGAATTGATTCCCGACATTGAAAAATTTCCACCGGTCGCCATTTTCAAAATGGCCGCCACAATACCGCAAAAATTCAACATTTTCCGATATCATCAAAATTTGATATGTGGGTAGATAATGATGTCCCAAATTTCTTCCTGACATTGAAAAATTTCTACCGGTCGCCATTTTCAAAATGGCCACCACAATACCACACAAATTCAACATTGTCCGATTTCAACGACATTTCATACGTGGGTAGATTATGATGTCCCTAAATGATTCCTGACATTGAAAAATTTCTACCGGTCGCCATTTTCAAATTGGCTGACACAATACCACAAAAATTCAAGGTAGCTTTTAATTTATTTTTTAAACCGGTTGTCAGTGGCCGTTTTGGGAGACTTCATAATCGTTAGATTATAATCATATCTTGTTATTCTTCTCTTTCTCTTTCTCCTTTCTTTCCGCGGACCATGAACTTGTCCACGGCAGATCTCAGGAACTACTGGACAGAATTTCATTAATCTTTGTGGAGTTATAGATATATGTTTCTAGTTGGTCCTAAAGTTTTCAGCTTTGTGGTAAAGGGGGTCAAAGTCATATTTTGAGGGGTTCAAAAGGGGTGATGGTTACTATAGAATCCTATGGGAAAGTTGAAATTTCGTACATTAATGTTGATAACTTCTAAATGTATAATGATAGAGACATAAAATTTGACATAGTGATAGGTCACTGTTAGAGGAGCAATTCTGTGTTTTCAAAATTTCGAGATATCTGCCATTTTCAAAATGGCTGCCAAAATACGGTATAAAAAATGGGCGGTAAAAATTCAACATTGTCCGATATCATCAAAATTTGATATGTGGGTAGATAATGATGTCCTGAATTGATTCCTGACATTGAACAATTTCTACGGTCGCCATTTTCAAAATGGCCGCCACAATACCGCAAAAATTCAACATTGTCCGATATCAACAAAATTTGATATGTGGGTAGATAATGATGTCCCGAATTGATTCCCGACATTGACAAATTTCTACCGGTCGTCATTTTCAAAATGGCCGCCACAATACTGCAAATATTCAACATTTTCCGATATCATCAAAATTTGATATGTGGCTAGATAATGATGTCCCGAATTGATTCCCGACATTGAAACATTTCTACCGGTCGCCAATTTCAAAATGGCCACCACAATACTGCACAAATTCAACATTTTCCGATATCATCAAAATTTGATATGTGGGTAGATAATGATTTCCTGAATTGATTCCCGACATTGAACAATTTCTACCGGTCGCCATTTCAAAATGGCCACCACAATACTGCACAAATTCAACATTGTCCGATTTCAACGACATTTCATATGTGGGTAGATTATGATGTCCCAAAATGATTCCTGACATCGAAAAATTTCTACCGGTCACCCTTTTTAAAAAAGGTCACCACAATACTGCACAAATTCAACATTGTTCGATTTCAACGTCCTGAATTGATTCCCGGCATTGAAAAATTTCTACTGGTCTCCATTTTCAAAATGGCCGCCACAATACTGCAAAAATTCAACATTGTTCGATTTCAAAGGTAGCTTTTAATTTATTTTTGAAACCGGTTGTCTGTGGCCGGTTTGGGAGACTTCATAATCGTTAGATTATAATCATATCTTGTTAAGTCTCCCAAAGTTTGGGAGACTTATTGTTTTTGCTCCGTTTCTTATTATTATTTTTATTTTTATTTTTATTATTATTATTCTTATTCTTCCTCTCCTTTCTTTCTGCGGACTATGAATTTGTCCATGGCAGATCTCAGGAACTACTGGACAGAATTTCATGAAACTTGGTGGAGTTATAGGTATATGTTTTTAGTTGGTCCTAAAGTTTTCAACTTTGTGGTAAAGGGGGTCAAAGTCATATTTTGAGGGGTTCAAAGAGGGTGAGGGTTACTATAGAATCCTAATGGAAAGTTTTAATTTCGTACATTAATGTTGATAACTTCTAAATGTATAATGATAGAGACATAAAATTTGACATAGTGATAGGTCACCATTAGAGGAGCAATTCTGCGTTTTCAAAATTACGAGATGTCTGCCATTTTCAAAATGGCTGCCAAAATACGGTATAAAAAATGGGCGGTAAAAATTCAACATTGTCCGATGTTATCAAAATTTGATATGTGGGTAGATAATGATGTCCTGAATTGATTCCCGACATTGAAAAATTTCCACGGGTCGCCATTTTCAAAATGGCCGCCACAATACCGCAAAAATTCAACATTGTCCGATATCATCAAAATTTGATATGTGGGTAGATAATGATGTCCCAAATTTCTTCCTGACATTGAAAAATGTCTACCGGTCGCCATTTTCAAAATGGCCACCACAATACCACACAAATTCAACATTGTCCGATTTCAACGACATTTCATACGTGGGTAGATTATGATGTCCCAAAATGATTCCTGACATTGAAACATTTCTACCGGTCGCCATTTTCAAATTGGCTGACACAATACCACAAAAATTCAAGGTAGCTTTTAATTTATTTTTTAAACCGGTTGTCAGTGGCCGGTTTGGGAGACTTCATAATCGTTAGATTATAATCATATCTTGTTATTCTTCTCTTTCTCTTTCTCCTTTCTTTCCGCGGACCATGAACTTGTCCACGGCAGATCTCAGGAACTACTGGACAGAATTTCATTAATCTTTGTGGAGTTATAGATATATGTTTCTAGTTGGTCCTAAAGTTTTCAGCTTTGTGGTAAAGGGGGTCAAAGTCATATTTTGAGGGGTTCAAAAGGGGTGATGGTTACTATAGAATCCTATGGGAAAGTTGAAATTTAGTACATTAATGTTGATAACTTCTAAATGTATAATGATAGAGACATAAAATTTGACATAGTGATAGGTCACTGTTAGAGGAGCAATTCTGTGTTTTCAAAATTTCGAGATATCTGCCATTTTCAAAATGGCTGCCAAAATACGGTATAAAAAATGGGCGGTAAAAATTCAACATTGTCCGATGTTATCAAAATTTGATATGTGGGTAGATAATGATGTCCTGAATTGATTCCCGACATTGAAAAATTTCCACCGGTCGCCATTTTCAAAATGGCCGCCACAATACCGCAAAAATTCAACATTTTCCGATATCATCAAAATTTGATATGTGGGTAGATAATGATGTCCCAAATTTCTTCCTGACATTGAAAAATTTCTACCGGTCGCCATTTTCAAAATGGCCACCACAATACCACACAAATTCAACATTGTCCGATTTCAACGACATTTCATACGTGGGTAGATTATGATGTCCCAAAATGATTCCTGACATTGAAAAATTTCTACCGGTCGCCATTTTCAAATTGGCTGACACAATACCACAAAAATTCAAGGTAGCTTTTAATTTATTTTTTAAACCGGTTGTCAGTGGCCGTTTTGGGAGACTTCATAATCGTTAGATTATAATCATATCTTGTTATTCTTCTCTTTCTCTTTCTCCTTTCTTTCCGCGGACCATGAACTTGTCCACGGCAGATCTCAGGAACTACTGGACAGAATTTCATTAATCTTTGTGGAGTTATAGATATATGTTTCTAGTTGGTCCTAAAGTTTTCAGCTTTGTGGTAAAGGGGGTCAAAGTCATATTTTGAGGGGTTCAAAAGGGGTGATGGTTACTATAGAATCCTATGGGAAAGTTGAAATTTCGTACATTAATGTTGATAACTTCTAAATGTATAATGATAGAGACATAAAATTTGACATAGTGATAGGTCACTGTTAGAGGAGCAATTCTGTGTTTTCAAAATTTCGAGATATCTGCCATTTTCAAAATGGCTGCCAAAATACGGTATAAAAAATGGGCGGTAAAAATTCAACATTGTCCGATATCATCAAAATTTGATATGTGGGTAGATAATGATGTCCTGAATTGATTCCTGACATTGAACAATTTCTACGGTCGCCATTTTCAAAATGGCCGCCACAATACCGCAAAAATTCAACATTGTCCGATATCAACAAAATTTGATATGTGGGTAGATAATGATGTCCCGAATTGATTCCCGACATTGACAAATTTCTACCGGTCGTCATTTTCAAAATGGCCGCCACAATACTGCAAATATTCAACATTTTCCGATATCATCAAAATTTGATATGTGGCTAGATAATGATGTCCCGAATTGATTCCCGACATTGAAACATTTCTACCGGTCGCCAATTTCAAAATGGCCACCACAATACTGCACAAATTCAACATTTTCCGATATCATCAAAATTTGATATGTGGGTAGATAATGATTTCCTGAATTGATTCCCGACATTGAACAATTTCTACCGGTCGCCATTTCAAAATGGCCACCACAATACTGCACAAATTCAACATTGTCCGATTTCAACGACATTTCATATGTGGGTAGATTATGATGTCCCAAAATGATTCCTGACATCGAAAAATTTCTACCGGTCACCCTTTTTAAAAAAGGTCACCACAATACTGCACAAATTCAACATTGTTCGATTTCAACGTCCTGAATTGATTCCCGGCATTGAAAAATTTCTACTGGTCTCCATTTTCAAAATGGCCGCCACAATACTGCAAAAATTCAACATTGTTCGATTTCAAAGGTAGCTTTTAATTTATTTTTGAAACCGGTTGTCTGTGGCCGGTTTGGGAGACTTCATAATCGTTAGATTATAATCATATCTTGTTAAGTCTCCCAAAGTTTGGGAGACTTATTGTTTTTGCTCCGTTTCTTATTATTATTTTTATTTTTATTTTTATTATTATTATTCTTATTCTTCCTCTCCTTTCTTTCTGCGGACTATGAATTTGTCCATGGCAGATCTCAGGAACTACTGGACAGAATTTCATGAAACTTGGTGGAGTTATAGGTATATGTTTTTAGTTGGTCCTAAAGTTTTCAACTTTGTGGTAAAGGGGGTCAAAGTCATATTTTGAGGGGTTCAAAGAGGGTGAGGGTTACTATAGAATCCTAATGGAAAGTTTTAATTTCGTACATTAATGTTGATAACTTCTAAATGTATAATGATAGAGACATAAAATTTGACATAGTGATAGGTCACCATTAGAGGAGCAATTCTGCGTTTTCAAAATTACGAGATGTCTGCCATTTTCAAAATGGCTGCCAAAATACGGTATAAAAAATGGGCGGTAAAAATTCAACATTGTCCGATGTTATCAAAATTTGATATGTGGGTAGATAATGATGTCCTGAATTGATTCCCGACATTGAAAAATTTCCACGGGTCGCCATTTTCAAAATGGCCGCCACAATACCGCAAAAATTCAACATTGTCCGATATCATCAAAATTTGATATGTGGGTAGATAATGATGTCCCAAATTTCTTCCTGACATTGAAAAATTTCTACCGGTCGCCATTTTCAAAATGGCCACCACAATACCACACAAATTCAACATTGTCCGATTTCAACGACATTTCATACGTGGGTAGATTATGATGTCCCAAAATGATTCCTGACATTGAAACATTTCTACCGGTCGCCATTTTCAAATTGGCTGACACAATACCACAAAAATTCAAGGTAGCTTTTAATTTATTTTTTAAACCGGTTGTCAGTGGCCGGTTTGGGAGACTTCATAATCGTTAGATTATAATCATATCTTGTTATTCTTCTCTTTCTCTTTCTCCTTTCTTTCCGCGGACCATGAACTTGTCCACGGCAGATCTCAGGAACTACTGGACAGAATTTCATTAATCTTTGTGGAGTTATAGATATATGTTTCTAGTTGGTCCTAAAGTTTTCAGCTTTGTGGTAAAGGGGGTCAAAGTCATATTTTGAGGGGTTCAAAAGGGGTGATGGTTACTATAGAATCCTATGGGAAAGTTGAAATTTAGTACATTAATGTTGATAACTTCTAAATGTATAATGATAGAGACATAAAATTTGACATAGTGATAGGTCACTGTTAGAGGAGCAATTCTGTGTTTTCAAAATTTCGAGATATCTGCCATTTTCAAAATGGCTGCCAAAATACGGTATAAAAAATGGGCGGTAAAAATTCAACATTGTCCGATGTTATCAAAATTTGATATGTGGGTAGATAATGATGTCCTGAATTGATTCCCGACATTGAAAAATTTCCACCGGTCGCCATTTTCAAAATGGCCGCCACAATACCGCAAAAATTCAACATTTTCCGATATCATCAAAATTTGATATGTGGGTAGATAATGATGTCCCAAATTTCTTCCTGACATTGAAAAATTTCTACCGGTCGCCATTTTCAAAATGGCCACCACAATACCACACAAATTCAACATTGTCCGATTTCAACGACATTTCATACGTGGGTAGATTATGATGTCCCTAAATGATTCCTGACATTGAAAAATTTCTACCGGTCGCCATTTTCAAATTGGCTGACACAATACCACAAAAATTCAAGGTAGCTTTTAATTTATTTTTTAAACCGGTTGTCAGTGGCCGTTTTGGGAGACTTCATAATCGTTAGATTATAATCATATCTTGTTATTCTTCTCTTTCTCTTTCTCCTTTCTTTCCGCGGACCATGAACTTGTCCACGGCAGATCTCAGGAACTACTGGACAGAATTTCATTAATCTTTGTGGAGTTATAGATATATGTTTCTAGTTGGTCCTAAAGTTTTCAGCTTTGTGGTAAAGGGGGTCAAAGTCATATTTTGAGGGGTTCAAAAGGGGTGATGGTTACTATAGAATCCTATGGGAAAGTTGAAATTTCGTACATTAATGTTGATAACTTCTAAATGTATAATGATAGAGACATAAAATTTGACATAGTGATAGGTCACCATTAGAGGAGCAATTCTGCGTTTTCAAAATTACGAGATGTCTGCCATTTTCAAAATGGCTGCCAAAATACGGTATAAAAAATGGGCGGTAAAAATTCAACATTGTCCGATGTTATCAAAATTTGATATGTGGGTAGATAATGATGTCCTGAATTGATTCCCGACATTGAAAAATTTCCACGGGTCGCCATTTTCAAAATGGCCGCCACAATACCGCAAAAATTCAACATTGTCCGATATCATCAAAATTTGATATGTGGGTAGATAATGATGTCCCAAATTTCTTCCTGACATTGAAAAATTTCTACCGGTCGCCATTTTCAAAATGGCCACCACAATACCACACAAATTCAACATTGTCCGATTTCAACGACATTTCATACGTGGGTAGATTATGATGTCCCAAAATGATTCCTGACATTGAAACATTTCTACCGGTCGCCATTTTCAAATTGGCTGACACAATACCACAAAAATTCAAGGTAGCTTTTAATTTATTTTTTAAACCGGTTGTCAGTGGCCGGTTTGGGAGACTTCATAATCGTTAGATTATAATCATATCTTGTTATTCTTCTCTTTCTCTTTCTCCTTTCTTTCCGCGGACCATGAACTTGTCCACGGCAGATCTCAGGAACTACTGGACAGAATTTCATTAATCTTTGTGGAGTTATAGATATATGTTTCTAGTTGGTCCTAAAGTTTTCAGCTTTGTGGTAAAGGGGGTCAAAGTCATATTTTGAGGGGTTCAAAAGGGGTGATGGTTACTATAGAATCCTATGGGAAAGTTGAAATTTCGTACATTAATGTTGATAACTTCTAAATGTATAATGATAGAGACATAAAATTTGACATAGTGATAGGTCACTGTTAGAGGAGCAATTCTGTGTTTTCAAAATTTCGAGATATCTGCCATTTTCAAAATGGCTGCCAAAATACGGTATAAAAAATGGGCGGTAAAAATTCAACATTGTCCGATATCATCAAAATTTGATATGTGGGTAGATAATGATGTCCTGAATTGATTCCTGACATTGAACAATTTCTACGGTCGCCATTTTCAAAATGGCCGCCACAATACCGCAAAAATTCAACATTGTCCGATATCAACAAAATTTGATATGTGGGTAGATAATGATGTCCCGAATTGATTCCCGACATTGACAAATTTCTACCGGTCGTCATTTTCAAAATGGCCGCCACAATACTGCAAATATTCAACATTTTCCGATATCATCAAAATTTGATATGTGGCTAGATAATGATGTCCCGAATTGATTCCCGACATTGAAACATTTCTACCGGTCGCCAATTTCAAAATGGCCACCACAATACTGCACAAATTCAACATTTTCCGATATCATCAAAATTTGATATGTGGGTAGATAATGATTTCCTGAATTGATTCCCGACATTGAACAATTTCTACCGGTCGCCATTTCAAAATGGCCACCACAATACTGCACAAATTCAACATTGTCCGATTTCGACGCCATTTCATATGTGGGTAAATTATGATGTCCCGAATTGATTCCTGACATCGAAAATTTCTACAGGTCGCCATTTTTAAAATGGCCACCACAATACCGCACAAATTCAACATTGTCCGATTTCAACGACATTTCATATGTGGGTAGATTATGATGTCCCAAACTGATTCCTGACATCGAAAAATTTCTACCGTCGCCCTTTTTAAAAAAGGTCACCACAATACTCCACAAATTCAACATTGTTCGATTTCAACGTCCTGAATTGATTCCCGGCATTGAAAAATTTCTACTGGTCTCCATTTTCAAAATGGCCGCCGCAATACTGCAAAAATTCAACATTGTTCGATTTCAAAGGTAGCTTTTAATTTATTTTTGAAACCGGTTGTCTGTGGCCGGTTTGGGAGACTTCATAATCGTTAGATTATAATAATATCTTGTTAAGTCTCCCAAAGTTTGGGAGACTTATTGTTTTTGCTCCGTTTCTTCTTATTATTTTTATTTTTATTTTTATTATTATTATTCGTATTCTTCCTCTCCTTTCTTTCTGCGGACTATGAATTTGTCCATGGCAGATCTCAGGAACTACTGGACAGAATTTCATGAAACTAGGTGGAGTTATAGGTATATGTTTTTAGTTGGTCCTAAAGTTTTCAACTTTGTGGTAAAGGGGGTCAAAGTCATATTTTGAGGGGTTCAAAGAGGGTGAGGGTTACTATAGAATCCTAATGGAAAGTTTTAATTTCGTACATTAATGTTGATAACTTCTAAATGTATAATGATAGAGACATAAAATTTGACATAGTGATAGGTCACCATTAGAGGAGCAATTCTGCGTTTTCAAAATTACGAGATTTCTGCCATTTTCAAAATGGCTGCCAAAATACGGTATAAAAAATGGGCGGTAAAAATTCAACATTGTCCGATGTTATCAAAATTTGATATGTGGGTAGATAATGGTGTCCTGAATTGATTCCCGACATTGAAAAATTTCCACCGGTCGCCATTTTCAAAATGGCCGCCACAATACCGCAAAAATTCAACATTTTCCGATATCATCAAAATTTGATATGTGGGTAGATAATGATGTCCCAAATTTCTTCCTGACATTGAAAAATTTCTACCGGTCGCCATTTTCAAAATGGCCACCACAATACCACACAAATTCAACATTGTCCGATTTCAACGACATTTCATACGTGGGTAGATTATGATGTCCCAAAATGATTCCTGACATTGAAAAATTTCTACCGGTCGCCATTTTCAAATTGGCTGACACAATACCACAAAAATTCAAGGTAGCTTTTAATTTATTTTTTAAACCGGTTGTCAGTGGCCGGTTTGGGAGACTTCATAATCGTTAGATTATAATCATATCTTGTTATTCTTCTCTTTCTCTTTCTGCTTTCTTTCCGCGGACCATGAACTTGTCCACGGCAGATCTCAGGAACTACTAGACAGAATTTCATTAATCTTTGTGGAGTTATAGATATATGTTTCTAGTTGGTCCTAAAGTTTTCAACTTTGTGGTAAAGGGGGTCAAAGTCATATTTTGAGGGGTTCAAAAGGGGTGATGGTTACTATAGAATCCTATGGGAAAGTTGAAATTTCGTACATTAATGTTGATAACTTCTAAATGTATAATGATAGAGACATAAAATTTGACATAGTGATAGGTCACTATTAGAGGAGCAATTCTGCACTTTCAAAATTTCGAGATATCTGCTATTTTCAAAATGGCTGCCAAAATACGGTATAAAAAATGGGTGGTAAAAATTCAACATTGTCCGATATCATCAAAATTTGATATGTGGGTAGATAATGATGTCCTGAATTGATTCCTGACATTGAACAATTTCTACCGGTCGCCATTTTCAAAATGGCCGCCACAATACCGCAAAAATTCAACATTTTCCGATATCAACAAAATTTGATATGTGGGTAGATAATGATGTCCCGAATTGATTCCCGACATTGACAAATTTCTACCGGTCGTCATTTTCAAAATGGCCGCCACAATACTGCAAATATTCAACATTTTCCGATATCATCAAAATTTGATATGTGGGTAGATAATGATGTCCCGAATTGATTCCCGACATTGAAACATTTCTACCGGTCGCCAATTTCAAAATGGCCACCACAATACTGCACAAATTCAACATTTTCCGATATCATCAAAATTTGATATGTGGGTAGATAATGATTTCCTGAATTGATTCCCGACATTGAACAATTTCTACCGGTCGCCATTTTCAAAATGGCCGCCACAATACCGCAAAAATTCAACATTGTCCGATATCATCAAAATTTGATATGTGGGTAGATAATGATGTCCCGAATTGGTTCCCGACATTAAAAAATTTCTACCGGTCGCCATTTCAAAATGGCCACCACAATACTGCACAAATTCAACATTGTCCGATTTCGACGCCATTTCATATGTGGGTAAATTATGATGTCCCGAATTGATTCCTGACATCGAAAATTTCTACAGGTCGCCATTTTTAAAATGGCCACCACAATACCGCACAAATTCAACATTGTCCGATTTCGACGCCATTTCATATGTGGGTAGATAATGATGTCCCAAATTTCTTCCTAACATTGAAAAATTTCTACCGGTCGCCATTTTCAAAATGGCCACCACAATACCACACAAATTCAACATTTTCCGATATCATCAAAATTTGATATGTGGGTAGATAATGATTTCCTGAATTGATTCCCGACATTGAACAATTTCTACCGGTCGCCATTTCAAAATGGCCACCACAATACTGCACAAATTCAACATTGTCCGATTTCGACGCCATTTCATATGTGGGTAAATTATGATGTCCCGAATTGATTCCTGACATCGAAAAATTTCTACCGGTCGCCCTTTTTAAAAAAGGTCACCACAATACTGCACAAATTCAACATTGTTCGATTTCAACGTCCTGAATTGATTCCCGGCATTGAAAAATTTCTACTGGTCTCCATTTTCAAAATGGCCGCCACAATACTGCAAAAATTCAACATTGTTCGATTTCAAAGGTAGCTTTTAATTTATTTTTGAAACCGGTTGTCTGTGGCCGGTTTGGGAGACTTCATAATCGTTAGATTATAATCATATCTTGTTAAGTCTCCCAAAGTTTGGGAGACTTATTGTCTTTGCTCCGTTTCTTATTATTATTTTTATTTTTATTTTTATTATTATTATTCTTATTCTTCCTCTCCTTTCTTTCTGCGGACCATGAATTTGTCCATGGCAGATCTCAGGAACTACTGGACAGAATTTCATGAAACTTGGTGGAGTTATAGATATATGTTTTTAGTTGGTCCTAAAGTTTTCAACTTTGTGGTAAAGGGGGTCAAAGTCATATTTTGAGGGGTTCAAAGAGGGTGAGGGTTACTATAGAATCCTAATGGAAAGTTTTAATTTCGTACATTAATGTTGATAACTTCTAAATGTATAATGATAGAGACATAAAATTTGACATAGTGATAGGTCACCATTAGAGGAGCAATTCTGCGTTTTCAAAATTACGAGATGTCTGCCATTTTCAAAATGGCTGCCAAAATACGGTATAAAAAATGGGCGGTAAAAATTCAACATTGTCCGATGTTATCAAAATTTGATATGTGGGTAGATAATGATGTCCTGAATTGATTCCCGACATTGAAAAATTTTCACCGTTCGCCATTTTCAAAATGGCCGCCAAAATACCGCAAAAATTCAACATTGTCCGATATCATCAAAATTTGATATGTGGGTAGATAATGATGTCCCGAATTGTGTGGTGATAGAGATGAGAGTTTGACATGACTGTGATCGTGGGTACATGCAATTGTTATAGATGGAGATGAGAGCTTGACATGACTGTGATCGTGGGTAATTCTGTGGTGATAGAGATGAGAGCTTGACATGGCTGTGATCGTGGGTAATTGTGTGGAGATGGAGATGGAAGCTTGACATGACTGTGATCGTGGGTAATTATTCTAGATGGAGATGAGAGCTTGACATAGCTTTGATCGTGGGTAATTGTGTGGAGATGGAAGCTTGACATAGCTTTGATCGTGGGTAATTGTGTGGAGATGGAGATGGGAGCTTGACATGACTGTGCTCGTGGGTATTTGTGTGAAGATAGAGATGGAAGCTTGACATGATTGTGATCGTGAGTAATTGTTCTAGATGAAGATCTCACATGGGAGCTTGACATGACTGTGATCATGTGTAATTGTGTGGAGATGGAGATGGAACCTTGGCATAGCTGTGATCATGGGTAATTGTGTGGAGATGTATATATATGAGAACTTAATATAGCTGTGATCATGGGTAATTGTTCTAGATTGAGATCTCAGATGGAAGCTTGACATAACTGAGATCGCATGTAATTGTGTGGAGATGGAGATGGGACCTTGACATGACTGAGATCACATGTAATTGTGTGGAGATGGAGATGGGACCTTGACATAGCTGTGATTGTTGGTAATTGTGTGGAGATGAAGATGGGAGCTTGACATGGGTGTCATCGTGGGTAATGGTGTGGAGATGGAGATGGGACCTTTAGCATTAACACAGAACACTGTATATACTGGACACCAACACCGAACACTGTATATACTGGACATTAACACAGAACACTGTATATACTGGACATTAACACAGAACACTGTATATACTGGACATCAACACAGAACACTGTATATCCTGGACATCAACACAGAACACTGTATATACTGAATATAAACACAGAACACTGCATATACTGGACACCAACACAAACACTGTATATACTGGACATTAACACAAAACACTGTATATACTGGACATTAACATGGAACACTGAATATACTGGATATAAACACAAAACACTATATACACGACATTGACATATAACACTGTATATACTGGATATTAACACAGAACACTGTATATACTGAATATTAACACAGAACACTGTATATACTGGACATTAACACATAACACTGTATGTACTGGACATTAACACAGAATACTGTATATACTGGACATCAACATAGAACGTTGTATATACTGGACATTAACACAGAACACTGTATGTACTTGACATTAACACAGAATACTGTATATACTGGACAGCAACACAGAATACTGTATATACTGGACATTAACACAGAACACTGTATATACTGGACATTAACACAGACCACAGTATATACTGGACATCAACACAGAACACTGTATACACTGGACATTAACACAGAGCACTGTATATACTGGACATCAATACAGAACACTGTATATACTGGACATCAACACAGAACACTGTATGTACTGGACATTAACAGAAAACACTGTATATACTGGACATTAACACTGTACACTGTATATACTGAACATCAACACAAAACACTGTATATCCTGGACATTAACACAGAAAACTGTATATCCTGGACATAAACACAGAACACTGTATAATGAACATCAACACATAACACTGACTGTATATACTGAACATCAACACAGAACACTGTATATACTGGACATTAACACAGAACACTGTATATACTGGACATCAACACAGAACACTTTATATACTGGACATCAGCACAGAACACTGTATATACTGGACATTAACCCAAAACACTGTATATACTGGACATTAACACAGAACACTGTATATACTGAACATCAACACATAGCACTGTATATATGTATACTGGACATCAACACAGCACTGTATATACTGGATTTTAACACAGAACACTGTATATACTGGACATAAACACAAAGCACTATATACTGGACATTAACTCAGAACACAGTATATACTGAACATTAACACAGAACACTGTATATACTGGACATTAACACAGAACACTGTATATACTGGACATTAACACAGAACACTGTATATACTGGACATTAACACAGAACACTGTATATACTGGACATTAACACATAACACTGTATATACTGGACATTAACACAGAACACTGTATGTACTGGACATTAACACAGAACGTTGTATATACTGGACATTAACACAGAACGTTGTATATACTGGACATTAACACAAAACACTGGATATACTAGACATCAACACAGAACACTGTATGTAGTGGACATTAACACAGAACACTGTATATACTGGACATTAACATAGAACACTGTATTTAATGGTCATGAACACAGAACACTGTATATACTGCACATCAACACAGAACACTTTATATACTGGACATTAGCACTGAACACTCTGTATATACTGGACATTAACACTGAACACTGTATATATTGGACATCAATACAGAACACTGTATATACTGAACATCAACACAGAACACTGTATATGCTGGACATTAACGCAAAACACTGTATATACTGGACATTAACACAGAACACTGTATATACTGGACATTAACACAGAACACTGTATACACTGAACATTAACACAGAACAATGTATATGGGTGATTTTCAAAAAAATGAAGACTTTGTGTGACATAGAGGGTGAAATTTCAAATTGGACAAATTGACATAATTTTGGTCGTAAAATAATGTCAATATGATATATTTTTCAGATTCAGTTGCTCAGTGCAATATATGAAGACAAAAATTTGTTTTTCAACTTTTATTAGCGACAAAGTGTTAAAATGATAACAAATACAGACTTACTTCCTCAGAGGTATCATTTTCTTTTGGGTATGGTAAGAGACCTAATTGTATTTCCATTTGATAATGATATGAAATAGGCACATTTTGGTACCAAACTTTGTATATATCATGAGAAAACAGTTTCAGTATATCAAAGAAACACTATTTTTACTATATATTTTAAAAAATCTGGTAATTAGAGTTTTCATACAAGCATAAAAAATATGATCTAATGAGGCTTAATAGTTGTAAATCAATTATTTATATATGCCTAATAAATATAACAAAAGTTAAGTTAAGTTGATCATTGGTGGTATAAACTAGAGGTAACCAAATGAAAATACTGTCCATTTTTTGGTGTTTTATCACACTCCTGACACATTTTTCTAAAAGATAAATACACCTAATATCAAGCTAAATGCAATCATAGTTGGTCACAATAACTTTTTTAAGTAGTAGTACATAATCTATGTTGACTGAACAAAGGTTTCCCTTGAATATATTTCATTTTTGCATTGTTATGATGTTATTTCAATCATATTTTATCATATTCTAATTAATACTATCATAATTATAAAAAATGACAACTCAATTTTCAACCATTTATGCATCTTTTCAAGAGTATAGTGCTTATTGAGAATTAAATAATTCCCTGAGACAATTACAAGCAGTTTTATGGAGGCTATATGCTTACAAAATAATCTATTTCTTAAATAAATTGTCACACTCCTGACTCCCTCTCGAAAATAATATAACCAACTTATTGTATTTCTTCAAAAGCTTATATTTCTTACAGTTAACAGTAAATATTAAAAGAAGATTCAAAATTATGTTTTTGCTTTTTCTAATGATGAGTGTGCTAATTATTTGCCCTTTAGGAATTTATCTTATCAAAAATGGCTAAAATGGATTTGAAATTTATTAAAACTAGTAATAGATCATCTTTTCTTAGTATAAAATTACTTTTTAGTGGTTTTCAAATTAGTTTCCCCATGTTTCTCAATAATTTACTCTGCAAAAATACTTCCTACTGCAATTGCAATCGACATTTAATGTTTTTATGTCAGGAGTGTGACATATTACTGTTGAATGAAAAATTATTTATAAATTTTCAAAAATGCTGTATCAAAAGAATGAAAATGTTTTATGAAAGGCAAGATATATTAAAGTAAGTATTCTGTTTATCTAAAGCAACATACATCAATTTTTCATTTAGAAAAAAAATCCATATTTTGACATGTTTTAAGAAAATATAACCCTTTATCATCACTTATTATGAGAAAGGTGTCATGCAATATACAAAAATACTATAATTATTACTTATTGTTTACATGTAATTAAATTGAAAACATTGTGGAAGTTTGTAGAAGCATGGTTTATTATTTTTTTTATTTAAAAGATATGCCTATTAAAAGTGTCACACTCCTGACATTAGTTATTTTGATTTCCTAGCTATGCTATGTCATATATCAGAGCTATTTCCAACTTTTTTCTTTGATTGGGTCTGGAGCTTTTGGAAAATAAAGAAAATTGTGAACTATTAAAGCATACAACATAGTACTATACAACTAAGATCAAATGCCACACTCCTGACATTTTTTGTGTCTCTCCTTATGCAAGCCCAATTTTACAACTATCATATTCATCCAGTCTAATACTACTAAATTATTATAAATAATGTTTTTTTACAACATATTTTGACTTTTCTGAACTAATTAGTCTCAACAATGAAAAACTATTAAGGATTAATTTGACATTTGTACAATTTTCCAAGTTAAATTTATTCACGTACACCAATTTAAAAAATAGAATAATTTTTTTGTCGCAAAATCATAGGGTCACAAAGCATCTAGATATTTGAAGTAAAATGGTACGAAATTATAGAATACCATCTTTCTTTAATATATTTTTTATTTTATTTTTTCTATCATCGAGGTAAGTTAAGGCAATTTAAAGTTTGGCACGCTAAAACGCCACACTCCTGACAAATTTGACCAGTTTTTAGAGGATAACTTTTTAACCGGAAGAGCAATCGCCATGACACTTTTCATGAAGATAACTGTTACCATTGTGCTTGTTTTAAGATATTTACCTTTCTTTCATATCATTTAATATTCAAATTATTCTCTGAAAATGAAAAGTCTTCATTTTTTTGAAAATCACCCATATACTGAACATCAACACAGAACAATGTATATACTGGAGACCAGACTTCCCGAAAACCGTCGGTCCGTCGGTCCTGACCGACAGAAATGCAATAGGACCAACGATTTAAAAATATATATCAGACCGAATGTCCGGTAAAACATATTTGAAAGGACCGGCGATTGAAATTTATTCCCTCCCAGTTTCCACTGCCAATGGCATTAAATTCCGTTTTCAGTTTTTATTAAAATGTCAGACAGAGACTTGAAATTTGTTTATTTATTCTGTCAGACCGACACGTTCCTCTTTGTAATCGAAACTCCTATACGTAAATGTAAACATCCTTTTAGTAGGAACCAGCACCTGTAAAACGTGGAACATTAAAACTGAAATATATTACTGAGCACAGAAATAAGTTGACTTCCACACTCCCCAAGTATCAAAGATTGTGTGTGTTTAATTAAATATGTTTTGAGATGCTTATACAGTTATGTGACAAAAGTATTTCACGTTTACGACGTCACACCAAGTTAAGCGGTTGCAGTTTGTTGCTGTTTGAGAAGCTATAACTTCATAATAAATAGAATTATATCCACCAAATATTCAGTATTTAGTAACATGACCTCTAGCTTTAATTGCATGTCTTATTTGTCTTGGAAGAGATTGATATAAGTTTGAAATGCACACACTTGAAATGGCATACAAAATTCTTGTGGCGGCCCGGACTAGGTCAACCTTGGAATGAATGGTGTGTTGTTCCAGTTCTAATCGTATTTTAATTAATCTTTAAATATTTTCAATTATATTAAGGTCTGGTGATTGGGATGGCCAAACAAGACAATCGACATCATTGTTATCATTCTACAATTTTGTCTATATGGACAGGTGTACCGGGGGCGCTGTCATCTTGGAAAATCCACTGATAATTTTCAAATTTTAAAACGACTGGCAAACGATTATTGTCAAGGATGTCTACGCACTTAACCGAGTTAATATTTCCTTCTACTTCTGTGATTGAACCAACCTCGTCTTTACAAATACATCCCAAAACAGTAGACACATGGGCGCCACCATTACGACATCCATACAGTCCTAAGCATAGTGTGTTCCACCTTTCTTCTGCTTTTCACCACACATACCCACGTGAGTTTTTCCCTAGTTAACACCACATTTCATTTGAAATATTATTTTATTCCATTGTTCTTGTAATGTCCAGTGTAGTCTATTTCGACACCATCGCACACGATTTTTTCTATTTTCAACGAAATTGTCAGTTTTTTTCGCAACAATTCTCTTGTGAAAGCCATAAATTACTCAATCGTCTTTGAATTGACCTTTTACAAATCGGAAACTGGAACAGACTGACTAAATTCATCCATCAAATCGCGTAAGCTTCTTTTACGATCCTGTTTTACAAGCCTTATAACGGTATGCTCACCTTGCTTTCTCGTAGATCTGGGTCGACCTGTTCACGGCTTGTTTTCTATATTTTCCCATGGATCAAATCTTTTAAAAACTTTGACACTGCAGATCGACTAAATCCAATGATCTTTCCGATTTCTGTTTTCCTTAATCCATCCTGATGTAGGCGAAATACCTGCAGTTTTTAGTCATGGTTCATCTCTTTTGTTTTTCTAGACATGTTGGAAACTCCCTTTTTGTAGCATTTACGTTTTATGTACGCACGTGAAAATTACGTCACTAACACATCATATTTTGGAAATTTTGGTGTCTAAATTTAGTAACATAATGATAAATATCAATAAAGTTATAGGCAACCCGAAGTACATTCTTTTCTGGTGGCGTGACGTTGTGTACACGAAACGTAAAATACTTGTGTCACCTAAGTGTATATTGAAGATGACAACAGATTCATATTCTTAACTGAAATTAAAAATGTAGGTAAACCGGAAACTGACATTGATGTATAATATTCGGAACGTGATCGGACCATTAGATACGGATTGTTGGCTATATCTGCCTTATTTTTTTAGATAAAAATATGTATACAGAAAAACATTTAATTGAGTTGTTTAATGATCATGACTATAGGTAATCTTGCATTCAGTTCTGTATAAAAAAACAAAATTTGACAGGTTATATACAATATTACAAAAGAATGATGGGACAGACACAAAGCCCATGGGTAAGACAGAACCCCAGTTCCTGCTTGACCCAATGTCAGACAGAAAAAAAGTTTTTGCCAACTCTGTAATACCGAATGTTTGGTATAATAGTTACCTCAGATTTTGTCCGAAAGGCATTGATCAGTGTTTAATTTTATTTTTAAATTACATAATTTTCATTGTTTTCACCCCTTTTATACATTTCCGGTTTCAACCAAACCCATTTGTGAAGATGATCACGACACGATTGGTTATTTGTATATATATTAGCCAATGGCACAACGTCTTTCATACAACCATTGACCTATAGTACAAGGTCATCAAAACAACAAAACTCAAGACACACACTATAAAAGACATAACATATACAATTTTGAACAACACTGAAAACTAAAAATTGAATTACTTTAACCTCTATTAAAACCAGAGGTGAAATCAGGTGCTCAATTGCTAATACCAGGGTAAAACACTCTAAAAAGACCAAACTAAACATTATGCACATGACAGTGAATTTTTTTGGGTTTTTTTCAGACCGGCAAAATATTTTTCGGTCTGACAAGATCTTCATGTCTGTCAGTCCGAATGACTAACAACTTCTCAGCAAGTTTCGGGAAGTCTGGAGACATTAACACAGAACACTGTATATACTGGACATTAACACAGAACATTGTATATATACTGGACATCAACACCGAACACTTTATATACTGGACATTAGCACCGAACACTGTATATATTGGACATTAACACAGAACACTGTCTATACTGGACATCAATACAGGAAACTGTATATACTGGACATCAACACAGAACACTGTAAATACTGGACATTAACACAGAACACTGTATATACTGAACATCAACACATAACACTATATACGTATACTGGACATCAACACAGAACACTGTATATACTGGACTTTCAGACAGAACACTGTAAATACTGGACATAAACACAACACACTGTATATACTGGACATTAACACAGAGCACTGTATATACTGGACATTAACACAGAACACTGTATATACTGAACATTAACACAGAACACTGTATATACTGGACATTAACACAGAACACTGTATATACTGAACATCAACACAGAACACTGTATATACTGGACATCAACACTGAACACTGTATATACTGGACATTGACACAGAACACTGTGTATATTGAACATCAACACAGAACACTGTATATACTGGACATCAACACTGAACACTGTATATACTGGACATCAACACAGAACACTGTATATACTGGACATTAACACAGAACACTGTATATACTGGACATCGACACAGAACACTGTATATACTGCACATTAACACAGAACACTGTATATACTGCACATTAACACAGAACACTGTATATACTGGACATTAACACAGAGCACTGTATATACTGCACATTAACACAGAACACTGTATATACTGGACATTAACACAGAACACTGTATATACTGCACATTAACACAGAACACTGTATATACTGCACATTAACACAGAACACTGTATATACTGGACATTAACACAGAACACTGTATATACTGCACATTAACACAGAACACTGTATATACTGCACATTAACACAGAACACTGTATATACTGGACATTAACACAGAACACTGTATATATTGGACATTAACACAGAACACTGTATATACTGGACATGAACATGTAACACCATATACGGATTCTGATTACCCGTTTTGTATCTTGAAACTCTTCTTTCATAATATAAACACCTATTATATGATTATCAAATCAAAGTGTTTCTTTAAATATTTTATACAGGAGTAGATTCCACAGGTCGGCCAAAGATTGGCTCTAATGGATGTAGTTGTGATATTGGATCGGTGCATGTTAAATTCCACGGTGGAGCAGGATGGATATACAATCTGTTTAAAGGACGTGTAGAAAAAGCCATTAAAAAACTATTGAATAGTAAGGTAATATAATAGTTTGTTAAAATTTGAATAATTAGAAATGGAATGTCATTCACGTCATTGTAAATGATAAACTGAGTTAGATTATGAGTGAAGGAACAACCATGTTTTTAGGTCAACATTCATTTTATTTCTAGCATTTTTTCAGAGAAATGTCTGCATAGCATAAAATATATTGTGTGTACATTATTTTTCTTCTGGTATATGATTTAAACAAGAGATATTTTTCTCAAAGCTAACTAAGAAATTTAGTTTAAATAAAACAAATTGGGTAGGGTTGCAGTGTTGACTCATGGAAGAGCGACAATTGATGTCACAGATAATAAAGTACATCTCAGTACCAACTAGTTTACTCCATTGATTACTTTTTCTTTTTTTTACATGGTATAACAATTTTCTCACGAATACCAACTTCCTAGAGACCAGAAATGACTACGTGAATAGAAATTAAACACGTTTGTGTACAAGGGGGTACAAAATGTTGATGTCGCCAATAAAAAAAATTTTATATTCATGTAAATAATTAAGATATATACCACTTTAATGGACAATGTACATCGTTTTAGAAAGTACTGACCTTGATTCTTTCATTTAATTATAATTAATTAAAAAAATTACGACCATTACCACTAGAAAACAATTTTTTTTTTAAATTATCCGTTGTCTCCAAAACTGTCAAATCTACGAATCCAGAATCTTGTTGTTATATGTCAAAGCCTGGTTGATAAAGACAGATTCTTTGTTTTGTTTATTTAATAGTCATAATATGAAATGTCCCGAAAAACACCAACATCATCTGGGAAAATAGCACTTATGTGAAAATATATTTAGTAAAGCGACAGAAATAATTAGGAAAAATACATTTATAATCAACGGGACTTTTAGTTATATGCTGAGTAAAGTCTAAAGTAAAATTGCATAGTTACACAACATGCAAAATAACACACAAGAGGTCCAATGGTGTACATTTTAATCCATAAATATTTAGTTATAGTAACAATTTAAATAACTTCAAATTCACCTATAATGTTAACCAAAATTCTAACATGACCACCTACTTTCGCTTTGTAAACAAACGAGCGATTTATCGATTGGGTATAATCTCATTAGCATATGTGCCGGTGCACACATTTAAGCCAGGTAATAAAATAATCAAATAGAATTATTTACACTGTTGTTAATGTTTTTATAACATCTATATTCACTGAAAATAATCAACATATTCAAAATTAATAATATGCGACGTGCAATTAAAACATGCAAGCACACTATTATTGTTACAGATGCTCCATCAATACGGCACTTTCCCGTCGTAAATGTATATGTGACTGACTATCCCGTCGTAAAAGTACACGTTGATGAATTATCGTCTCTTCGAATTGGGCAGCATAAATTGTGTGCGACATTGTCCGCAAACTTAGATATATATTGCCGTCTTCCAATCAAAATATACTACCGTATTTGTACTGTTAATACATATCAGAATTGGATATCAGTAAATTTGATCCGACTCAGGATTAAATACTAATATTCGCTAACCCATGTTAAAATTCAAAGCACATTCTGGCTTCCATGAATTATTTCTTAAATATAAGAATTATAATATACAGGACCTAATTTAAGATGCCAAAATATAAAGAAAATTGCAGTATTCACTAAATATAATTCATATCTTTGATGCCAATAACTCATTGGGTATATAAATCTCCATCGACGTTCATAAATCACTTGTAAAAAAAATTGCTTGGTTTCGACAAAAATCAGCGTCTGCTAAATTTCTGCATTCACGCAAGTCTTTCCGTATGATTATTTCTGTGTGTTTTGCGAAATGTAGAATTCATTTACATATGAATAATTAGTCAATCGCATTTCATATTTCCATGAAAATATATATAAGCGATCCATATGTTTGCTTCCTGTGTGTGAGTGAGTGGTTTGATGGAGTCCGGTAAGTTAGAGTGTTCGTCCCGTAGTTTATACTTGTGTATACTAGTACATAAAAGTATTGTGTTGAAAGCTGTGGAAATTTTAAGGCTTTAATATTTATTATTTAACAATGAATTATGATTACATAATAGATCATTATTTTGAAATACACAGGTGATATTTGTTTTTTAGAAAAGTTATAGTAATGCGAATATTTTGTTGTAATAGTGCAGATGGATTCCCTGGAATATCTGCATGTGAGTGGCACACAGTTGAGTTGCTAAAACAGACTGAACAATCTAGGCGTGATACACACATCAAAAACGAAACTGTACGATGGAAGAGAATATCACAATTTTCCCATTGTGAACTTTCCATTTATATATGTAGCAACATTCAAGCAGCAGTTGCATATGGAATATATATCTCTTGATTGATCTGTAATTTCAGAGCTTGTGGTTCCTATCATGATTTCCTTGATAACCGGATGCTACTAACAAGGAAACTAAGGATTCCCAGTCCTTAAATTGAAGTCATCACTTCAAAAGTTTTACGGTCGCCACCATGACTTGGTTAACCGTTACGGAATATCGTTGTCACAAATGACCAGGAATATATTCCTTTTGTCGTAATTGCAATCCGGGTTTTTCCTCATTCGTGACTTAATACCAGTTTTGTTACAAGAGTAACATGACGGGTGTCAATAGAGGGACAGGAACAGCTTACCCTTCCGGAGCACCTGAGTTCACCCCCGGATTTTAGTTGGGTTCGTGTTGTTCAATCTTTAGTTTTCTGTGTAGTATTTTGTAGACCAATGTCCTTTTTGTGGTTTCTGATTACCCCTTTGGTATCTTCAAATTTTCTTATGATCACAATGTTACTCCTTTGCCTGTAGAGAATGCAGAAATTACATGTAACGATTATGTTCTAGCAGCCTATGATAAAATCTGCTACATTGGAAAGGTTTTAGAAAACGACCTTAGTGACAAGACTGTACATATAGTCTTTATTGTTAAGAGTTGTAGGGTGGTTAAAATATTCTCTTGAACAAATAAACACGACAGACTATGGATATAGAGCAAAGATATCCTTGGTAAAATCGAGCATCCAATAGGTACTAGAAAAGGTGGTCGGATGCTCTATATTTCTGATGATGTGATTGAGTTTCATGAGGCCTACAAGTCTAACTAATCTACGGGACAAGTATTTTTTACCATTCATTCTAGTCTCTGTTTGACCTATCATCAAAGTGTTCGAAATTGATATGTTTCAGTTTTCCGGTTAGTTATTTCTAAATTGTGTACTAAACAGCATTGACTATTGTGTTCACGAAACTAGGATGCTTCCTGTTAATATTTACCTTTTAAAACTCTTCAAGATTTTGATATGTATTTCCGTCATTATTTTGTTAATGTTGTGGACCAAGAGAGACTGTTACATTGTATATTTATTATTAAGCAGTAAAACAGAAAACATTTCTTTAAAGAGCACATTGTTTTAGTGAAATAGTATAACATTTTGAAAAGTTATGATCAATGGAACAACTCTATGAATTTACGGGACAAAATTGATAAATAAGTTAATTGCTTTGTTCTCGAATTTAACGGTTTGGTGTCTGTTCTGGTAAATTAAGGAATGATACAAGATATTTATAGACACTCATTTATTTATTAAAAGTGATATCAGTGTGTAATTTTAAGGCAAATGACAGGTAATAGCATTTTGAAAATTAACATATATTTGCTCTACTCATGTTATTGAACCCCATGTTTTGAAACAAAATGAGCACTTCAGTGATGAAATCTTGGTATATTTTATTGTGGGTCACTGCTAGTCACATTTTAAACCCATTTTAAAATACATATGCTCAATTTGATGTACAACCAGAACAAATAAATAAGTGTATGCTCATTTCAAATTTGCTGAGAAATCATTATGAAAACATCATCAAACGTTGAGAATATTTTGGGTTTTAATAGTCAGTATAATCACTTTCCTGATGACAACCTATATATTCGTTTTTCTTGACAATTTTTGGGGGGAATTTTTTTCCCCTGCAATTGTTGCAGTTCCGTGAGAATGATGTAACCTTACCCTTCTTAAGTTTACTACAAACTTCAAAGATATCTTTATTTAATTTATATAATACCACATATGCTTTCTATAACATAATCAAAACTTTGTAAATACATTGATTTGTTCAGTAATTAATTTGCTTATGGCAAGATGTGGTGATTTTAATATTGAGCTGCCAAAAGTTGCACCCTATCATCCATGAAAACAAACCACTTATTATATTTTACTTTGAACTTTGAATTTGGGCTGACTACAGAATCAGACATACTTTATCTAGGAATTAATTTAATAAACATAGATTGTCCACTTTTTTACATAATTACTGCATGCATGGTACATTGTACTTTGAAAAATGGTCTACAATTTAATCATTTGCTTTTATTATTTTTTGAATGACTTTTTTTTATAGTTATGCGAAAAGATTAACACAGCTATAGACGTTTATGGCAGTAAAGCATTGGCCAAGCTGAAAGGTAGAAGGCTCAGTAGATCAAAGAAATAGCTAGAAAGGATATATATATAGACATGAATAAAGATAGGAGAGAATCACTGCTTATACATGTACTTGTAAAATACAATGTACTGCTTAATTAGCTGTTTCAAAATACATTCATTTTTTTTGTTTTTAAAATAGCGATGGTGAAGATATCACAAAGAAATTTTAATGTCACAATAGCATTGTTAGCTAAATAGGGTTATCATGTCATGCCATGTCAAAGGTTATTCTATTAACTTTTAGCAATTTATTATTGTCTTTATCATGATCAACTGTATGAACCACCATTATACAGGAATAATCTTATCAGTAGTACTCAAACCTATGTTAAAATAAGTTAAACTACAATTATACAGGAATATTCTATCAGTAATACTAAAACCTATGTTAAAATAAGTTAAACTACAATTATACAGGAATATTCTATCAGTAATACTCAAACCTATGTTAAAATAAGTTAAACCACAATTATACAGAGATAATCTATCAGTAATACTCAAACCTATGTTAGAATAAGTTAAGCCACAATTATACATGAATAATCTATCAGTAGTACTCAAAGCTATGTTAAAATAAGTTAAGCCACAATTATGCAGGAATAATCTATCAGTAGTACTCAAAGCTATGTAAAATAAGTTAAACCACAATTATACAGCAATAATCTATCAGTAATACTCAAACCTATGTTAAAATAAGTTAAACTACATTTATACAGGAATAATCTATCAGTAATACTCAAACCTATGTTAGAATAATTTAAACTACATTTATACAGGAATAATTTATCAGTAATACTCAAACCTATGTTAGAATAAGTTAAACCACAATTATAGAGGAATAATCTATCAGTAATACTCAAACCTATGTTAAAATAGGTTAATCTACAATTATACAGCAATAATCTATCAGTAATACTTACACCTATGTTAAAATAAGTTAAACTACAACTATACAGGAATAATCTATCAGTAATACTCAAACCTATGTTAGAATAAGTTAAACCACAATTATAGAGGAATAATCTATCAGTAATACTCAAACCTATGTTAAAATAAGTTAAACTACAATTATACAGCAATAATCTATCAGTAATACTCACACCTATGTTAAAATAAGTTAAACTACAATTATACAGCAATAATCTATCAGTAATACTCACACCTATGTTAAAATAAGTTAAACTACAATTATACAGCAATAATCTATCAGTAATACTCACACCTATGTTAAAATAAGTTAAACTACAATTATACAGCAATAATCTATTAGTAATACTCAAACCTATGTTAAAATAAGTTAAGCCACAATTATAAAGGAATGCACTATTAATAGTACTTAGTAGTCAAACCTATGTTAACAGAAGTTACAGATGGTACCCGGGGTATAGAAATGGGATCGAGAGCTTCTTTGGCTTGAAGGGGCATCCGTCGGTTGTGCGGGATGTATAAATACACAACCAACCCGTCCTGCGGATGAGACGTAAATAAAACCGAGGTCCCCTGTTGAGAGATTGCCACCCTCTCCGCACGTTAAAGAACCCAGTGTAACAGCTCATGATGAGTGGTCCATAAGAGACCTGTTGCACTGGCAAAATTATCGGTCCCTTCCCATCACCTTTCCTTGTTTCACGTCCCGTGGCGTTTAAATTTTTAAATGTTCTCGTCCTGGATATAGCTGAAAAATTGCTCGCTAGACGTTAAACACCAATCAATAAATAAATCAACCTTTGTAATTTATTTTCATGAATAAGAATGAAAAAAACTTATATTCTAAATTATTGAAGTAATGTTGTGTTTTTTAGTAACTGTAGATGTAGGCAAAGTTTTCCTTCTGGACTATAGATTTATTGGTAAACCTGCATTTAATCCACAACATTTCTTAGAGACATATCATAAGGTAATATATATATTTAGATGAATGGCATATTGGAAATTGAAAGTTACCTAGTTATGGCTGACAAATCACAATAGACTTAAAGCCTTGGCGTTCATGTTTGTCTGTGCAAAATGCTGTGTAGCAATTCCATCTGGTCTGTTTCTTGTCAGATCAGGCAAGTGAAATTGAATGAGAAATAATTGCTTTGCATCTTATTTATTGTATTTCTTAAAAATAATCATGAATCTAGAGCCATTGACTAGAACAACCCTGAATCATGAATCTAAAGCCATCTACTAGAACACACCCTGAGTCATGAATCTAGAGCCATCGACTATAACAACCCTGCGTCGTGAATCTAGAGCCATCGACTAGAACAACCCTGAGTCATGAATCTAGAGCCATCGACTAGAACAACCCTGAGTCGTGAATCTAGAGCCATCGACTAGAACTACCCTGAGTCATGAATCTAGAGCCATTGACTAGAACAACCCTGAGTCGTGAATCTAGAGCCATCGACTAGAACTACCCTGAGTCATGAATCTAGAGCCATTGACTAGAACAACCCTGAGTCATGAATCTTGAGCCATTGACTAGAACAACCCTGAGTCATGAATCTTGAGCCATTGACTAGAACAACCCTGAGTCATGAATCTAGAGCCATTAACTAGAACAACCATGAGTCATGAATCTTGAGCCATTGACTAGAACAACCCTGAGTCATGAATCTAGAGCCATTGACTAGAACAAACCTGAGTCATGAATCTAGAGCCATTGACTAGAACAACCCTGAGTCATGAATCTAGAGCTATTGACTAGAACAACCCTGAGTCATGAATCTTGAGCCATTGACTAGAACAACCCTGAGTCATGAATCTAGAGCCATTGACTAGAACAACCCTGAGTCATGAATCTAGAGCCATTGACTAGAACAACCCTGAGTCATGAATCTAGAGCCATTGACTAGAACAAACCTGAGTCATGAATCTAGAGCTATTGACTAGAACAACCCTGAGTCATGAATCTTGAGCCATTGACTAGAACAACCCTGAGTCATGAATCTAGAGCCATTGACTAGAACAACCCTGAGTCATGAATCTAGAGCCATTGACTAGAACAACCCTGAGTCATGAATCTTGAGCCATTGACTAGAATAACCCTGAGTCATGAATCTTGAGCCATTGACTAGAACAACCATGAGTCATGAATCTAGAGCCATTGACTAGAACAACCCTGAGTCATGAATCTTGAGCCATTGACTAGAACAACCCTGAGTCATGAATCTTGAGCCATTGACTAGAACAACCCTGAGTCATGAATCTAGAGCCATTGACTAGAACAACCCTGAGTCATGAATCTAGAGCCATTGACTAGAACAACCCTGAGTCATGAATCTTGAGCCATTGACTAGAACAACCCTGAGTCATGAATCTAGAGCCATTGACTAGAACAACCCTGAGTCATGAATCTAGAGCCATTGACTAGAACAACCCTGAGTCATGAATCTAGAGCCATTGACTAGAACAACCCTGAGTCATGAATCTAGAGCCATTGACTAGAACAAACCTGAGTCATGAATCTAGAGCCATTGACTAGAACAACCCTGAGTCATGAATCTAGAGCCATTGACTAGAACAACCCTGAGTCATGAATCTAGAGCCATTGACTAGAACAAACCTGAGTCATGAATCTAGAGCCATTGACTAGAACAACCCTGAGTCATGAATCTAGAGCCATTGACTAGAACAACCCTGAGTCATGAATCTAGAGCCATCGACTAGAACAACCCTGATTCATGAATCTAGAGCCATCGACTAGAACAACCCTGAGTCATGAATCTAGAGCCATCGACTAGAACAACCCTGAGTCATGAATCTAGAGCCATCGACTAGAACAACCATGAGTCATGAATCTAGAGCCATCGACTAGAACAACCCTGAGTCATGAATCTAGAGCCATTGACTAGAACAACCCTGAGTCATGAATCTAGAGCCATTGACTAGAACAACCCTGAGTCGTGAATCTAGAGCCATTGACTAGAACTACCCTGAGTCATGAATCTTGAGCCATTGACTAGAACAACCCTGGGTCATGAATCTAGAGCCATTGACTAGAACAACCCTGAGTCATGAATCTAGAGCCATTGACTAGAACAAACCTGAGTCATGAATCTAGAGCTATTGACTAGAACAACCCTGAGTCATGAATCTTGAGCCATTGACTAGAACAACCCTGAGTCATGAATCTAGAGCCATTGACTAGAACAACCCTGAGTCATGAATCTAGAGCCATTGACTAGAACAACCCTGAGTCATGAATCTTGAGCCATTGACTAGAATAACCCTGAGTCATGAATCTTGAGCCATTGACTAGAACAACCATGAGTCATGAATCTAGAGCCATTGACTAGAACAACCCTGAGTCATGAATCTTGAGCCATTGACTAGAACAACCCTGAGTCATGAATCTTGAGCCATTGACTAGAACAACCCTGAGTCATGAATCTAGAGCCATTGACTAGAACAACCCTGAGTCATGAATCTAGAGCCATTGACTAGAACAACCCTGAGTCATGAATCTTGAGCCATTGACTAGAACAACCCTGAGTCATGAATCTAGAGCCATTGACTAGAACAACCCTGAGTCATGAATCTAGAGCCATTGACTAGAACAACCCTGAGTCATGAATCTAGAGCCATTGACTAGAACAACCCTGAGTCATGAATCTAGAGCCATTGACTAGAACAAACCTGAGTCATGAATCTAGAGCCATTGACTAGAACAACCCTGAGTCATGAATCTAGAGCCATTGACTAGAACAACCCTGAGTCATGAATCTAGAGCCATTGACTAGAACAAACCTGAGTCATGAATCTAGAGCCATTGACTAGAACAACCCTGAGTCATGAATCTAGAGCCATTGACTAGAACAACCCTGAGTCATGAATCTAGAGCCATCGACTAGAACAACCCTGATTCATGAATCTAGAGCCATCGACTAGAACAACCCTGAGTCATGAATCTAGAGCCATCGACTAGAACAACCCTGAGTCATGCATCTAGAGCCATCGACTAGAACAACCCTGAGTCATGAATCTAGAGCCATCGACTAGAACAACCCTGAGTCATGAATCTAGAGCCATTGACTAGAACAACCCTGAGTCATGAATCTAGAGCCATTGACTAGAACAACCCTGAGTCGTGAATCTAGAGCCATTGACTAGAACTACCCTGAGTCATGAATCTTGAGCCATTGACTAGAACAACCCTGAGTCATGAATCTAGAGCCATTGACTAGAACTACCCTGAGTCATGAATCTTGAGCCATTGACTAGAACTACCCTGAGTCATGAATCTTGAGCCATTGACTAGAACAACCCTGAGTCATGAATCTAGAGCCATTGACTAGAACTACCCTGAGTCATGAATCTTGAGCCATTGACTAGAACAACCCTGAGCCACCACTAGCTCTAAAACAATCAAACCAGTCAACAAATGGATCCTTTTAAACAAGACTGTTGTTATGTTAACCAAGCTTGGATCCCAATGAAGAATTTTATAAAAATATAGAGGAGACGACAATACTTAAGTTTTGTAACTTGTATCCAATCCTATTTGTCATTTATTTGACTATAAAATATGTTTAAGCATAAATGTGTTATATAATATATTTAACATATTTTAGGGTGAATTTTACTGGGCAAGCAGTATCAGTGAAGCACCATTTGATCCCATATCTATGCCAGCATTCAACAGTACACAAAAGATGTTCTACATGTGGATGTCTGACTACACATTTAACACCTTGACATACCAGGCACAGAAACATGGCATTGTAGTCTATAATCTGACACAGAAAGATGTAAGTCTAGACAATCTCAATACTCTTCCTTCTATTTTACAAACACTATCTAGATCAGAATGAAACTTGTCTAAATCAAATAGCCTTGGGATTAACTGTATTAGTCCTTATAGACAGGTTAAACTATGTAAATGATTTCAGATTTCAGGCCCAGATTTGATGCTGTTGAATATTGGGACTTACTGATGATAAATCTGAATTTCTGCCTTCTTAGTTATACACAATTTAGTTTTAGCTTCATCTATGACTGTTCTATGTAGTGATCAGCTGTTTTAACTTGATCTATGACTGTTCTATGTAGTGATCAGCTATTCCCAGTTTTAGCTTGATCTAGGACTGTTCTATGTAGTGCTCAACTGTTTTAACTTGGAACTATGACTGTTCCATGTAGTGATCAGCTGTTTTAACCTGATCTATGACTGTTCTATGTAGTGATCAGCTGTTTTAACTTGATCTATGACTGTTTTATGTAGTGACCAGCTGTTTTAACTTGATATGTGACTGTTCTATGTAGTGATCAGCTGTTTTAACTTGATCTATGACTGTTCTATGTAGTGATCAGCTGTTCCCAGTTTTAGCTTGATCTAGGACTGTTCTATGTAGTGCTCAACTGTTTTAACTTGGATCTATAACTGTTCTATGTAGTGACCAGCTGTTTTAACCTGATCTATGACTGTTCTATGTAGTGATCAGCTGTCCCCAGTTTTAACTTGATATATGACTGTTCTATGTAGTGATCAGCTGTTTTAACTTGATCTATGACTGTTCTATGTAGTGATCAGCTGTTCCCAGTTTTAGCTTGATCTAGGACTGTTCTATGTAGTGCTCAACTGTTTTAACTTGGATCTATAACTGTTCTATGTAGTGACCAGCTGTTTTAACCTGATCTATGACTGTTCTATGTAGTGATCAGCTGTCCCCAGTTTTAACTTGATCTATGACTGTTCTATGTATTGATCAGCTGTTTTAGCTTGATCTATGACTATTCTATGTAGTGATCAGCTGTTTTAGCTTGATCTATGACTGTTCTATGTAGTGATCAGCTGTTTTAGCTTGATCTATGACTGTTCTGTGTAGTGATCAGCTGTTTTAACTTGATCTATAGCTGTTCTATGTAGTGATCAACTGTTCCCAGTTTTATCTTGATCGATGACTGTTCTATGTAGTGATCAGCTGTTTTGACTTGATTTATGATTGTTCTATGCAGTGATCAGCTGTTCCCAGTTTTATCTTGATCTATGACTGTTCTATGTAGTGATCAGCTGTTCCCAGTTTTAGCTTGATCTAGGACTGTTCTATGTAGTGACCAGCTGTTTTAACCTGATCTAGGACTGTTCTATGTAGTGACCAGCTGTTTTAACCTGATCTATGACTGTTCTATGTAGTGATCAGCTGTTTTAGCTTGATCTATGACTGTTCTATGTAGTGATCAGCTGTCCCCAGTTTTAACTTGATCTATGACTGTTCTATGTATTGATCAGCTGTTTTAACTTGATCTATTACTGTTCTATGTAGTGATCAGCTGTTTTAGCTTGATCTATGACTGTTCTGTGTAGTGATCAGCTGTTTTAACTTGATCTATGGCTGTTCTATGTAGTGATCAACTGTTCCCAGTTTTATATTGATCGATGACTGTTATATGTAGTGATCAGCTGTTTTGACTTGATCTATGATTGTTCTATGTAGTGATCAGCTGTTACCAGTTTTATCTTGATCTATGACTGTTCTATGTAGTGATCAGCTGTTCCCAGTTTTAACTTGATCTATGACTGTTCTGTGTAGTGATCAGCTGTTCCCAGTTTTAGCTTGATCTATGACTGTTCTATGTAGTGATCAGCTGTTCCCAGTTTTAACTTGATCTATGACTGTTCTGTGTAGTGATCAGCTGTTCCCAGTAATACTTTACAGAATGTTTTCAATAGAGAAGATAGTAAAACACCAGAGTAGTAACTGTTATTTTTTCAAAAACCACCATTATTGCAATTTAATTGAGGGTTCATTTTTCAAAGCTAAAAATCAAAAGATAAGATAGTGGAAATTCGTCTAAATGCGGACGGTTTTCACAGTCCACATCACTTAACGTTCTCTTATGCTATTTGCGGACACGTAGATGCATACAATCAAGTGTATAGTCAAGAGGGGTATCAAATTGATTATTTTCCACCCTTCCCGGCTCATTTAATTTGATTGGTTGGTATAAATATAAAAAAAACCACACATGAGTAGAGTGGTGTTAATGCGGACTGGTAGTGTTTAAATACGGACAGTCTGTCTTCCAAATACGGACACCTTTTATAGTAAATGAAAATTACCTGCAATTACAGGTTAAGATAATTTTAATTTATCTATTGTGTGATTTATGATTTACCTCAGTAAAAGACCATTATGACGTCACAGGGTAATTTTCTATCGGAAGCAGTGTTGAGAGCAGT
The DNA here is from genome assembly GCA_963680875.1 of Bathymodiolus brooksi. Lineage (NCBI taxonomy): Eukaryota > Metazoa > Mollusca > Bivalvia > Mytilida > Modiolidae > Bathymodiolus > Bathymodiolus brooksi. The sequence goes on from OY804587.1 coordinate 69,982,474, forward strand.
AAACTTTGAGAGTTTGGTAGTAGACTGAATGATTGGACATGGGAGACGGGAGAAAGGGTGTCGAGAACCCTTAGTAAGAAAACGGTAATATGGAGTTAGACTGTGGAACAAGAGTTAGAGGGATGGAAAGCGGTGATTAAAAGTTGGAATGAGGAACGCAGGAATAAGGAGGAAGAATAGAATTTACTGTATACAATCTAATTAAAATTAGATATCGATCTCGCTTTTTTTTTGCGGAAATCTAATTCAAATTAGATTGGAATTACTGAATCCCTGTTCACCCTCTTATATTGGGTTGTAACCTAAAACTATTTTAAATAGAATTGTGCACCATACACACCAAAATTGCTATCAAATGTCAATAGTCTCAATATTACAAGACGATTGGCAAATATACGTAGGAAGTTGCTGAACCAATGGTTCCTAATTGTTAAGTTGAAATCATCACTTCAAAAGTTTACGGTCACTATTATGAATTGGTTAACCGCTACGGAATATTTGTATCACAATGTCGTCCTTCTTTCCTTGTTTATGACCTGTCACCCTGGAAGTAACAAAACCGGGTGCCACTTTTGGAGCAGGAACTACTAACTCTTCTGAAGCACATGACTTTGACCCTGTTTATTATTAGTGTTAATGTTGCTCAATCTTTTCTTTTTGTATAATATTTTTTTCGTTGTTTGTCTTTCTGGCCTTTTTCTTTTAGCCATTATGTTGTCTCTTCTTCAATTTACGACTTCTGATTATCCCTCTGGTATCTTCAAACTTTTCTTACAATGAACACATGACATTTCTATGCAAAGAACAAACCAGATTTATTTGATATTGCACTGAGATACTATCAAAATAGCTTCGATACTTGAGATGAAGAACAACAATGGAATTAGAAAAAAAAATGCCCTGAGCATGTGGTGATTGGATAATTCGGTACATATGTATTTGATAGTCTTAATTGTCTTTTATTTACTCTACCGTATATCTCTTTATGTGTAAATTGTGTTTTGTAATTATGCACTTCCTTGTTATGAGAAAGTATATAAAAATTAACAAAATATATATAATGATAACATTTTGGCAAAAATGCACAACTGAATTTCCCTGAAGTTATTCCAAATCATTTTGCAACTCTTTTCGCCTTTATCAGCTCTCTTTTCAAATTCGCTTCAGCTTTTTTTTGAACGAGAAGCAGGTTTTCTCTGACAACATCTACACTTGTCAGTAAACGATGTGACTGACGTGATATAGCCTTAGGCCAAGAAAAAATATATGTGTGTTTACTGTCACATGTCAAAAAAATTTAGGGTCGGTCGGTCGGGATTAATTATTTTTTTTTTTTTTTTTTATTATTATCGACAAAACCGGAAATAGTCGTTCCCGGTTCCGGAATCCGATTCCGGTATTTAATTTTCGAAAATTCCGGTAAAATGACGAATTATGCAGTTTTTCTACCTTCTTTGCTCTCAATTTCGACAAAAAGCTAGCAGTTGAATAAATAAAACATTGCTGCTGGTTAAGCAACAAAAATGGTTATCCGAATTCTGTGTAAAAATGCATAGGGTTGCTAGCAAAAATTAGGGTAGGTCGGGTGACCGTAAACACACATATTTTTTTTGTTGGCCTTATCAGTGGGGGTTTTTGTTTTACCAGCAATATTTGAAGTTGAATCACATGGTAGAAATTAACAATTTACTTTAGCATTCCACGTATCTAATAATACAACAACTCCATCTGCAATATCATTAGCAACGACCTCAATGTTGTCATCCATGATAAGTTGCAACAAATGCTGTGGGCCGTCTATTTCCGGTTGACGAAGATGGTCACCAGTAAATGCAGGAAAATCAACTGCTACATCTACAACGAAGGACCATGTTAACTGTTGGTCCAGACTTGAAACAGCTGCATCTCCAGATGGGGCGACTTTCTCCGTGTTGGTAGCTGACGACCCCGATGAGTTCTGCATTGATAGTTCGGTGATTTTGACAGCGAATGAGTTTGTCTGATTAAAATTTTCTGTAGGCTGACTTGGGAGGTATGCATACGCGGGAATAGCGAGTGGACTTAAAAGGGATCATGCCACAAACACAAAAACCACTTTTGATGTTTTCGGCAGTCATATAGGTATGTCATGCAGTTTTGAACAAAGTTGGAAATGTACATTTATCAACTTTGTGTAGGGTGTTTTCCTGCAAAAATTCTGAACATTAGCCCGGTCGTACTGCCTGTCAAATGGTCCAAATACAGTTCTGTACGGAGGCTGTAAATAGTGAGTTGTGAGTGGTGGTAGTGATAATATAGCTATATTTTCTCTGATTCCTTCTTGTATTAGAGCTGAAGACTCATGAGACGAGTGTCCGTCTAATATTAACACCTGAGGTCGATCAGTACCACACTGTTTAAGAAAGATTTCTTTAAACCAGCACTCGCCGATTCTGTCGTCCATCCACCCATTTTCCTGGAAATCCCACATAGTCCCGTTTGGTGCCTCTCTTGTATTGAAACCAAACACTGATCGTTCTGTTTTAGCTTTAATGACTAACAGAGGGCTCATTCTTTCGTCTGCAGCATTGACGCAAGCAACTATCGTCACGTGTGTGCTCATAGCACTTGTCCGTCCCGGAACTTTTCTTGCTCCCTTCTCAGCTATGACCTTCACAGGGTCGTGTTCAAAAGATTTCCATGTTTCATACATGTTCCAATCTAACTTAGGTTTGTTCAAAAGATTTCTCTCTATTGCCTCAAAATCTTTAAAATACTCCTCAACCCTTTGGCGATTCATCATTCTACATCTTCAAGTTCCCGTTTTTTTCTGGTTTTCTTATGGTTAAGTTGCTATGCCTTTGTTTAAGTTTTTGCCACCAGTCTTTACCAGGGGTTGAATTTTTAAAAGGGGTTTTCAATTTCAACCTTTTTACCAACGTACCGGCTCTAGTAAGAAGTTGTCTTCTGGAAACACCAACGCCTAAATTGGATGCCCTCTTTACAGATTGTACAATAGAGTTTTCCAAGGTAGTGCTGGTTTTCGTCCTCTCCCGACCACAATTTCTCTCTTTCCAGTGACACGGTCTCCTACAGTAGATTTTGGTACTTTAAAATGTTCTGCTGCTTTCCTAACGGACATCTCTCCTGCTTTAACACATTTCACAGCATTGTCCAGTGATGATAGATCATATTGTAATATTTTGGACTTTTTCACCCTTAACATTCTGGAAAAAAACAGGCCTAATAAATAAAAAGGCATTTCAGTAAGAATTTTTTTTATTTAATGCACATATTAATCAAAATACTCGACTTAGTTTAACATTGGACCCTATGGGAATTTCACATTTTCATCTTTTTTTCTGAAACCACAAAACAGATTTGAACCAAACTTGGCAGACATGTTCATTGGATGGTCATATACAAGATTTTTGTTTTTGGCGTTGATCGGAAATCCAACATGGCTGCCAGGGCCCACAATGTGTTCTGATTGGTCGAAATTTAAAAAATCTTCTTGTTAGAAACCACCAAGCCAATTGAATTGTGACTTTGCAGGAATGATCATTGGGTGGTCCTGTACTAAATTTGTGAATCGTTTGCTGATCGAAAATTCAAGATGGCCACCATGACTCGACTTAATTTTAACATAGGACCCTATGGAAAAAATGTTTAAAAGTCTTCTTCTCTGAAACCAGTAAGTCAATTTAAAGCAAACATGGCATGAATGGTCCTTAGGTGGTCAACTTTAAAAAATATATGTCCTGTGACCCAGACTTCCATCCAAGATGGCCACCATCACCGGACATAGTTTTAACATAGGACCCTATGGGGAAAATGTTTAATAAAAATTCCTCTGAAACCTGTAAGCCAATTTAAAGCAAACATGGCATGAGTGGTCCTTGAATGGTCAACTTTCAAATTTATATCCAGTGATCCAAACCTCCATCCAAGATGGCCACCATCAGCAGACATAGTTTTAACATAGGACCCTATGGAAAAAATGTTTAAAAGTCTTCTCTTCTGAAACCAATAAGTCAATTTAAAGCAAACATGGTATGAATGGTCCTTAGGTGGTCAACTTTAAAAAATACATGTCCTGTGACCCAGACCTCCATCCAAGATGGCCGCCATCAGCAGACATAGTTTTAACATAGGACCCTATGGGAAAAATGTTTAAAAAAAATTCCTCTGAAACCAGTAAGCCAATTTAAAGCAAACATGGCATGAATGGTCCTTGAATGGTCAACTTTCAAAATTATATTCAGTGACCCAAACCTCCATCCAAGATGGCCACCATCAGCGGACATAGTTTTAACATAGGACCCTATGGGAAGTATGTTTAAAAATCTTCTACTCTGAAACCAGTAAGCCAATATAGCAAACATGTCATCGATGGTCCTTAGGTGGTCAACTTCCAAAATTGTGTTCAGTGATCCCGATCTCGGTCCAAAATGGCCACCATCAGCAGACATAGTTTTAACATAGGACCCTATGGGAAAATTGTTTAAAAGTCTTCTCCTCTGAAACCAGTAAGCCAATTTAAAGCAAGCATGGCATGGATGGTCCTTGGGTAGTATACTTTCAAAATTGTGTCCGGTGACCACGACCTCCATCCAAGATGGCTGCTGTGAGCAGACATAGTTTTAACATAGAACCCTATGGCAGTATGGGATTTGAATAGTAACTTAGATGTATTTGGCATGCAGACATTCTTAAGAGGACTTACTTATGTCAGGTGAGCGATACAGACTCACCTGAGCCTCTAGTTATGTTGTAAAATCATCCAGTCACAAATTGATTTATTCTCAAATAAACATAATGAATAGGCCTAATAGTAATTGTCCATGAAACACTTATTTACGCATCATTTTTAAGCAACATTGCTTTCACAATTCATTTTATATGGTGTCTGTATTTCAGCTACCTTATAAATATTGGTAGTTCAAATGCAGACATTATGTTTTTGAGTTTTTCAAAGAAAAATGTGAAGTATAATGTTAAATGAGCAAGAATTTTGATTTCCGTAATAATAATCTAAAAGATGATAACTTTCTATGTAAAAAAAACATCAATACTTACCTATAAAAGTTGTAAAATCCTGCAGGTCGTCGATCTTGTAATTTTCAAAATTTTCCCGGGTTTGCGACTTTGTGAAGAATGCTATCGGGTGTACATCATTTTTAATCACATGACACAGGTACAATATATATTTGAATTTATATTTTATTAGAATAATTACAAAATATATACAACTGACAACAAGACACACTGATTTCAAGTAAACTTTAATTTATTTTTTATAAAGAAAGGTCAATAAAAAGTAGAGACATTCTATTCCGTCCACAATTGAGCACCGTCCACATTTGGACAAATTTCCCCTATGTCTATGTTTTGTAGATAAGAAGATGAAAACTTTCTTAAGTTTTGTTTGATATCCAGTGAAATAATTTTGTCTGTCAACATAACAAATTGATATGTACATTTCATTGCATTATTCTCAACTCTTATTAAATCTTTTTTTCAATCAATTGTTTTCAGATTTTGTTTATTTTATATTTTTTTAGCTTCCAGCAGAAGCTAAAGACTTTCTGAATACAACCTGTAATGGAATTCCTTGTATTGGTAAAATCATTCCACAAGTAAGTAGTGGTGCATCGATCATTAGAAACATTGACAAATCAGTCAGACTTCAGTGTCCGATCCGATGATCGATTCTTAAACCTTTTTGCTGATACTGATTCCTATTCTTGAACAAATATAATTTATAGTTTAATTTTATTCTTTGTTTTTGTCCTCATACTGACAAATTTCTTGCAGTGTTATGCTGACACACTTCTAACACTGAGTCAATACACATATTTGGACTAGTCTATTATTTATCTACTGCCCGGACTACACTATTTTCTATGTTAGATGTTACATATATGGAAACCAATGTTTTGTTTTGTTCTAAGTTAATATCTATAAATTGTAACTTTCCATTCTGATGCCAATGACTAGTAATGAATCTCAATATTCCTGGAATAAAATATAAAAAGTTATAACAGAAATTTTTCAACAACCATGTTTTATATGTTCCACTCTGTATATATATTTTTAAATCACTAGCCACCACTGCAAATGAAAATAATTGTAGTCTGTGTATATGATGCAATTTCATTCAACTCGGTCTCTTTTTGTCAAACTTGCTATTGAAATAAGACTATTTGAGTAATTATAGTCTGTAAATACATTTCGTAGGTAATTGTCACCGATAATCGATCATTTGTCGATGCTGGTATAGCGATCATCGATCTTAAAAATGTGACTGATTCCCATGACTACAAGTAAATAGACCAGGTGTATTTCAAGATGTCACAGATAAGCTGTAGTGAAGCTTTGATGGTTTAAATAAACATTAGAGCAAGGGGCAATCCAGAGAAACTGACAACATAGGGTACACAAGACGAAGGGGCAATCAAAATGGACAATCCAGAGAAACTGACAACATAGGGTACACAGGACAAAGGGGCAATCAAAATGGACAATCCAGAGAAACTGACAACATAGGCTACACAAGACGAAGGCGCAATCAAAAGTGGACAATCTAGAGAAACTGACAACATAGGGTACACAAGACTAAGGGGCAATCAAAAGTGGACAATCCAGAGAAACTGACAACATAGGGTACACAAGACGAAGGGGCAATCAAAATGGACAATCCAGAGAAACTGGCAACATAGGGTACACAAGACGAAGGCACAATCAAAAGTGGACAATCTAGAGAAACTGGCAGCATAGGGTACACAAGACGAAGGAGCAATCAAAAGTGGACAATCCAGAGAAACTGACAACATAGGGTACACAAGACGAAGGGGCAATCAAAATGGACAATCCAGAGAAACTGACAACATAGGGTACACAAGACGAAGGGGCAATCAAAATGGACAATCCAGAGAAACTGACAACATAGGGTACACAAGACGAAGGCGCAATCAAAAGTGGACAATCTAGAGAAACTGACAACATAGGGTACACAAGACTAAGGGGCAATCAAAAGTGGACAATCCAGAGAAACTGACAACATAGGGTACACAAGACGAAGGGGCAATCAAAATGGACAATCAAGAGAAACTGACAACATGGGTACACAAGACGAAGGAGCAATCAAAAGTGGACAATCCAGAGAAACTGACAACATAGGGTACACAAGACGAAGGGGCAATCAAAAGTGGACAATCTAAAGAAACTGACAACATAGGGTACACAAGACGAAGGAGCAATCAAAAGTGGACAATCTAGAGAAACTGACAACATAGGGTACACAAGACGAAGGGGCAATCAAAATGGACAATCCAGAGAAACTGACAACATAGGGTACACAAGACGAAGGAGCAATCAAAATTGACAATCCAGAGAAACTGACAACATAGGGTACACAAGACGAAGGCACAATCAAAAGTGGACAATCTAGAGAAACTGACAACATAGGGTACACAAGACGAAGGGGCAATCAAAAGTGGACAATCCAGAGAAACTGACAACATAGGGTACACAAGACGAAGGGGCAATCAAAAGTGGACAATTCAGAGAAACTGACAACATAGGGTACACAAGACGAAGGGGCAATCAAAAGTGGACAATCCAGAGAAACTGACAACATAGGGTACACAAGACGAAGGGGCAATCAAAAGTGGACAATCCAGAGAAACTGACAACATAGGGTACACAAGACGAAGGGGCAATCAAAAGTGGACAATCCAGAGAAACTGACAACATAGGGTACACAAGACGAAGGGGCAATCAAAAGTGGACAATCCAGAGAAACTGACAACATAGGGTACACAAGACGAAGGGGCAATCAAAAGTGGACAATCCAGAGAAACTGACAACATAGGGTACACAAGACGAAGGGGCAATCAAAAGTGGACAATCTAGAGAAACTGACAACATAGGGTACACAAGACGAAGGGGCAATCAAAAGTGGACAATCTAGAGAAACTGACAACATAGGGTACACAAGACGAAGGGGCAATCAAAAGTGGACAATCCAGAGAAACTGACAACATAGGGTACACAAGACGAAGGGGCAATCAAAAGTGGACAATCCAGAGAAACTGACAACATAGGGTACATAAGACGAAGGGGCAATCAAAAGTGGACAATCCAGAGAAACTGACAACATAGGGTACACAAGACGAAGGGGCAATCAAAAGTGGACAATCCAGAGAAACTGACAACATAGGGTACACAGGACCAAGAGGCAATCAAAAGTGGACAATCCAGAGAAACTTACAACATAGGGTACACAAGACGAAGGGGCAATCAAAAGTGGACAATCCAGAGAAACTGACAACATAGGGTACACAAGACGAAGGCGCAATCAAAAGTGGACAATCTAGAGAAACTGACAACATAGGGTACACAAGACGAAGGGGCAATCAAAAGTGGACAATCCAGAGAAACTGACAACATAGGGTACACAAGACGAAGGGGCAATCAAAAGTGGACAATCCAGAGAAACTGACAACATAGGGTACACAAGACGAAGGGGCAATCAAAAGTGGACAATCCAGAGAAACTGACAACATAGGGTACACAAGACGAAGGCGCAATCAAAAGTGGACAATCTAGAGAAACTGACAACATAGGGTACACAAGACGAAGGGGCAATCAAAAGTGGACAATCCAGAGAAACTGACAACATAGGGTACACAAGATGAAGGGGCAATCAAAATGAACAATCCAGAGAAACTGACAACATAGGGTACACAAGACGAAGGGGCAATCAAAAGTGGACAATCCAGAGAAACTGACAACATAGGGTACACAAGACGAAGGGGCAATCAAAAGTGGACAATATAGAGAAACTGACAACATAGGGTACACAAGACGAAGAAAAACAAAAAACACAACACAATATGTGTTGGACACCACTATGCACAAACAAACACAAATAACGTAAATAAGACATTAACCCTCCTACAGACAACTGGAGATCGTTTTCATGCAGAAATTATAATTTAACTTAGCTTTATAAATATTTTTTTGATAAATCGTAATGACTGACAATACAACTAACCACAACAACACAAACAACTGTCAAATTTCAAACCTCTACACACAGAAATGACAATAACTAAAGTAGCAAAATCTAGGTCCTGGTTTAGGATCTCAGAAGTATGACTGGGTTAAACCTGACAATGAGATCCCAACCCTCCCCTCTAGTCAGAAGTATGACTGAGTTAAACCTGACAATGAGATCCAAACCCTCCCCTCTAGCCAGAAGTATGACTGGGTTAAACCTGACAATGAGATCCCAACCCTTCCCTCTAGTCAGAAGTAAGACTGGGTTAAACCTGACATTGAGATCCCAATCCTCCCTTCTAGTCAGAAGTATGACTGGGTTAAACCTGACAATGAGATCCCAACCCTCCCCTCTTGTCAGAAGTATGACTGGATTAAACCTGACAATGAGATCCCAACCCTCCCCTCTAGTCAGAAGTATGACTGGGTTAAACCTGACAATGAGATCCCAACCCTCCCCTCTAGTCAGAAGTATGACTGGATTAAACCTGACAATGAGATCCCAACCCTCCCCTCTAGTCAGAAGTAAGACTGGGTTAAACCTGACATTGAGATCCCAACCCTCCCCTCTAGTCAGAAGTATGACTGGGTTAAACCTGACAATGAGATCCCAACCCTTCCCTCTAGTCAGAAGTAAGACTGGATTAAACCTGACAATGAGATCCCAACCCTCCCCTCTAGTCAGAAGTATGACTGGGTTAAACCATACAATGAGATCCCAACCCTCCCCTCTAGCCAGAAGTATGACTGGGTTAAACCTGACAACTCTAGTCAGAAGTATGACTGGGATAAACCTGACAATGAGATCCCAACCCTCCCATCTAGTCAGAAGTATGATTGGGCTAAATCTTGACAATGAGATCCCAACCCTCCCCTCTAGTCAGAAGTATGACTGGGTTAAACCTGAAAATGAGATCCCAACCCTTCCCTCTAGTCAGAGGTATGACTGAGCTAAAACCTGACAATGAGATCCCAACCCTCCCCTCTAGTCAGAAGTATGACTGGGTTAAACCATACAATGCGATTCCAACCCCCCCTCTAGCCAGAAGTATGACTGGGTTAAACCTGACAATGAGATCCCAACCCTCCCCTTTAGTCAGAAGTATGACTTGGTTAAACCTGACAATGAGATCCCAAACCTCCCCTCTAGTGAGAAGTATGACTGGGCTAAACCTTGACAATGAGATCCCACCCCCCTACTCTAGTCAGAAGTATGAGTGGGCTTAACCTGACAATGAGATCCCAACCCTCCCCTCTAGTAAGAAATATGACTTGGTTAAACCTGAAAATGAGATCACAACCCTCCCCTCTAGTCATAAGTATCACTGGGTTAAACCTGACATTGAGATCACAAGCCTCCCCTCTACTCAGAAGTATTACTGGATTAAACCTGACAATGAGATCCCAACCCTCCCCTCCAGTCAGAAGTATGACTGGGTTAAACCTGACAATGAGATCACAACCCTCCCCTCTAGACAGAAGTATGACTGGGATAAACCTAACAATGAGATCCCAACCCTCCCCTCTAGTCAGAAGTATGACTAAGTTAAACCTGACAATGAGATCACAACCCTCCCTTCTAGTGAGAAGTATGACTGGATTAAACCTGACAATGAGATCCCAACCCTCCCCTCTAGTCAGAAGTATGACTGGATTAAACCTGACAATGAGATCCCAACCATCCCCTCTAGTGAGAAGTATGACTGGGTTAAACCTGACAATGAGATCCCAACCCTCCCCTCTAGTCAGAAGTATGACTGGGTTAAACTTGACAATGAGATCCCAACCCTCCCCTCTAGTCATAAGTATGACTGGGTTAAACTTGACAATGGGATCCCAATCCTCCACTCTAGTCAGAAGTATGACTGGGTTAAACCTGACAATGAGATCCCAACCCCCCCCTCTTGTCAGAAGTATGACTGGGTTAAACCTGACAATGAGATCACAACCCTCCCCTCTTGTCAGAAGTATGACTGGGTTAAACCTGACAATGAGATCACAACCCTCTCCTCTAGTCAGAAGTATGACTGGGTTAAACCATACAATGCGATTCCAACCCCCCCTCTAGCCAGAAGTATGACTGGGTTAAACCTGACAATGAGATCCCAACCCTCCCCTTTAGTCAGAAGTATGACTTGGTTAAACCTGACAATGAGATCCCAAACCTCCCCTCTAGTGAGAAGTATGACTGGGCTAAACCTTGACAATGAGATCCCACCCCCCTACTCTAGTCAGAAGTATGAGTGGGCTTAACCTGACAATGAGATCCCAACCCTCCCCTCTAGTAAGAAATATGACTTGGTTAAACCTGAAAATGAGATCAGAACCCTCCCCTCTAGTCATAAGTATGACTGGGTTAAACCTGACATTGAGATCACAAGCCTCCCCTCTACTCAGAAGTATTACTGGATTAAACCTGACAATGAGATCCCAACCCTCCCCTCCAGTCAGAAGTATGACTGGGTTAAACCTGACAATGAGATCCCAACCCTCCCCTCTTGTCAGAAGTATGACTGGATTAAACCTGACAATGAGATCCCAACCCTCCCCTCTAGTCAGAAGTATGACTGGGTTAAACCTGACAATGAGATCCCAACCCTCCCCTCTAGTCAGAAGTATGACTGGATTAAACCTGACAATCAGATCCCAACCCTCCCCTCTAGTCAGAAGTAAGACTGGGTTAAACCTGACATTGAGATCCCAACCCTCCCCTCTAGTCAGAAGTATGACTGGATTAAACCTGACAATGAGATCCCAACCCTTCCCTCTAGTCAGAAGTAAGACTGGATTAAACCTGACAATGAGATCCCAACCCTCCCCTCTAGTCAGAAGTATGACTGGGTTAAACCATACAATGAGATCCCAACCCTCCCCTCTAGCCAGAAGTATGACTGGGTTAAACCTGACAACTCTAGTCAGAAGTATGACTGGGATAAATCTGACAATGAGATCCCAACCCTCCCATCTAGTCAGAAGTATGATTGGGCTAAATCTTGACAATGAGATCCCAACCCTCCCATCTAGTCAGAAGTATGACTGGGTTAAACCTGAAAATGAGATCCCAACCCTTCCCTCTAGTCAGAGGTATGACTGAGCTAAAACCTGACAATGAGATCCCAACCCTCCCCTCTAGTCAGAAGTATGACTGGGTTAAACCATACAATGCGATTCCAACCCCCCCTCTATCCAGAACTATGACTGGGTTAAACCTGACAATGAGATCCCAACCCTCCCCTTTAGTCAGAAGTATGACTTGGTTAAACCTGACAATGAGATCCCAAACCTCCCCTCTAGTGAGAAGTATGACTGGGCTAAACCTTGACAATGAGATCCCACCCCCCTACTCTAGTCAGAAGTATGAGTGGGCTTAACCTGACAATGAGATCCCAACCCTCCCCTCTAGTAAGAAATATGACTTGGTTAAACCTGAAAATGAGATCACAACCCTCCCCTCTAGTCATAAGTATGACTGGGTTAAACCTGACATTGAGATCACAAGCCTCCCCTCTACTCAGAAGTATTACTGGATTAAACCTGACAATGAGATCCCAACCCTCCCCTCCAGTCAGAAGTATGACTGGGTTAAACCTAACAATGAGATCACAACCCTCCCCTCTAGACAGAAGTATGACTGGGATAAACCTAACAATGAGATCCCAACCCTCCCCTCTAGTCAGAAGTATGACTAAGTTAAACCTGACAATGAGATCACAACCCTCCCTTCTAGTGAGAAGTATGACTGGATTAAACCTGACAATGAGATCCCAACCCTCCCCTCTAGTCAGAAGTATGACTGGATTAAACCTGACAATGAGATCCCAACCCTCCCCTCTAGTGAGAAGTATGACTGGGTTAAACCTGACAATGAGATCCCAACCCTCCCCTCTAGTCAGAAGTATGACTGGGTTAAACTTGACAATGAGATCCCAACCCTCCCCTCTAGTCATAAGTATGACTGGGTTAAACTTGACAATGGGATCCCAATCCTCCACTCTAGTCAGAAGTATGACTGGGTTAAACCTGACAATGAGATCCCAACCCCCCCCTCTTGTCAGAAGTATGACTGGGTTAAACCTGACAATGAGATCACAACCCTCCCCTCTTGTCAGAAGTATGACTGGGTTAAACCTGACAATGAGATCACAACCCTCTCCTCTAGTCAGAAGTATGACTGGGTTAAACCATACAATGCGATTCCAACCCCCCCTCTAGCCAGAAGTATGACTGGGTTAAACCTGACAATGAGATCCCAACCCTCCCCTTTAGTCAGAAGTATTACTTGGTTAAACCTGACAATGAGATCCCAAACCTCCCCTCTAGTGAGAAGTATGACTGGGCTAAACCTTGACAATGAGATCCCACCACCCTACTCTAGTCAGAAGTATGAGTGGGCTTAACCTGACAATGAGATCCCAACCCTCCCCTCTAGTAAGAAATATGACTTGGTTAAACCTGAAAATGAGATCACAACCCTCCCCTCTAGTCATAAGTATGACTGGGTTAAACCTGACATTGAGATCACAAGCCTCCCCTCTACTCAGAAGTATTACTGGATTAAACCTGACAATGAGATCCCAACCCTCCCCTCCAGTCAGAAGTATGACTGGGTTAAACCTGACAATGAGATCACAACCCTCCCCTCTAGACAGAAGTATGACTGGGATAAACCTAACAATGAGATCCCAACCCTCCCCTCTAGTCAGAAGTATGACTAAGTTAAACCTGACAATGAGATCACAACCCTCCCTTCTAGTGAGAAGTATGACTGGATTAAACCTGACAATGAGATCCCAACCCTCCCCTCTAGTCAGAAGTATGACTGGATTAAACCTGACAATGAGATCCCAACCCTCCCCTCTAGTGAGAAGTATGACTGGGTTAAACCTGACAATGAGATCCCAACCCTCCCCTCTAGTCAGAAGTATGACTGGGTTAAACTTGACAATGAGATCCCAACCCTCCCCTCTAGTCATAAGTATGACTGGGTTAAACTTGACAATGGGATCCCAATCCTCCACTCTAGTCAGAAGTATGACTGGGTTAAACCTGACAATGAGATCCCAACCCTCCCCTCTTGTCAGAAGTATGACTGGGTTAAACCTGACAATGAGATCACAACCCTCCCCTCTTGTCAGAAGTATGACTGGGTTAAACCTGACAATGAGATCACAACCCTCTCCTCTAGTCAGAAGTATGACTGGGTTAAACCTAACAATGAGATCCCAACCCTCCCCTCTAGTCAGAAGTATGACTAGGTTAAAGCTGACAATGAGATCACAACCCTCCCCTCTAGTCAGAAGTATGACTGGGTTAAACCTGACAATGAGATCCCAACCCTCCCGTTTAGTCAGAGGAGTGACTGAGCTAAACCTGTCAATGAGATCCCAACCCTCCCCTCTAGTCAAAAGTATGACTGGGTTAAACCTGACATTGAGATCCCAACCCTCACCCTCTAGTCAGAAGTATGACTGGGTTAAACCTGACATTGAGATCCCAACCCTCCCCTCTAGTCCGAAGTATGACTGGGTTAATCCTGACAATGAGATCCCAAACCTACCCTCTAGTCAGAAGTATGACTGGGTTAAACCTGACAATGAGATCCCAACCCTCCCCTCTTGTCAGAAGTATGACTGGATTAAACCTGACAATGAGATCACAACCCTCCCCTCTACTCAGAAGTATGACTTGGTTAAACCTGACAATGAGATCCCAACCCTCCCCTCTAGACAGAAGTATGACTGGGTTAAACCTGACAATGAGATCCCAACCCTCCCCTCTAGACAGAAGTATGACTGGGTTAAACCTGACAATGAGATCACAACCCTCCCCTCTAGACAGAAGTATGACTGGGTTAAACCTGACAATGAGAACACAAACCTCCCCTCTAGTCAGAAGTATGACTGGGTTTAAACCTGACAATGAGATCCCAACCCTCCCCTCTAGTCAGAAGTATAACTGGATTAAACCTGACAATGAGATCCCAACCCTCCCCTCTAGTCAGAAGTATGCCTGGGTTAAACCTGACAATGAGATCACAACCCTTCCCTCTAGTCAGAAGTATGACTGGGCTACACCTGACAATGAGATCACAACCCTCCCATCTACTCAGAAGTATGACTTGGTTAAACCTGACAATAAGATCCCAACCCTCCCCTCTAGACAGAAGTATGACTGGGTTAAACCTGACAATGAGATCCCAACCCTCCCCTCTTGTCAGAAGTATGACTGGGTTAAACCTGACAATGAGATCCCAACCCTCACCTCTAGTCAGAAGTATGACTGGGTTAAACCTGACAATGAGATCCCAACCCTCCCCTCTTGTCAGAAGTATGCATGGGTTAAACCTGACAATGAGATCACGACCCTTCCCTCTAGTCAGAAGTATGACTGGGCTAAACCTGACAATGAGATCACAACCCTCCTCTCTACTCAGAAGTATGACTGGGTTAAACTTGACAATGAGATCCCAACCCTCCCCTCTAGTCAGAAGTATGACTGGGTTAAAGCTGACAATGAGATCACAACCCTCCCCTCTAGTCAGAAATATGACTGGGTTAAACCTGACAATGAGATCCCAACCCTTCCCTCTAGTGAGAAGTATGACTGGATTAAACCTGACAATGAGATCCCAACCCTCCCGTTTAGTCAGAGGTATGAATTAGCTAAACCTGTCAATGAGATCCCAACCCTCCCCTCTAGTCAGAAGTATGACTGGGTTAAACCTGACATTGAGATCCCAACCCTCCCCTCTAGTCAGAAGTATGACTGGATTAAACCTGACAATGAGATCCCACCCTCCCCTCTAGTGAGAAGTATGACTGGATTAAACCTGACAATGAGACCCCAACCCTCCCCTCTAGTCAGAAGTATGACTGGGTTAAACTTGACAATGAGATCACATCCCTCCCCTCTACTCAGAAGTATGACTGGGTTAAACCTGACAATGAGATCACAACCCTCTCCTCTAGTCAGAAGTATGACTGGGTTAAACCTAACAATGAGATCCCAACCCTCCCCTCTAGTCAGAAGTATGACTAGGTTAAAGCTGACAATGAGATCACAACCCCCCCTCTAGTCAGAAGTATGAATGGGTTAAACCTGACAATGAGATCCCAACCCTCCCCTCTAGTGAGAAGTATGACTGGATTAAACCTGACAATGAGATCCCAACCCTCCCGTTTAGTCAGAGGAGTGAATGAGCTAAACCTGTCAATGAGATCCCAACCCTCCCCTCTAGTCAGAAGTATGACTTGGTTACACCTGACATTGAGATCCCAACCCTCCCCTCTTGTCAGAAGTATGACTGGGTTAAACCTGACATTGAGATCCCAACCCTCCCCTCTAGTCAGAAGTATGACTGGGTTAAACCTGACAATGAGATCCCAACCCTCCCCTCTAGTCAGAAGTATGACTGGGTTAAACTTGACAATGAGATCCCAACCCTCCCCTCTAGTCATAAGTATGACTGGGTTAAACTTGACAATGGGATCCCAATCCTCCACTCTAGTCAGAAGTATGACTGGGTTAAACCTGACAATGAGATCCCAACCCCCCCCTCTTGTCAGAAGTATGACTGGGTTAAACCTGACAATGAGATCACAACCCTCCCCTCTTGTCAGAAGTATGACTGGGTTAAACCTGACAATGAGATCACAACCCTCTCCTCTAGTCAGAAGTATGACTGGGTTAAACCATACAATGCGATTCCAACCCCCCCTCTAGCCAGAAGTATGACTGGGTTAAACCTGACAATGAGATCCCAACCCTCCCCTTTAGTCAGAAGTATTACTTGGTTAAACCTGACAATGAGATCCCAAACCTCCCCTCTAGTGAGAAGTATGACTGGGCTAAACCTTGACAATGAGATCCCACCACCCTACTCTAGTCAGAAGTATGAGTGGGCTTAACCTGACAATGAGATCCCAACCCTCCCCTCTAGTAAGAAATATGACTTGGTTAAACCTGAAAATGAGATCACAACCCTCCCCTCTAGTCATAAGTATGACTGGGTTAAACCTGACATTGAGATCACAAGCCTCCCCTCTACTCAGAAGTATTACTGGATTAAACCTGACAATGAGATCCCAACCCTCCCCTCCAGTCAGAAGTATGACTGGGTTAAACCTGACAATGAGATCACAACCCTCCCCTCTAGACAGAAGTATGACTGGGATAAACCTAACAATGAGATCCCAACCCTCCCCTCTAGTCAGAAGTATGACTAAGTTAAACCTGACAATGAGATCACAACCCTCCCTTCTAGTGAGAAGTATGACTGGATTAAACCTGACAATGAGATCCCAACCCTCCCCTCTAGTCAGAAGTATGACTGGATTAAACCTGACAATGAGATCCCAACCCTCCCCTCTAGTGAGAAGTATGACTGGGTTAAACCTGACAATGAGATCCCAACCCTCCCCTCTAGTCAGAAGTATGACTGGGTTAAACTTGACAATGAGATCCCAACCCTCCCCTCTAGTCATAAGTATGACTGGGTTAAACTTGACAATGGGATCCCAATCCTCCACTCTAGTCAGAAGTATGACTGGGTTAAACCTGACAATGAGATCCCAACCCTCCCCTCTTGTCAGAAGTATGACTGGGTTAAACCTGACAATGAGATCACAACCCTCCCCTCTTGTCAGAAGTATGACTGGGTTAAACCTGACAATGAGATCACAACCCTCTCCTCTAGTCAGAAGTATGACTGGGTTAAACCTAACAATGAGATCCCAACCCTCCCCTCTAGTCAGAAGTATGACTAGGTTAAAGCTGACAATGAGATCACAACCCTCCCCTCTAGTCAGAAGTATGACTGGGTTAAACCTGACAATGAGATCCCAACCCTCCCGTTTAGTCAGAGGAGTGACTGAGCTAAACCTGTCAATGAGATCCCAACCCTCCCCTCTAGTCAAAAGTATGACTGGGTTAAACCTGACATTGAGATCCCAACCCTCACCCTCTAGTCAGAAGTATGACTGGGTTAAACCTGACATTGAGATCCCAACCCTCCCCTCTAGTCCGAAGTATGACTGGGTTAATCCTGACAATGAGATCCCAAACCTACCCTCTAGTCAGAAGTATGACTGGGTTAAACCTGACAATGAGATCCCAACCCTCCCCTCTTGTCAGAAGTATGACTGGATTAAACCTGACAATGAGATCACAACCCTCCCCTCTACTCAGAAGTATGACTTGGTTAAACCTGACAATGAGATCCCAACCCTCCCCTCTAGACAGAAGTATGACTGGGTTAAACCTGACAATGAGATCCCAACCCTCCCCTCTAGACAGAAGTATGACTGGGTTAAACCTGACAATGAGATCACAACCCTCCCCTCTAGACAGAAGTATGACTGGGTTAAACCTGACAATGAGAACACAAACCTCCCCTCTAGTCAGAAGTATGACTGGGTTTAAACCTGACAATGAGATCCCAACCCTCCCCTCTAGTCAGAAGTATAACTGGATTAAACCTGACAATGAGATCCCAACCCTCCCCTCTAGTCAGAAGTATGCCTGGGTTAAACCTGACAATGAGATCACAACCCTTCCCTCTAGTCAGAAGTATGACTGGGCTACACCTGACAATGAGATCACAACCCTCCCATCTACTCAGAAGTATGACTTGGTTAAACCTGACAATAAGATCCCAACCCTCCCCTCTAGACAGAAGTATGACTGGGTTAAACCTGACAATGAGATCCCAACCCTCCCCTCTTGTCAGAAGTATGACTGGGTTAAACCTGACAATGAGATCCCAACCCTCACCTCTAGTCAGAAGTATGACTGGGTTAAACCTGACAATGAGATCCCAACCCTCCCCTCTTGTCAGAAGTATGCATGGGTTAAACCTGACAATGAGATCACGACCCTTCCCTCTAGTCAGAAGTATGACTGGGCTAAACCTGACAATGAGATCACAACCCTCCTCTCTACTCAGAAGTATGACTGGGTTAAACTTGACAATGAGATCCCAACCCTCCCCTCTAGTCAGAAGTATGACTGGGTTAAAGCTGACAATGAGATCACAACCCTCCCCTCTAGTCAGAAATATGACTGGGTTAAACCTGACAATGAGATCCCAACCCTTCCCTCTAGTGAGAAGTATGACTGGATTAAACCTGACAATGAGATCCCAACCCTCCCGTTTAGTCAGAGGTATGAATTAGCTAAACCTGTCAATGAGATCCCAACCCTCCCCTCTAGTCAGAAGTATGACTGGGTTAAACCTGACATTGAGATCCCAACCCTCCCCTCTAGTCAGAAGTATGACTGGATTAAACCTGACAATGAGATCCCACCCTCCCCTCTAGTGAGAAGTATGACTGGATTAAACCTGACAATGAGACCCCAACCCTCCCCTCTAGTCAGAAGTATGACTGGGTTAAACTTGACAATGAGATCACATCCCTCCCCTCTACTCAGAAGTATGACTGGGTTAAACCTGACAATGAGATCACAACCCTCTCCTCTAGTCAGAAGTATGACTGGGTTAAACCTAACAATGAGATCCCAACCCTCCCCTCTAGTCAGAAGTATGACTAGGTTAAAGCTGACAATGAGATCACAACCCCCCCTCTAGTCAGAAGTATGAATGGGTTAAACCTGACAATGAGATCCCAACCCTCCCCTCTAGTGAGAAGTATGACTGGATTAAACCTGACAATGAGATCCCAACCCTCCCGTTTAGTCAGAGGAGTGAATGAGCTAAACCTGTCAATGAGATCCCAACCCTCCCCTCTAGTCAGAAGTATGACTTGGTTACACCTGACATTGAGATCCCAACCCTCCCCTCTTGTCAGAAGTATGACTGGGTTAAACCTGACATTGAGATCCCAACCCTCCCCTCTAGTCAGAAGTATGACTGGGTTAAACCTGACAATGAGATCACAACCCTTCCCTCTAGTCAGAAGTATGACTGGGCTAAACCTGACAATGAGATCACAACCCTCCCCTCTACTCAGAAGTATGACTTGGTTAAACCTGACAATGAGATCCCAACCCTCCCCTCTAGACAGAAGTGTGACTGGGTTAAACATGACAATGAGAACACAACCCTCCCCTCTAGTCAGAAGTATGACTGGGTTTAAACCTAACAATGAGATCCCAACCCCCCCCCCCCTCTAGTCAGAAGTATGACTGGGTTAAACCTGACAATGAGATCCCAACCCTCCCCTCTTGTCAGAAGTATGACTGGGTTAAACCTGACAATGAGATCACAACCCTTCCCTCTAGTCAGAAGTATGACTGGGCTAAACCTGACAATGAGATCACAACCCTCCCCTCTACTCAGAAGTATGACTTGGTTAAACCTGGCAATGAGATCCCAACCCTCCCCTCTAGACAGAAATATGACTGGGTTAAACTTGACAATGAGATCCCAACCCTCCCCTCTAGTCAGAAATATTACTGGGTTAAACCTGACAATGAGATCCCAACCCTCCCCTCTAGTGAGAAGTATGACTGGATTAAACCTGACAATGAGATCCCAACCCTCCCCTTTAGTCAGAAGTATGACTGGGTTAAACTTGACAATGAGATCCCAACCCTCCCCTCTAGTCATAAGTATGACTGGGTTAAACTTGACAATGAGATCCCAACCCTCCCCTCTTGTCAGAAGTATGACTGGGTTAAACCTGACAATGAGATCACAACCTTCTCCTCTAGTCAGAAGTATGATTGGGTTAAACCTAACAATGAGATCCCAACCCTCCCCTCTAGTCAGAAGTATGACTGGGTTAAAGCTGACAATGAGATCACAACCCTCCCCTCTAGTCAGAAGTATGACTGGGTTAAACCTGACAATGAGATCCCAACCCTCCCGTTTAGTCAGAGGAGTGACTGAGCTAAACCTGTCAATGAGATCCCAACCCTCCCCTCTAGTCAGAAGTATGACTGGGTTAAACCTGACATTGAGATCCCAACCCTCACTCTCTAGTCAGAAGTATAACTGGGTTAAACCTGACATTGAGATCCCAACCCTCACCCTCTAGTCAGAAGTATGACTGGGTTAATCCTGACAATGAGATCCCAACCCTTCCCTCTAGTCAGAAGTATGACTGGGTTAAACCTAACAATGAGATCCCAACCCTCCCCTCTAGTCAGTAGTATGACTGGGTTAAAGCTGACAATGAGATCACAACCCTCCCCTCTAGTCAGAAGTATGACTGGGTTAAACCTGACAATGAGATCCCAACCCTCCCGTTTAGTCAGAGGAGTGACTGAGCTAAACCTGTCAATGAGATCCCAACCCTCCCCTCTAGTCAGAAGTATGACTGGGTTAAACCTGACATTGAGATCCCAACCCTTCCCTCTAGTCAGAAGTATGACTGGGTTAAACCTAACAATGAGATCCCAACCCTCCCCTCTAGTCAGAAGTATGACTGGGTTAAAGCTGACAATGAGATCACAACCCTCCCCTCTAGTCAGAAGTATGACTGGGTTAAACCTGACAATGAGATCCCAACCCTCCCGTTTAGTCAGAGGAGTGACTGAGCTAAACCTGTCAATGAGATCCCAACCCTCCCCTCTAGTCAGAAGTATGACTGGGTTAAACCTGACATTGAGATCCCAACCCTCACCCTCTAGTCAGAAGTATGACTGGGTTAAACCTGACATTGAGATCCCAACCCTCCCCTCTAGTCAGAAGTATGACTGGGTTAATCCTGACAATGAGATCCCAAACCTACCCTCTAGTCAGAAGTATGACTGGGTTAAACCTGACAATGAGATCCCAACCCTCCCCTCTTGTCAGAAGTATGACTGGATTAAACCTGACAATGAGATCACAACCCTTCCCTCTAGTCAGAAGTATGAATGGATTAAACCTGACAATGAGATCCCAACCCTCCCCTCTAGTCAGAAGTATGACTGGGTTAAACCTGACAATGAGATCACAACCCTCCCCTCTACTCAGAAGTATGACTTGGTTAAACCTGACAATGAGATCCCAACCCTCCCCTCTAGACAGAAGTATGACTGGGTTAAACCTGACAATGAGAACACAAACCTCCCTTCTAGTCAGAAGTATGACTGGGTTTAAACCTGACAATGAGATCCCAACCCTCCCCTCTAGTCAGAAGTATAACTGGATTAAACCTGACAATGAGATCCCAACCCTCCCCTCTTGTCAGAAGTATGACTGGATTAAACCTGACAATGAGATCACAACCCTTCCCTCTAGTCAGAAGTATGACTGGGCTAAACCTGACAATGAGATCACAACCCTCCCCTCTACTCAGAAGTATGACTTGGTTAAACCTGACAATAAGATCCCAACCCTCCCCTCTAGACAGAAGTATGACTGGGTTAAACTTGACAATGAGATCCCAACCCTCCCCTCTAGACAGAAGTATGACTGGGTTAAAGCTGACAATGAGATCACAACCCTCCCCTCTAGTCAGAAATATGACTGGGTTAAACCTGACAATGAGATCACAACCCTCCCCTCTAGTGAGAAGTATGACTGGATTAAACCTGACAATGAGATCCCAACCCTCCCGTTTAATCAGAGGAGTGACTGAGCTAAACCTGTCAATGAGATCCCAACCCTCCCCTCTAGTCAGAAGTATGACTGGGTTAAACCTGACATTGAGATCCCAACCCTTCGCTCTAGTCAGAAGTATGACTAGGTTAAACCTGACATTGAGATCCCAACCCTGCCCTCTAGTCAGAAGTATGACTGGGTTAAACATGACAATGAGATCACAACCCTTCCCTCTAGTCAGAAGTATGACTGGGCTAAACCTGACAATGAGATCACAACCCTCCCTTCTACTCAGAAGTATGACTTGGTTAAACCTGACAATGAGATCCCAACTCTCCCCTCTAGACAGAAGTATGACTGGGTTAAACATGACAATGAGAACACAACCCTCCCCTCTAGTCAGAAGTATGACTGGGTTTAAACCTAACAATGAGATCCCAACCCTCACCTCTAGTCAGAAGTATGACTGGGTTAAACCTGACAATGAGATCCCAACCCTCCCCTCTTGTCAGAAGTATGACTGGGTTAAACCTGACAATGAGATCACGACCCTTCCCTCTAGTCAGATGTATGACTGGGCTAAACCTGACAATGAGATCACAACCCTCCTCTCTACTCAGAAGTATGACTTGGTTAAACCTGACAATGAGATCCCAACCCTCCCCTCTAGACAGAGGTATGACTGGGTTAAACTTGACAATGAGATCCCAACCCTCCCCTCTAGTCAGAAGTATGACTGGGTTAAAGCTGACAATGAGATCACAACCCTCCCCTCTAGTCAGAAATATGACTGGGTTAAACCTGACAATGAGATCCCAACCCTTCCCTCTAGTGAGAAGTATGACTGGATTAAACCTGACAATGAGATCCCAACCCTCCCCTCTAGTCAGAAGTATGACTGGGTTAATCCTGACATTGAGATCCCAACCCTCCCCTCTAGTCAGAAGTATGACTGGATTAAACCTGACAATGAGATCCCACCCTCCCCTCTAGTGAGAAGTATGACTGGATTAAACCTGACAATGAGATCCCAACCCTCCCGTTTAGTCAGAGGTATGAATGAGCTAAACCTGTCAATGAGATCCCAACCCTCCCCTCTAGTCAGAATTATGAATGGGTTAAACCATACAATGAGATCCCAACCCTCCCCTCAAGCCAGAAGTATGACTGGGTTAAACCTGACAATGAGATCCCACCCTCCCCTCTAGTGAGAAGTATGACTGGATTAAACCTGACAATGAGACCCCAACCCTCCCCTCTAGTCAGAAGTATGACTGGGTTAAACTTGACAATGAGATCACAACCCTCCCCTCTACTCAGAAGTATGACTGGGTTAAACCTGACAATGAGATCACAACCCTCTCCTCTAGTCAGAAGTATGACTTGGTTAAACCTGGCAATGAGATCCCAACCCTCCCCTCTAGACAGAAATATGACTGGGTTAAACTTGACAATGAGATCCCAACCCTCCCCTCTAGTCAGAAATATTACTGGGTTAAACCTGACAATGAGATCCCAACCCTCCCCTCTAGTGAGAAGTATGACTGGATTAAACCTGACAATGAGATCCCAACCCTCCCCTTTAGTCAGAAGTATGACTGGGTTAAACTTGACAATGAGATCCCAACCCTCCCCTCTAGTCATAAGTATGACTGGGTTAAACTTGACAATGAGATCCCAACCCTCCCCTCTTGTCAGAAGTATGACTGGGTTAAACCTGACAATGAGATCACAACCTTCTCCTCTAGTCAGAAGTATGACTGGGTTAAACCTAACAATGAGATCCCAACCCTCCCCTCTAGTCAGAAGTATGACTGGGTTAAAGCTGACAATGAGATCACAACCCTCCCCTCTAGTCAGAAGTATGACTGGGTTAAACCTGACAATGAGATCCCAACCCTCCCGTTTAGTCAGAGGAGTGACTGAGCTAAACCTGTCAATGAGATCCCAACCCTCCCCTCTAGTCAGAAGTATGACTGGGTTAAACCTGACATTGAGATCCCAACCCTCACCCTCTAGTCAGAAGTATAACTGGGTTAAACCTGACATTGAGATCCCAACCCTCACCCTCTAGTCAGAAGTATGACTGGGTTAATCCTGACAATGAGATCCCAACCCTTCCCTCTAGTCAGAAGTATGACTGGGTTAAACCTAACAATGAGATCCCAACCCTCCCCTCTAGTCAGTAGTATGACTGGGTTAAAGCTGACAATGAGATCACAACCCTCCCCTCTAGTCAGAAGTATGACTGGGTTAAACCTGACAATGAGATCCCAACCCTCCCGTTTAGTCAGAGGAGTGACTGAGCTAAACCTGTCAATGAGATCCTAACCCTCCCCTCTAGTCAGAAGTATGACTGGGTTAAACCTGACATTGAGATCCCAACCCTTCCCTCTAGTCAGAAGTATGACTGGGTTAAACCTAACAATGAGATCCCAACCCTCCCCTCTAGTCAGAAGTATGACTGGGTTAAAGCTGACAATGAGATCACAACCCTCCCCTCTAGTCAGAAGTATGACTGGGTTAAACCTGACAATGAGATCCCAACCCTCCCGTTTAGTCAGAGGAGTGACTGTGCTAAACCTGTCAATGAGATCCCAACCCTCCCCTCTAGTCAGAAGTATGACTGGGTTAAACCTGACATTGAGATCCCAACCCTCACCCTCTAGTCAGAAGTATGACTGGGTTAAACCTGACATTGAGATCCCAACCCCCCCCTCTAGTCAGAAGTATGACTGGGTTAATCCTGACAATGAGATCCCAAACCTACCCTCTATTCAGAAGTATGACTGGGTTAAACCTGACAATGAGATCCCAACCCTCCCCTCTTGTCAGAAGTATGACTGGATTAAACCTGACAATGAGATCACAACCCTTCCCTCTAGTCAGAAATATGACTGGATTAAACCTGACAATGAGATCCCAACCCTCCCCTCTAGTCAGAAGTATGACTGGGTTAAACCTGACAATGAGATCACAACCCTCCCCTCTACTCAGAAGTATGACTTGGTTAAACCTGACAATGAGATCCCAACCCTCCCCTCTAGACAGAAGTATGACTGGGTTAAACCTGACAATGAGAACACAAACCTCCCTTCTAGTCAGAAGTATGACTGTGTTTAAACCTGACAATGAGATCCCAACCCTCCCCTCTAGTCAGAAGTATAACTGGATTAAACCTGACAATGAGATCCCAACCCTCCCCTCTTGTCAGAAGTATGACTGGATTAAACCTGACAATGAGATCACAACCCTTCCCTCTAGTCAGAAGTATGACTGGGCTAAACCTGACAATGAGATCACAACCCTCCCCTCTACTCAGAAGTATGACTTGGTTAAACCTGACAATAAGATCCCAACCCTCCCCTCTAGACAGAAGTATGACTGGGTTAAACTTGACAATGAGATCCCAACCCTCCCCTCTAGACAGAAGTATGACTGGGTTAAAGCTGACAATGAGATCACAACCCTCCCCTCTAGTCAGAAATATGACTGGGTTAAACCTGACAATGAGATCACAACCCTCCCCTCTAGTGAGAAGTATGACTGGATTAAACCTGACAATGAGATCCCAACCCTCCCGTTTAATCAGAGGAGTGACTGAGCTAAACCTGTCAATGAGATCCCAACCCTCCCCTCTAGTCAGAGGTATGACTGGGTTAAACCTGACATTGAGATCCCAACCCTTCGCTCTAGTCAGAAGTATGACTGGGTTAAACCTGACATTGAGATCCCAACCCTGCCCTCTAGTCAGAAGTATGACTGGGTTAAACATGACAATGAGATCACAACCCTTCCCTCTAGTCAGAAGTATGACTGGGCTAAACCTGACAATGAGATCACAACCCTCCCTTCTACTCAGAAGTATGACTTGGTTAAACCTGACAATGAGATCCCAACTCTCCCCTCTAGACAGAAGTATGACTGGGTTAAACATGACAATGAGAACACAACCCTCCCCTCTAGTCAGAAGTATGACTGGGTTTAAACCTAACAATGAGATCCCAAACCTCACCTCTAGTCAGAAGTATGACTGGGTTAAACCTGACAATGAGATCCCAACCCTCCCCTCTTGTCAGAAGTATGACTGGGTTAAACCTGACAATGAGATCACGACCCTTCCCTCTAGTCAGATGTATGACTGGGCTAAACCTGACAATGAGATCACAACCCTCCTCTCTACTCAGAAGTATGACTTGGTTAAACCTGACAATGAGATCCCAACCCTCCCCTCTAGACAGAGGTATGACTGGGTTAAACTTGACAATGAGATCCCAACCCTCCCCTCTAGTCAGAAGTATGACTGGGTTAAAGCTGACAATGAGATCACAACCCTCCCCTCTAGTCAGAAATATGACTGGGTTAAACCTGACAATGAGATCCCAACCCTTCCCTCTAGTGAGAAGTATGACTGGATTAAACCTGACAATGAGATCCCAACCCTCCCCTCTAGTCAGAAGTATGACTGGGTTAATCCTGACATTGAGATCCCAACCCTCCCCTCTAGTCAGAAGTATGACTGGATTAAACCTGACAATGAGATCCCACCCTCCCCTCTAGTGAGAAGTATGACTGGATTAAACCTGACAATGAGATCCCAACCCTCCCGTTTAGTCAGAGGTATGAATGAGCTAAACCTGTCAATGAGATCCCAACCCTCCCCTCTAGTCAGAATTATGAATGGGTTAAACCATACAATGAGATCCCAACCCTCCCCTCAAGCCAGAAGTATGACTGGGTTAAACCTGACAATGAGATCCCACCCTCCCCTCTAGTGAGAAGTATGACTGGATTAAACCTGACAATGAGACCCCAACCCTCCCCTCTAGTCAGAAGTATGACTGGGTTAAACTTGACAATGATATCACAACCCTCCCCTCTACTCAGAAGTATGACTGGGTTAAACCTGACAATGAGATCACAACCCTCTCCTCTAGTCAGAAGTATGACTGGGTTAAACCTAACAATGAGATCCCAACCCTCCCCTCTAGTCAGAAGTATGACTAGGTTAAAGCTGACAATGAGATCACAACCCTCCCCTCTAGTCAGAAGTATGACTGGGTTAAACCTGACAATGAGATCCCAACCCTCCCCTCTAGTGAGAAGTATGACTGGATTAAACCTGACAATGAGATCCCAACCCTCCCGTTTAGTCAGAGGAGTGAATGAGCTAAACCTGTCAATGAGATCCCAACACTCCCCTCTAGTCAGAAGTATGACTTGGTTAAACCTGACATTGAGATCCCAACCCTCCCCTCTTGTCAGAAGTATGACTGGGTTAAACCTGACATTGAGATCCCAACCCTCCCCTCTAGTCAGAAGTATGACTGGGTTAAACCTGACAATGAGATCACAACCCTTCCCTCTAGTCAGAAGTATGACTGGGCTAAACCTGACAATGAGATCACAACCCTCCTCTCTACTCAGAAGTATGACTTGGTTAAACCTGACAATGAGATCCCAACCCTCCCCTCTAGACAGAAGTATGACTGGGTTAAACATGACAATGAGAACACAACCCTCCCCTCTAGTCAGAAGTATGACTGGGTTTAAACCTAACAATGAGATCCCAACCCTCCCCTCTAGTCAGAAGTATGACTGGGTTAAACCTGACAATGAGATCCCAACCCTCCCCTCTTGTCAGAAGTATGACTGGGTTAAACCTGACAATGAGATCACAACCCTTCCCTCTTGTCAGAATTATGACTTGGTTAAACCTGGCAATGAGATCCCAACCCTCCCCTCTAGACAGAAGTATGACTGGGTTAAACTTGACAATGAGATCACAACCCTCCCCTCTAGTCAGAAATATGACTGGGTTAAACCTGACAATGAGATCCCAACCCTCCCCTCTAGTGAGAAGTATGACTGGATTAAACCTGACAATGAGATCCCAACCCTACCGTTTAGTCAGAGGAGTGACTGAGCTAAACCTGTCAATGAGATCCCAACCCTCCCCTCTAGTCAGAAGTATGACTGGGTTAAACCTGACATTGAGATCCCAACCCTCCCCTCTAGTCAGAAGTATGACTGGATTAAACCTGACAATGAGATCCCACCCTCCCCTCTAGTGAGAAGTATGACTGGATTAAACCTGACAATGAGATCCCAACCCTCCCATTTAGTCAGAGGTATGACTGGGTTAAACTTGACAATGAGATCCCAACCCTCCCCTCTAGTCAGAATTATGACTGGGTTAAACCTGACAATGAAAACCCAACCCTCCCCTCTAGTCAGAGGTATGACTGGGTTAAACCTGACAATGAGATCCCAACCCTCCCCTCTAGTCAGAGGTATGACTGGGTTAAACCTGACAATGAGATCCCAACCCTCCCCTCTACTCAGAAGTATGACTTGGTTAAACCTGACAATGAGATCCCAACCCTCCCCTCTAGACAGAAGTATGACTGGGTTAAACTTGACAATGAGATCCCAACCCTCCCCTCTAGTCAGAAGTATGACTGGGTTAAACCTAACAATGAGATCCCAACCCTCCCCTCTAGTGAGAAGTATGACTGGGTTAAACCTGGCAATGAGATCCCAACCCTCCCCTCTAGTCAGAAGTATGACAGGGTTAAAGCTGACAATGAGATCACAACCCTCCCCTCTAGTCAGAAATATGACTGGGTTAAACCTAACAATGCGATCCCAACCCTCCCCTCTAGTGAGAAGTATGACTGGGTTAAACCATACAATGAGATCCCAACCCTCCCCTCAAGCCAGAAGTATGACTGGGTTAAACCTGACAATGAAAACCCAACCCTCCCCTCTTGTCAGAGGTATGACTGGGTTAAACCTGACAATGAGATCCCAACCCTCCCCTCTAGTCAGAAGTATGACTGGGTTAAACTTGACAATGAGATCCAACCCTCCCCTCAAGCCAGAATTATGACTGGGTTAAACCTGACAATGAAAACCCAACCCTCCCCTCTAGTCAGAGGTATGACTGGGTTAAACCTGACAATGAGATCCCAACCCTCCCCTCTAGTCAGAGGTATGACTGGGTTAAACCTGACAATGAGATCCCAACCCTCCCCTCTACTCAGAAGTATGACTTGGTTAAACCTGACAATGAGATCCCAACCCTCCCCTCTAGACAGAAGTATGACTGGGTTAAACTTGACAATGAGATCCCAACCCTCCCCTCTAGTCAGAAGTATGACTGGGTTAAACCTGACAATGAAAACCCAACCCTCCCCTCTAGTCAGAGGTATGACTGGGTTAAACCTGACAATGAGATCCCAACCCTCCCCTCTAGTCAGAGGTATTACTGGGTTAAACCTGACAATTAGATCCCAACCCTCCCCTCTACTCAGAAGTATGACTGGGGTTAAACCTGACAATGAGATCCCAACCCTCCCCTCTAGTCAGAAGTATGACTGGGTTAAACTTGACAATGAGATCCAACCCTCCCCTCAAGCCAGAAGTATGACTGGATTAAACCTGACAATGAAAACCCAACCCTCCCCTCTAGTCAGAGGTATGACTGGGTTAAACCTGACAATGAGATCCCAACCCTCCCCTCTAGTCAGAGGTATGACTGGGTTAAACCTGACAATGAGATCCCAACCCCCCCCTCTACTCAGAAGTATGACTTGGTTAAACCTGACAATGAGATCCCAACCCTCCCCTCTAGACAGAAGTATGACTGGGTTAAACTTGACAATGAGATCCCAACCCTCCCCTCTAGTCAGAAGTATGACTGGGTTAAACCTGACAATGAAAACCCAACCCTCCCCTCTAGTCAGAGGTATGACTGGGTTAAACCTGACAATGAGATCCCAACCCTCCCCTCTAGTCAGAGGTATGACTGGGTTAAACCTGACAATTAGATCCCAACCCTCCCCTCTACTCAGAAGTATGACTGGGGTTAAACCTGACAATGAGATCCCAACCCTCCCCTCTAGACAGAAGTATGACTGGGTTAAACTTGACAATGAGATCCCAACCCTCCCCTCTAGTCAGAAGTATGACTGGGTTAAAGCTGACAATGAGATCACAACCCTCCCCTCTAGTCAGAAATATGACTGGGTTAAACCTAACAATGAGATCCCAACCCTCCCCTCTAGTGAGAAGTATGACTGGATTAAACCTGACAATGAGATCCCAACCCTCCCGTTTAGTCAGGAGTGACTGAGCTAAACCTGTCAATGAGATCCCAACCCTCCCCTCTAGTCAGAAGTATGACTGGGTTAAACCTGACATTGAGATCCCAACCCTCTCCTCTAGTCAGAAGTATGACTGTGCATTAAACCTGACAATGAGATCCCACCCTTCCCTCTAGTCAGAATTATGACTGGGTTAAGCCATACAATGAGATCCCAACCCTCCCCTCAAGCCAGAAGTATGACTGGGTTAAACCTGACAATGAAAACCCAACCCTCCCCTCTAGTCAGAGGTATGACTGGGTTAAACCTGACAACGAGATCCCAACCCTCCCCTCTAGTCAGAGGTATGACTGGGTTAAACCTGACAATGAGATCCCAACCCTCCCATCTAATCAGAAGTATGACTGGGTTAAACCTGACAATTAGATCACAACCGTCCCCTCTTGTCAGAAGTATGACTGGGTTAAACCTGACAATGAGATCCCAACCCTCCCCTCTAGTCAGAAGTATGACTGGGTTAAACCAGACAATGAGATCCCAACCCTCCCCTCTTGTCAGATGTATGACTGGGTTAAACCTGACAATGAGATCACATCCCTTCCCTCTAGTCATAAGTATGACTGGGCTAAACCTGACAATGAGATTACAACCCTCCCCTTTACTCAGAAGTATTTACTTGGTTAAACCTGACAATGAGATCCCAACCCTCCCCTCTAGACAGAAGTATGACTGGGTTAAACCTGACAATGAGACCACAACCCTCCCCTCTAGTCAGAAGTATGACTGGGTTAAACCTGACAATGAGATCACAACTCTCTCATCTAGTGAGAAGTATGACTGGGTTTAAACCTAACAATGAGATCCCAACCCTCCCCTCTAGTCAGAAATATGAATGGGTTAAACCTGACAATGAGATCCCAACCCTCCCCTCTAGTCAGAAGTATGACTGGGTTAAACCTAACAATGAGATCCCAACCCTCCCCTCTAGTCAGAAGTATGACTGGGTTAAACCTGACAATGAAAACCCAACCCTCCCCTCTAGTCAGAGGTATGACTGGGTTAAACCTGACAATGAGATCCCAACCCTCCCCTCTAGTCAGAGGTATGACTGGGTTAAACCTGACAATTAGATCCCAACCCTCCCCTCTACTTAGAAGTATGACTGGGGTTAAACCTGACAATGAGATCCCAACCCTCCCCTCTAGACAGAAGTATGACTGGGTTAAACTTGACAATGAGATCCCAACCCTCCCCTCTAGTCAGAAGTATGACTGGGTTAAAGCTGACAATGAGATCACAACCCTCCCCTCTAGTCAGAAATATGACTGGGTTAAACCTAACAATGAGATCCCAACCCTCCCCTCTAGTGAGAAGTATGACTGGATTAAACCTGACAATGAGATCCCAACCCTCCCGTTTAGTCAGGAGTGACTGAGCTAAACCTGTCAATGAGATCCCAACCCTCCCCTCTAGTCAGAAGTATGACTGGGTTAAACCTGACATTGAGATCCCAACCCTCTCCTCTAGTCAGAAGTATGACTGTGCATTAAACCTGACAATGAGATCCCACCCTTCACTCTAGTCAGAATTATGACTGGGTTAAACCATACAATGAGATCCCAACCCTCCCCTCAAGCCAGAAGTATGACTGGGTTAAACCTGACAATGAAAACCCAACCCTCCCCTCTAGTCAGAGGTATGACTGGGTTAAACCTGACAACGAGATCCCAACCCTCCCCTCTAGTCAGAGGTATGACTGGGTTAAACCTGACAATGAGATCCCAACCCTCCCATCTAATCAGAAGTATGACTGGGTTAAACCTGACAATTAGATCACAACCGTCCCCTCTTGTCAGAAGTATGACTGGGTTAAACCTGACAATGAGATCCCAACCCTCCCCTCTAGTCAGAAGTATGACTGGGTTAAACCAGACAATGAGATCCCAACCCTCCCCTCTTGTCAGATGTATGACTGGGTTAAACCTGACAATGAGATCACATCCCTTCCCTCTAGTCATAAGTATGACTGGGCTAAACCTGACAATGAGATTACAACACTCCCCTTTACTCAGAAGTATGACTTGGTTAAACCTGACAATGAGATCCCAACCCTCCCCTCTAGACAGAAGTATGACTGGGTTAAACCTGACAATGAGACCACAACCCTCCCCTCTAGTCAGAAGTATGACTGGGTTAAACCTGACAATGAGATCACAACTCTCTCATCTAGTGAGAAGTATGACTGGGTTTAAACCTAACAATGAGATCCCAACCTTCCCCTCTAGTCAGAAGTATGACTGGGTTAAACCTAACAATGAGATCCCAACCCTCCCCTCTAGTCAGAAGTATGACTGGGTTAAACCTGACAATGAGATCCCAACCCTCCCCTCTAGTCAGAAGTATGACTGGGTTAAACCTGACAATGAGATCCTAACCCTCCCCTCTAGTCAGAAGTATGACTGGGTTAAACCTGACAATGAGATCCCAACCCTCCCCTCTAGTGAGAAGTATGATTGGGTTAAACCTGCCAATGAGATCACAACCCTCCCCTCTAGTCAGAGGTATGACTGGGTTAAACCTGGCAATGAGATCCCAACTCTCCCCTCTAGTCAGAAGTATGACTGGGTTAAACCTGACAATGAGATCCCAACCCTCCCCTCTAGTCAGAGGTATGACTGAGCTAAACCTGTCAATGAGATCCCACCCTCCCCTCTAGATATATATTGTTGTATATAGGTTACACCCCTGTAAATTTTTCTTACTTCACGTAGTGATTGTAGTAAAGAATCTTTCTTTCTGTCTAACTGTGTATTATACTTTCCCTGGTAGTCATAGATTCTTCTGATAACAAATTAAAATTGATGAAGGTATAGATTTTTGAGACACTTCGATGATCTGATTTTTGATGATGTAATGACATAAGATTTTGTAAGGTATTGTTTTCACTTCTATCAATGGTCAATTTCAATATTTCTACAATTCCTCAGTTACTTATCTTTAGTTTGAGGCAAGTTTAAATGGAATTACAGCAACAAATGTTTACAAAGTATAGATGGCCATTATTCAACTTCTCAATAGATAATACATTTACCAGAAATTACTTTAAATTATAACGAGATTCACTTTTCCTACAATTTAAATATAGATATATTTTGATGAATATATTTGTTTTTTGGTTTTTGTTTTTATTATTACAATTCAGGCAAAACTCAGTGATAAAACTTCTGATTGATTTAAATTGTATGTTGTTTTCAATTCCTACTTAAGCAATACTTCAGCTGTATTGGGGTTAACACTTTTGAGATCAGAAAGTATGCAATTTGTACTCTTAGTAGAAATGAATGATATTTTAGTCTATTTAAACTAAATTAGATTAAGTTATTTTCCAAAGGTGGTTTGAGCTTTTGTAAACTTTCAGCATTTCAACCTAAGATTAAATATGGCTGCCAGTCTTATGTCATATTAGTTTCTCACCAAAAATGGAGTGATTTAAAACTCAGCCAAAGTAATATTGTTAATGTAATGCTGAAATTTCCCAACAACATTCAGTAAAATATATGTTTAATCATAATGACAAAATTATTTTTAACATACATGTAAATGCAGCATAAAAGTCAAAATATATTTTTAATCAATCTAAGGGGGCAATCTGGGAACAAAAACAACAAACCTAGACTTAGATATCCATCAGCTCCTACCTATCAACATCTTTTTTGTGTTTTTTTTTTTAGAAGTTTGAAGTTTGACATAGGAGGGGTTTTTTGTGGGTTTTTTTTTCATTTTTGTCGACCATTACTTCAACTTTTCATGTTCAAAACAATAAGGTAAGACATACCTAAATATCTACATGTATCTGAAAGCAGAATTTTTCATGTTGGTTTCTTTCAATACTTTAAAAACAACATTATAGAATGTTCTCTATTTTTAGATTGGACAGAAATATCCAAATAATCAGGTACAGATGTTTATGTCCAGCGGATTTGCACCAAATATGTCTGTTGCTGAAGGGAAAGTCAATGTTTTGTTTGGAGGAACAATCACCATGACCACTACCAAGGGAGATAACTTTTTACTGGCCTTAAATGCTGTATGTTTAATACTAATGTTTTTATTTTTAACCACTTAAATTTACATCTTACTTAGGGCATAATATTTCACAAAAATAGATTTTAAGAATTCACATATTAGGGAAAATAATATTCACAATAATTGGAAATCATTTAGTAAATATAAGTGTTTTTCATACACAGTGAAAAAAAACAACAACATCAACTACTAACATAGACTTTGCCAAAAAAAACAAAGGGTAAGTAGATCCTGCTCCTTATAAGACACCTGTCAACAAAGGGTAAGTAGATCCTGTTCCTTATAAGACACCTGTCAACAAAGGGTAAGTAGATCCTGCTCCTTATAAGACACCTGTCAACAAAGGGTAAGTAGATCCTGTTCCTTATAAGACACCTGTCAACAAAGGGTAAGTAGATCCTGTTCCTTATAAGACATATGTCAACAAAGGGTAAGTAGATCCTGTTCCTTATAAGATACCTGTCAACAAAGGGTAAGTAGATCCTGCTCCTTATAAGACACCTGTCAACAAAGGGTAAGTAGATCCTGTTCCTTATAAGACACCTGTCAACAAAGGGTAAGTAGATCCTGTTCCTTATAAGACACCTGTCAACAAAGGGTAAGTAGATCCTGTTCCTTATAAGACACCTGTCAACAAAGGGTAAGTAGATCCTGTTCCTTATAAGACACCTGTCAACAAAGGGTAAGTAGTTCCTGTTCCTTATAAGACATATGTCAACAAAGGGTAAGTAGATCCTGTTCCTTATAAGACACCTGTCAACAAAGGGTAAGTAGATCCTGTTCCTTATAAGACACCTGTCAACAAAGGGTAAGTAGATCCTGTTCCTTATAAGACACCTGTCAACAAAGGGTAAGTAGTTCCTGTTCCTTATAAGACATATGTCAACAAAGGGTAAGTAGATCCTGCTCCTTATAAGACATATGTCAACAAAGGGTAAGTAGATCCTGTTCCTTATAAGACACCTGTCAACAAAGGGTAAGTAGATCCTGCTCCTTATAAGACACCTGTCAACAAAGGGTAAGTAGATCCTGTTCCTTATAAGACACCTGTCAACAAAGGGTAAGTAGATCCTGTTCCTTATAAGACACCTGTCAACAAAGGGTAAGTAGATCCTGTTCCTTATAAGACACCTGTCAACAAAGGGTAAGTAGATCCTGTTCCTTATAAGACACCTGTCAACAAAGGGTAAGTAGATCCTGTTCCTTATAAGACACCTGTCAACAAAGGGTAAGTAGATCCTGTTCCTTATAAGACACCTGTCAACAAAGGGTAAGTAGATCCTGTTCCTTATAAGACACCTGTCAACAAAGGGTAAGTAGATCCTGTTCCTTATAAGACATATGTCAACAAAGGGTAAGTAGATCCTGTTCCTTATAAGACACCTGTCAA
Source organism: Bathymodiolus brooksi (assembly GCA_963680875.1). Classification (NCBI taxonomy): domain Eukaryota; kingdom Metazoa; phylum Mollusca; class Bivalvia; order Mytilida; family Modiolidae; genus Bathymodiolus; species Bathymodiolus brooksi. The sequence continues at coordinate 70,018,592 of OY804587.1, forward strand.
CAAAGGGTAAGTAGATCCTGTTCCTTATAAGACACCTGTCAACAAAGGGTAAGTAGATCCTGCTCCTTATAAGACACCTGTCAACAAAGGGTAAGTAGATCCTGTTCCTTATAAGACACCTGTCAACAAAGGGTAAGTAGATCCTGTTCCTTATAAGACACCTGTCAACAAAGGGTAAGTAGATCCTGTTCCTTATAAGACACCTGTCAACAAAGGGTAAGTAGATCCTGTTCCTTATAAGACACCTGTCAACAAAGGGTAAGTAGATCCTGTTCCTTATAAGACATATGTCAACAAAGGGTAAGTAGATCCTGTTCCTTATAAGACACCTGTCAACAAAGGGTAAGTAGATCGGAAGCGTAGCATTATTCCGACAGCCCATAACTCCGACAGCCCATTACTCCGACAACCCATTACTCGACAGCCCATTACTCCGACGACCCATTTTTCCGACAATGCAAAATAGAACTCAATCCACAAATCCATGGTTTAACCAGGTATATCCAACAGGATGTTCCGTCGGTCAGGCTAATCTTGACGGACCATGGCCTAGACAGAATGTTCTGGAAAGGAAAAGGAGCTTTTATCCTAGGCTGTACATCCCCGTTCAAGGCAATTATGATCGACCGACCTGGTATGGGGAAAGTTAAAAATTGAAGAAAAAGTTGTGCACATTGCACAAAGGAACCAGAAAAGAGAAGTGAAGGAAAAAAGTGTAAACTGGGAGAAGCACGAGAAAGACAAAATGACGGAAGATAGCAATACGCATGGAAGCGAGGAGAGTTAAGAATTGAAGAAGGACGTATATAGTAGAAAAGGAGAGAAAGGGAACACAATGTACATGCAGAAGAATGGAAAAAGCTCCGAAGATAGGTAGACAGTTCCCTTGTTCAGGTCAATAAATACATCGATCACTTCTGTTGAAGCACAATTGGCAACCAACATATGCGGCTAATAGAGCGCCTTCCATATGCATTATGCCGCTTCCACACACGTTCATTTATTCTGCATTCCGACGTACGTTTCATGATGCGAATTGAATGCGCATCCAACATGGTTAATGCCTTCACACGTACGTCAAAACGTTTGCGATTTCCATTAATTACGTGAAAATATTTACATTTTCTCTATATTGTAAAAATAGTATTATTACAGTTGTAGGAGGCATTCATCGGTTTACAATGTATCTAAAACGTATTAGAAAATGCAATACGGTTGAACAGCATCAGGTAGTGTCTCTCCGGTCACAAATTGTGGGAGTTTAGACGTGATACTCCCGACAACAACCGAATTTTGCTTAAAATTAAATCTTTATTATTTAATTTTAGCCCCCCTCCTAGAGTTTATGGACAATTTTTATTGTATTAATCATAATGTACGGTAATGGCATTTTTTTCTCCAGATCTAGGATCAAACTAGACTAGCTCACTCACAATGGCTCTGTATCCTAAATGCAACGTTAATGTCAGAACAAACCTGTATAATTAGTTCATGCACATCTACATATGGTGTACTCCTTTGTGTAAAGTTTAATAAAAACAAAATACTATGGACGGTTTTGAAGGGTTACAAGGTTTTTGTGTCGTCTCGCGTAACGGTGGCGGTGTAAACTTTTCATGATTAAATCCAAAATGTAGAAGTGTTAGACCATCCAAAATTGGTACTGATATTTCTCATGTCGTCATGATATAAGGAATCTGCTAGCACCATGACATTTGACTTTGACCCCATATTTACCCTTTTGTTTAATACAGAAACAATCCGCCCAATGAGTATAAAGATTAAAGTCAGTCTTCCGTTAGGTATAGAAGAAAAACAACAGGTTTTAAGATAATTATACTACTTTTGACCATTTTTGACGGAATAATGGGTTGTCGGAGAAATGGGCTGTCGGAATAATGGGCCGTCGGAGCAATGGGCGGTCGGAATAATGGGCTGTCGGAATAATGACCTGTCCCCAGTAGATCCTGTTCCTTATAAGACATATGTCAACAAAGGGTAAGTAGATCCTGTTCCTGATAAGACATGAACTCTGAACCCAGTGAAACATGAAATTTAAAACTTATATATTTCAGACAATGCGCATAGGTGTTACTTTAGATGTGAAGAATCAGAGTATTTATGCCAGCATTGGTGAAATGAGGTATATATTTATATTAGCTGTCTATGTTGTGTTTTAAATACTGTAATCTCAAGGAGTGCTGAATTTCTGCTGTAAAACATTTAATATTAAGCATTCAGAAAAATATGCTCTTGTGTAGAGAATGTTAGGTTATTGAGCTAGTACAACAAGATATTAAAAATAAGAAAAATCCACAAATATTATGTGTTCTTAGCCATGGTATAGATGAAAAATTGCTCATTTGTTAATGAAATATATTAACTTGAACTGCATATCAGGGGTGTTTAAATGGATGTAAAATTAGCAATTATGAAAGAAAAATGGATATTTACAAATATTTGCATTTTGAATTTCCATGATAGTTGAAATGTTAGTTTCTGGTATATTACATATTCGGTTACTGTTGATTTCTTTGGGCCGTTGTTTTAACAATCATAGTGTAAATGGATTATGCAATCTGTTTCTATCACAACTATGATTTCAAGTTTACGCCACCTTTGTTGAGGTATACTTTATTCAGCATTATGCAATCAAGTTTATTGGTGATTTGAGGCAGGTCAGTGGTTTTCCTTGAGTAATCGAGTTTCCTCCTCTAATAGAACTGACTACCACAATATCTATCTAAAATGTTGTTAAAAGTGATGTTTAAGACCCAAAACCCTAACCTGAACACTAGTGGGGAAATTACATGTAATTAAAATCTTCGGGAAATTATGAAAAAATCATGTTTTTTAAATGAAAAAATATAAATTGTGGCTAACAAGAGTGTGAAGATACCAAAGGGGTAATTCCATAAATGGAAGAAGGACAGACAACCCAATGGCCAAAGGAAAATGGACAAAATGACAACAACAATCTGCAAAACACTACACAGATACTTAAAGATCAAGCAACACGAATCACATTAAAAACCTGGAGTTCAAGACTTGTCTCTAAATCAGATAAATGATTGTATTGGATAATGCAAAATGAAATTATGTCCCTTTATAGTAATAATATATATTTTAAGTCACATACTCTCTTATATTGTTAAAATTGTTTTACTGTATTTTATCCACATCGGAAGTGATAGGAAAGGAATTTATTTTTAATGGCCCTTATTGAATGTTTAAATTTCCTATTATTATAATTTTTCATTTTAGCATCGTTCTCCATATGATCAAGTCAGATGTTGGACAGATAAGTGTGAGTTTTATATTTACCCATGTTTTTTTCTGCAGACGTATCAAAATATATTGGACTGTCAGTCCTGACAGGTTTAAATCTCTGGTTCGTGATGTTTTTTTACCCAATCAGTCCAATTGTCTGAGTAAAATCTGACGACCATTCATTTGTTTATCGGTCCATAAATGAAGTTTAAAGTGAAATATAGACCAACAGCATGTCTAGTTCTGAATAGGTTTTCACGTTTTTAGCTTGCCTTGCCAAAGGCAACGTGAGCTAATGCCATCACTTGGCATCCGTCCGTCGGGTGAAGATGAGTAGAGCGGATCGTAACCCTTGGCTAGCGAAGATGTGCAAAATGAGCAAGATTTGCTATCTTTGACATGAATTTTGAACAAAAAGGTATTTGTAGGAATCACTCTATGCAAAAATTTATATTGAAAATTAATCAAATATACATTTTTACAGCACTTCCTAAGAATATTGAAATATATGAACCAATTTGGAATATCACATTGGTGTTTCTCTTCCCATTTCAAGAACTTTTGCATTGTAATATGAACAATGTTGTTTACTAAACTAATATAAAAAATGTTTATATCTTTATTATTTTTTATTCTCTCTAGGAAGATATCTTCTGGGTAGAAATTATTAAAACAATCAGTCAAATTTTCTCTTATGCTTTTTTATATGCTTTGGAATACTTGATAGGAGTGAGTAGTACTGCATGAAATTTTTAGTTTTAACTTTTTGTCTGATCTGTTATATATAAGTATAAAAGTATACAAATCTTTTCTTTGATGGTCAATAAGATGAGATAAGTTCGACACACCAACAGTTTCCCCATTGATATAAAAGGAGTAATTTTCAATGGGTACACAATTTAATATATCAAGAGAAAGACATTCATTCATATTTATTAAGGTATATGGTTTTGCCAAGTACAGACTATTGAAGATACCTTTCCAGAAAGGGTTACTAATTTTGCTTGAAACTTCAATAAGTTTTTCTTTCTTTCTTTCAAATTAGTTAAAAGAATATTTTGCCAGTCTCCATTTAAGTTTAAAAAAAAATCATTTTACCCAACATACTTTTAAATAAGTAATAAAGGATTGCAAATGGATCATTTTCAACCCTCCCTCTTGAACATCCCCAATTAGCGTATTACGTTTGTTTTTTTTTATTTTACCATCCCAAATGAAATTGAAAAAAAGTTTATATAATTCATTTAGCATAGATTGTTTCAAATTTGGTAATGACGTAAATAGGTGTATCAGTTTTGGAAGAGCTAGTGTTTTGATCACAGTAACCTTTCCAAGTAATGTGAGTTTTCTATGTTGCCAACTTTTTAATATTTTTGAAATATCTATAATTTTTTTCCTAAAATTCAAATCTGGCATGGTATAGAGATCTATAGAAAATTCAATTCCAAGAAGTTTAAAATTTGAGTATGACCAGTCAAGATTAAAATCTGGACAAAGAATTAAATCTGAGTACCTTTTATTCCCCACCCATACAACCTTTGTTTTTGATGTATTCATTTTTAAACCAGAAACTTTATAAAGATTGTTCATTTCGTCCCGATCCATTTACAAACATGGCTGCCACAGGCAATTCTTGTTTCTGATTGGCCAATTTTTTAAAAATCTTCTCCTCCGAAACCACTTGGCCAAATGAACCGAAACTTGGTAGGAAGCATCTATAGAAGGTCCTCTATAAAGATTGCTCATTTCATCCCTATCCGTTAACAAACATGACCACCACAAGCAATTCTTGTTTCTGATTGGTCGATATCTAAAAAATCTTCTCCTGTGAAACTGCCTAGCCAAATGAACCGAAACTTGGTAGGAAGCATCTACATGTATGGAAGGTTGTGTATTAAGTTTCCTCAAAGCAGAATGAAAGGTGAATGACACAGGCTCAGCACACTGAGCCTCTAGTTTAAATCCTACATCCCCCCGCAAAAAACATTTAAAAATTATACTTATATCAATAGTTGTTTTGTAAATTACTATAGCCACTCAATCTAAGAAGTGGATATCTTGTATCAACATATTGACGTCTCCACAGTGGACATTTCTATAAATGGGCAAAAACCTGGATTTTTTAATTTCCCATATTTTGAATTATTTGAAGTATGAATTATGTACTAGTGATTTTATCTATTAATTATACATAGTTTAGCAAATTCATGTTATTCAATATCTACAATTGCCTGGAAAATAGTTATACGGTTAGCTTCATATGTCACGTTTTATCCTTGTTCCAGCAGAATCCCACAAATTCACATAAGAGTAATTAATTTTTTGAAAATTAAAAATTTTGTAACTCTTTAAAAGGTTCTCCGATTTCCAAAGAATAAAATGGTATGGAATCCTTGTCGATGTATCTTTGTGATATTGCGTATGAATAAGGCCTTTTTTTCAAAGAAAAATATCATGTGATATACCTAATCTATGTAAGGTCCTCAATAAAGAGTGTTCATTTCGTCCCGGTCCGTTAACAAACATGGCCACTACAGGCAATTCTTGTTTCTGATTGGTCGAGTTCTAAAAAATATTCTCCTATGAAACCACTTTTCCAAATAAACCGAAACTTGGTAGGAAGCATCTATGGAAGGTCCTCTATACTGATTGCTCATTTCGACCCTATTCGTGAACAAACATGGTCGCCACAGGCAATTCTTGTTTCTGATCGGTTGATTTCTAAAAATCTTCTCCTCTGAAACCGCTTGGCCAAATGAACCGAAACTTGGTAGGAAGCATATATGGTAGAAGCTCTATAATGATTGCTCATTTCGTCCTGATACGTTAAAAAACATGGCTGCCTCAAGCAATTCTTGTTTCGGATTGGTTGATTTCTAAAAAATCTTCTCCACTGAAACCGCTTGGCCAAATGAACCGAAACTTCGTAGTAATCATCTATGTAAGGTCCTTTATAAATATTGCTCTTTCGTCCCAATCCGTTAACAAACATGGCCACCACAGGCAATTCTTGTTTCTGATTGGTCAATTGCTAAAAAATGTTCCCCTCTGAAAGCACATGGCCAAATGAATGGAAACTTGGTAGGAAGCATCTATGGAAGATCCTTTATAACGATTGCTCATTTCGGCTCGTTTCGTTAAAAAACATGGCCACCACAGGCAATTCTTGTTTCTGATAGGGTGAGTTCTAAAAAAATCTTCTCCTCTGAAACCGCTTGGCCAAATGAACAGAAACTTGGTAGGAAGCATCTTTGGACGGTCCTCTATAAAATTGCTCATTTCGGCCGGATTCATTAGCAAACATAGCCGCCACAGGCATTACTTGTTTTCTGATTGGTTGATTTCTAAAAAATCTTCTCTGAAACTGGGTAGCCAAATGAACAGCAATTTGGTAGGAAGACGCCTCTGGAAGGTTCTCTATAAAGTTTCCTCAAAACAGAATGAAAGGTGAGCGACACAGGCTCAGCCCACTGAGCCTCTAGTTAAACAGTTATTAACATGTAAATAAATTGCGTAAGTCAGATTTATTGCTCTCACTGATTTTAAAATTATTTGGCTATTTAATCTTTCGACTTGAGTGTACATGATGAAGGTTATTCCTGAAATGCATGGTGCACAATAAATTTGATATCTATGTTTTTATTGGTTACTTCCCTTTGAAAAGCGCTTTATTCCCTTAATGAAATCGGACCTACAAAATATGCAAGTGTAAATTCCGTTAGAAAATGGAAACGACAGATATGAAATATTAATTTCTTAGATATTTATTAAAAAAAATATCTCTTCTTTCTTTTTTATCTTTAATTTGTAAATTCTGTTTTGCGTATTCAACTTTAAGCAACAACAAAAAGAAAGGTCGACCTCTTCATGGTACAATATGTGTGGTGCTGCAATGACATTTGTGGTGAGGATTTTGATTGGTTAATAAGTACGACTCAAATATTGACTGTGAACTGACCTTACCATCTGTTTATAATGTCGTTTTTGAAATATTCTGTTGTCAACCCCGGTAAAAACAGAAACTTAATTTCGGGCTGGCAGATTTTGTTTCGGCCAGACAGGTTTTAGGACACTACCTTATAAAATATTATCTGCAAACAAGTTAAACAATTTTTTATTAATTACACCAGTCTTAATTTACTAAAAGGGGAAATAACTCATACAAAAAAATGATGTTTTTTCCCCATATTCATGTAATATGTCATCACACTAATTCAAATCCCTGTCTCTGAAAGTTGGTATTTATCTTTCATTTTTAGACGTTCTTTGTTTTTCAAAAGTTATCTTGATATCCTATATGTTAGCATGTTAAAACTTTTGAGGTATTTTCACTACACAAACTGTCTGGTAGTGTAATGGTTGGCATGCTGACCTCGAGTGTGGTAGACATGGGTTCTTAATCCTCTCAGATTAAAGCAATGTTTATGAAGTTTGCTACTTCTCCACTAAGCGGAGTAACAGGAAAAGACTTGTTGACTTGCTGTCAGGATAATAGACTTGTTGACTTGGTGTCAGAATAATAGACTTGTTGACTTGGTGTCAGGATAATAGACTTGTTGACTTGGTGTCAGGATAATAGACGTGTTGACTTGGTGTCAGGATAATAGACTTGTTGACTTGGTGTCAGGATAATAGACTTGTTGACTTGGTGTCAGGATAATAGATTTGTTGACTTGGTGTCAGGATAATAGACTTGTTGACTTGGTGTCAGGATAATAGACTTGTTGACTTGGTGTCAGGATAATAGACTTGTTGACTTGGTGTCAAGATAATAGACTTGTTTACTTGGTGTCAGGATAATAGATTTGTTGACTTGGTGTCAGGATAATAGACTTGTTGACTTGGTGTCAGGATAATAGACTTGTTGACTTGGTGTCAGGATAATAGACTTGTTGACTTGGTGTCAGGATAATAGATTTGTTGACTTGGTGTCAGGATAATAGACTTGTTGACTTGGTGTCAGGATAATAGACTTGTTGACTTGGTGTCAGGATATTAGACTTGGTGTCAGGATAATAGACTTGTTGACTTGGTGTCAGGATAATAGACTTGTTGACTTGGTGTCAGGATAATAGATTTGTTGACTTGGTGTCAGGATAATAGACTTGTTGACTTGGTGTCAGGATAATAGACTTGTTGACTTGGTGTCAGGATAATAGACGTGTTGACTTGGTGTCAGGATAATAGACTTGTTGACTTGGTGTCAGGATAATAGACTTGTTGACTTGGTGTCAGGATAATAGATTTGTTGACTTGGTGTCAGGATAATAGACTTGTTGACTTGGTGTCAGGATAATAGACTTGTTGACTTGGTGTCAGGATAATAGACTTGTTGACTTGGTGTCAAGATAATAGACTTGTTTACTTGGTGTCAGGATAATAGATTTGTTGACTTGGTGTCAGGATAATAGACTTGTTGACTTGGTGTCAGGATAATAGACTTGTTGACTTGGTGTCAGGATAATAGACTTGTTGACTTGGTGTCAGGATAATAGATTTGTTGACTTGGTGTCAGGATAATAGACTTGTTGACTTGGTGTCAGGATAATAGACTTGTTGACTTGGTGTCAGGATATTAGACTTGGTGTCAGGATAATAGACTTGTTGACTTGGTGTCAGGATAATAGACTTGTTGACTTGGTGTCAAGATAATAGACTTGTTTACTTGGTGTCAGGATAATAGATTTGTTGACTTGGTGTCAGGATAATAGACTTGTTGACTTGGTGTCAGGATAATAGACTTGTTGACTTGGTGTCAGGATAATAGACTTGTTGACTTGGTGTCAGGATAATAGATTTGTTGACTTGGTGTCAGGATAATAGATTTGTTGACTTGGTGTCAAGATAATAGACTTGTTGACTTGGTGTCAGGATAATAGACTTGTTGACTTGGTGTCAGGATAATAGACTTGTTGACTTGGTGTCAGGATAATAGACTTGTTGACTTGGTGTCAGGATAATAGACTTGTTGACTTGGTGTCAGGATAATAGACTTGTTGACTTGGTGTCAGGATAATAGACTTGTTGACTTGGTGTCAGGATAATGTATTGGAGTGGAGCGAAATGTTATCTATGGACTGTTTTTTTCAGTTATCTAGATACATAAATATACAAGTCAGTGTGATACAAAACAGATTATTCTTTTCTCACCAAAAAGTAACATGTTCTTTCCATGATTAGCTGAAAATTTGTTCATTTGCATTAAACAACAATTACTTCATCTTTTCATCCCACAGATCTGAATTTTCTCTAAGGAGAAATTTGCTGTTGGCTGCCATCTTGAAAAGTTATGAGAAATTTATAAACAGAAGACAGCTGAAAAAAAACTGTCTTTTTGCCAAATGTACAGGCATATATGATGTGACAAGGAACCATTGTTTGGGGATCTGTAGCTTTGACACAAAAGGAATGAGGCATTTTGATCTAATATGCTTGTGCTGTTAATGTGTAAATGAACTACATGTACTTGTTCTATCATGAATTAGGAATATACTCGTGTGATTCAATCACTGGATACTTTAATATAGAAATCTATCCAGACATTTACAAACACTCTGTTTTATTAGCCATTTCCTCCAGCTTCCTATACTATTATTGATCATTTCCACTGTGATATAGTTGATAAAGAAATTAACAGTAAGCAAGCATTCTATCAAACACAACTTAATCTCACTAATAAATGGGTTCAAGCTTAGTCCTCAATGGTTAGAGAATATTAAGATAAGTTAACAAATTGTGTACAGCCTTTTATTTTCTATTTGACAGGATTTAGTTCTTAATGTAATAGCTAATACAGCTATAATTGGCTTTGTGAAACCACAATTAAATAGTAAGTATATATACTGTGATGCAAGTGACAGGGTAGTATGACAGGTAATTATTATTGCTTTAGATAACATTTGTAAAGTTGGGATATCATATGTTATATATTGTGGTTATGTATTTTGTAAAAGAGTTAGTTTAAACATATTTTATTGTCCAGAAACATGACAATAGGATCAGATATAAGTTTTGTCCAGAAACATGACAATAGGATCAGATATAAGTTTTATAAGAGCTTAACACTGTAATGATGATACATATATAATATATAATAAAGTGATATAATACTCATAGTGTTTGTATCCAGGACAAGAAAATATTGTAAAATGTGCAAAAATTGTCTGTTTACATCAAAATGTTATCTAAAAAGGTTTATGACAGAATGATCATCATAAGTAATTAAAACCCCAAAAAAATGACATTTGTTTAAAGGAGGGGTGGGCTAAATGTTTCATGGAGATTTCATTAACAAAATATTGTTTTTTTGAGGATTTCATTTTTAAAAATGCTTTGTATTGCAAATAATCAGAATGAATAATTGACGCATGTGTCACCAAATGTTAAAAATATTGTCTACCGTGAGTGTTGATTAATACATGTATGTGGAAGTTTGCGTTCCTGAATCTGGTGACAACAGATTTGTTTATAATGTATTGTGTACACGTTTTGAGGTATAATTATGTTTATCTAAACATAAATTTACATTGTAAGAGTATCTGGAAAAAAATACTACACACTGACTTACTATTCATGATAATATCAATGACAATTCACACAATACATCGTACAATGTCTGCTTGATCAGCTATACCAATGTAAAATTTAGGCCGTCGTAGTCATGATCGTGATCGAATGGTAATTGGATTTACAACTACCTGTGCAATAATTGCCTATCACCACTAAAGTTGTGAGTTAGAACCCTGTTCATGGCGAGGTGTACTCGATACAACATTGTGTGATAAAGTTTGTCATTGACTTGCGACAGGTTGGTGGTTTTCTCTGGGTACTCCAGTTTCCTCCACCAATAAAACTGACGACCACTATATATATATATATATATATATATATATGGCTATATAGCTGAAATATTGTTGAAAGTGGCATTAAACACCAAAAAACCAAACCAAACTAATGTGAAATTGAATGACAAAATGCCAGAAACCATATGACATCTACTTTTTTTATGGCACCAGCTGTCTTTCATGTCTTACTATATAGTGAAGTGCCCAGAATTTCATTAATATTGTACGGTAATTGTGTAGTGAATATTCCACAAATCTCCAATTATCATTCTTTTATTTTTTAAACAAACTTGAAAGGGATGTCATATTTGTTTTTTGTTGTTGTTTTTATTTGATAAACAGAGTATTAAATAAAAGTATTGGAATGAATGAAATAATTATTATCATTAGTGTTGACTGAAAATATATATAATACACATTTTAATGGTTGATAATATAATCAACCACAACAAATTAATACCACTCCCCTGGCAAACCTATTAAAATGAAAGCAGGTGATGTAGGAAATTAGGGCCTGTTTTGAAAAAGGTACAAAAATGTGATTGGGTTAAATTCATCCCTTCATGATATTGAGATTCCCAGCAGACAAACAGATATATACAGTAAAATAACAGATTCACGTCTGCTAAAAAAAACCTGCCAAATCTGATTAAAATCACATCTCTTACTTGCTACCCTTTGCTGATATGTCATGGCATGAGAGATCTGAAGAAATCACATCTCTCACTCGCTACCCTTTGCTGATATGTCATGGCATGGGAGATCTGAAGAAACTTCACTAAAGGTCACATGTGAGTGACATATTGTTAAAATTTAAACTGCTTTGTTTGTTATTAGCAATCTGATTGGTCAACAAAGGCCATAAACTGTATTTATCATAACATTAAATATTCATGGCACATGGTTACTTGCATGCACTACAAAGTCAAGAGATTCTGAATAGACCAGTTTTTGTGCTAGATATTCTGAAAAGTGTCTGAAAATTACTAAAAATTCTGAACATTACTGAAAATTCTGAACAGATTCTGAACAGATTTAGAAAATTCTGAAAATTGCTGAAAATTCTGAACATTACTGAAAATTCTGAACAGATTCTGAACATTGCTGAAAATTCTGAACAGATTCTGAACAGATTCTGAACATTATCTTTCTTCTTAAATCAATATATTTTACTTCATTTTCATTAGATTTTAACTTAATATAGAATGTGATATTTCACTAATTAATTATTTAAAAAAAAATTAGAACAACTATATTATTTCATTTCTCATTAAATTTGACATTTTCTTTATTTCAATCTTTCTTCTTAAATCAATATATTTTATTTCATTTTCGTTAGATTTTAGCTAATTATAGAAAGGGATCAGAGAAAGGATATTTCAATAATTAATTTCTTTAAACTAAATTACAACAACTATATTATTTCATTTCTTATTAAATTGGTCATTTTCTTTATTTCAAATTTTTCTTCTTAAATCAATATGTTTTACTTCATTTTCATTTGATTTTTACTAAATATAGCATGTGATATTTCACTAATTAATTATTTAAGAAAAATTAAATTACAACAACTATATTATTTCATTTTTTTTATTAAATTTGTCATTTTTATATCAATTTTTTTCTTCTTAATTCAATATATTTTACTTCATTTTTAAAAATTAATTAAAAACTTTGAAGTGGCCCCAACTTAAGTGCTAAAACAACAATCTACACTATAAGTATGTAAGTAAGAGCAAAACAATTTTTTTTACCTGTATATCATAAAACAGTATGGTATCAATTGCCAATTGATAAACCTGTATCCAGTTTAAATATATTAGAGAGGTGTCATATCCCTGCATGGATTCTGCTGAAAATTCTGAACAGATTATAAGCATTTTAACTAAATATATCATGTAATATTTCACTGGATGCAGGTTTTATCAATTGGCAATTGATATCATACTGTTTTTATGATATACAGGTCAATAAAATTATTTTGCTCTTACTTACATACTTACTTATAGTGATTATAGATTGTTGTTTTAGCACTTAAGTTGGGGCCACTTTCAAAATGAAGTAAAATATATTGATTTAAGAAGAAAAAATTGATATAAAAAATAACAAATTTAATCAAAAATGAAATAATATAGTTGTAATTTAATCTTTTAAAAATAATTAATTAGTGAAATATCACATGCTATGTGTAGTAAAAATCTAATGAAAATGAAGTAAAATATATTGATTTAAGAAGAAAAATTTGAAACAAAGAAAATGACAAATTTAATAAGAAATGAAATAATATAGTTAATGTAATTTAATTAAAAAAAATAATTAGTGAAATATCCCTTTCTATATTTAGTTAAGATCTAATGAAAATGAAATAAAATATATTGATTTAAGAAGGAAGATTGAAATAATGAAAATGTCAAATTTAATGAGAAATGAAATAATTTATTTGTTGTAATTTAATTTTAAAATGTAATTAATAAATGAAATATTACATGATATATTTAGTTAAAATGTTCATAATCTTTCAGAATGTTCAGCAGAATCCATGCAACGATATGACACCTCTCTAATATATTTAAACTGGATGCAAGTTTATCAATTGGCAATTGATACCATACTGTTTTATCAGAGCTCTGCTACAAAATTTATCATAATTCTTAAAGATCATTAAGCTTAATTACATTTAGTTACGCAACAATACTAAAACATTCTTATAAAAATCACATACCGTATATGCACTAATTAGTTCTCGGGTAAAATACAGGTAAAAATACATGGACAATACTTAAATTTAGGTATTTCTTAATAAATTGTGTTAAAAATCATTTTAATTTCTGAATTAATCAACTTTCTGTTTACATACATTTTTTGAATTTATTTTCAATAAAATTTCTCTATTATTTCATCCCATTTTCCTTAATTTAACTTAATCTTATGTTAACAGCAAGTTATAAGTGTCGACCCTACAAATACTCTTATTATCCACAATATAAATTCAGGGAAAAGAGATGAAATAATAAAGAAATTTTATTGAAAATAAATAAGTACTCAGAAAAGGGGTGATTATTCCGTGCCACGAGTGCTTATGCTAACAATAATTTTAAAAAATCACTTTTATTTTCCCACATACATGTAAAATGTGTCTTGTGACATTTATACTTGTGCTTTTTTGTCATATAATTTTTATTATTTATTTGTATACAAGTATTGCGATCATCAAGTTCAAGTGATCTTCAATATGTTTTACTGCGAAATCGCATAATCACTATTAAAAAGGCTAAATAATTAATTAGTGAAATATCACATGCTATATTTAGTAAAAATCTAATGAGAATGAAGTAAAATATATTGATTTAAGAAGAAAAATTTGAAATAAAGAAAATGACCAATTTAATAAGAAATGAAATAATATAGTTGTTGTAATTTAGTTTAAATCAATTAATTAGTAAAATATCCTTTCTCTGAACCCTTTCTATAATTAGCTAAAATCTATCGAAAATGAAATAAAATATATTGATTTAAGAAGAAAGATTGAAATAAAGAAAATGTCAAATTTAATGAGAAATGAAATAATATAGTTGTTCTAATTTTTTTTAAAATAATTAATTAGTGAAATATCCCATTCTATATTAAGTTAAAATCTAATGAAAATGAAGTAAAATATATTGATGTAAGAAGAAAGATATTGTTCAGAATCTGTTCAGAATTTTCAGTAATGTTCAGAATTTTCAGCAATGTTCAGAATCTGTTCAAAATTTCAGTAATGTTCAGAATCTGTTCAGAATTTTCAGCAATTTTCAAAATCTGTTCAGAATTTTCAGAATCTGTTCAGAATTTTCAGCAATTTTCAAAATTTTCAGTAATGTTCAGAATCTTTTCAGAATTTTTCGTAATTTTCAGAATTTTCTGACATTTTTCAGAATATCTAGCACAAAAACCGGTCTATTCAGAATCTCTTGACTTTGTAGTGATGTGACCTGTAATGAGTTTTCTTCAGATCTCCCACACTCACATGTAAGAAAAGGGGAGAAAGTGAGAAATGTGATTTTAATCAGATTGAAAGACTGCATACTTTGACATAAATGTGCAAAGATAGTACAATAGCAATGTCAAGGAATGCTCATATAGAGCACAATATCTGACTCCTAGCAGAGATGGTAGAATATGTAAGCTGAAATATTATTTTGCAGAGCTTGGTGCCAAAGGAATACCCCTACCACTGACCAATAATATTCAATTTGTCAACACAGAGATTACATTAGATAAGGTTAGTATGGTTCATTCTTAAGTTATATTCCTAGATTCTTCCACTTTTTATAGTAGGTTATGAAATTTTGATTACATCATTTCTTAGACCATGCAAACTTTTGCTATCACTTTGCATCCATCATACTTTGTAAACTTTCACATTTAAATCTTCTCCTCTGAAACCACTGAACCAAATTAAACAATTAAAATTTTCTATAGACTTTAGAATCTAGTCAAATTGAAAACCATTTAAGTGATTACATGCTCCTAAGAACTTCTAGTTTTCCATAGTACAGTAAAACCTGTCTAAACTGAACCCCTTCAGGACTGAAGAATATGTTCAGTTTAGACAGGTGTTTGGTTTACACAGGTTCAAATTACATAGACATTTAGTAGATGGGACTGCAAAGTCTGTCTGGTTTAGGCAGGTTTTAGGTCTACTGAGGGTTCGGTTTAGACAGGTTTACTGAGGGTTCAGTTTAGACAGGTTTCACTGTATTTCCCATTAAATTCCACTTTAGATACTGTATAAATAATTACTATGTATGTGTACTTGTAGGATACTATAATGATAGGAACAGATCTGAAGTATCAATGAGGACACAATGGACAAAATGGATATTGAGTCTGTCCTAAAAAAATGACTGCATTTACCATTTGATGTTGAAACAAATGAAGAGAATAAAACAAACATGTATTCAGAAATAACAATATTGTAAATGTTCCTTTATTTTTATTTTATATTTTAATGTTATGACTAATGTTTATATATATTCTTATATTTGTTGAGTACACTATATGTTATTCGGGATCTTCACAGGGAATATGAACCTGTATCC
This sequence comes from Bathymodiolus brooksi, assembly GCA_963680875.1. Classification (NCBI taxonomy): domain Eukaryota; kingdom Metazoa; phylum Mollusca; class Bivalvia; order Mytilida; family Modiolidae; genus Bathymodiolus; species Bathymodiolus brooksi. The sequence goes on from OY804587.1 coordinate 70,034,787, forward strand.
CCTGTAAAGCCTGAATAACAATTATATTCTACTGGAGTGTTATGATCAAAACTAGAACTAATATGTGACGCTTTTCCAGATAACAATGATCCTAATAACCTGGGTGTACTGATATTACTGACCATTACCATTACTAAAATATAGAAAAAGGTCTTCCTTGTCTGCAATGTTGCTTTGTGGTGTTCTTTGGCACCAGGTTTGCTTTTATGCGATTACATCTTCAACGGAATGCAAAGCAACCGTTTTGCCATTTTTGTTTACTAGCAGAAGATAAATTTTGATTATCTCTCCTTTTTACAAATAGAAAAATTTATATCGGAATGGATATGGGGGAAAAAATTTGTACAAACAAAGTCTTTTTAGCATTTTCTTATTGTAATTTGTTTTTCAAAATGAGTAAAATCATGAAGAAAAAATAATCCTGTCCACATCCCCCACCCTACCACAGGAATACAGGCTCATATCCCCGACTTGATTAACCAATCAAATGACATGATTAGCCAAGATATTTCACTCCAGTAGAATAAAATTATTTATCTTACAAATTATGTGACTGTTTGTTTTATTACTTTATATTGTCAGTGACATATAACACTTTCTGATATGAAATCATTATAAAAAACCTTGCAATTTTACTTCGTAATATTTTTGCATGCTCTGACGTCGCTTGTTTTCTATTGAGATTTTACTGTATTTATGAATTTTTGATTGCTTTGATATGTTAGATTACCGCAATTTACATACAAATGTATATTCTCTATGAATATAAAATTTATTTGTATTGGGCACAGGGTAGGACAGGTTAGAAATGTTCGACAATCCTCACATTTGTACCTGTTCCTAAGCCCCATACAAATGAATTTTATATTCCAAGACAATGTATGTATACTCTATATATATAGTTAGCTTATTTTTATATCATATAAGACAGTAAAACTGTTATATTTTCATACTGAGCCTCACTTAAAAGACAACATATTGTATATTATTATAAACTTATTGAGTATTTCACTTTCAGAACTTGAGTTTTACTGATCCCGGCCAATAGTCTACCCCGAGGGAAAATAGAGCTCGCTATTGATCAAGCGTGCAGTTATTAAGTGCTTTATTACACCGACTTAAACAATTACTGTAATTTCGGTGTCATATGGTAATATGGTATATTTTATATTTGTGATTTTATGTTATTTCTTCTCTTTTGTATGCCTAAAGCATCAGGATGAAGAACATCAATGAAAGCGCTATTTCCTTGCTATTTGATTCCCTGTATATAGATTGGAATTTTATCTCATATACATTTTACTTTTTCTTCTTCTCTTTTGTCATCAATTAATTTTGTTCCGAGTTCCAAGAGATATAAGTTACAAAATCGCTTCATTTTTTTATTTTTTTTTTGGTGATTATTCGATAAAACCAATCAAACAATGTTTATAACATTGTGATAATGTATTTTCGTGTATTAAAGTTTACCGTAATCTATTTTTCAATGTTTTTTTTAAATTAAAAAAATAAATAATTGGGAATGCGGCATTATATGACGTCATTGATGGCGTCCGTGCATTAGTTTCAAAGGTGTGCACTTTGTAAGGCATGGATTTCATTCAAATGAGTGCATTAGTTTAAAATAAAACAAAATCATGTGGTATCAATTCTAATTTTTCATTGGGTCTTAATATAAGAGTGTGTAATAATAAATTGTATCCCTCGCCTCTGGCTCGGGATAACATACTAATATCCGCCAACCCATGTTAAAACTCAAAACAAATTCTGGCTTCCATGATTTATTTCTTAAATAACAATATTTGATTGATATTTTCAGATATCTAACTACTACAATGCATTTCTCTTCTTCTAATAAAACTATTCAAAACCCTTTTGATCACAATTGTGAATTATTTGAGACTTTGACTGATATTTCATACAAGTAAATCTTATGTTCATTATTGGAGTAACTCCAATACTCAGATAATTCAAAGTGTACAGATGTGTGCATAGCAAACCAAACCTTAAGTGTGCATAAAGTTAACAGAACGTGCCCATAATTGCTTGTTCACTTAAATATCCTTATTTTTCCTGATTTTTTACTGGACAAGTCCCTGTGACTTATGTCAAGAGAATAATTACTGTAAACCATTATGAATACCTAAATATTGTTCTGATCTTCTACAGTGGTAAAACTGGGGTAAGATTCATGTTCTGACCAGATCTTCTCAAGGATAAAATCTTTTCTCTCAGATAATTACTAAACAAGACAGATTTAAGCTACCATTGAGACAATCACAGAACACTCCTCGTCTTTCATTATCCCTCCTAAGACTCAGCAAAGAAAAAAATTGTTTTTCCCTTGTCGATATTTGACTGGAACTGGATGCCACAACCCATTGTTTTGAGTGACTCGGTTGAAACATTCAAGGGTACTGCTCCTCTATCAAATACTAATCTATGAAACCTGTAAATAGTTTTAACCTTTTTCACTTGTCATGTGCAACCTCTGACACAATCTTCAACTTGTTGAAGGCAGCCTGTATTTGGTAGAAGTAGAATTTGACAATCTAGCCAGTTAGACTTGGTCAATTCTAACAGTATGAAGTGTCTTCACAAAATAAACTTACTAATAATTTACTGTTAACAAAGACATAAACAAAGTTCATTATTATGTACATGTAAAAATGGTTGTTTACTATAACATAAAAGTTAGCAAACTTATGTTTCTTTTCACTTAGTTTACAGCTCTTTACTTTGATCACCCTTCCATGATATTCATGCAGATAAAACAAAAATGAACTAATGTTAGCTTAATATATGATTAATGTAAAAACTGTCTGGTATGTACAGAATGTTAATGTAATTCACATGTTCACAGGTTAGGTTTGGTCTGAATACACCTGTAATCATTGGTCCCTTCTGCTTTGACATAAAGGTTCAGCTGTATCAAAGTTTTATCTTATGATGATTTTTTTAATTGTTCAATTTAACAACTAACAATATACATCCATCTTGTTAAAAATATCAAGGATTTGACATAAATTAATTGTTAATTTAGATGATCTTTGTCAAAAGATATAAGACAGTTATTGACATTTACTGTCAACATTGTTGATTGTACAACGAAGTATCAGGAATCGAGTAATTTTTTTAAATACTCAGTTGAGAAGGAGTTAAAATTATGCAATTTTTATTTGACAAATTCTTGTATAGTTATTTATGCAAATGTTTGTTTGTTTTAATATGTACATCTAAGCATAGATTTTTGTGTTCTTTTTGCATGGTAATCAGGATTTAAATTGATCACTTTATCACGATTGAAAGATTAGATCTGCAATACATAATGATATTTAATTATGTAGAACTGTACTTTACTATGTACATATATGAGAAGTCTAGTTGGCTTGCATACTAATTAAAGTCATACTGGACAGAACTGAAAAATAACCAAATGTGGCAGAAATGTTGAATGGATCATCTACGTTATTATCTTTTATCTTCGTTTCATTCCAAAATTAAACATCCTTGTTTGTCTAGTTATGCTTTCTCATTGGATAAAATTTCATATATCTTAACCCAAAAACCATTTGTGTGATGGAATTGTTGCTGTCAGTGTATGCAAACTTGAACATATGAGAAAATTAATAATTATTTTTTCTCATCAACTAGAAACTTGATTCCAGATTTCTTCCTTTTTTTGTATGTTAACTTTAACATTCCTCATTTAGTTTTTATTTCACAAAACATATGACTATCATGAGCAATTCTGGTTTAATTTGAATGACTGTTTTTTTCTACTCCGAATCTTCATGTACAAATGTTTTGTTACATGGTACCTATGATGTTTGTTGTATCCCGCAGAAAGATTCTTATTTCATCATAATCAGGTCAAATAGTTTTCCATTAAAGCATCTTTGGAGCTATTTGCAAACCTGGTGACTGATACAGGCTCATAGGAGCCTCTCATTTATATCTGCCCAAAGTTTGAAGAATGATAATAGATAGAAAAAGTCCTCATTAGTCTTATTTTTATTCTCCACTCTTACTTTCAGCAATGTTTACGATAGTATAATTCCCTACATATGATACATAGCATATTTCTTTAGGTGAAAAGATTTGTTTGATATAAAGTAGATCAGTATTGAAGTTCCAACAATTTAAAGATGTTTATAAATATTTGGTGGTACAACTTTACATGTGATGGTCAATTGTAACTGTACATATAGATTTCTACAATCTACTTTGTTTTTTTATCTTTAATAAAATACTAATTTATACTTTTGACATTCATTATTTTTGTCTGCCTTTATATAGGAGAAATATATGGCCATGATCATAGTATTGTTGGGAATATATTGCAGGGTGGATACATTGTGAGAGGGAATTATATACATGCATTCTACAATGTATAAAATTACAATACATTTTTCACATAACAGTTTCACCAATATCATGAAATAAGCTTAGAAATGATATAGTTTGAATGGGCCACACACTGGTAACATTTTGTTTGCCAGTGCTTGTCTGGCACAAATCGTATGTGACTTGGACTTCTTTGGAATCACTGTTTGCCCATAGCCAATCACCAACCTTCCTTTATTAATTCTTCTAGAGGTTCTGAAAAAGTGTTGTATCTTTTTGAAGTGATTTGAAACCAACGATGACGAACCTGGCCTCTGACTGGCCTAGACATTATTGACTTCTTATTCAGATCTACTTCATGTGAGGTCACCAAACATGTCTGAAATGTTCCTCTATGGGTTCTGAAGAAGTATTGTTGACTTTCAGAGCGATTCGAAGTTCAAGATTGACGCCCTTGACTCTGATTGATGGAGGCATTTCCTAAACTACCCCATAATGGAGTCACAAGACTTGACAGAAGTTTTCCTCTATGGGTTCGGAACTCTTCTGAAAAGTGTTGTTACTTTTGGGAGGGATTCAAAGTCCAAAATGGCCACCCTAGCCCAGACATTTTTTACTTTTGTTTTTCGCAGAACAACTGCATATGATATCACCAGAAGTGTTCTAGTGGTTTTGAAGAAGAGTTGCTACTTTGAGTGATTCGAAATACTAGATGACTGCCCTGACCTTTGATCTTTATTCCAGAACCACTGCATGTTTTAAGTTGCCAGTCCTGCCAGAAATGTTTATCTAATTCAGCAGACCTGTTACTTTTTGAAGTGATTCAAGATCTAAAATGGCCTCCCTAGCTTCTGATTGGCTGAGATGTGCTAGACATGTTATACAGAACTACTGTATGCAGTCACAAGAATGGTTAAAATGTTCCTTTATGATAGTAAATTACTTTCTGAACCAACTCAAAATCCAAGATGGTATATGATATATTTTTTTTTTCAGAACTGCTCTTGTAGCTTCTTCAGACTTGCCAGAAATGTTCTTTTAGGGGTTGTTAGAAAGGTTTGTTAATTTTCAGAGCGATTCAAAATGCAAGATGGCCACCCTATAGCTAGTTTCTGATTGGCAGAGACATTTCTTTCGATTTCTTCTTTTGGAACAACTGAATATAGCTTCACTGGATCTGCCAGACATGTCCCTCTAGGGGATGTGAAGTTTTCTAGCGATTTAGAGTGATCTGAAATCTTGACTGCACTGACCTCTGATTGGCCACATCATTTCTGACGTGTGCCCTAGAACTACTGCATTTGAAATCACCAGTTCCGCAAGAATTGTCCCAAAAGAATTTCTGAAGAAGTATTGTTACTTTTTGTTGTGAAAAGAATCCAAGATGATCACCCTATCCTCTGATTGGATGAGACATTTTAGATATAAAAATGTACATATGAAATTTAGTGTGCACAACTCGTTTCTTGAATTACTACCTTCACCAAATATGGTCAAAACAGAACAGAACGACTTGAAAGCCAAATAAGTAGACATTCACCAAATATGCTCAAAACAGAACAGAACGACTTGAAAGCCAAATAAGTAGACATTCACCAAATATGCTCAAAACAGAACAGAACGACTTGAAAGCCAAATAAGTAGACATTCACCAAATATGCTCAAAACAAAACAGAACGACTTGAAAGCCAAATAAGTAGATATTCACCAAATATGCTCAAAACAGAACAGAACGACTTGAAAGCCAAATAAGTAGACATTCACCAAATATGCTCAAAACAGAACAGAACGACTTGAAAGCCAAATAAGTAGACATTCACCAAATATGCTCAAAACAGAACAGAACGACTTGAAAGCCAAATAAGTAGACATTCACCAAATATGCTCAAAACAGAACAGAACGACTTGAAAGCCAAATAAGTAGACATTCACCAAATATGCCCAAAACAGAACAGAACGACTTGAAAGCCAAATAAGTAGACATTCACCAAATATGCTCAAAACAGAACAGAACGACTTGAAAGCCAAATAAGTAGATATTCACCAAATATGCTCAAAACAGAACAGAACGACTTGAAAGCCAAATAAGTAGACATTCACCAAATATGCCCAAAACAGAACAGAACGACTTGAAAGCCAAATAAGTAGACATTCACCAAATATGCTCAAAACAAAACAGAACGACTTGAAAGCCAAATAAGTAGATATTCACCAAATATGCTCAAAACAGAACAGAACGACTTGAAAGCCAAATAAATAGACATTCACCAAATATGCTCAAAACAGAACAGAACGACTTGAAAGCCAAATAAGTAGACATTCTCCAAATATGCTCAAAACATAACAGAACGACTTGAAAGCCAAATAAGTAGACATTCACCAAATATGCTCAAAACAGAACAGAACGACTTGAAAGCCAAATAAGTAGACATTCACCAAATATGCCCAAAACAGAACAGAACGACTTGAAAGCCAAATAAGTAGACATTCACCAAATATGCTCAAAACAGAACAGAACGACTTGAAAGCCAAATAAGTAGATATTCACCAAATATGCTCAAAACAGAACAGAACGACTTGAAAGCCAAATAAGTAGACATTCACCAAATATGCCCAAAACATAACAGCACGACTTGAAAGCCAAATAAGTAGACATTCACCAAATATGCTCAAAACAGAACAGAACGACTTGAAAGCCAAATAAGTAGATATTCACCAAATATGCTCAAAACAGAACAGAACGACTTGAAAGCCAAATAAGTAGACATTCACCAAATATGCTCAAAACAGAACTGAACGACTTGAAAGCCAAATAAATAGACATTCACCAAATATGCTCAAAACAGAACAGAACGACTTGAAAGCCAAATAAGTAGACATTCACCAAATATGCCCAAAACAGAACAGAACGACTTGAAAGCCAAATAAGTAGACATTCACCAAATATGCTCAAAACAAAACAGAACGACTTGAAAGCCAAATAAGTAGATATTCACCAAATATGCTCAAAACAGAACAGAACGACTTGAAAGCCAAATAAATAGACATTCACCAAATATGCTCAAAACAGAACAGAACGACTTGAAAGCCAAATAAGTAGACATTCTCCAAATATGCTCAAAACAGAACAGAACGACTTGAAAGCCAAATAAGTAGACATTCACCAAATATGCTCAAAACAGAACAGAACGACTTGAAAGCCAAATAAGTAGACATTCACCAAATATGCCCAAAACAGAACAGAACGACTTGAAAGCCAAATAAGTAGACATTCACCAAATATGCTCAAAACAGAACAGAACGACTTGAAAGCCAAATAAGTAGATATTCACCAAATATGCTCAAAACAGAACAGAACGACTTGAAAGCCAAATAAGTAGACATTCACCAAATATGCCCAAAACATAACAGCACGACTTGAAAGCCAAATAAGTAGACATTCACCAAATATGCTCAAAACAGAACAGAACGACTTGAAAGCCAAATAAGTAGATATTCACCAAATATGCTCAAAACAGAACAGAACGACTTGAAAGCCAAATAAGTAGACATTCACCAAATATGCTCAAAACAGAACTGAACGACTTGAAAGCCAAATAAATAGACATTCACCAAATATGCTCAAAACAGAACAGAACGACTTGAAAGCCAAATAAGTAGACATTCACCAAATATGCTCAAAACAGAACAGAACGACTTGAAAGCCAAATAAATAGACATTGACTGGGAAATCTTAGACATGTCATAGAAATGTTCATGGACTACTTCATGCCATGTCACCAGAATAACTAGAAATATTCCCTTGGAAGCAGTTCCAAAATCCAAGATTGCAGCCCTCATTTCGGACCGTAACATTTTCGACTTGTTCTCCACATTACTGCATGCGTTATCACAAGACTTATATGAAAATGTGTAAAAAAACAAATAAAAAAAAAATACCAAAGTTGTAATCAGAAACCGTGAATCGAAAAAGGACAAACAATGATGTACAAAATACTACCCCAAAAAAAAAATAATCTGACAATACAAACCACACTAAAATCTGGGGTGAACTTAAGTGCTGCGGAAGGTAGAAAGCTCCTGCTTCGCATGTGGAATCTGTCTTGTTACTATTGTTACAAGCCCAGTGATTAGTCATTGTGATTGTGATTACGACAACCGAAACATATCCATGGTTATTTGTGACACAGATATTCCGTATCGGTTAACCAAGTTATGGTGGCGAACGTAAAACTTTCGAAATGACGAGTTCAACTTAACCACTAGGAGTCATTGGTTCAGTAGCTTCCTTGTTGAAATCAGGGAAATCAAGATAGAATCCAAAAGCTCTGGAATATCGGATGAGTTGAGAGATATGTACTACATATGCAGGTGCTGCTGGAATATTCACAGTGGGAAAATTGAAATCTGGTCATTTGTCGTAAGAATGCTTCGTTCTTAATATAACCAGCCCTCACTCGTTTTCGAGATGTATGTCAAGGTATGAAGCAGGCCTAGCTCTATCTGTGATATCCCTTATTTCAAACTTAATGAGATAGATGCCATCAGCAAAATCACCAAACTTAGACTTATTTAGTGAAAGGACATCATCTATATAGCGGAACGTGCACACCAAATTTGATATCTACGTTTTCAGTACATACAAAAACGATATTGTTTACGGATTTTTTCTGCAAGAAGATACTTGGTCATGGAGGTAAAGCAGGTAAAATACCTATATACTTTGAAGATCGATGTTGGGGGAGTGATCATTGATCCATTTAACGTTTTTAAATATAATTTGTATGAACGACGTCACAGCATAGCTCTTTTGGAAAGAGTGTTCATATCTTTTGTGTCACGTTTTGTCCATTGTCCATCATAATCATCGAAGGAATCCATAAGAATTTGAAAGCTATGTTTCCAATTCATGGATGAAGATTCACGATATTTCGTTCCTTTGGGTAACACATCTCGAAGAAGTGTTGTTGATGATGTTAAAATCTCCAACTATAATGTGGCCTGCAAGATTATAGGGTTAGGGTTATGATATTTAACACCATTTTCAACAATATCTCCGTTATATCGTGGCGGTCAGTTTTATTGGTGGAGGAAACCGGAGTACCCTGAGAAAATCTCCGACCTGTCGCAATTCACTGATAAACTTTATCACATAATGTTGTATCGAGTACACCTCGCCATGATCGGGATTCGAACGCACAACTTTAGTGGAGATAGCCACTGATTGCATAGGTAGTTGTAAGTCCAACTACTATAAGATCACGACAACGACGGCCCCTGTCGGACTATATATAAATGGTAAAGTTGAACGGTTGACATCAGGAGGCTATGACAAACCGTCGTCAATGTTGAATTCTTGCAACACGTGGCAATGGTTGAAGAACTGGGTACCAATATGCATAGTGTAGGCATAAGAGATCATAGGAATAGACCTATCTTTAAAATATGGTATTTGTTTTAGATTTGACTGTTTTGTTTTATTTTGTTTAGGTTAATAACATCAATATTTTTGTTGGGAAGCGAAAATAAGAGAAAGGATCATCTTTGTTAATGCCAATAAGTTTGAAAAGTATGCTATGGGCAACATGCAAGACGACTGTTATAAGATTGTATTGATTTGAATTATGATATATAACGGGGTTTCATAATATGAGTTGTACAGTTATACAAGAAATGCAGTTTTGAACAGAAGAAGTTGAAATTGTTTCATACGAATGTGCTTAGCGCTAACATCAGGTGTACTTCTGGTATCTCGTGACATCAACAAATTATCTAAATGATTTTCAGACATATATGACCATGTTATGATGCTTACAGTGGTGTAGCTACCTTAATTGGGCTCAAGTAGGCACGTGCCTAAACATAAATTTGACCATTTTTGTTTTTATAAATCAATGCTCCACTTTCCTTCTGGAATACGCATGTAGATATGTTCCATGATTCAACCTATAATGTATAGAATATAAATTTACAGAGCGAATTATCCTGTGTACAACCCATCTGACCACTGGAAAATATCCATATACCTTGTCTTCTTGGATCACTTAGTGGAATAGATATCAACTTCAAAGCGAGAACCGGGTAGTAATCAACGAGGAGCGGGGTTTTTTTTTTTTTTTGCATCTAATCTAAGCCCTGCAAGTCTTCTACACCTAACACCTGAAATAGTTGGTAGATTGCTCAATGCCTATCAAAGAGATTTACCAAGGAAAGTAGATTTTGTGGATGAGGTTGAGCGTTAGAACATCAGGTGGGCTCTTGCAGATGATAAGCCAGAGAGACTAGTCGACACTCTACATGTAACAAACCTTGACTTACTCACCAGGCTCAAGCTAGCGACCACTAAGCTAGCGACGATTAAGGCGATATGTCTCAAAACCAAAAACATAAATAAGAGCAAAATGTACTTTTAAAGATTTCTAGCGACCAATAATAAATATATTTCTGTAATTGCACATTCAACACATGGAATCGACAATACAGGAAATATTTCTGGATCCCCCCTCCACAATACAAAGTTGACATTTGACACACTACTGTGGTAATAAGGCGCAGAATCTCCCACAGACACTCATTTAAGTAAAAGAAAATACATTTTATGTTCTATTTCCCATGTTCACCCGTACATAAAATATGTCTTCTCTTTACTGAGCTTAATAACGAAGACAAACATATATTTAGGGATGGCGAGCTTAGAAAACAGTCGGCCAACTTTAAACAAACACAGCGTAAACAAATAATATACTTTCATGTAAACCGGTATATAATTTGGATTTGCCAGCGCTTTGTCAAACAAAATAAAGTCCTAAGATTCCCCGTTCACATGAAGACGTCTCATCAATCTACAAAAAAAATGTAAATATAGATTATCAGAAAAATATAGCAATACGTATTATAAAAATAAACAAAATATAAACCCTACATTTGAGTGTAACATTTATTTAATAAATAGTATTATTTTGTTTTATCTATTTATTTTTAAATTGTGTATTTAAAGGTGTCAAACAACTACATTTTTAATTTAATTCACCAATGCACTTATGTCAGGTAAAGGTCCAGGCAATATTTTTGATCTAAACCCCAAGTGGCAATAAGTCCCCCCCAAATCCAAATATCAAAGTTGATATTTGACACCCTGCTGTGGGCTTGAGGTGCATTATCCCACCTAGGCACTTAAGTCAGTAAAAGGCCCGAGCAATACCTTTGACCTAAACCCTAAGTGGCAAAGAACTTTGCCGTCCATCGTTAATTTTTCATGGGATATGCATAGGTTTCCCCCCAAATCCAAATATCAAGGCTGTAATTTAGCACCCTGCTGTGGGCTTGATGTGCATTATGCTACCTAGGTACTTAAGTCAGTTAAAGACCCGGGCAATACCTTTAATCTAAGCTCAAAGTGAGCAAGAACTTTGCCGTCCTTGATATATTTTTCATGGGATATTTATAGAGACCCCCCTCCACAATTTGTTTTCAAATATCAAAGTTGATATTTGACTCCCTGTTGTGGGCTTGAGGTGCATTATCCCAACTAGGCACTTAAATCAGTTAAAAACCCGGGCAATACCTTAAATTTAAGCCCAAACTGGGCAAGAACTTTGCCGTTCTTGATGTATTTTTCATGGGATAGTAATAGAGACCCCCCTCCACAATTTGTTTTCAAATATCAAAGTTGATATTTGACACCCTGCTGTGGGCTTGAGGTGCATTATCCCACCTAGGTACTTAAGTCAGTTAAAGACCCGAGCAATACCTTTAATCTAAGCCCAAAGTGGGCAAGAATTTTGCTGTCCTTGATATATTTTTCATGGGATATTAATAGAGACCCCCCCTCCACAATTGTTTTTCAAAGATCAAAGTTGATATTTGACACCCTGCTGTGGGCTTGAGGCGCATTATCCCACATAGGCACTTAGGTCAGTTAAAGACCCGGGCAATACCTTTAATTGAAATCCACATTGGGGAAGAACTTTGCCGTTCTTGATATATTTTTCATGGGATATTAATAGAGACCCCCCTCCACAATTTGTTTTCAAATATCAAAGTTGATATTTGACACCCTGCTGTGGGATTGAGGTGCATTATCCCACCTAGGCACTTAAGTCAGTTAAAGACGGGGGAAATACCTTTAATTTAAGCCCACAGTGGGCAAGAACTTTGCCGTTCTTGGTATATTTTTCATGGGATATTTATAGAGACCCCACTCCACAATTGTTTTTCAAATATCAAAGTTGATATTTGACACCCTGCTGTGGGCTTGAGGCGCATTATCCCACATAGGCACTTAGGTCAGTTAAAGACCCGGGCAATACCTTTAATTGAAATCCACAGTGGGGAAGAACTTTGCCGTTCTTGATATATTTTTCATGGGATATTTATAGAGACCCCCCTCCACAATTTGTTTTCAAATATCAAAGTTGATATTTGACACCTTGCTGTGGGCTTGAGGTGCATTATCCCACCTAGGCACTTAAGTCAGATAAAGACCCGGGAAATATCTTTAACTTAGATAAAAATGGGCAAGAACTTTGCCCTCCTTGCTATATTTTTTATGGGATATTTATAGAGACCCCCCTCCACAATTTTTTTTCAAATATCAAAGTTGATATTTGACACCTTGCTGTGGGCTTGAGGTGCATTATCCCACCTAGGCACTTATGTCAGATAAAGACCCGGGCAATACTTTTAACTTATCCAAAATTGGGCAAGAACTTTGCCGTTGTTGATATATTTTTCATGGGATATTTATAGAGACCCCCTCCACAATGTTTTTTCAAATTTCAAAATTGATATTAGACACCCTGCTGTGGGCTTGCGGTGCATTATCCCATCTAGTCACTTAAGTCAGGTAAAGGCCCGGGCAATACCTTCGAGATAAACCCCGAGTGGCAAAGAACTTTGCCGTCCTTCGGTAATTTTTCATGGAATATGTATAGGGTCCCCCACAAATCCAAATATCAAACTTGATATTTGACACCCTACTGTGGGCTTGAGGTGCATTATCCCACCTAGGCACTTAAGTCAGTTAAAGGCCCGAGCAATACCTTTGACCTAAACCCTAAGTGGCAAAGAACTTTGCCGTCCATCGTTAATTTTTCATGGGATATGCATAGGGTTCCCCCCAAATCCAAATATCAAGGCTGTAATTTAACAACCTGCTGTGGGCTTGATGTGCATTATCCTACCTAGGTACTTAAGTCAGTTAAAGACCCGGGCAATACCTTTAATATAAGCCCAAAGTGAGCAAGAACTTTGCCGTCCTTGATATATTTTTCATGGGATATTTATAGAGACCTCCCTCCATAATTTTTTTTGAAATATTAAAGTTGATATTTGACTCCCTGATGTGGGCTTGAGGTGCATTATCCCACCTAGATACTTAAGTCAGTTAAAAACCCGGGCAATACCTTTAATATAAGCCCAAAGTGGGCAAAAATTTTGCTGTTCTTGATATATTTTTTATGGGATATTTATAGAGACCCCCTCCACAATTTGTTTTTAATTATCAAAGTTGATATTTGACACCCTGCTGTGGGCTTAAGGTGCATTATCCCACCTAGGCACTTAAGTCAGTTAAAGACCCGAGAAATATCTTTAACTTAGATAAAAATGGGCAAGAACTTTGCCGTCCTTGATATATTTTTCATGGGATATTTATAGAGACCCCCTTCCACAATTTGTTTTCAAATATCAAAGTTGATATTTGACACCCTGCTGTGGGCTTGAGGTGCATTATCCCACCTAGGCACTTAGGTCAGTTAAAGACCCGGGTAATACCTTTAATTTAAGCACAAAGTGGGCAAGAACTTTGCCGTCCTTGATATATTTTTTATGTGATATTTATAGAGACCCCCCTCCACAATTTGTTTTCAAATATCAAAGTTGATATTTGAGACCCTGCTGTGGGCTTGAGGTGCATTATCCCACTTAGTCACTTAAGTCAGATAAAGATCCGGGCAATACCTTTAACTTAGCCAAAAATGGGCAAGAACTTTGCCGTTGTTGATATATTTTTCAACATACACTGGCAACAAGACAAAGATAAACAAAAGCAAAAATGCTATATAGAAACTAAAACGATAAGCAACACAGACCCACAAGAAACTGGGAATGAAGCCATGAGCCCGCGACGTGTAAGCAGTCCCTATTTCTTATACGACACCAACCAGGTTATTCACTTAGTCAAGACCATAGAGGAAAGAACAAATGGGAGTGAAATAACACTTTATTAAGTTAATATTTTCAATTTAGTAATTTCTCTCATATGGTATTATGCCATATTTCGATTTTTCCTAATAAGCCACTTTGTTGGTTGTAGCATCGTGCTAACTAGTCTATTACCTTAATTTCGTCGTCTGTGACTTATTACACTTGTCCACACAAGTGCAATGGCAGAATAAGCAGGTACATGAATTGTATGCTGGGTATGGCGTATATAAGTCATGTTTACTTATGGAATATGTTCATCTCAACTGCCAGATTTAGAAACATTTTTTTTTTGTGTTAGATAGGTAGACATTGAAGGAACAATAAGCGTAGAAGGAATAAAAGTTCGAGCACAGGTTTGACTTTTCCTTTTAAACAACAAAGCAACATAGCGTTACCTATGACACAGACACAAAACGTTTTTCAAGCCTTGTACAAGGTGACTTTTTAATCGCTGTACGGAATAAACAGCTCTACCTCCTTGAATACATGCGTCAATAACCTAAATATAACTTATAACTATCAAAATATAACACCTACATGTATACCAATATCGCTAAACCACACCATTTCCACAACTATTATGCTTCGAGTAACCTACACAAGAGTACACCCGCAGTGTCTCCTGGACACCAGTTAGCACTATGTATTTCTCGTATGCAATTTCATATTCCGCAAATTCAAAATAATTTTCAAATTCTAAAATGACTTCATTCATTGGCTATAATAAAACACAGATTAGTCACCAATTGTCAACATTGTCCCGTTTTTGGAAAATATCAATTTTAGAGGTTGCATGCGAAAAACACTACACATGAACGTGAGAAAATGATTAAAAAAAAAGAAAAACAACACTATAATGTTGACGTAAGCTTGAGTGTTAGCCGGGTCGAATATTTCTTTACAAAATAATGAAAATAATAAAAACGTTCTGAATGTTAAGTAAAGTTATATGTAAACAATATCATAGCAAAAGTTAGAGAATACCGAAGGGGTAATCAAAAATGGACAATCCAGAGAACCTGGCAACATAGACGAATAAAAACCAAAAACACAACACAACGTGTGTTGGATACCACTATGCGCAGACGAACACAAATAAGGAAGCTTTAATTATCTCAAATCAATTTTATTTATACAATGTACATTGATATCTTCCGATGGCCCTCATTACTATCTAACATTTAAACGATAGTTAAGAATATCGCCTCTCTTGTCGACCTAGTATAATTTATACATATATCAACTTCTACGTCACCATAGATAAAAGAATTATGCATAAAGATCAAAATTGGTATTCGCATAGAGGTGGTGTGGGTCCGTAAATCTTGTTTAATCCTGATACTTATTATTGAAGTGCCTGTACCAGGCCAGGAAAGATTTGGTTTATGGTGTTTAACGCCACTTTTAACAATATTTCAGCTATATCGTGTTGGTCAGTTTTATTGGTGGAGGAAACCGGATTACCCGGAGACAACGATCGACCTGCAGCAAGTCACTGACAAACTTTATCATATAATGTTGTATCAAGTACACCTCGGTGGAGTGGGATTCTAACCAAGCCAGGAAAGAGATGATCTTCGTATGAATGTGTGTTAGGGGTATATCGATATTGTCTCCGTCTCTATGATTTTTCTATTAGATTTTGGAATTGTTCCCACGACGTGATATTTTATTTCTATTCTATTTTAAAGAACTAGCACGTGTATTATACAGGACGACAACTTCTGTGTAACGGAGATTAAATATATTATGCACAAAATTCTTAAGCAACGCCCCAAACCCAGCTATGTGAGGTTTGGAATTTTACTCACATTTGGAAACACTTCCATGACTGCATTATCCAAGACTATTCGGGGCAGTATAAAAATAGACAAATAATAAACAATAAGCTTTTATTGATTGTTTTGTTTGGCAAATGTACAAATTGTACGGCCACGGCTTGGAGATAATGGGCCGCCGGCAAACGTCAATGGCAGGCCCGAAATATATACACATAAACGGCATTATAATATTCCAACAAATCATAATGTTCATATAAACCATATCCACATTATCCATGAAAATATCAAAATGCTGGCCCTGGGAACAGAAGCTCAGCCTATGAACAAATCCATTAAAATAACACAACATAATATGAATACTTTGTGTCGCTATTTTCGCTTTCCTCCAGCCGTGACGATAGGTTTCTCTTAGGGGAAGGACTCTATCTGAAAAATAAAATAACAATAGCAAAAAAACGGACAAAACTTCTTAGTATTGACAGATAATTGGTGAGGGTGGGTGGGGAATTTTAAAAACACTTTTCCCCTTGATCGGATTTGTTCTGTGACCTTGGCGTTATGATTGCATATTCAGAAAGGAAGTACGACGTCACAGCAAATTGTCACGTAACACCCTTCAAATTAAAGCGGGATAACTCTTACTCAAATCTGTGAACCATGAAATATTTGCGGGGAAAGATTGCCCGATTTCTCTGTGGATAACGGGATTTATTCCTCATATGAGTAAAACCTATTATTTCACTAATAGGGGAGGTTGTACCAATAAAATTAACTTAACCCGTCTATTGTCAGGGAAATGACAGGTGTTGTATGTGTGTGTATGTATGTATGTGCGTGTATGTATGTATGTATGTATGTATGTGTGTGTGTGTATGTATGTATGTATGTATGTATGTATGTATGTATGTGTGTGTTTGTATGTATGTATGTGTATGTATGTATGTATGTGTGTGTATGTATGTATGTATGTATGTATGTATTTGTGTGTATGTATGTATGTATGTATGTATGTGTGTGTATGTATGTATGTGTGTGTTTCAGGTATCGAGGTCTCCACTTCTACGATTTGTCTATTAGATTTTGATGTATAAGCAATACTAGTATTAGCTTTTTATTCCACAACTTCCACAAGAGATATCTTTCTTCACCGATACATACACACATTACTGGAGCGACAAATGTAGCTGTCGACTGTTGAATTAGTGACCAGACACTATAAAAATACAACAAAGCACGTTGTTCTAGAATAACGTAGGCAACATCATCTCATTCAAATGTAACTTGTTCTTGCGACGATATTGATGACAATAGTTCCATTGGCGTGAAAGAAAACAAATACTCAATCACCAGTCACAGTAACTTCATTTGTCGTTATGCACAAACAATGGTGTTTACTAATTGCTTTCAAATTAATGTCCCCTTGTTGTTCTGTTTTATTTTTGCACATGTAAATGTTCGACATATTCAAAAACCTCGTTCATCTGTTGAAACCGTGGGACATGAAAACTACTTACCACGTTTCCTCAATCTAAAGTGCATCTAAGAGATTAATTATTGTGCAACTTACTTTGCACAATGACATATCCTTCATTTGACTCTCTTTGAATGTATGTGTTTATTCACATATTACAGAAGATACAGCATGAACATTTCGGTCATTGTTCATACCGGAAGTGACAAATATGTACATCTGTATCTATGTAAGTATGTTGTATATCCAAATTCTGGTATGTAAACAACGGAAAGTGAGAGTCCATGTACTATTTTGTTATTTGTGGAGGATCAATCTAAAGGCCTCAAGGTCTTTCACTGCTACTTGATGTTCCCCCATGTGGTTCCAGTCTATGATTGTTCTAGCAAAAAACGAGATTTTATTTTTGTCACTGCTGGTACAAATAGTCTTGAAACACTTAGAATTATTTGTTTTGTTATTTTGGACTGGATCTACAACTATGAAGTCCTGTACTGTTATGGTGGTTGTAATACGTCTTTAGTTTTCTAATTTTGTAAGATAGTGTGGTGGATCGACTACTGGGATTAGTCCCCCTACTATCTTGAATAGGAACGTATTACACAAGACCCAGTTCATTCTTTCGCGCTTGAAGTGTCGGACTATCAAGTTCATTAAGGAGCCGACGGATATTGCCTTCCTCTCTTGAACGGTAGCTGCCGCCAATAAAACGTTGAATACGTTAAATTTTATCAATATCACCTTTTGCATATCGGTCCCTAATAATGTAACAAAGAGAGAAGAGTGACCCAAGCACTGTTTCCTGTGGTACTGGTTCCTCGCGAGAAGCTTCACCCTCAACTACAACTTTCATGTGCCTATCACAGAGAACAGATCTAGACCCGTCAAGCAATCATCACATAATGCCATAGTTTTCTAGTTTGTGCAACAAACTGTCATGCGGGACGCTATCGAAGTCTTTACTGAAGTCCAATATGATAATATCTGTATGTAGGTTTTTG
Source organism: Bathymodiolus brooksi (assembly GCA_963680875.1). Lineage (NCBI taxonomy): Eukaryota > Metazoa > Mollusca > Bivalvia > Mytilida > Modiolidae > Bathymodiolus > Bathymodiolus brooksi. Next base: position 70,053,593 of record OY804587.1, read on the forward strand.
CCATAATTCCGTGCCTAGTCAACATTGGTGATAGTGAGGTGTATTTCGTAGAGATTCAAGTACCTTATTTGACTCCAGGTGCCCCAGGATATGTCGAAATTGTCATGCTGTCCGTCAAAGCTTGATATCCAACCTTTCTACACCGGGGATAAGATGTCAGTCATCTATAGAGATTTTTTATACAAGATCTTTATAGTGATAATACAAATTTGTGAAGTTTTCAATGATTTATGAAAACGATATCCTTGGTGTAAAAGTTTGTTTTCTGTTATCACGAGACTACAGCAATTGAAGTCAGAAACATTATATTTCAAAAAATGCAATACGAACTAATAGATTTGCTAACGCCATATGATAGGACTGAGGGAAGTCATCATACAAAACAGGAAAATTGACGATAGGAAAAGAAAAAAAATGTCTCTTTTCGTAAACGCGCGTAAATGTACATTGAAAGGGAAAATATCTGAATCCAAAAATTGACAAGAGTCGATTAAAATGTTAGTATTATTCATCGTAAATTCATAGTGATCAATTTGTTATAGAAACGTAAGGAAGGAGAGTTTGAAGATACCAAAGGGGTAATCAGAATCCGTAAATCTAAGAAGAAAAGACAACACAATGGCCAAAAGAAAAAGGACAAAAGGAAAAACAACAATCTACAAATTATGATTATTTACAATTACGATATCGTAGTAGTATCTACAGTTATTGTTAAATAAGTTAGTAAGTGAGTATATAAAGAAATCAGCTGTGACGGGGAGAACAATTATTTCCCATTGGAATTCCAACAATTTTAAGAAACATTTTCCAAACAAACAAACAAATTGTCTAGCAGAAGACTGATAGGAATAATTATGCCTTTGAAAGTCTAATTACAGTATTTTATCACCACTACAACATTCTTAATATAGTATTAATAAATGGGTGTTTTCATAAGGGATCGATTATATGTCCAAGATTAGTCATGATGGGCCAATACAACCTTCCTTGGGCCATTATGACTCAACCGAGGACATATAACCGGTCCATTATGAAAACATCCATTTCTTAATACTTTTATTAACCAGTCAATTTCAATTTTAGGTAATCTTCATTCTTTTTGAAGAAGGCCATATTGACCAAAATGGTAGGCTGTAATTGTTTTATCATTTTCAATATTATTATTTAAATATTAAAATTTTGAAATTTTATCAAAACTGAAATTTCTGAAACTTTTTGAAAATAATATCATTTTGAAATTTTTTGTATGTTTTGAAATCTTATGAAAATTTAAAAAATTTAGAAATTTTAATAATATTTGGTACAACAATAAACAATCATATTTCAGCTTAGTCGGGTTAATAAAGTAGAGCAGTTTGAATGCGAATACACTAATTTTGCAGGAAGCTGTGCGTGTGGCTTGTGTTGTACAGGGGTATCTCGCACAGTTCTAAATAAGAACAACACGATATCGTCCTCGTACACAGACCGCCAGGTTGGTGTTAAGGTCATCTTTCGCTACTGTAATGTGGAACATCGTGGGTTCGAAATATAAGTGTAGAGATATAATTTAACAATTTAACTTATAATAATTAATTTACAAGGGGTTAAGATGATCTGAATTGTAAAGCAGCTAATGTTGTTTACAGATGAGTGTATACGCTCTGAGTGTTGGTCTATCTCGGTGAAATGAAAAGTAGACTAAACACTAGATATGCGGTCATCGATCCAGAATAATTAACTTTGTTTTGACAATTGAGTGATTTATTGGTGCTTAACGCCAACATTAGCAATATTTCAGCTATATCGTGGAGCGAACACATTTTATTATTAAAATATTAAATTTAGACACCTACAAAATCTTTAGAAATAAAACATAAAGCATACATGTCTATAAAACAAACGGATTATATATACAAATAAAACAAACGTTAAAAAATAAAACCATATATTTAGAAAGTATGTTATGCAACTATATTTTTGTATATAAATTAATTTCTTTGAATATCACATCCCGGTATGATAGATAGTTCAGATAGAAATGTTAACATTTGTTTATAGCCCCAAAGCGAACAGTTTGACCTATTGAAATGGTCATATTGTGAGTCAAAGCTTGATATCCACCCTTTCTTGACCGCGGAAAGACGTCAGTAGTCTCCCAGATAGCATCCCAGTGTTGGGCCAATGTTGGCAACTTCCTTGTACCAACATTAGCAGATAACGTTGGTCCAATGTGATTTTGCTCATCGGGCCTTTGTTTGCCCAACATGTTGACAAATTTTTGGCCCAACAGTAGTATGCCAACAAACTCTACAAGTTCAAGTGTAACAAACTGTCTTGTGGGACTGTAGCGAAGGCATTACTAAAGTCCAAGTGTAATAAACTGTCATGCGGGACTGTAGCGAAGGCTTTACTGAAGTCCAAGTGTAACAAACTGTCATGTGGTACTGTATCGAAGGCTTTACTGAAGTCCAAGTGTAGCAAACTGTCATGCGGGACTGTATCGAAGGCTTTACTGAAGTCCAAGTGTAACAAACTGTCATTCGGGACTGTATCGAAGGCTTTACTGAAGTCCAAGTGTAGGAAACTGTTATGCGGGACTGTATCGAAGGCTTTACTGAAGTCCAAGTGTAGGAAACTGTTATACGGGACTGTATCGAAGGCTTTACTGAAGTCCAAGTGTAGGAAACTGTTATGCGGGACTGTATCGAAGGCTTTACTGAAGTCCAAGTGTGACAAGCTGTCAAATATTTGAAGATACCAAAGGGATAATCAGAATCCGTAAATCTAAGAAGAATAGACAACACAATGGCCAAAAGAAAATGGACAAAAGTAAAAACAACAATCTACAAATTATGATTATTTACAATTACGATATCGTAGTAGTATCTACAGTTATTGTTAAATAAGTTAGTAAGTGAGTATATAAAGAAATCAGCTATGATGGGGAGAACAATTATTTCCCATTGGAATTCCAACAATTTCATGAAACATTTTCCAAAACATACAAAATATTGTCTAGCAATAGGCTGATAGCAATAATTATGCCATCGAAAGTCTAATTACAGTATTTTATCTCTTATATCACCACTACAACATTATTTATATTCGGTACAACAATAAGTAATCATATTTCAGTTTAAATTATCTTAAGTCGGTTTAATAATGTAGAGGAGTTTGAATGCGAATACACTAATTTTGTAGGATGCTGTGCGTGTGGCTTGTGCTTTACAGAGGTATCTCGCACAGTTGAACATAAGAACCACACGATATCGTCCTTTTACATATACCTCCAGGTTGGTGTTAAGGTCATCTTCCGCTGCTCGAATGTGGGACATCGTCGGTTCGAAATATAAGCTTAGAGATCTAATTTAGCAATTTAACTAATAACGATTAATTTACAAGGGGATAAGATGATCTGAAATGTAAAGCAGCTAATATTGTTTACAAATGAGTGTGTAAGCTCTGCGTGTTGGTCTATCTCGGTGAAATAAGAGGTAAACTAAACACTAGATATGCGGTCATCGATCCAGAATCATTAACTTTGCTTTGATAATTGATTGATTGATTGATTGATTGATTGATTGATTGATTGATTGATTGATTGATTGATTGATTGATTGATTGATTGATTGATTGATTGATTGATTTATTTATTTATTTATTCAATGATTTATTGGTGTTGATCGCCAACTTTAGCAATATTTCAGCTATATCACAGTGCGAACAAATATTCATTATTGAATTATTAAACTTAGTCACCTACAAGATCCTTAGAAATGAAACATAAAACATACTTGTCTATAAAACAAACGGATTATATTTATATAATAGTTACTGATATGGAGGGCAATATCAGGATATACAGACTGCTCAAGGGTCGTGGCACGGACCAGTGAAAATGATATTGCCGAGCAGGAGGCGAGGGAAATATTTATTTCATGGTCCGTACCGCGACACGAGGGCAGTCTGTATATCCTGATATTGCTCTCTATATCAGTAACTATTGTGTTTATTGAATTGAATATAAATGTTCCAAGGAATCAAGAAATCTTAACAGAAACTGCAATTTTAGGAATAGATAAAACCTTGCATACAAACGAATGAACATTTTTAATGTACTTTTAATCAGGATCATTGAAGGTTTTTTAAAATTTCTATTAATGCTGATATAGACCGGTCCAAAAACCGTGTATATACTGGTAGCACCAGTCTATTCACGGTTTTTGGACCGGTCTATAGCAGCAACCCAGTCTGTATCGCGGAATAGTGAAGGTCACATGGAGAGTGTTCAACCAATTAAATGCATGTTTTTTATTCTGATATTCAATAAATACAAATAAGAGAAACATTAAATAGATAAAACCATATATGTAGAAAGTATGTTATACAACTATATTTTTGTATATAAATTAATTTCATTTGATAAATTTCAATATTGTGTCGTTTGCGAAATTTGTAAATAAATCATATAAATTGTTGACATTGTAGAATGTCTGCCGAACATCGGCAACACCTACGGAGTCTATTAAAACATGCTTAAGGGAATAATTGGAATAATTGGAAGTACACGAATACATTCCGGTCGTTCCTCATTGTTTAACGAATAACTATGAGTAAGTCTACCATGACCTATGCGACATCTGGTCAAGACTGCTTGTTCTTTTCGATTTTGACCGTAAGAACAAGGAGTCTTGCCAACTAGGGAATCCATTTCGTGTAATTTGGTATGAATTTGCTGGTCCCAGCTGTCTTGCCAGTGTTTTAAAATATATTTCATAATAAAAGACTTACAATCAGTAAGTGGTATATATGTAGAACAATTGGATAAACGATTGGTCAATGCGTCCTTGAAATCCTGGTCGATAACTGTGTTGCCATGGATATGATACAGATATCAATTTTTCTCTGACTGACATTTCGTCAACTGTTACACGAACTTTACTTTCCTTATGATAAGGACATACCCCGGTATGATAGATAGTTCAGATAGAAATGTTATCAGTCGGTTATCGCCCCTAGACGAACAGCTTGACCTAATGAAATGGTCATATTGTCAGTCAAAGCTTGATATGCAGCCTTTCTAGACTAAGGAAAGATGTCAGTCATCTAAAACGATTTTTATTCAAGGTCTTTATAGTGGTAATACAAATTAGATATCTGTGAAAGTTTTCAATAATGTCTGAAAACGGTATCTTTGATGTAAAAGTGTTTTATGTTATCACGAAATTAGAGTCACTGAAGTTAAAAACATTACAAATACGTGCAAATACGTGCACTAACTGAGAAATGTAAACGTCATATGATGTTACCAAAATGTAAATTGACGATAGGGAAATGATAAATGTCTCCGGTCGTAAGCGTTCGTAAATTTACCCAGAAAAGGAATATTTCTGAATTAATAAATTGACACAAGTGTCGCTTCTAATTTCAGCATTATTTAATGTAAATTCTTTCGAATAAATTTGTTTTACAAAAGTAAGAAACACAAATTTATATATCTAACTTAATGCACACGACGCGGTTATATAATAGAGTTCATTCAGGTACATTCATAGTCTCAAAATGTTTGTAGCTAGAATAACACGACTTCAAGTGAAGGAGGAACTGTATGCCCTTCTGGAACACATTAGTTTTCCCTTTTTTAATGTATATCGGAGTCTTAACTAGTTATGCTCATAGTCAAAATATTAGAAATCAAATAATCTTAATGCTTTGGGAGCAAGCAAACCAAAAGGCATAAACAGGATTTCCAAAATCAGTTAAGGTTATATATCTATACTGGTGTCCAACACGGTTTCATTGTCAGAAGATGTTCGTGTCCTTTAAAAGTAACACCATGGATGTCACTGCTAACTCATTCGGTACACCCGAGTTAACCCCCGGTTTTAGAGAGATTCTTGTAGCTCAATCGTTTGTTTTCCTTTTTCCCTTTTTGTATGTCCATTGTATTATCCGTCCTTTACGGCTTCTGATTAAACCTTTGATATCTTCAAACTTTTCCTACCTATGGCTGCCGCTGATTGAACTTAGTTTTTATAAATTACATTGCATTACAGAACTGTAAATTTCAAACAGATATATCTAGTAAACCATATCAGTGTTAATTTTGTCCTACCTATGCCTGAGGGTGATTGATCTGCCAGTGTGAAAGCAGTTACTACTGGGGGGCTGGCAACCTTTGGGGACTGATACTGCATCAACTTATTTAACACTATGCAAGTAAAAAGAGACGTGTCCAATTTCTAAAATGACATTCACTTAATGAATGCCAGATCATCATTTCAAAGGTCTCATTCTACGTTTTGGATTTAGACATATTTCTTTCTCAGTGTAAATTTAACATACGACATTTACGACAAAAGAGCCGATTTTTATTTCTTTCGGTATTGTCAACCTTCCTATTTGGATGGCAACATTCCTTTTGTTACCATTAAATGGGGGTTACCTTTCTCAGTTGTTTCGTTTATTTGTAATGTTTCGGACTTTAATGACCATAATATGTTGAATACGCAGATATTTTTAAGCGAAAAATACCGTTTTCCTAAATGATTGACCACATTTGGTTGACCGTTATGGAATATATGTGTCGCAAATGACCACGGATATGTTCCACTTGTCGTAAGCACTTCCCGGTCCTTTCCTCATTCATGACTTATCAGCGGGTTCGCAATTAGATTAACACGACGGGTGCCACTAGTGGAGCAGGAACTTCATACCCTTCCGGAACACCTGAGTACATCCCCTACTTTAGTGGGGTTCGTGTTACTCGATCTTTAGTTTTATGTGCATGCTTTGTAGATCGTTGCTTGTCCTTTTGTTCTTTTTCTTTTTGCCATTGCGCTGTCTGTTCTTCGATTTACGGACTCTGATTACCCCTTTGGTATTTTCTTCAAACTCTTCTCACAAAATAGTATTACCGCTATTAAATAAAAACATTGTATTTGAATACAGTTCTATATGCGGAGATATAATCAACAAGGGCTTTTCCCATATGTGTGTCTAGGAACACGTAACATAGAAAGTTGTCGAGTTCCAACCTCACACATCTTAAATCATAAAATCATTGAAAATTATTTGTCTAAATGAACTAATTTGACAACTATTGTTGACTCTGAGGTAAATGTTTTTTGCTTGACATATAGGCAATCTGCTAGTAGGTTAAATTAGCAACTACTTATTTCTCATTAAGTTATCCTATAATAATAATGTTCATGTAAAAAAATCATTTTAGAATTGCTTGTTATCAAACAAAATTCACTTTTCTATTCAACAAATATTTGCCTTTTAATCCATAAATAATATGGGATTCTAATGTATCTTCTGACATCTGTGTACGTGTTTGTTTACATGTGACCCCATTTTTAGAACGGATGACGTCATACCTTATTTTCGTACACCTTACCAAAATTAGGCTAAGACTATTGAAATAATAGTTTTTAGACCATTTATATGTTGAGATTGTTTCCAATAAATTTGGTATTCATTTAAAACGTTTTTATTTATGTTAATTTGTTTTACAGATTGGTTTTTGTCATCATGAACATGTATCCCATATCAGTACAAATATTGACATGATATGTTGAAAATTTAATGGCTTTTGTTGTTTTTGTCATTAATTTGTTTCGGTTTAAGTTTGATTTCTTTGTTTTTAATCTTTGCTATGTTTGAGTGATTTAATTTTGTCCTTGTTTTTAAATTATTTTTTTTTAGCACATTTTATTAAATATTAATATAGATAGCATGATTTCAGTACTAATCACTCTTGCAACAGGGGACACAAAAATACATCTCTTTTCCTGATCACACGTTTTTCAGTAGAGTAGACCAAATGAACCCAGTGTTTGTATTGGCCATATTGTAGCCATTTTGTGAATATTAAACATGGGCTCTCTCTGATTTCTTTTGGGGTGAATAATTTGCCTACACAACACTTTTCATCATCTCTTATTCGATTTTCATCCTCAGAATCAGATTCAAAAGTGTTATTGGTATTTGTAAGTTGTTGTCTTTATGTTTCAGATATTGATTTTTATTGTTAATAACTGTTATTTTAACATTCATTGAATTTATGGTGCTTTAGAGGGGCCGTAGCTATAATCCGACAGTCCGATAGTCCGACAGTCCGATAGTCCGACGGTCCGATAGTCCGACAGTCCGATAGTCCGACAGTCCGATAGTCCGACAAATGCTTTAAACTGATGAAAGTTTTGAAAAATAATTTGGCCAAAAATGATATATTCGTAATTTCAGGATATGGGCCATTCATTTTTATACGCCCGTCAAAATACGGGCTTATTATGGCATACCGCTGTTCGTCCGTCCGTCCACGCCTCGTACGATAACATCTCTTACTTGTTCACCCTTTTACTGATAGGTCACGTCGTGACATACATTGTATTGATAAAAGGGGGAGCAAGTGAGAGGTGTGATTTTAGTCAGTTTGGAAAACGCCAGTTTTCATATGGTATATACAATTAATTGGTTAAAAAAAATGCAGCATATTAATTACTGTTATCACGCTGAGAAACTGACCTTCAATTGTCACAAAGGGCGGCGTATCATGGCAAAGTTGTTTATTTTGTCATATTCCGATGCTGTTTCTTTCCGTGATATAAGGGGTCACTTAGGGACAATTACTTCAATCGACATTGCTTTTTAGAATAAATATTCCATGATAAAGGGCGGGGGACACCGGTACGCTCTTCTTTTTGTCTTTTCCTTTTTTTGTATTTCTTTTTTTTGTATTCATTTATTTCATCTTTCTTTTCAATAGTGAGTTTTCTTGGCTGGACTCGGCTACACGCTACTTGAATAAAGCCTGAAGTAGTCGCTACTAAAAAATATACGGGATACTTACACTACCGGTTCATCACGACTGGATCCAGGTTTTCATGGAGTCCGTGTTGTTCATATATGTGTTTTTTTGAGTTCTTGTGTGGCCCTGCCAATTGTTTGTTCGTCTGTGATATCTTGTTTCCGATGTTCTGGACCTTTCTTTGGTGAGTAAACGGTTCGGTTTCTGGCCCCATATTACACATGTTATAGTGTTAACTTTCAAAGAAATAAAGCATTTGTCGGACTATCGGACTGTCGGACTATCGGACCGTCGGACTATCGGACTGTCGGACTATCGGACTGTCGGATTATAGGTCGGACCCCCTTTAGAGGATTTTGTTCTTGTGCTGTTCATCTGTAGTGTTCATATCGTCAGTTAATGATTTTTTCCCGATTATGACGCCATATTCGTAAATCTGCCGTATATTCGTTGTACAGGCTCCGCCTTGCGTCGCCAGTGAAACTGCATTTGCGACCGTCAAATCCACAATTGATACCTCCAACTCTTCAAATACAGTACTGTTATTCCTTAATTGATGATTTTTAATCAGCCACGTTGTCGTGCCTATACCAAGTCAGGATCGGGTGTAGCATTGTAATATGTCGTGGTTTTTTGTGTTTCTGTGTTTCTTGATTTGAGATGAGATATTGTTGTTCATTTTGTTTTGTGTATTTTTTTTTCTCTTTTTTCTTCTTTCGTAGAATTAATGACAATCACTGTTTATATTTACTTTTTTTTATAAATCATCTATGACAATATATATATATTACTACACAACTTTATACTTGTAAATAATCGTAGGATATCAAAGTTATACCACTTTCAGTTCTCCTCAGTATTGAAGCAGTATATGTGTTTGTTAACGGTATCAATTATCCCTATGTTTCTACGATTTTCCGATACAATTTTGGAATTGTTTCGGTAGCGTTATATTGTTTGTTTTTCATTTTATTTACTTCAGTTATGAAGAAATAATATGGTTATCCTGCAACAGAGAAACATCATGCTTAAACGAAAGTTTTCACAGTCTAGATTACATATATAACACATATACGTAAGACTTGACCGACACCCTGCTGTGGGATTGAGGTGCATTATCCCACCTAGGCACTTAAGTCAGTTAAAGACGGGGGAAATACCTTTAATTTAAGCCCACAGTGGGCAAGAACTTTGCCGTTCTTGATATATTTTTCATGGGATATTTATAGAGACCCCACTCCACAATTGTTTTTCAAATATCAAAGTTGATATTTGACACCCTGCTGTGGGCTTGAGGTACATTATCCCACTTAGTCACTTAAGTCAGATAAAGATCCGGGCAATACCTTTAACTTAGCCAAAAATGGGCAAGAACTTTGCCGTTGTTGATATATTTTTCAACATACACTGACAACAAGACAAAGATAAACAAAAGCAAAAACGCTATATAAAAACTAAAACGATAAGCAACACAGACCCACAAGAAACTGGGAATGAAGCCATGAGCCCGCGACGTGTAAGCAGTCCCTATTTCTTATACGACACCAACCAGATTATTCACATAGTCAAGACCATAGAGGAAAGAACAAATGGGAGTGAAATAACACTTTATTAAGTTAATATTTTCAATTTAGTAATTTCTCTCATATGGTATTATGCCATATTTCGATTTTTCCTAATAAGCCACTTTGTTGGTTGTAGCATCGTGTTAACTAGTCTATTACCTTAATTTCGTCGTCTGTGACTTATTACACTTGTCCACACGGGACTGCAGTGGCAGAATAAGCAGGTACATGAATTGTATGCTGGGTATGGCGTATATAAGTCATGTTTACTTATGGAATATGTTCATCTCAACTGCCAGATTTAGAAACATTTTTTTTTTTGTGTTAGATAGGTAGAAATTGAAGGAACAATAAGCGTAGAAGGAATAAAAGTTCGAGCACAGGTTTGACTTTTCCTTTTAAACAACAAAGCAACATAGCGTTACCTATGTCACAGACACAAAACGTTTTTCAAGCCTTGTACAAGGTGACTTTTTAATCGCTGTACGGAATAAACAGCTCTACCTCCTTGAATACATGCGTCATTAACCTAAATATAACTTATAACTATCAAAATATAACACCTACATGTATACCAATATCGCTAAACCACACCATTTCCACAACCTACACAAGAGTACACCCGCAGTGTCTCCTGGACACCAGTTAGCACTATGTATTTCTCGTATGCAATTTCATATTCCGCAAATTCAAAATAATTTTCAAATTCTAAAATGACTTCATTCATTGGCTATAATAAAACACAGATTAGTCACCAATTGTCAACATTGTCCCGTTTTTGGAAAATATCAATTTTAGAGGTTGCATGCGAAAAACACTACACATGAACGTGAGAAAATGATTAAAAAAAAAGAAAAACAACACTATAATGTTGACGTAAGCTTAAGTGTTAGACGGGTCGAATATTTCTTTACAAAATAATGAAAATAATAAAAACGTTCTGAATGTTAAGTAAAGTTATATGTAAACAATATCATAGCAAAAGTTAGAGAATACCGAAGGGGTAATCAAAAATGGACAATCCAGAGAACCTGGCAACATAGACGAATAAAAACCAAAAACACAACACAACGTGTGCTGGATACCACTATGCGCAGACGAACACAAATAAGGAAGCTTTAATTATCTCAAATCAATTTTATTTATACAATGTACATTGATATCTTCCGATGGCCTTCATTACTATCTAACATTTAAACGATAGTTAAGAATATCGCCTCTCTTGTCGACCTAGTATAATTTATACATATATCAACTTCTACGTCACCATAAATAAAAGAATTATGCATAAAGATCAAAATTGGTATTCGCATAGAGGTGGTGTGGGTCCGTAAATCTTGTTTAATCCTGATACTTATTATTGAAGTGCCTGTACCAGGCCAGGAAAGATTTGGTTTATGGTGTTTAACGCCACTTTTAACAATATTTCAGCTATATCGTGTTGGTCAGTTTTATTGGTGGAGGAAACCGGATTACCCGGAGACAACGATCGACCTGCATCAAGTCACTGACAAACTTTATCATATAATGTTGTATCAAGTACACCTCGGTGGAGTGGGATTCTAACCAAGCCAGGAAAGAGATGATCTTCGTATGAATGTGTGTTAGGGGTATATCGATATTGTCTCCGTCTCTATGATTTTTCTATTAGATTTTGGAATTGTTCCCACGACGTGATATTTTATTTCTATTCTATTTTAAAGAACTAGCACGTGTATTATACAGGACGACAACTTCTGTGTAACGGAGATTAAATATATTATGCACAAAATTCTTAAGCAACGCCCCAAACCCAGCTATGTGAGGTTTGGAATTTTACTCACATTTGGAAACACTTCCATGACTGCATTATCCAAGACTATTCGGGGCAGTATAGAAATAGACAAATAATAAACAATAAGCTTTTATTGATTGTTTTGTTTGGCAAATGTACAAATTGTACGGCCACGGCTTGGAGATAATGGGCCGCCGGCAAACGTCAATGGCAGGCCCGAAATATATACACATAAACGGCATTATAATATTCCAACAAATCATAATGTTCATATAAACCATATCCACATTATCCATGAAAATATCAAAATGCTGGCCCTGGGAACAGAAGCTCAGCCTATGAACAAATCCATTAAAATAACACAACATAATATGAATACTTTGTGTCGCTATTTTCGCTTTCCTCCAGCCGTGACGATAGGTTTCTCTTAGGGGAAGGACTCTATCTGAAAAATAAAATAACAATAGCAAAAAAACGGACAAAACTTCTTAGTATTGACAGATAATTGGTGAGGGTGGGTGGGGAATTTTAAAAACACTTTTCCCCTTGATCGGATTTGTTCTGTGACCTTGGCGTTATGATTGCATATTCAGAAAGGAAGTACGACGTCACAGCAAATTGTCACGTAACACCCTTCAAATTAAAGCGGGATAACTCTTACTCAAATCTGTGAACCATGAAATATTTGCGGGGAAAGATTGCCCGATTTCTCTATGGATAACGGGATTTATTCCTCATATGAATAAAACCTATTATTTCACTAATAGGGGAGGTTGTACCAATAAAATTAACTTAACCCGTCTATTGTCAGGGAAATGACAGGTGTTGTATGTGTGTGTATGTATGTATGTGTGTGTATGTATGTATGTATGTATGTATGTATGTGTGTGTGTGTATGTATGTATGTATGTATGTATGTATGTATGTATGTATGTATGTATGTGTGTGTTTGTATGTATGTATGTGTATGTATGTATGTATGTGTGTGTATGTATGTATGTATGTATGTATTTGTGTGTATGTATGTATGTATGTATGTATGTGTGTGTATGTATGTATGTGTGTGTTTCAGGTATCGAGGTCTCCACTTCTACGATTTGTCTATTAGATTTTGATGTATAAGCAATACTAGTATTAGCTTTTTATTCCACAACTTCCACAAGAGATATCTTTCTTCACCGATACATACACACATTACTGGAGCGACAAATGTAGCTGTCGACTGTTGAATTAGTGACCAGACACTATAAAAATACAACAAAGCACGTTGTTCTAGAATAACGTAGGCAACATCATCTCATTCAAATGTAACTTGTTCTTGCGACGATATTGATGACAATAGTTCCATTGGCGTGAAAGAAAACAAATACTCAATCACCAGTCACAGTAACTTCATTTGTCGTTATGCACAAACAATGGTGTTTACTAATTGCTTTCAAATTAATGTCCCCTTGTTGTTCTGTTTTATTTTTGCACATGTAAATGTTCGACATATTCAAAAACCTCGTTCATCTGTTGAAACCGTGGGACATGAAAACTACTTACCACGTTTCCTCAATCTAAAGTGCATCTAAGAGATTAATTATTGTGCAACTTACTTTGCACAATGACATATCCTTCATTTGACTCTCTTTGAATGTATGTGTTTATTCACATATTACAGAAGATACAGCATGAACATTTCGGTCATTGTTCATACCGGAAGTGACAAATATGTACATCTGTATCTATGTAAGTATGTTGTATATCCAAATTCTGGTATGTAAACAACGGAAAGTGAGAGTCCATGTACTATTTTGTTATTTGTGGAGGATCAATCTAAAGGCCTCAAGGTCTTTCACTGCTACTTGATGTTCCCCCATGTGGTTCCAGTCTATGATTGTTCTAGCAAAAAACGAGATTTTATTTTTGTCACTGCTGGTACAAATAGTCTTGAAACACTTAGAATTATTTGTTTTGTTATTTTGGACTGGATCTACAACTATGAAGTCCTGTACTGTTATGGTGGTTGTAATACGTCTTTAGTTTTCTAATTTTGTAAGATAGTATGGTGGATCGACTACTGGGATTCGTCCCCCTACTATCTTGAATAGGAACGTATTACACAAGACCCAGTTCATTCTTTCGCGCTTGAAGTGTCGGACTATCAAGTTCATTAAGGAGCCGACGGATATTGCCTTCCTCTCTTGAACGGTAGCTGCCGCCAATAAAACGTTGAATACGTTAAATTTTATCAATATCACCTTTTGCATATCGGTCCCTAATAATGTAACAAAGAGAGAAGAGTGACCCAAGCACTGTTTCCTGTGGTACTGGTTCCTCGCGAGAAGCTTCACCCTCAACTACAACTTTCATGTGCCTATCACAGAGAACAGATCTAGACCCGTCAAGCAATCATCACATAATGCCATAGTTTTCTAGTTTGTGCAACAAACTGTCATGCGGGACGGTATCGAAGTCTTTACTGAAGTCCAATATGATAATATCTGTATGTAGGTTTTTGCCATAATTCCGTGCCTAGTCAACATTGGTGATAGTGAGGTGTATTTCGTAGAGATTCAAGTACCTTATTTGACTCCAGGTGCCCCAGGATATGTCGAAATTGTCATGCTGTCCGTCAAAGCTTGATATCCAACCTTTCTACACCGGGGATAAGATGTCAGTCATCTATAGAGATTTTTTATACAAGATCGTTATAGTGATAATACAAATTTGTGAAGTTTTCAATGATTTATGAAAACGATATCCTTGGTGTAAAAGTTTGTTTTCTGTTATCACGAGACTACAGCAATTGAAGTCAGAAACATCATACAAAACAGGAAAATTGACGATAGGAAAAGAAAAAAAATGTCTCTTTTCGTAAACGCGCGTAAATGTACATTGAAAGGGAATATATCTGAATCCAAAAATTGACAAGAGTCGATTAAAATGTTAGTATTATTCATCGTAAATTCATAGTGATCAATTTGTTATAGAAACGTAAGGAAGGAGAGTTTGAAGATACCAAAGGGGTAATCAGAATCCGTAAATCTAAGAAGAAAAGACAACACAATGGCCAAAAGAAAAAGGACAAAAGGAAAAACAACAATCTACAAATTATGATTATTTACAATTACGATATCGTAGTAGTATCTACAGTTATTGTTAAATAAGTTAGTAAGTGAGTATATAAAGAAATCAGCTGTGACGGGGAGAACAATTATTTCCCATTGGAATTCCAACAATTTTATGAAACATTTTCCAAACAAACAAACAAATTGTCTAGCAGAAGACTGATAGGAATAATTATGCCTTCGAAAGTCTAATTACAGTATTTTATCACCACTACAACATTCTTAATATAGTATTAATAAATGGGTGTTTTCATAAGGGATCGATTATATGTCCAAGATTAGTCATGATGGGCCAATACAACCTTCCTTGGGCCATTATGACTCAACCGAGGACATATAACCGGTCCATTATGAAAACATCCATTTCTTAATACTTTTATTAACCAGTCAATTTCAATTTTAGGTAATCTTCATTCTTTTTGAAGAAGGCCATATTGACCAAAATGGTAGGCTGTAATTGTTTTATCATTTTCAATATTATTATTTAAATATTAAAATTTTGAAATTTTATCAAAACTGAAATTTCTGAAACTTTTTGAAAATAATATCATTTTGAAATTTTTTGTATGTTTTGAAATCTTATGAAAATTTAAAAAATTTAGAAATTTTAATAATATTTGGTACAACAATAAACAATCATATTTCAGCTTAGTCGGGTTAATAAAGTAGAGCAGTTTGAATGCGAATACACTAATTTTGCAGGAAGCTGTGCGTGTGGCTTGTGTTGTACAGGGGTATCTCGCACAGTTCTAAATAAGAACAACACGATATCGTCCTCGTACACAGACCGCCAGGTTGGTGTTAAGGTCATCTTTCGCTACTGTAATGTGGAACATCGTGGGTTCGAAATATAAGTGTAGAGATATAATTTAACAATTTAACTTATAATAATTAATTTACAAGGGGTTAAGATGATCTGAATTGTAAAGCAGCTAATGTTGTTTACAGATGAGTGTATACGCTCTGAGTGTTGGTCTATCTCGGTGAAATGAAAAGTAGACTAAACACTAGATATGCGGTCATCGATCCAGAATCATTAACTTTGTTTTGACAATTGATTGATTTATTGGTGCTTAACGCCAACATTAGCAATATTTCAGCTATATCGTGGAGCGAACACATTTTATTATTAAAATATTAAATTTAGACACCTACAAAATCTTTAGAAATAAAACATAAAGCATACATGTCTATAAAACAAACGGATTATATATACAAATAAAACAAACGTTAAAAAATAAAACCATATATTTAGAAAGTATGTTATGCAACTATATTTTTGTATATAAATTAATTTCTTTGAATATCACACCCCGGTATGATAGATAGTTCAGATAGAAATGTTAACAGTTGTTTATAGCCCCAAAGCGAACAGTTTGACCTATTGAAATGGTCATATTGTGAGTCAAAGCTTGATATCCACCCTTTCTTGACCGCGGAAAGACGTCAGTAGTCTCCCAGATAGCATCCCAGTGTTGGGCCAATGTTGGCAACTTCCTTGTACCAACATTAGCAGATAACGTTGGTCCAATGTGATTTTGCTCATCGGGCCTTTGTTTGCCCAACATGTTGACAATTTTTTGGCCCAACAGTAGTATGCCAACAAACTCTACAAGTTCAAGTGTAACAAACTGTCTTGTGGGACTGTAGCGAAGGCATTACTAAAGTCCAAGTGTAATAAACTGTCATGCGGGACTGTAGCGAAGGCTTTACTGAAGTCCAAGTGTAACAAACTGTCATGTGGTACTGTATCGAAGGCTTTACTGAAGTCCAAGTGTAGCACTACTGTCATGCGGGACTGTATCGAAGGCTTTACTGAAGTCCAAGTGTAACAAACTGTCATTCGGGACTGTATCGAAGGCTTTACTGAAGTCCAAGTGTAGGAAACTGTTATGCGGGACTGTATCGAAGGCTTTACTGAAGTCCAAGTGTAGGAAACTGTTATGCGGGACTGTATCGAAGGCTTTACTGAAGTCCAAGTGTAGGAAACTGTTATGCGGGACTGTATCGAAGGCTTTACTGAAGTCCAAGTGTAACAAGCTGTCAAATATTTGAAGATACCAAAGGGATAATCAGAATCCGTAAATCTAAGAAGAATAGACAACACAATGGCCAAAAGAAAAAGGACAAAAGTAAAAACAACAATCTACAAATTATGATTATTTACAATTACGATATCGTAGTAGTATCTACAGTTATTGTTAAATAAGTTAGTAAGTGAGTATATAAAGAAATCAGCTATGATGGGGAGAACAATTATTTCCCATTGGAATTCCAACAATTTCAAGAAACATTTTCCAAAGCATACAAAATATTGTCTAGCAATAGGCTGATAGCAATAATTATGCCATCGAAAGTCTAATTACAGTATTTTATCTCTTATATCACCACTACAACATTATTTATATTCGGTACAACAATAAGTAATCATATTTCAGTTTAAATTATCTTAAGTCGGTTTAATAATGTAGAGGAGTTTGAATGCGAATACACTAATTTTGCAGGATGCTGTGCGTGTGGCTTGTGCTTTACAGAGGTATCTCGCACAGTTGAACATAAGAACCACACGATATCGTCCTTTTACATATACCTCCAGGTTGGTGTTAAGGTCATCTTCCGCTGCTCGAATGTGGGACATCGTCGGTTCGAAATATAAGCTTAGAGATCTAATTTAGCAATTTAACTAATAACGATTAATTTACAAGGGGATAAGATGATCTGAAATGTAAAGCAGCTAATATTGTTTACAAATGAGTGTGTAAGCTCTGCGTGTTGGTCTATCTCGGTGAAATAAGAGGTAAACTAAACACTAGATATGCGGTCATCGATCCAGAATCATTAACTTTGCTTTGATAATTGATTGATTGATTGATTGATTGATTGATTTATTTATTTATTCAATGATTTATTGGTGTTGATCGCCAACTTTAGCAATATTTCAGCTATATCACAGTGCGAACAAATATTCATTATTGAATTATTAAACTTAGTCACCTACAAGATCCTTAGAAATGAAACATAAAACATACTTGTCTATAAAACAAACGGATTATATTTATATAATAGTTACTGATATGGAGGGCAATATCAGGATATACAGACTGCTCAAGGGTCGTGGCACGGACCAGTGAAAATGATATTGCCGAGCAGGAGGCGAGGGAAATATTTATTTCATGGTCCGTACCGCGACACGAGGGCAGTCTGTATATCCTGATATTGCTCTCTATATCAGTAACTATTGTGTTTATTGAATTGAAGATACACAAAATATAAATGTTCCAAGGAATCAAGAAATCTTAACAGAAACTGCAATTTTAGGAATAGATAAAACCTTGCATACAAACGAATGAACATTTTTAATGTACTTTTAATCAGGATCATTGAAGGTTTTTTAAAGTTTCTATTAATGCTGATATAGACCGGTTCAAAAACCGTGTATATACTGGTAGCACCAGTCTATTCACGGTTTTTGGACCGGTCTATAGCAGCAACCCAGTCTGTATCGCGGAATAGTGAAGGTCACATGGAGAGTGTTCAACCAATTAAATGCATGTTTTTTATTCTGATATTCAATAAATACAAATAAGAGAAACATTAAATAGATAAAACCATATATGTAGAAAGTATGTTATACAACTATATTTTTGTATATAAATTAATTTCTTTTGATAAATTTCAATATTGTGTCGTTTGCGAAATTTGTAAATAAATCATATAAATTGTTGACATTGTAGAATGTCTGCCGAACATCGGCAACACCTACGGAGTCTATTAAAACATGCTTAAGGGAATAATTGGAATAATTGGAAGTACACGAATACATTCCGGTCGTTCCTCATTGTTTAACAAATAACTATGAGTAAGTCTACCATGACCTATGCGACATCTGGTCAAGACTGCTTGTTCTTTTCGATTTTGACCGTAAGAACAAGGAGTCTTGCCAACTAGGGAATGCATTTCGTGTAATTTGGTATGAATTTGCTGGTCCCAGCTGTCTTGCCAGTGTTTTAAAATATATTTCATAATAAAAGACTTACAATCAGTAAGTGGTATATATGTAGAACAATTGGATAAACGATTGGTCAATGCGTCCTTGGAATCCTGGTCGATAACTGTGTTGCCATGGATATGATACAGATATCAATTTTTCTCTGACTGACATTTCGTCAACTGTTACACGAACTTTACTTTCCTTATGATAAGGACATACCCCGGTATGATAGATAGTTCAGATAGAAATGTTATCAGTCGGTTATCGCCCCTAGACGAACAGCTTGACCTAATGAAATGGTCATATTGTCAGTCAAAGCTTGATATGCAGCCTTTCTAGACTAAGGAAAGATGTCAGTCATCTAAAACGATTTTTATTCAAGGTCTTTATAGTGGTAATACAAATTAGATATCTGTGAAAGTTTTCAATAATGTCTGAAAACGGTATCTTTGATGTAAAAGTGTTTTATGTTATCACGAAATTAGAGTCACTGAAGTTAAAAACATTACAAATACGTGCAAATACGTGCACTAACTGAGAAATGTAAACGTCATATGATGTTACCAAAATGTAAATTGACGATAGGGAAATGATAAATGTCTCCGGTCGTAAGCGTTCGTAAATTTACCCAGAAAAGGAATATTTCTGAATTAATAAATTGACACAAGTGTCGCTTCTAATTTCAGCATTATTTAATGTAAATTCTTTCGAATAAATTTGTTTTACAAAAGTAAGAAACACAAATTTATATATCTAACTTAATGCACACGACGCGGTTATATAATAGAGTTCATTCAGGTACATTCATAGTCTCAAAATGTTTGTAGCTAGAATAACACGACTTCAAGTGAAGGAGGAACTGTATGCCCTTCTGGAACACATTAGTTTTCCCTTTTTTAATGTATATCGGAGTCTTAACTAGTTATGCTCATAGTCAAAATATTAGAAATCAAATAATCTTAATGCTTTGGGAGCAAGCAAACCAAAAGGCATAAACAGGATTTCCAAAATCAGTTAAGGTTATATATCTATACTGGTGTCCAACACGGTTTCATTGTCAGAAGATGTTCGTGTCCTTTAAAAGTAACACCATGGATGTCACTGCTAACTCATTCGGTACACCCGAGTTAACTCCCGGTTTTAGAGAGATTCTTGTAGCTCAATCGTTTGTTTTCCTTTTTCCCTTTTTGTATGTCCATTGTATTATCCGTCCTTTACGGCTTCTGATTACACCTTTGATATCTTCAAACTTTTCCTACCTATGGCTGCCGCTGATTGAACTTAGTTTTTATAAATTACATTGCATTACAGAACTGTAAATTTCAAACAGATATATCTAGTAAACCATATCAGTGTTAATTTTGTCCTACCTATGCCTGAGGGTGATTGATCTGCCAGTGTGAAAGCAGTGACTACTGGGGGGCTGGCAACCTTTGGGGACTGATACTGCATCAACTTATTTAACACTATGCAAGTAAAAAGAGACGTGTCCAATTTCTAAAATGACATTCACTTAATGAATGCCAGATCATCATTTCAAAGGTCTCATTCTACGTTTTGGATTTAGACATATTTCTTTCTCAGTGTAAATTTAACATACGACATTTACGACAAAAGAGCCGATTTTTATTTCTTTCGGTATTGTCAACCTTCCTATTTGGATGGCAACATTCCTTTTGTTACCATTAAATGGGGGTTACCTTTCTCAGTTGTTTCGTTTATTTGTAATGTTTCGGACTTTAATGACCATAATATGTTGAATACGCAGATATTTTTAAGCGAAAAATACCGTTTTCCTAAATGATTGACCACATTTGGTTGACCGTTATGGAATATATGTGTCGCAAATGACCACGGATATGTTCCACTTGTCGTAAGCACTTCCCGGTCCTTTCCTCATTCATGACTTATCAGCGGGTTCGCAATTAGATTAACACGACGGGTGCCACTAGTGGAGCAGGAACTTCATACCCTTCCGGAACACCTGAGTACATCCCCTACTTTAGTGGGGTTCGTGTTACTCGATCTTTAGTTTTATGTGCATGCTTTGTAGATCGTTGCTTGTCCTTTTGTTCTTTTTCTTTTTGCCATTGCGCTGTCTGTTCTTCGATTTACGGACTCTGATTACCCCTTTGGTATTTTCTTCAAACTCTTCTCACAAAATAGTATTACCGCTATTAAATAAAAACATTGTATTTGAATACAGTTCTATATGCGGAGATATAATCAACAAGGGCTTTTCCCATATGTGTGTCTAGGAACACGTAACATAGAAAGTTGTCGAGTTCCAACCTCACACATCTTAAATCATAAAATCATTGAAAATTATTTGTCTAAATGAACTAATTTGACAACTATTGTTGACTCTGAGGTAAATGTTTTTTGCTTGACATATAGGCAATCTGCTAGTAGGTTAAATTAGCAACTACTTATTTCTCATTAAGTTATCCTATAATAATAATGTTCATGTAAAAAAATCATTTTAGAATTGCTTGTTATCAAACAAAATTCACTTTTCTATTCAACAAATATTTGCCTTTTAATCCATAAATAATATGGGATTCTAATGTATCTTCTGACATCTGTGTACGTGTTTGTTTACATGTGACCCCATTTTTAGAACGGATGACGTCATACCTTATTTTCGTACACCTTACCAAAATTAGGCTAAGACTATTGAAATAATAGTTTTTAGACCATTTATATGTTGAGATTGTTTCCAATAAATTTGGTATTCATTTAAAACGTTTTTATTTATGTTAATTTGTTTTACAGATTGGTTTTTGTCATCATGAACATGTATCCCATATCAGTACAAATATTGACATGATATGTTGAAAATTTAATGGCTTTTGTTGTTTTTGTCATTAATTTGTTTCGGTTTAAGTTTGATTTCTTTGTTTTTAATCTTTGCTATGTTTGAGTGATTTAATTTTGTCCTTGTTTTTAAATTATTTTTTTTTAGCACATTTTATTAAATATTAATATAGATAGCATGATTTCAGTACTAATCACTCTTGCAACAGGGGACACAAAAATACATCTCTTTTCCTGATCACACGTTTTTCAGTAGAGTAGACCAAATGAACCCAGTGTTTGTATTGGCCATATTGTAGCCATTTTGTGAATATTAAACATGGGCTCTCTCTGATTTCTTTTGGGGTGAATAATTTGCCTACACAACACTTTTCATCATCTCTTATTCGATTTTCATCCTCAGAATCAGATTCAAAAGTGTTATTGGTATTTGTAAGTTGTTGTCTTTATGTTTCAGATATTGATTTTTATTGTTAATAACTGTTATTTTAACATTCATTGAATTTATGGTGCTTTAGAGGGGCCGTAGCTATAATCCGACAGTCCGATAGTCCGACAGTCCGATAGTCCGACGGTCCGATAGTCCGACAGTCCGATAGTCCGACAGTCCGATAGTCCGACAAATGCTTTAAACTGATGAAAGTTTTGAAAAATAATTTGGCCAAAAATGATATATTCGTAATTTCAGGATATGGGCCATTCATTTTTATACGCCCGTCAAAATACGGGCTTATTATGGCATACCGCTGTTCGTCCGTCCGTCCACGCCTCGTACGATAACATCTCTTACTTGTTCACCCTTTTACTGATAGGTCACGTCGTGACATACATTGTATTGATAAAAGGGGGAGCAAGTGAGAGGTGTGATTTTAGTCAGTTTGGAAAACGCCAGTTTTCATATGGTATATACAATTAATTGGTTAAAAAAAATGCAGCATATTAATTACTGTTATCACGCTGAGAAACTGACCTTCAATTGTCACAAAGGGCGGCGTATCATGGCAAAGTTGTTTATTTTGTCATATTCCGATGCTGTTTCTTTCCGTGATATAAGGGGTCACTTAGGGACAATTACTTCAATCGACATTGCTTTTTAGAATAAATATTCCATGATAAAGGGCGGGGGACACCGGTACGCTCTTCTTTTTGTCTTTTCCTTTTTTTGTATTTCTTTTTTTTGTATTCATTTATTTCATCTTTCTTTTCAATAGTGAGTTTTCTTGGCTGGACTCGGCTACACGCTACTTGAATAAAGCCTGAAGTAGTCGCTACTAAAAAATATACGGGATACTTACACTACCGGTTCATCACGACTGGATCCAGGTTTTCATGGAGTCCGTGTTGTTCATATATGTGTTTTTTTGAGTTCTTGTGTGGCCCTGCCAATTGTTTGTTCGTCTGTGATATCTTGTTTCCGATGTTCTGGACCTTTCTTTGGTGAGTAAACGGTTCGGTTTCTGGCCCCATATTACACATGTTATAGTGTTAACTTTCAAAGAAATAAAGCATTTGTCGGACTATCGGACTGTCGGACTATCGGACCGTCGGACTATCGGACTGTCGGACTATCGGACTGTCGGATTATAGGTCGGACCCCCTTTAGAGGATTTTGTTCTTGTGCTGTTCATCTGTAGTGTTCATATCGTCAGTTAATGATTTTTTCCCGATTATGACGCCATATTCGTAAATCTGCCGTATATTCGTTGTACAGGCTCCGCCTTGCGTCGCCAGTGAAACTGCATTTGCGACCGTCAAATCCACAATTGATACCTCCAACTCTTCAAATACAGTACTGTTATTCCTTAATTGATGATTTTTAATCAGCCACGTTGTCGTGCCTATACCAAGTCAGGATCGGGTGTAGCATTGTAATATGTCGTGGTTTTTTGTGTTTCTGTGTTTCTTGATTTGAGATGAGATATTGTTGTTCATTTTGTTTTGTGTATTTTTTTTTCTCTTTTTTCTTCTTTCGTAGAATTAATGACAATCACTGTTTATATTTACTTTTTTTTATAAATCATCTATGACAATATATATATATTACTACACAACTTTATACTTGTAAATAATCGTAGGATATCAAAGTTATACCACTTTCAGTTCTCCTCAGTATTGAAGCAGTATATGTGTTTGTTAACGGTATCAATTATCCCTATGTTTCTACGATTTTCCGATACAATTTTGGAATTGTTTCGGTAGCGTTATATTGTTTGTTTTTCATTTTATTTACTTCAGTTATGAAGAAATAATATGGTTATCCTGCAACAGAGAAACATCATGCTTAAACGAAAGTTTTCACAGTCTAGATTACATATATAACACATATACGTAAGACTTGACCGACACCCTGCTGTGGGATTGAGGTGCATTATCCCACCTAGGCACTTAAGTCAGTTAAAGACGGGGGAAATACCTTTAATTTAAGCCCACAGTGGGCAAGAACTTTGCCGTTCTTGATATATTTTTCATGGGATATTTATAGAGACCCCACTCCACAATTGTTTTTCAAATATCAAAGTTGATATTTGACACCCTGCTGTGGGCTTGAGGCGCATTATCCCACATAGGCACTTAGGTCAGTTAAAGACCTGGGCAATACCTTTCATTGAAATCCACAGTGGGGAAGAACTTTGCCGTTCTTGATATATTTTTCATGGAATATTTATAGAGACCCCCCTCCACAATTTGTTTTCAAATATCAAAGTTGATATTTGACACCCTGATGTGGGCTTGAGGTGCATTATCCCACCTAGGTACTTAAGTCAGTTAAAGACCCGAGCAATACCTTTAATATAAGCCCAAAGTGGGCAAGAACTTTGCCGTCCTTGCTATATTTTTTATGGGATATTTATAGAGACCCCCCTCCACAATTTTTTTTCAAATATCAAAGTTGATATTTGACACCTTGCTGTGGGCTTGAGGTGCATTATCCCACCTAGGCACTTAAGTCAGATAAAGACCCGGGCAATACCTTTAACTTAGCCAAAAATGGGCAAGAACTTCGCCATTGTTGATATATTTTTCATGGGATATTTATAGAGACCCCCCTCCACAATGTTTTTTCAAATTTCAAAATTGATATTAGACACCCTGCTGTGGGCTTGCGGTGCATTATCCCACCTAGTCACTTAAGTCAGGTAAAGGCCCGGGCAATACCTTCGAGATAAACTCCGAGTGGCAAAGAACTTTGCCGTCCTTCGGTAATTTTTCATGGAATATGTATAGGGTCCCCCACAAATCCAAATATCAAACTTGATATTTGACACCCAGCTGTGGGCTTGAGGTGCATTATCCCACCTAGGCACTTAAGTCAGTTAAAGGCCCGAGCAATACCTTTGACCTAAACCCTAAGTGGCAAAGAACTTTGCCGTCCATCGTTAATTTTTCATGGGATATGCATAGGGTTCCCCCCAAATCCAAATATCAAGGCTGTAATTTAACAACCTGTTGTGGGCTTGATGTGCATTATCCTACCTAGGTACTTAAGTCAGTTAAAGACCCGGGCAATACCTTTAATTTAAGCCCAAAGTGAGCAAGAACTTTGCCGTCCTTGATATATTTTTCATGGGATATTTATAGAGACCTCCCTCCATAATTTGTTTTCAAATATTAAAGTTGATATTTGACTCCCTGATGTGGGCTTGAGGTGCATTATCCCACCTAGATACTTAAGTCAGTTAAAGACCCGGGCAATACCTTTAATATAAGCCCAAAGTGGGCAAGAATTTTGCTTTTCTTGATATATTTTTTATGGGATATTTATAGAGACCCCCTCCACAATTTGTTTTTAAATATCAAAGTTGATATTTGACACCCTGCTGTGGGCTTAAGGTGCATTATCCCACCTAGGCACTTAAGTCAGTTAAAGACCCGGGAAATATTTTTAACTTAGATAAAAATGGGCAAGAACTTTGCCGTCCTTGATATATTTTTCATGGGATATTTATAGAGACCCCCCTCCACAATTTGTTTTCAAATATCAAAGTTGATATTTGACACCCTGCTGTGGGCTTGAGGTGCATTATCCCAAATAGGCACTTAGGTCAGTTAAAGACCCGGGTAATACCTTTAATTTAAGCACAAAGTGGGCAAGAACTTTGCCGTCCTTGATATATTTTTTATGTGATATTTATAGAGACCCCCCTCCACAATTTGTTTTCAAATATCAAAGTTGATATTTGAGACCCTGCTGTGGGCTTGAGGTACATTATCCCACTTAGTCACTTAAGTCAGATAAAGATCCGGGCAATACCTTTAACTTAGTCAAATATGAGCAAGAACTTTGCCGTTGTTGATATATTTTTCAACATACACTGGCAACAAGACAAAGATAAACAAAAGCAAAAACGCTATATAGAAACTAAAACGATAAGCAACACAGACCCACAAGAAACTGGGAATGAAGCCATGATCCCGCGACGTGTAAGCAGTCCCTATTTCTTATACGACACCAACCAGGTTATTCACATAGTCAAGACCATAGAGGAAAGAACAAATGGGAGTGAAATAACACTTTATTAAGTTAATATTTTCAATTTAGTAATTTCTCTCATATGGTATTATGCCATATTTCGATTTTTCCTAATAAGCCACTTTGTTGGTTGTAGCATCGTGTTAACTAGTCTATTACCTTAATTTCGTCGTCTGTGACTTATTACACTTGTCCACACGGGACTGCAGTGGCAGAATAAGCAGGTACATGAATTGTATGCTGGGTATGGCGTATATAAGTCATGTTTACTTATGGAATATGTTCATCTCAACTGCCAGATTTAGAAACATTTTTTTCTTTGTGTTAGATAGGTAGAAATTGAAGGAACAATAAGCGTAGAAGGAATAAAAGTTCGAGCACAGGTTTGACTTTTCCTTTTAAACAACAAAGCAACATAGCGTTACCTATGACACAGACACAAAACGTTTTTCAAGCCTTGTACAAGGTGACTTTTTAATCGCTGTACGGAATAAACAGCTCTACCTCCTTGAATACATGCGTCATTAACCTAAATATAACTTATAACTATCAAAATATAACACCTACATGTATACCAATATCGCTAAACCACACCATTTCCACAACCTACACAAGAGTACACCCGCAGTGTCTCCTGGACACCAGTTAGCACTATGTATTTCTCGTATGCAATTTCATATTCCGCAAATTCAAAATAATTTTCAAATTCTAAAATGACTTCATTCATTGGCTATAATAAAACACAGATTAATCACCAATTGTCAACATTGTCCCGTTTTTGGAAAATATCAATTTTAGAGGTTGCATGCGAAAAACACTACACATGAACGTGAGAAAATGATTAAAAAAAAAGAAAAACAACACTATAATGTTGACGTAAGCTTGAGTGTTAGACGGGTCGAATATTTCTTTACAAAATAATGAAAATAATAAAAACGTTCTGAATGTTAAGTAAAGTTATATGTAAACAATATCATAGCAAAAGTTAGAGAATACCGAAGGGGTAATCAAAAATGGACAATCCAGAGAACCTGGCAACATAGACGAATAAAAACCAAAAACACAACACAACGTGTGTTGGATACCACTATGCGCAGACGAACACAAATAAGGAAGCTTTAATTATCTCAAATCAATTTTATTTATACAATGTACATTGATATCTTCCGATGGCCTTCATTACTATCTAACATTTAAACGATAGTTAAGAATATCGCCTCTCTTGTCGACCTAGTATAATTTATACATATATCAACTTCTACGTCACCATAAATAAAAGAATTATGCATAAAGATCAAAATTGGTATTCGCATAGAGGTGGTGTGGGTTCGTAAATCTTGTTTAATCCTGATACTTATTATTGAAGTGCCTGTACCAGGCCAGGAAAGATTTGGTTTATGGTGTTTAACGCCACTTTTAACAATATTTCAGCTATATCGTGTTGGTCAGTTTTATTGGTGGAGGAAACCGGATTACCCGGAGACAACGATCGACCTGCAGCAAGTCACTGACAAACTTTATCATATAATGTTGTATCAAGTACACCTCGGTGGAGTGGGATTCTAACCAAGCCAGGAAAGAGATGATCTTCGTATGAATGTGTGTTAGGGGTATATCGATATTGTCTCCGTCTCTATGATTTTTCTATTAGATTTTGGAATTGTTCCCACGACGTGATATTTTATTTCTATTCTATTTTAAAGAACTAGCACGTGTATTATACAGGACGACAACTTCTGTGTAACGGAGATTAAATATATTATGCACAAAATTCTTAAGCAACGCCCCAAACCCAGCTATGTGAGGTTTGGAATTTTACTCACATTTGGAAACACTTCCATGACTGCATTATCCAAGACTATTCGGGGCAGTATAAAAATAGACAAATAATAAACAATAAGCTTTTATTGATTGTTTTGTTTGGCAAATGTACAAATTGTACGGCCACGGCTTGGAGATAATGGGCCGCCGGCAAACGTCAATGGCAGGCCCGAAATATATACACATAAACGGCATTATAATATTCCAACAAATCATAATGTTCATATAAACCATATCCACATTATCCATGAAAATATCAAAATGCTGGCCCTGGGAACAGAAGCTCAGCCTATGAACAAATCCATTAAAATAACACAACATAATATGAATACTTTGTGTCGCTATTTTCGCTTTCCTCCAGCCGTGACGATAGGTTTCTCTTAGGGGAAGGACTCTATCTGAAAAATAAAATAACAATAGCAAAAAAACGGACAAAACTTCTTAGTATTGATAGATAATTGGTGAGGGTGGGTGGGGAATTTTAAAAACACTTTTCCCCTTGATCGGATTTGTTCTGTGACCTTGGCGTTATGATTGCATATTCAGAAAGGAAGTACGACGTCACAGCAAATTGTCACGTAACACCCTTCAAATTAAAGCAGGATAACTCTTACTCAAATCTGTGAACCATGAAATATTTGCGGGGAAAGATTGCCCGATTTCTCTATGGATAACGGGATTTATTCCTCATATGAATAAAACCTATTATTTCACTAATAGGGGAGGTTGTACCAATAAAATTAACTTAACCCGTCTATTGTCAGTGAAATGACAGGTGTTGTATGTGTGTGTATGTATGTATGTGTGTGTATGTATGTATGTATGTATGTATGTATGTATGTATGTATGTGTGTGTGTGTATGTATGTATGTATGTATGTATGTATGTATGTATGTGTGTGTTTGTATGTATGTATGTGTATGTATGTATGTATGTGTGTGTATGTATGTATGTATGTATGTATGTATTTGTGTGTATGTATGTATGTATGTATGTATGTGTGTGTATGTATGTATGTGTGTGTTTCAGGTATCGAGGTCTCCACTTCTACGATTTGTCTATTAGATTTTGATGTATAAGCAATACTAGTATTAGCTTTTTATTCCACAACTTCCACAAGAGATATCTTTCTTCACCGATACATACACACATTACTGGAGCGACAAATGTAGCTGTCGACTGTTGAATTAGTGACCAGACACTCTAAAAATACAACAAAGCACGTTGTTCTAGAATAACGTAGGCAACATCATCTCATTCAAATGTAACTTGTTCTTGCGACGATATTGATGACAATAGTTCCATTGGCGTGAAAGAAAACAAATACTCAATCACCAGTCACAGTAACTTCATTTGTCGTTATGCACAAACAATGGTGTTTACTAATTGCTTTCAAATTAATGTCCCCTTGTTGTTCTGTTTTATTTTTGCACATGTAAATGTTCGACATATTCAAAAACCTCGTTCATCTGTTGAAACCGTGGGACATGAAAACTACTTACCACGTTTCCTCAATCTAAAGTGCATCTAAGAGATTAATTATTGTGCAACTTACTTTGCACAATGACATATCCTTCATTTGACTCTCTTTGAATGTATGTGTTTATTCACATATTACAGAAGATACAGCATGAACATTTCGGTCATTGTTCATACCGGAAGTGACAAATATGTACATCTGTATCTATGTAAGTATGTTGTATATCCAAATTCTGGTATGTAAACAACGGAAAGTGAGAGTCCATGTACTATTTTGTTATTTGTGGAGGATCAATCTAAAGGCCTCAAGGTCTTTCACTGCTACTTGATGTTCCCCCATGTGGTTCCAGTCTATGATTGTTCTAGCAAAAAACGAGATTTTATTTTTGTCACTGCTGGTACAAATAGTCTTGAAACACTTAGAATTATTTGTTTTGTTATTTTGGACTGGATCTACAACTATGAAGTCCTGTACTGTTATGGTGGTTGTAATACGTCTTTAGTTTTCTAATTTTGTAAGATAGTGTGGTGGATCGACTACTGGGATTAGTCCCCCTACTATCTTGAATAGGAACGTATTACACAAGACCCAGTTCATTCTTTCGCGCTTGAAGTGTCGGACTATCAAGTTCATTAAGGAGCCGACGGATATTGCCTTCCTCTCTTGAACGGTAGCTGCCGCCAATAAAACGTTGAATACGTTAAATTTTATCAATATCACCTTTTGCATATCGGTCCCTAATAATGTAACAAAGAGAGAAGAGTGACCCAAGCACTGTTTCCTGTGGTACTGGTTCCTCGCGAGAAGCTTCACCCTCAACTACAACTTTCATGTGCCTATCACAGAGAACAGATCTAGACCCGTCAAGCAATCATCACATAATGCCATAGTTTTCTAGTTTGTGCAACAAACTGTCATGCGGGACGCTATCGAAATCTTTACTGAAGTCCAATATGATAATATCTGTATGTAGGTTTTTGCCATAATTCCGTGCCTAGTCAACATTGGTGATAGTGAGGTGTATTTCGTAGAGATTCAAGTACCTTATTTGACTCCAGGTGCCCCAGGATATGTCGAAATTGTCATGCTGTCCGTCAAAGCTTGATATCCAACCTTTCTACACCGGGGATAAGATGTCAGTCATCTATAGAGATTTTTTATACAAGATCTTTATAGTGATAATACAAATTTGTGAAGTTTTCAATGATTTATGAAAACGATATCCTTGGTGTAAAAGTTTGTTTTCTGTTATCACGAGACTACAGCAATTGAAGTCAGAAACATTATATTTCAAAAAATGCAATACGAACTAATAGATTTGCTAACGCCATATGATAGGACTGAGGGAAGTCATCATACAAAACAGGAAAATTGACGATAGGAAAAGAAAAAAAATGTCTCTTTTCGTAAACGCGCGTAAATGTACATTGAAAGGGAATATATCTGAATCCAAAAATTGACAAGAGTCGATTAAAATGTTAGTATTATTCATCGTAAATTCATAGTGATCAATTTGTTATAGAAACGTAAGGAAGGAGAGTTTGAAGATACCAAAGGGGTAATCAGAATCCGTAAATCTAAGAAGAAAAGACAACACAATGGCCAAAAGAAAAAGGACAAAAGGAAAAACAACAATCTACAAATTATGATTATTTACAATTACGATATCGTAGTAGTATCTACAGTTATTGTTAAATAAGTTAGTAAGTGAGTATATAAAGAAATCAGCTGTGACGGGGAGAACAATTATTTCCCATTGGAATTCCAACAATTTTATGAAACATTTTCCAAACAAACAAACAAATTGTCTAGCAGAAGACTGATAGGAATAATTATGCCTTCGAAAGTCTAATTACAGTATTTTATCACCACTACAACATTCTTAATATAGTATTAATAAATGGGTGTTTTCATAAGGGATCGATTATATGTCCAAGATTAGTCATGATGGGCCAATACAACCTTCCTTGGGCCATTATGACTCAACCGAGGACATATAACCGGTCCATTATGAAAACATCCATTTCTTAATACTTTTATTAACCAGTCAATTTCAATTTTAGGTAATCTTCATTCTTTTTGAAGAAGGCCATATTGACCAAAATGGTAGGCTGTAATTGTTTTATCATTTTCAATATTATTATTTAAATATTAAAATTTTGAAATTTTATCAAAACTGAAATTTCTGAAACTTTTTGAAAATAATATCATTTTGAAATTTTTTGTATGTTTTGAAATCTTATGAAAATTTAAAAAATTTAGAAATTTTAATAATATTTGGTACAACAATAAACAATCATATTTCAGCTTAGTCGGATTAATAAAGTAGAGCAGTTTGAATGCGAATACACTAATTTTGCAGGAAGCTGTGCGTGTGGCTTGTGTTGTACAGGGGTATCTCGCACAGTTCTAAATAAGAACAACACGATATCGTCCTCGTACACAGACCGCCAGGTTGGTGTTAAGGTCATCTTTCGCTACTGTAATGTGGAACATCGTGGGTTCGAAATATAAGTGTAGAGATATAATTTAACAATTTAACTTATAATAATTAATTTACAAGGGGTTAAGATGATCTGAATTGTAAAGCAGCTAATGTTGTTTACAGATGAGTGTATACGCTCTGAGTGTTGGTCTATCTCGGTGAAATGAAAAGTAGACTAAACACTAGATATGCGGTCATCGATCCAGAATCATTAACTTTGTTTTGACAATTGATTGATTTATTGGTGCTTAACGCCAACATTAGCAATATTTCAGCTATATCGTGGAGCGAACACATTTTATTATTAAAATATTAAATTTAGACACCTACAAAATCTTTAGAAATAAAACATAAAGCATACATGTCTATAAAACAAACGGATTATATATACAAATAAAACAAACGTTAAAAAATAAAACCATATATTTAGAAAGTATGTTATGCAACTATATTCTTGTATATAAATTAATTTCTTTGAATATCACACCCCGGTATGATAGATAGTTCAGATAGAAATGTTAACAGTTGTTTATAGCCCCAAAGCGAACAGTTTGACCTATTGAAATGGTCATATTGTGAGTCAAAGCTTGATATCCACCCTTTCTTGACCGCGGAAAGACGTCAGTAGTCTCCCAGATAGCATCCCAGTGTTGGGCCAGTGTTGGCAACTTCGTTGTACCAACATTAGCAGATAACGTTGGTCCAATGTGATTTTGCTCATCGGGCCTTTGTTTGCCCAACATGTTGACAATTTTTTGGCCCAACAGTAGTATGCCAACAAACTCTACAAGTTCAAGTGTAACAAACTGTCTTGTGGGACTGTAGCGAAGGCATTACTAAAGTCCAAGTGTAATAAACTGTCATGTGGGACTGTAGCGAAGGCTTTACTGAAGTCCAAGTGTAACAAACTGTCATGTGGTACTGTATCGAAGGCTTTACTGAAGTCCAAGTGTAGCAAACTGTCATGCGGGACTGTATCGAAGGCTTTACTGAAGTCCAAGTGTAACAAACTGTCATTCGGGACTGTATCGAAGGCTTTACTGAAGTCCAAGTGTAGGAAACTGTTATGCGGGACTGTATCGAAGGCTTTACTGAAGTCCAAGTGTAGGAAACTGTTATGCGGGACTGTATCGAAGGCTTTACTGAAGTCCAAGTGTAGGAAACTGTTATGCGGGACTGTATCGAAGGCTTTACTGAAGTCCAAGTGTAACAAGCTGTCAAATATTTGAAGATACCAAAGGGATAATCAGAATCCGTAAATCTAAGAAGAATAGACAACACAATGGCCAAAAGAAAAAGGACAAAAGTAAAAACAACAATCTACAAATTATGATTATTTACAATTACGATATCGTAGTAGTATCTACAGTTATTGTTAAATAAGTTAGTAAGTGAGTATATAAAGAAATCAGCTATGATGGGGAGAACAATTATTTCCCATTGGAATTCCAACAATTTCATGAAACATTTTCCAAAACATACAAAATATTGTCTAGCAATAGGCTGATAGCAATAATTATGCCATCGAAAGTCTAATTACAGTATTTTATCTCTTATATCACCACTACAACATTATTTATATTCGGTACAACAATAAGTAATCATATTTCAGTTTAAATTATCTTAAGTCGGTTTAATAATGTAGAGGAGTTTGAATGCGAATAAACTAATTTTGCAGGATGCTGTGCGTGTGGCTTGTGCTTTACAGAGGTATCTCGCACAGTTGAACATAAGAACCACACGATATCGTCCTTTTACATATACCTCCAGGTTGGTGTTAAGGTCATCTTCCGCTGCTCGAATGTGGGACATCGTCGGTTCGAAATATAAGCTTAGAGATCTAATTTAGCAATTTAACTAATAACGATTAATTTACAAGGGGATAAGATGATCTGAAATGTAAAGCAGCTAATATTGTTTACAAATGAGTGTGTAAGCTCTGCGTGTTGGTCTATCTCGGTGAAATAAGAGGTAAACTAAACACTAGATATGCGGTCATCGATCCAGAATCATTAACTTTGCTTTGATAATTGATTGATTGATTGATTGATTGATTGATTGATTGATTTATTTATTTATTCAATGATTTATTGGTGTTGATCGCCAACTTTAGCAATATTTCAGCTATATCACAGTGCGAACAAATATTCATTATTGAATTATTAAACTTAGTCACCTACAAGATCCTTAGAAATGAAACATAAAACATACTTGTCTATAAAACAAACGGATTATATTTATATAATAGTTACTGATATGGAGGGCAATATCAGGATATACAGACTGCTCAAGGGTCGTGGCACGGACCAGTGAAAATGATATTGCCGAGCAGGAGGCGATGGAAATATTTATTTCATGGTCCGTACCGCGACACGAGGGCAGTCTGTATATCCTGATATTGCTCTCTATATCAGTAACTATTGTGTTTATTGAATTGAAGATACACAAAATATAAATGTTCCAAGGAATCAAGAAATCTTAACAGAAAATGCAATTTTAGGAATAGATAAAACCTTGCATACAAACGAATGAACATTTTTAATGTACTTTTAATCAGGATCATTGAAGGTTTTTTAAAGTTTCTATTAATGCTGATATAGACCGGTCCAAAAACCGTGTATATACTGGTAGCACCAGTCTATTCACGGTTTTTGGACCGGTCTATAGCAGCAGCCCAGTCAGTATCGCGGAATAGTGAAGGTCACATGGAGAGTGTTCAACCAATTAAATGCATGTTTTTTATTCTGATATTCAATAAATACAAATAAGAGAAACATTAAATAGATAAAACCATATATGTAGAAAGTATGTTATACAACTATATTTTTGTATATAAATTAATTTCTTTTGATAAATTTCAATATTGTGTCGTTTGCGAAATTTGTAAATAAATCATATAAATTGTTGACATTGTAGAATGTCTGCCGAACATCGGCAACACCTACGGAGTCTATTAAAACATGCTTAAGGGAATAATTGGAATAATTGGAAGTACACGAATACATTCCGGTCGTTCCTCATTGTTTAACAAATAACTATGAGTAAGTCTACCATGACCTATGCGACATCTGGTCAAGACTGCTTGTTCTTTTCGATTTTGACCGTAAGAACAAGGAGTCTTGCCAACTAGGGAATGCATTATTTGTCTAAATGAACTAATTTGACAACTATTGTTGACTCTGAGGTAAATGTTTTTTGCTTGACATATAGGCAATCTGCTAGTAGGTTAAATTAGCAACTACTTATTTCTCATTAAGTTATCCTATAATAATAATGTTCATGTAAAAAAATCATTTTAGAATTGCTTGTTATCAAACAAAATTCACTTTTCTATTCAACAAATATTTGCCTTTTAATCCATAAATAATATGGGATTCTAATGTATCTTCTGACATCTGTGTACGTGTTTGTTTACATGTGACCCCATTTTTAGAACGATGACGTCATACCTTATTTTCGTACACCTTACCAAAATTAGGCTAAGACTATTGAAATAATAGTTTTTAGACCATTTATATGTTGAGATTGTTTCCAATAAATTTGGTATTCATTTAAAACGTTTTTATTTATGTTAATTTGTTTTACAGATTGGTTTTTGTCATCATGAACATGTATCCCATATCAGTACAAATATTGACATGATATGTTGAAAATTTAATGGCTTTTGTTGTTTTTGTCATTAATTTGTTTCGGTTTAAGTTTGATTTCTTTGTTTTTAATCTTTGCTATGTTTGAGTGATTTAATTTTGTCCTTGTTTTTAAATTTATTTTTTTTAGCACATTTTATTAAATATTAATATAGATAGCATGATTTCAGTACTAATCACTCTTGCAACAGGGGACACAAAAATACATCTCTTTTCCTGATCACACGTTTTTCAGTAGAGTAGACCAAATGAACCCAGTGTTTGTATTGGCCATATTGTAGCCATTTTGTGAATATTAAACATGGGCTCTCTCTGATTTCTTTTGGGGTGAATAATTTGCCTACACAACACTTTTCATCATCTCTTATTCGATTTTCATCCTCAGAATCAGATTCAAAAGTGTTATTGGTATTTGTAAGTTGTTGTCTTTATGTTTCAGATATTGATTTTTATTGTTAATAACTGTTATTTTAACATTCATTGAATTTATGGTGCTTTAGAGGGGCCGTAGCTATAATCCGACAGTCCGATAGTCCGACAGTCCGATAGTCCGACGGTCCGATAGTCCGACAGTCCGATAGTCCGACAGTCCGATAGTCCGACAAATGCTTTAAACTGATGAAAGTTTTGAAAAATAATTTGGCCAAAAATGATATATTCGTAATTTCAGGATATGGGCCATTCATTTTTATACGCCCGTCAAAATACGGGCTTATTATGGCATACCGCTGTTTGTCCGTCCGTCCACGCCTCGTACGATAACATCTCTTACTTGTTCACCCTTTTACTGATAGGTCACGTCGTGACATACATTGTATTGATAAAAGGGGGAGCAAGTGAGAGGTGTGATTTTAGTCAGTTTGGAAAACGCCAGTTTTCATATGGTATATACAATTAATTGGTTAAAAAAAATGCAGCATATTAATTACTGTTATCACGCTGAGAAACTGACCCTCAATTGTCACAAAGGGCGGCGTATCATGGCAAAGTTGTTTATTTTGTCATATTCCGATGCTGTTTCTTTCCGTGATATAAGGGGTCACTTAGGGACAATTACTTCAATCGACATTGCTTTTTAGAATAAATATTCCATGATAAAGGGCGGGGGACACCGGTACGCTCTTCTTTTTGTCTTTTCCTTTTTTTGTATTTCTTTTTTTTGTATTCATTTATTTCATCTTTCTTTTCAATAGTGAGTTTTCTTGGCTGGACTCGGCTACACGCTACTTGAATAAAGCCTGAAGTAGTCGCTACTAAAAAATATACGGGATACTTACACTACCGGTTCATCACGACTGGATCCAGGTTTTCATGGAGTCCGTGTTGTTCATATATGTGTTTTTTTGAGTTCTTGTGTGGCCCTGCCAATTGTTTGTTCGTCTGTGATATCTTGTTTCCGATGTTCTGGACCTTTCTTTGGTGAGTAAACGGTTCGGTTTCTGGCCCCATATTACACATGTTATAGTGTTAACTTTCAAAGAAATAAAGCATTTGTCGGACTATCGGACTGTCGGACTATCGGACCGTCGGACAATCGGACTGTCGGACTATCGGACTGTCGGATTATAGGTCGGACCCCCTTTAGAGGATTTTGTTCTTGTGCTGTTCATCTGTAGTGTTCATATCGTCAGTTAATGATTTTTTCCCGATTATGACGCCATATTCGTAAATCTGCCGTATATTCGTTGTACAGGCTCCGCCTTGCGTCGCCAGTGAAACTGCATTTGCGACCGTCAAATCCACAATTGATACCTCCAACTCTTCAAATACAGTACTGTTATTCCTTAATTGATGATTTTTAATCAGCCACGTTGTCGTGCCTATACCAAGTCAGGATCGGGTGTAGCATTGTAATATGTCGTGGTTTTTTGTGTTTCTGTGTTTCTTGATTTGAGATGAGATATTGTTGTTCATTTTGTTTTGTGTATTTTTTTTTCTCTTTTTTCTTCTTTCGTAGAATTAATGACAATCACTGTTTATATTTACTTTTTTTTATAAATCATCTATGACAATATATATATATTACTACACAACTTTATACTTGTAAATAATCGTAGGATATCAAAGTTATACCACTTTCAGTTCTCCTCAGTATTGAAGCAGTATATGTGTTTGTTAACGGTATCAATTATCCCTATGTTTCTACGATTTTCCGA
The DNA here is from genome assembly GCA_963680875.1 of Bathymodiolus brooksi. Taxonomy (NCBI): domain Eukaryota; kingdom Metazoa; phylum Mollusca; class Bivalvia; order Mytilida; family Modiolidae; genus Bathymodiolus; species Bathymodiolus brooksi. The sequence goes on from OY804587.1 coordinate 70,091,710, forward strand.
TACAATTTTGGAATTGTTTCGGTAGCGTTATATTGTTTGTTTTTCATTTTATTTACTTCAGTTATGAAGAAATAATATGGTTATCCTGCAACAGAGAAACATCATGCTTAAACGAAAGTTTTCACAGTCTAGATTACATATATAACACATATACGTAAGACTTGACCGACACCCTGCTGTGGGATTGAGGTGCATTATCCCACCTAGGCACTTAAGTCAGTTAAAGACGGGGGAAATACCTTTAATTTAAGCCCACAGTGGGCAAGAACTTTGCCGTTCTTGATATATTTTTCATGGGATATTTATAGAGACCCCACTCCACAATTGTTTTTCAAATATCAAAGTTGATATTTGACACCCTGCTGTGGGCTTGAGGCGCATTATCCCACATAGGCACTTAGGTCAGTTAAAGACCTGGGCAATACCTTTCATTGAAATCCACAGTGGGGAAGAACTTTGCCGTTCTTGATATATTTTTCATGGAATATTTATAGAGACCCCCCTCCACAATTTGTTTTCAAATATCAAAGTTGATATTTGACACCCTGATGTGGGCTTGAGGTGCATTATCCCACCTAGGTACTTAAGTCAGTTAAAGACCCGAGCAATACCTTTAATATAAGCCCAAAGTGGGCAAGAACTTTGCCGTCCTTGCTATATTTTTTATGGGATATTTATAGAGACCCCCCTCCACAATTTTTTTTCAAATATCAAAGTTGATATTTGACACCTTGCTGTGGGCTTGAGGTGCATTATCCCACCTAGGCACTTAAGTCAGATAAAGACCCGGGCAATACCTTTAACTTAGCCAAAAATGGGCAAGAACTTTGCCATTGTTGATATATTTTTCATGGGATATTTATAGAGACCCCCCTCCACAATGTTTTTTCAAATTTCAAAATTGATATTAGACACCCTGCTGTGGGCTTGCGGTGCATTATCCCACCTAGTCACTTAAGTCAGGTAAAGGCCCGGACAATACCTTCGAGATAAACTCCGAGTGGCAAAGAACTTTGCCGTCCTTCGGTAATTTTTCATGGAATATGTATAGGGTCCCCCACAAATCCAAATATCAAACTTGATATTTGACACCCAGCTGTGGGCTTGAGGTGCATTATCCCACCTAGGCACTTAAGTCAGTTAAAGGCCCGAGCAATACCTTTGACCTAAACCCTAAGTGGCAAAGAACTTTGCCGTCCATCGTTAATTTTTCATGGGATATGCATAGGGTTCCCCCCAAATCCAAATATCAAGGCTGTAATTTAACAACCTGTTGTGGGCTTGATGTGCATTATCCTACCTAGGTACTTAAGTCAGTTAAAGACCCGGGCAATACCTTTAATATAAGCCCAAAGTGAGCAAGAACTTTGCCGTCCTTGATATATTTTTCATGGGATATTTATAGAGACCTCCCTCCATAATTTGTTTTCAAATATTAAAGTTGATATTTGACTCCCTGATGTGGGCTTGAGGTGCATTATCCCACCTAGATACTTAAGTCAGTTAAAGACCCGGGCAATACCTTTAATATAAGCCCAAAGTGGGCAAGAATTTTGCTTTTCTTGATATATTTTTTATGGGATATTTATAGAGACCCCCTCCACAATTTGTTTTTAAATATCAAAGTTGATATTTGACACCCTGCTGTGGGCTTAAGGTGCATTATCCCACCTAGACACTTAAGTCAGTTAAAGACCCGGGCAATACCTTTAATTTAAGCCCAAAGTGAGCAAGAACTTTGCCGTCTTTGATATATTTTTCATGGGATATTTATAGAGACCTCCCTCCATAATTTGTTTTCAAATATTAAAGTTGATATTTGACTCCCTGATGTGGGCTTGAGGTGCATTATCCCACCTAGATACTTAAGTCAGTTAAAGACCCGGGCAATACCTTTAATATAAGCCCAAAGTGGGCAAGAATTTTGCTTTTCTTGATATATTTTTTATGGGATATTTATAGAGACCCCCTCCACAATTTGTTTTTAAATATCAAAGTTGATATTTGACACCCTGCTGTGGGCTTAAGGTGCATTATCCCACCTAGACACTTAAGTCAGTTAAAGACCCGGGCAATACCTTTAATTTAAGCCCAAAGTGAGCAAGAACTTTGCCGTCTTTGATATATTTTTCATGGGATATTTATAGAGACCTCCCTCCATAATTTGTTTTCAAATATTAAAGTTGATATTTGACTCCCTGATGTGGGCTTGAGGTGCATTATCCCACCTAGATACTTAAGTCAGTTAAAGACCCGGGCAATACCTTTAATATAAGCCCAAAGTGGGCAAGAATTTTGCTTTTCTTGATATATTTTTTATGGGATATTTATAGAGACCCCCTCCACAATTTGTTTTTAAATATCAAAGTTGATATTTGACACCCTGCTGTGGGCTTAAGGTGCATTATCCCACCTAGACACTTAAGTCAGTTAAAGACCCGGGCAATACCTTTAATTTAAGCCCAAAGTGAGCAAGAACTTTGCCGTCTTTGATATATTTTTCATGGGATATTTATAGAGACCTCCCTCCATAATTTGTTTTCAAATATTAAAGTTGATATTTGACTCCCTGATGTGGGCTTGAGGTGCATTATCCCACCTAGATACTTAAGTCAGTTAAAGACCCGGGCAATACCTTTAATATAAGCCCAAAGTGGGCAAGAATTTTGCTTTTCTTGATATATTTTTTATGGGATATTTATAGAGACCCCCTCCACAATTTGTTTTTAAATATCAAAGTTGATATTTGACACCCTGCTGTGGGCTTAAGGTGCATTATCCCACCTAGGCACTTACGTCAGTTAAAGACCCGGGAAATATCTTTAACTTAGATAAAAATGGGCAAGAACTTTGCCGTCCTTGATATATTTTTCATGGGATATTTATAGAGACCCCCCTCCACAATTTGTTTTCAAATATCAAAGTTGATATTTGACACCCTGCTGTGGGCTTGAGGTGCATTATCCCAAATAGGCACTTAGGTCAGTTAAAGACCCGGGTAATACCTTTAATTTAAGCACAAAGTGGGCAAGAACTTTGCCGTCCTTGATATATTTTTTATGTGATATTTATAGAGACCCCCCTCCACAATTTGTTTTCAAATATCAAAGTTGATATTTGAGACCCTGCTGTGGGCTTGAGGTACATTATCCCACTTAGTCACTTAAGTCAGATAAAGATCCGGGCAATACCTTTAACTTAGCCAAAAATGGGCAAGAACTTTGCCGTTGTTGATATATTTTTCAACATACACTGACAACAAGACAAAGATAAACAAAAGCAAAAACGCTATATAAAAACTAAAACGATAAGCAACACAGACCCACAAGAAACTGGGAATGAAGCCATGAGCCCGCGACGTGTAAGCAGTCCCTATTTCTTATACGACACCAACCAGATTATTCACATAGTCAAGACCATAGAGGAAAGAACAAATGGGAGTGAAATAACACTTTATTAAGTTAATATTTTCAATTTAGTAATTTCTCTCATATGGTATTATGCCATATTTCGATTTTTCCTAATAAGCCACTTTGTTGGTTGTAGCATCGTGTTAACTAGTCTATTACCTTAATTTCGTCGTCTGTGACTTATTACACTTGTCCACACGGGACTGCAGTGGCAGAATAAGCAGGTACATGAATTGTATGCTGGGTATGGCGTATATAAGTCATGTTTACTTATGGAATATGTTCATCTCAACTGCCAGATTTAGAAACATTTTTTTTTTTGTGTTAGATAGGTAGAAATTGAAGGAACAATAAGCGTAGAAGGAATAAAAGTTCGAGCACAGGTTTGACTTTTCCTTTTAAACAACAAAGCAACATAGCGTTACCTATGTCACAGACACAAAACGTTTTTCAAGCCTTGTACAAGGTGACTTTTTAATCGCTGTACGGAATAAACAGCTCTACCTCCTTGAATACATGCGTCATTAACCTAAATATAACTTATAACTATCAAAATATAACACCTACATGTATACCAATATCGCTAAACCACACCATTTCCACAACCTACACAAGAGTACACCCGCAGTGTCTCCTGGACACCAGTTAGCACTATGTATTTCTCGTATGCAATTTCATATTCCGCAAATTCAAAATAATTTTCAAATTCTAAAATGACTTCATTCATTGGCTATAATAAAACACAGATTAGTCACCAATTGTCAACATTGTCCCGTTTTTGGAAAATATCAATTTTAGAGGTTGCATGCGAAAAACACTACACATGAACGTGAGAAAATGATTAAAAAAAAAGAAAAACAACACTATAATGTTGACGTAAGCTTAAGTGTTAGACGGGTCGAATATTTCTTTACAAAATAATGAAAATAATAAAAACGTTCTGAATGTTAAGTAAAGTTATATGTAAACAATATCATAGCAAAAGTTAGAGAATACCGAAGGGGTAATCAAAAATGGACAATCCAGAGAACCTGGCAACATAGACGAATAAAAACCAAAAACACAACACAACGTGTGCTGGATACCACTATGCGCAGACGAACACAAATAAGGAAGCTTTAATTATCTCAAATCAATTTTATTTATACAATGTACATTGATATCTTCCGATGGCCTTCATTACTATCTAACATTTAAACGATAGTTAAGAATATCGCCTCTCTTGTCGACCTAGTATAATTTATACATATATCAACTTCTACGTCACCATAAATAAAAGAATTATGCATAAAGATCAAAATTGGTATTCGCATAGAGGTGGTGTGGGTCCGTAAATCTTGTTTAATCCTGATACTTATTATTGAAGTGCCTGTACCAGGCCAGGAAAGATTTGGTTTATGGTGTTTAACGCCACTTTTAACAATATTTCAGCTATATCGTGTTGGTCAGTTTTATTGGTGGAGGAAACCGGATTACCCGGAGACAACGATCGACCTGCATCAAGTCACTGACAAACTTTATCATATAATGTTGTATCAAGTACACCTCGGTGGAGTGGGATTCTAACCAAGCCAGGAAAGAGATGATCTTCGTATGAATGTGTGTTAGGGGTATATCGATATTGTCTCCGTCTCTATGATTTTTCTATTAGATTTTGGAATTGTTCCCACGACGTGATATTTTATTTCTATTCTATTTTAAAGAACTAGCACGTGTATTATACAGGACGACAACTTCTGTGTAACGGAGATTAAATATATTATGCACAAAATTCTTAAGCAACGCCCCAAACCCAGCTATGTGAGGTTTGGAATTTTACTCACATTTGGAAACACTTCCATGACTGCATTATCCAAGACTATTCGGGGCAGTATAGAAATAGACAAATAATAAACAATAAGCTTTTATTGATTGTTTTGTTTGGCAAATGTACAAATTGTACGGCCACGGCTTGGAGATAATGGGCCGCCGGCAAACGTCAATGGCAGGCCCGAAATATATACACATAAACGGCATTATAATATTCCAACAAATCATAATGTTCATATAAACCATATCCACATTATCCATGAAAATATCAAAATGCTGGCCCTGGGAACAGAAGCTCAGCCTATGAACAAATCCATTAAAATAACACAACATAATATGAATACTTTGTGTCGCTATTTTCGCTTTCCTCCAGCCGTGACGATAGGTTTCTCTTAGGGGAAGGACTCTATCTGAAAAATAAAATAACAATAGCAAAAAAACGGACAAAACTTCTTAGTATTGACAGATAATTGGTGAGGGTGGGTGGGGAATTTTAAAAACACTTTTCCCCTTGATCGGATTTGTTCTGTGACCTTGGCGTTATGATTGCATATTCAGAAAGGAAGTACGACGTCACAGCAAATTGTCACGTAACACCCTTCAAATTAAAGCGGGATAACTCTTACTCAAATCTGTGAACCATGAAATATTTGCGGGGAAAGATTGCCCGATTTCTCTATGGATAACGGGATTTATTCCTCATATGAATAAAACCTATTATTTCACTAATAGGGGAGGTTGTACCAATAAAATTAACTTAACCCGTCTATTGTCAGGGAAATGACAGGTGTTGTATGTGTGTGTATGTATGTATGTGTGTGTATGTATGTATGTATGTATGTATGTATGTGTGTGTGTGTATGTATGTATGTATGTATGTATGTATGTATGTATGTATGTATGTATGTGTGTGTTTGTATGTATGTATGTGTATGTATGTATGTATGTGTGTGTATGTATGTATGTATGTATGTATTTGTGTGTATGTATGTATGTATGTATGTATGTGTGTGTATGTATGTATGTGTGTGTTTCAGGTATCGAGGTCTCCACTTCTACGATTTGTCTATTAGATTTTGATGTATAAGCAATACTAGTATTAGCTTTTTATTCCACAACTTCCACAAGAGATATCTTTCTTCACCGATACATACACACATTACTGGAGCGACAAATGTAGCTGTCGACTGTTGAATTAGTGACCAGACACTATAAAAATACAACAAAGCACGTTGTTCTAGAATAACGTAGGCAACATCATCTCATTCAAATGTAACTTGTTCTTGCGACGATATTGATGACAATAGTTCCATTGGCGTGAAAGAAAACAAATACTCAATCACCAGTCACAGTAACTTCATTTGTCGTTATGCACAAACAATGGTGTTTACTAATTGCTTTCAAATTAATGTCCCCTTGTTGTTCTGTTTTATTTTTGCACATGTAAATGTTCGACATATTCAAAAACCTCGTTCATCTGTTGAAACCGTGGGACATGAAAACTACTTACCACGTTTCCTCAATCTAAAGTGCATCTAAGAGATTAATTATTGTGCAACTTACTTTGCACAATGACATATCCTTCATTTGACTCTCTTTGAATGTATGTGTTTATTCACATATTACAGAAGATACAGCATGAACATTTCGGTCATTGTTCATACCGGAAGTGACAAATATGTACATCTGTATCTATGTAAGTATGTTGTATATCCAAATTCTGGTATGTAAACAACGGAAAGTGAGAGTCCATGTACTATTTTGTTATTTGTGGAGGATCAATCTAAAGGCCTCAAGGTCTTTCACTGCTACTTGATGTTCCCCCATGTGGTTCCAGTCTATGATTGTTCTAGCAAAAAACGAGATTTTATTTTTGTCACTGCTGGTACAAATAGTCTTGAAACACTTAGAATTATTTGTTTTGTTATTTTGGACTGGATCTACAACTATGAAGTCCTGTACTGTTATGGTGGTTGTAATACGTCTTTAGTTTTCTAATTTTGTAAGATAGTATGGTGGATCGACTACTGGGATTCGTCCCCCTACTATCTTGAATAGGAACGTATTACACAAGACCCAGTTCATTCTTTCGCGCTTGAAGTGTCGGACTATCAAGTTCATTAAGGAGCCGACGGATATTGCCTTCCTCTCTTGAACGGTAGCTGCCGCCAATAAAACGTTGAATACGTTAAATTTTATCAATATCACCTTTTGCATATCGGTCCCTAATAATGTAACAAAGAGAGAAGAGTGACCCAAGCACTGTTTCCTGTGGTACTGGTTCCTCGCGAGAAGCTTCACCCTCAACTACAACTTTCATGTGCCTATCACAGAGAACAGATCTAGACCCGTCAAGCAATCATCACATAATGCCATAGTTTTCTAGTTTGTGCAACAAACTGTCATGCGGGACGGTATCGAAGTCTTTACTGAAGTCCAATATGATAATATCTGTATGTAGGTTTTTGCCATAATTCCGTGCCTAGTCAACATTGGTGATAGTGAGGTGTATTTCGTAGAGATTCAAGTACCTTATTTGACTCCAGGTGCCCCAGGATATGTCGAAATTGTCATGCTGTCCGTCAAAGCTTGATATCCAACCTTTCTACACCGGGGATAAGATGTCAGTCATCTATAGAGATTTTTTATACAAGATCGTTATAGTGATAATACAAATTTGTGAAGTTTTCAATGATTTATGAAAACGATATCCTTGGTGTAAAAGTTTGTTTTCTGTTATCACGAGACTACAGCAATTGAAGTCAGAAACATCATACAAAACAGGAAAATTGACGATAGGAAAAGAAAAAAAATGTCTCTTTTCGTAAACGCGCGTAAATGTACATTGAAAGGGAATATATCTGAATCCAAAAATTGACAAGAGTCGATTAAAATGTTAGTATTATTCATCGTAAATTCATAGTGATCAATTTGTTATAGAAACGTAAGGAAGGAGAGTTTGAAGATACCAAAGGGGTAATCAGAATCCGTAAATCTAAGAAGAAAAGACAACACAATGGCCAAAAGAAAAAGGACAAAAGGAAAAACAACAATCTACAAATTATGATTATTTACAATTACGATATCGTAGTAGTATCTACAGTTATTGTTAAATAAGTTAGTAAGTGAGTATATAAAGAAATCAGCTGTGACGGGGAGAACAATTATTTCCCATTGGAATTCCAACAATTTTATGAAACATTTTCCAAACAAACAAACAAATTGTCTAGCAGAAGACTGATAGGAATAATTATGCCTTCGAAAGTCTAATTACAGTATTTTATCACCACTACAACATTCTTAATATAGTATTAATAAATGGGTGTTTTCATAAGGGATCGATTATATGTCCAAGATTAGTCATGATGGGCCAATACAACCTTCCTTGGGCCATTATGACTCAACCGAGGACATATAACCGGTCCATTATGAAAACATCCATTTCTTAATACTTTTATTAACCAGTCAATTTCAATTTTAGGTAATCTTCATTCTTTTTGAAGAAGGCCATATTGACCAAAATGGTAGGCTGTAATTGTTTTATCATTTTCAATATTATTATTTAAATATTAAAATTTTGAAATTTTATCAAAACTGAAATTTCTGAAACTTTTTGAAAATAATATCATTTTGAAATTTTTTGTATGTTTTGAAATCTTATGAAAATTTAAAAAATTTAGAAATTTTAATAATATTTGGTACAACAATAAACAATCATATTTCAGCTTAGTCGGGTTAATAAAGTAGAGCAGTTTGAATGCGAATACACTAATTTTGCAGGAAGCTGTGCGTGTGGCTTGTGTTGTACAGGGGTATCTCGCACAGTTCTAAATAAGAACAACACGATATCGTCCTCGTACACAGACCGCCAGGTTGGTGTTAAGGTCATCTTTCGCTACTGTAATGTGGAACATCGTGGGTTCGAAATATAAGTGTAGAGATATAATTTAACAATTTAACTTATAATAATTAATTTACAAGGGGTTAAGATGATCTGAATTGTAAAGCAGCTAATGTTGTTTACAGATGAGTGTATACGCTCTGAGTGTTGGTCTATCTCGGTGAAATGAAAAGTAGACTAAACACTAGATATGCGGTCATCGATCCAGAATCATTAACTTTGTTTTGACAATTGATTGATTTATTGGTGCTTAACGCCAACATTAGCAATATTTCAGCTATATCGTGGAGCGAACACATTTTATTATTAAAATATTAAATTTAGACACCTACAAAATCTTTAGAAATAAAACATAAAGCATACATGTCTATAAAACAAACGGATTATATATACAAATAAAACAAACGTTAAAAAATAAAACCATATATTTAGAAAGTATGTTATGCAACTATATTTTTGTATATAAATTAATTTCTTTGAATATCACACCCCGGTATGATAGATAGTTCAGATAGAAATGTTAACAGTTGTTTATAGCCCCAAAGCGAACAGTTTGACCTATTGAAATGGTCATATTGTGAGTCAAAGCTTGATATCCACCCTTTCTTGACCGCGGAAAGACGTCAGTAGTCTCCCAGATAGCATCCCAGTGTTGGGCCAATGTTGGCAACTTCCTTGTACCAACATTAGCAGATAACGTTGGTCCAATGTGATTTTGCTCATCGGGCCTTTGTTTGCCCAACATGTTGACAATTTTTTGGCCCAACAGTAGTATGCCAACAAACTCTACAAGTTCAAGTGTAACAAACTGTCTTGTGGGACTGTAGCGAAGGCATTACTAAAGTCCAAGTGTAATAAACTGTCATGCGGGACTGTAGCGAAGGCTTTACTGAAGTCCAAGTGTAACAAACTGTCATGTGGTACTGTATCGAAGGCTTTACTGAAGTCCAAGTGTAGCACTACTGTCATGCGGGACTGTATCGAAGGCTTTACTGAAGTCCAAGTGTAACAAACTGTCATTCGGGACTGTATCGAAGGCTTTACTGAAGTCCAAGTGTAGGAAACTGTTATGCGGGACTGTATCGAAGGCTTTACTGAAGTCCAAGTGTAGGAAACTGTTATGCGGGACTGTATCGAAGGCTTTACTGAAGTCCAAGTGTAGGAAACTGTTATGCGGGACTGTATCGAAGGCTTTACTGAAGTCCAAGTGTAACAAGCTGTCAAATATTTGAAGATACCAAAGGGATAATCAGAATCCGTAAATCTAAGAAGAATAGACAACACAATGGCCAAAAGAAAAAGGACAAAAGTAAAAACAACAATCTACAAATTATGATTATTTACAATTACGATATCGTAGTAGTATCTACAGTTATTGTTAAATAAGTTAGTAAGTGAGTATATAAAGAAATCAGCTATGATGGGGAGAACAATTATTTCCCATTGGAATTCCAACAATTTCAAGAAACATTTTCCAAAGCATACAAAATATTGTCTAGCAATAGGCTGATAGCAATAATTATGCCATCGAAAGTCTAATTACAGTATTTTATCTCTTATATCACCACTACAACATTATTTATATTCGGTACAACAATAAGTAATCATATTTCAGTTTAAATTATCTTAAGTCGGTTTAATAATGTAGAGGAGTTTGAATGCGAATACACTAATTTTGCAGGATGCTGTGCGTGTGGCTTGTGCTTTACAGAGGTATCTCGCACAGTTGAACATAAGAACCACACGATATCGTCCTTTTACATATACCTCCAGGTTGGTGTTAAGGTCATCTTCCGCTGCTCGAATGTGGGACATCGTCGGTTCGAAATATAAGCTTAGAGATCTAATTTAGCAATTTAACTAATAACGATTAATTTACAAGGGGATAAGATGATCTGAAATGTAAAGCAGCTAATATTGTTTACAAATGAGTGTGTAAGCTCTGCGTGTTGGTCTATCTCGGTGAAATAAGAGGTAAACTAAACACTAGATATGCGGTCATCGATCCAGAATCATTAACTTTGCTTTGATAATTGATTGATTGATTGATTGATTGATTGATTTATTTATTTATTCAATGATTTATTGGTGTTGATCGCCAACTTTAGCAATATTTCAGCTATATCACAGTGCGAACAAATATTCATTATTGAATTATTAAACTTAGTCACCTACAAGATCCTTAGAAATGAAACATAAAACATACTTGTCTATAAAACAAACGGATTATATTTATATAATAGTTACTGATATGGAGGGCAATATCAGGATATACAGACTGCTCAAGGGTCGTGGCACGGACCAGTGAAAATGATATTGCCGAGCAGGAGGCGAGGGAAATATTTATTTCATGGTCCGTACCGCGACACGAGGGCAGTCTGTATATCCTGATATTGCTCTCTATATCAGTAACTATTGTGTTTATTGAATTGAAGATACACAAAATATAAATGTTCCAAGGAATCAAGAAATCTTAACAGAAACTGCAATTTTAGGAATAGATAAAACCTTGCATACAAACGAATGAACATTTTTAATGTACTTTTAATCAGGATCATTGAAGGTTTTTTAAAGTTTCTATTAATGCTGATATAGACCGGTTCAAAAACCGTGTATATACTGGTAGCACCAGTCTATTCACGGTTTTTGGACCGGTCTATAGCAGCAACCCAGTCTGTATCGCGGAATAGTGAAGGTCACATGGAGAGTGTTCAACCAATTAAATGCATGTTTTTTATTCTGATATTCAATAAATACAAATAAGAGAAACATTAAATAGATAAAACCATATATGTAGAAAGTATGTTATACAACTATATTTTTGTATATAAATTAATTTCTTTTGATAAATTTCAATATTGTGTCGTTTGCGAAATTTGTAAATAAATCATATAAATTGTTGACATTGTAGAATGTCTGCCGAACATCGGCAACACCTACGGAGTCTATTAAAACATGCTTAAGGGAATAATTGGAATAATTGGAAGTACACGAATACATTCCGGTCGTTCCTCATTGTTTAACAAATAACTATGAGTAAGTCTACCATGACCTATGCGACATCTGGTCAAGACTGCTTGTTCTTTTCGATTTTGACCGTAAGAACAAGGAGTCTTGCCAACTAGGGAATGCATTTCGTGTAATTTGGTATGAATTTGCTGGTCCCAGCTGTCTTGCCAGTGTTTTAAAATATATTTCATAATAAAAGACTTACAATCAGTAAGTGGTATATATGTAGAACAATTGGATAAACGATTGGTCAATGCGTCCTTGGAATCCTGGTCGATAACTGTGTTGCCATGGATATGATACAGATATCAATTTTTCTCTGACTGACATTTCGTCAACTGTTACACGAACTTTACTTTCCTTATGATAAGGACATACCCCGGTATGATAGATAGTTCAGATAGAAATGTTATCAGTCGGTTATCGCCCCTAGACGAACAGCTTGACCTAATGAAATGGTCATATTGTCAGTCAAAGCTTGATATGCAGCCTTTCTAGACTAAGGAAAGATGTCAGTCATCTAAAACGATTTTTATTCAAGGTCTTTATAGTGGTAATACAAATTAGATATCTGTGAAAGTTTTCAATAATGTCTGAAAACGGTATCTTTGATGTAAAAGTGTTTTATGTTATCACGAAATTAGAGTCACTGAAGTTAAAAACATTACAAATACGTGCAAATACGTGCACTAACTGAGAAATGTAAACGTCATATGATGTTACCAAAATGTAAATTGACGATAGGGAAATGATAAATGTCTCCGGTCGTAAGCGTTCGTAAATTTACCCAGAAAAGGAATATTTCTGAATTAATAAATTGACACAAGTGTCGCTTCTAATTTCAGCATTATTTAATGTAAATTCTTTCGAATAAATTTGTTTTACAAAAGTAAGAAACACAAATTTATATATCTAACTTAATGCACACGACGCGGTTATATAATAGAGTTCATTCAGGTACATTCATAGTCTCAAAATGTTTGTAGCTAGAATAACACGACTTCAAGTGAAGGAGGAACTGTATGCCCTTCTGGAACACATTAGTTTTCCCTTTTTTAATGTATATCGGAGTCTTAACTAGTTATGCTCATAGTCAAAATATTAGAAATCAAATAATCTTAATGCTTTGGGAGCAAGCAAACCAAAAGGCATAAACAGGATTTCCAAAATCAGTTAAGGTTATATATCTATACTGGTGTCCAACACGGTTTCATTGTCAGAAGATGTTCGTGTCCTTTAAAAGTAACACCATGGATGTCACTGCTAACTCATTCGGTACACCCGAGTTAACTCCCGGTTTTAGAGAGATTCTTGTAGCTCAATCGTTTGTTTTCCTTTTTCCCTTTTTGTATGTCCATTGTATTATCCGTCCTTTACGGCTTCTGATTACACCTTTGATATCTTCAAACTTTTCCTACCTATGGCTGCCGCTGATTGAACTTAGTTTTTATAAATTACATTGCATTACAGAACTGTAAATTTCAAACAGATATATCTAGTAAACCATATCAGTGTTAATTTTGTCCTACCTATGCCTGAGGGTGATTGATCTGCCAGTGTGAAAGCAGTGACTACTGGGGGGCTGGCAACCTTTGGGGACTGATACTGCATCAACTTATTTAACACTATGCAAGTAAAAAGAGACGTGTCCAATTTCTAAAATGACATTCACTTAATGAATGCCAGATCATCATTTCAAAGGTCTCATTCTACGTTTTGGATTTAGACATATTTCTTTCTCAGTGTAAATTTAACATACGACATTTACGACAAAAGAGCCGATTTTTATTTCTTTCGGTATTGTCAACCTTCCTATTTGGATGGCAACATTCCTTTTGTTACCATTAAATGGGGGTTACCTTTCTCAGTTGTTTCGTTTATTTGTAATGTTTCGGACTTTAATGACCATAATATGTTGAATACGCAGATATTTTTAAGCGAAAAATACCGTTTTCCTAAATGATTGACCACATTTGGTTGACCGTTATGGAATATATGTGTCGCAAATGACCACGGATATGTTCCACTTGTCGTAAGCACTTCCCGGTCCTTTCCTCATTCATGACTTATCAGCGGGTTCGCAATTAGATTAACACGACGGGTGCCACTAGTGGAGCAGGAACTTCATACCCTTCCGGAACACCTGAGTACATCCCCTACTTTAGTGGGGTTCGTGTTACTCGATCTTTAGTTTTATGTGCATGCTTTGTAGATCGTTGCTTGTCCTTTTGTTCTTTTTCTTTTTGCCATTGCGCTGTCTGTTCTTCGATTTACGGACTCTGATTACCCCTTTGGTATTTTCTTCAAACTCTTCTCACAAAATAGTATTACCGCTATTAAATAAAAACATTGTATTTGAATACAGTTCTATATGCGGAGATATAATCAACAAGGGCTTTTCCCATATGTGTGTCTAGGAACACGTAACATAGAAAGTTGTCGAGTTCCAACCTCACACATCTTAAATCATAAAATCATTGAAAATTATTTGTCTAAATGAACTAATTTGACAACTATTGTTGACTCTGAGGTAAATGTTTTTTGCTTGACATATAGGCAATCTGCTAGTAGGTTAAATTAGCAACTACTTATTTCTCATTAAGTTATCCTATAATAATAATGTTCATGTAAAAAAATCATTTTAGAATTGCTTGTTATCAAACAAAATTCACTTTTCTATTCAACAAATATTTGCCTTTTAATCCATAAATAATATGGGATTCTAATGTATCTTCTGACATCTGTGTACGTGTTTGTTTACATGTGACCCCATTTTTAGAACGGATGACGTCATACCTTATTTTCGTACACCTTACCAAAATTAGGCTAAGACTATTGAAATAATAGTTTTTAGACCATTTATATGTTGAGATTGTTTCCAATAAATTTGGTATTCATTTAAAACGTTTTTATTTATGTTAATTTGTTTTACAGATTGGTTTTTGTCATCATGAACATGTATCCCATATCAGTACAAATATTGACATGATATGTTGAAAATTTAATGGCTTTTGTTGTTTTTGTCATTAATTTGTTTCGGTTTAAGTTTGATTTCTTTGTTTTTAATCTTTGCTATGTTTGAGTGATTTAATTTTGTCCTTGTTTTTAAATTATTTTTTTTTAGCACATTTTATTAAATATTAATATAGATAGCATGATTTCAGTACTAATCACTCTTGCAACAGGGGACACAAAAATACATCTCTTTTCCTGATCACACGTTTTTCAGTAGAGTAGACCAAATGAACCCAGTGTTTGTATTGGCCATATTGTAGCCATTTTGTGAATATTAAACATGGGCTCTCTCTGATTTCTTTTGGGGTGAATAATTTGCCTACACAACACTTTTCATCATCTCTTATTCGATTTTCATCCTCAGAATCAGATTCAAAAGTGTTATTGGTATTTGTAAGTTGTTGTCTTTATGTTTCAGATATTGATTTTTATTGTTAATAACTGTTATTTTAACATTCATTGAATTTATGGTGCTTTAGAGGGGCCGTAGCTATAATCCGACAGTCCGATAGTCCGACAGTCCGATAGTCCGACGGTCCGATAGTCCGACAGTCCGATAGTCCGACAGTCCGATAGTCCGACAAATGCTTTAAACTGATGAAAGTTTTGAAAAATAATTTGGCCAAAAATGATATATTCGTAATTTCAGGATATGGGCCATTCATTTTTATACGCCCGTCAAAATACGGGCTTATTATGGCATACCGCTGTTCGTCCGTCCGTCCACGCCTCGTACGATAACATCTCTTACTTGTTCACCCTTTTACTGATAGGTCACGTCGTGACATACATTGTATTGATAAAAGGGGGAGCAAGTGAGAGGTGTGATTTTAGTCAGTTTGGAAAACGCCAGTTTTCATATGGTATATACAATTAATTGGTTAAAAAAAATGCAGCATATTAATTACTGTTATCACGCTGAGAAACTGACCTTCAATTGTCACAAAGGGCGGCGTATCATGGCAAAGTTGTTTATTTTGTCATATTCCGATGCTGTTTCTTTCCGTGATATAAGGGGTCACTTAGGGACAATTACTTCAATCGACATTGCTTTTTAGAATAAATATTCCATGATAAAGGGCGGGGGACACCGGTACGCTCTTCTTTTTGTCTTTTCCTTTTTTTGTATTTCTTTTTTTTGTATTCATTTATTTCATCTTTCTTTTCAATAGTGAGTTTTCTTGGCTGGACTCGGCTACACGCTACTAGAATAAAGCCTGAAGTAGTCGCTACTAAAAAATATACGGGATACTTACACTACCGGTTCATCACGACTGGATCCAGGTTTTCATGGAGTCCGTGTTGTTCATATATGTGTTTTTTTGAGTTCTTGTGTGGCCCTGCCAATTGTTTGTTCGTCTGTGATATCTTGTTTCCGATGTTCTGGACCTTTCTTTGGTGAGTAAACGGTTCGGTTTCTGGCCCCATATTACACATGTTATAGTGTTAACTTTCAAAGAAATAAAGCATTTGTCGGACTATCGGACTGTCGGACTATCGGACCGTCGGACTATCGGACTGTCGGACTATCGGACTGTCGGATTATAGGTCGGACCCCCTTTAGAGGATTTTGTTCTTGTGCTGTTCATCTGTAGTGTTCATATCGTCAGTTAATGATTTTTTCCCGATTATGACGCCATATTCGTAAATCTGCCGTATATTCGTTGTACAGGCTCCGCCTTGCGTCGCCAGTGAAACTGCATTTGCGACCGTCAAATCCACAATTGATACCTCCAACTCTTCAAATACAGTACTGTTATTCCTTAATTGATGATTTTTAATCAGCCACGTTGTCGTGCCTATACCAAGTCAGGATCGGGTGTAGCATTGTAATATGTCGTGGTTTTTTGTGTTTCTGTGTTTCTTGATTTGAGATGAGATATTGTTGTTCATTTTGTTTTGTGTATTTTTTTTTCTCTTTTTTCTTCTTTCGTAGAATTAATGACAATCACTGTTTATATTTACTTTTTTTTATAAATCATCTATGACAATATATATATATTACTACACAACTTTATACTTGTAAATAATCGTAGGATATCAAAGTTATACCACTTTCAGTTCTCCTCAGTATTGAAGCAGTATATGTGTTTGTTAACGGTATCAATTATCCCTATGTTTCTACGATTTTCCGATACAATTTTGGAATTGTTTCGGTAGCGTTATATTGTTTGTTTTTCATTTTATTTACTTCAGTTATGAAGAAATAATATGGTTATCCTGCAACAGAGAAACATCATGCTTAAACGAAAGTTTTCACAGTCTAGATTACATATATAACACATATACGTAAGACTTGACCGACACCCTGCTGTGGGATTGAGGTGCATTATCCCACCTAGGCACTTAAGTCAGTTAAAGACGGGGGAAATACCTTTAATTTAAGCCCACAGTGGGCAAGAACTTTGCCGTTCTTGATATATTTTTCATGGGATATTTATAGAGACCCCACTCCACAATTGTTTTTCAAATATCAAAGTTGATATTTGACACCCTGCTGTGGGCTTGAGGCGCATTATCCCACATAGGCACTTAGGTCAGTTAAAGACCTGGGCAATACCTTTCATTGAAATCCACAGTGGGGAAGAACTTTGCCGTTCTTGATATATTTTTCATGGAATATTTATAGAGACCCCCCTCCACAATTTGTTTTCAAATATCAAAGTTGATATTTGACACCCTGATGTGGGCTTGAGGTGCATTATCCCACCTAGGTACTTAAGTCAGTTAAAGACCCGAGCAATACCTTTAATATAAGCCCAAAGTGGGCAAGAACTTTGCCGTCCTTGCTATATTTTTTATGGGATATTTATAGAGACCCCCCTCCACAATTTTTTTTCAAATATCAAAGTTGATATTTGACACCTTGCTGTGGGCTTGAGGTGCATTATCCCACCTAGGCACTTAAGTCAGATAAAGACCCGGGCAATACCTTTAACTTAGCCAAAAATGGGCAAGAACTTCGCCATTGTTGATATATTTTTCATGGGATATTTATAGAGACCCCCCTCCACAATGTTTTTTCAAATTTCAAAATTGATATTAGACACCCTGCTGTGGGCTTGCGGTGCATTATCCCACCTAGTCACTTAAGTCAGGTAAAGGCCCGGGCAATACCTTCGAGATAAACTCCGAGTGGCAAAGAACTTTGCCGTCCTTCGGTAATTTTTCATGGAATATGTATAGGGTCCCCCACAAATCCAAATATCAAACTTGATATTTGACACCCAGCTGTGGGCTTGAGGTGCATTATCCCACCTAGGCACTTAAGTCAGTTAAAGGCCCGAGCAATACCTTTGACCTAAACCCTAAGTGGCAAAGAACTTTGCCGTCCATCGTTAATTTTTCATGGGATATGCATAGGGTTCCCCCCAAATCCAAATATCAAGGCTGTAATTTAACAACCTGTTGTGGGCTTGATGTGCATTATCCTACCTAGGTACTTAAGTCAGTTAAAGACCCGGGCAATACCTTTAATTTAAGCCCAAAGTGAGCAAGAACTTTGCCGTCCTTGATATATTTTTCATGGGATATTTATAGAGACCTCCCTCCATAATTTGTTTTCAAATATTAAAGTTGATATTTGACTCCCTGATGTGGGCTTGAGGTGCATTATCCCACCTAGATACTTAAGTCAGTTAAAGACCCGGGCAATACCTTTAATATAAGCCCAAAGTGGGCAAGAATTTTGCTTTTCTTGATATATTTTTTATGGGATATTTATAGAGACCCCCTCCACAATTTGTTTTTAAATATCAAAGTTGATATTTGACACCCTGCTGTGGGCTTAAGGTGCATTATCCCACCTAGGCACTTAAGTCAGTTAAAGACCCGGGCAATACCTTTAATTTAAGCCCAAAGTGAGCAAGAACTTTGCCGTCTTTGATATATTTTTCATGGGATATTTATAGAGACCTCCCTCCATAATTTGTTTTCAAATATTAAAGTTGATATTTGACTCCCTGATGTGGGCTTGAGGTGCATTATCCCACCTAGATACTTAAGTCAGTTAAAGACCCGGGCAATACCTTTAATATAAGCCCAAAGTGGGCAAGAATTTTGCTTTTCTTGATATATTTTTTATGGGATATTTATAGAGACCCCCTCCACAATTTGTTTTTAAATATCAAAGTTGATATTTGACACCCTGCTGTGGGCTTAAGGTGCATTATCCCACCTAGGCACTTAAGTCAGTTAAAGACCCGGGAAATATTTTTAACTTAGATAAAAATGGGCAAGAACTTTGCCGTCCTTGATATATTTTTCATGGGATATTTATAGAGACCCCCCTCCACAATTTGTTTTCAAATATCAAAGTTGATATTTGACACCCTGCTGTGGGCTTGAGGTGCATTATCCCAAATAGGCACTTAGGTCAGTTAAATACCCGGGTAATACCTTTAATTTAAGCACAAAGTGGGCAAGAACTTTGCCGTCCTTGATATATTTTTTATGTGATATTTATAGAGACCCCCCTCCACAATTTGTTTTCAAATATCAAAGTTGATATTTGAGACCCTGCTGTGGGCTTGAGGTACATTATCCCACTTAGTCACTTAAGTCAGATAAAGATCCGGGCAATACCTTTAACTTAGTCAAATATGAGCAAGAACTTTGCCGTTGTTGATATATTTTTCAACATACACTGGCAACAAGACAAAGATAAACAAAAGCAAAAACGCTATATAGAAACTAAAACGATAAGCAACACAGACCCACAAGAAACTGGGAATGAAGCCATGATCCCGCGACGTGTAAGCAGTCCCTATTTCTTATACGACACCAACCAGGTTATTCACATAGTCAAGACCATAGAGGAAAGAACAAATGGGAGTGAAATAACACTTTATTAAGTTAATATTTTCAATTTAGTAATTTCTCTCATATGGTATTATGCCATATTTCGATTTTTCCTAATAAGCCACTTTGTTGGTTGTAGCATCGTGTTAACTAGTCTATTACCTTAATTTCGTCGTCTGTGACTTATTACACTTGTCCACACGGGACTGCAGTGGCAGAATAAGCAGGTACATGAATTGTATGCTGGGTATGGCGTATATAAGTCATGTTTACTTATGGAATATGTTCATCTCAACTGCCAGATTTAGAAACATTTTTTTTTTTGTGTTAGATAGGTAGAAATTGAAGGAACAATAAGCGTAGAAGGAATAAAAGTTCGAGCACAGGTTTGACTTTTCCTTTTAAACAACAAAGCAACATAGCGTTACCTATGTCACAGACACAAAACGTTTTTCAAGCCTTGTACAAGGTGACTTTTTAATCGCTGTACGGAATAAACAGCTCTACCTCCTTGAATACATGCGTCATTAACCTAAATATAACTTATAACTATCAAAATATAACACCTACATGTATACCAATATCGCTAAACCACACCATTTCCACAACCTACACAAGAGTACACCCGCAGTGTCTCCTGGACACCAGTTAGCACTATGTATTTCTCGTATGCAATTTCATATTCCGCAAATTCAAAATAATTTTCAAATTCTAAAATGACTTCATTCATTGGCTATAATAAAACACAGATTAGTCACCAATTGTCAACATTGTCCCGTTTTTGGAAAATATCAATTTTAGAGGTTGCATGCGAAAAACACTACACATGAACGTGAGAAAATGATTAAAAAAAAAGAAAAACAACACTATAATGTTGACGTAAGCTTAAGTGTTAGACGGGTCGAATATTTCTTTACAAAATAATGAAAATAATAAAAACGTTCTGAATGTTAAGTAAAGTTATATGTAAACAATATCATAGCAAAAGTTAGAGAATACCGAAGGGGTAATCAAAAATGGACAATCCAGAGAACCTGGCAACATAGACGAATAAAAACCAAAAACACAACACAACGTGTGTTGGATACCACTATGCGCAGACGAACACAAATAAGGAAGCTTTAATTATCTCAAATCAATTTTATTTATACAATGTACATTGATATCTTCCGATGGCCTTCATTACTATCTAACATTTAAACGATAGTTAAGAATATCGCCTCTCTTGTCGACCTAGTATAATTTATACATATATCAACTTCTACGTCACCATAAATAAAAGAATTATGCATAAAGATCAAAATTGGTATTCGCATAGAGGTGGTGTGGGTCCGTAAATCTTGTTTAATCCTGATACTTATTATTGAAGTGCCTGTACCAGGCCAGGAAAGATTTGGTTTATGGTGTTTAACGCCACTTTTAACAATATTTCAGCTATATCGTGTTGGTCAGTTTTATTGGTGGAGGAAACCGGATTACCCGGAGACAACGATCGACCTGCATCAAGTCACTGACAAACTTTATCATATAATGTTGTATCAAGTACACCTCGGTGGAGTGGGATTCTAACCAAGCCAGGAAAGAGATGATCTTCGTATGAATGTGTGTTAGGGGTATATCGATATTGTCTCCGTCTCTATGATTTTTCTATTAGATTTTGGAATTGTTCCCACGACGTGATATTTTATTTCTATTCTATTTTAAAGAACTAGCACGTGTATTATACAGGACGACAACTTCTGTGTAACGGAGATTAAATATATTATGCACAAAATTCTTAAGCAACGCCCCAAACCCAGCTATGTGAGGTTTGGAATTTTACTCACATTTGGAAACACTTCCATGACTGCATTATCCAAGACTATTCGGGGCAGTATAGAAATAGACAAATAATAAACAATAAGCTTTTATTGATTGTTTTGTTTGGCAAATGTACAAATTGTACGGCCACGGCTTGGAGATAATGGGCCGCCGGCAAACGTCAATGGCAGGCCCGAAATATATACACATAAACGGCATTATAATATTCCAACAAATCATAATGTTCATATAAACCATATCCACATTATCCATGAAAATATCAAAATGCTGGCCCTGGGAACAGAAGCTCAGCCTATGAACAAATCCATTAAAATAACACAACATAATATGAATACTTTGTGTCGCTATTTTCGCTTTCCTCCAGCCGTGACGATAGGTTTCTCTTAGGGGAAGGACTCTATCTGAAAAATAAAATAACAATAGCAAAAAAACGGACAAAACTTCTTAGTATTGACAGATAATTGGTGAGGGTGGGTGGGGAATTTTAAAAACACTTTTCCCCTTGATCGGATTTGTTCTGTGACCTTGGCGTTATGATTGCATATTCAGAAAGGAAGTACGACGTCACAGCAAATTGTCACGTAACACCCTTCAAATTAAAGCGGGATAACTCTTACTCAAATCTGTGAACCATGAAATATTTGCGGGGAAAGATTGCCCGATTTCTCTATGGATAACGGGATTTATTCCTCATATGAATAAAACCTATTATTTCACTAATAGGGGAGGTTGTACCAATAAAATTAACTTAACCCGTCTATTGTCAGGGAAATGACAGGTGTTGTATGTGTGTGTATGTATGTATGTGTGTGTATGTATGTATGTATGTATGTATGTATGTGTGTGTGTGTATGTATGTATGTATGTATGTATGTATGTATGTATGTATGTATGTGTGTGTTTGTATGTATGTATGTGTATGTATGTATGTATGTGTGTGTATGTATGTATGTATGTATGTATTTGTGTGTATGTATGTATGTATGTATGTATGTGTGTGTATGTATGTATGTGTGTGTTTCAGGTATCGAGGTCTCCACTTCTACGATTTGTCTATTAGATTTTGATGTATAAGCAATACTAGTATTAGCTTTTTATTCCACAACTTCCACAAGAGATATCTTTCTTCACCGATACATACACACATTACTGGAGCGACAAATGTAGCTGTCGACTGTTGAATTAGTGACCAGACACTATAAAAATACAACAAAGCACGTTGTTCTAGAATAACGTAGGCAACATCATCTCATTCAAATGTAACTTGTTCTTGCGACGATATTGATGACAATAGTTCCATTGGCGTGAAAGAAAACAAATACTCAATCACCAGTCACAGTAACTTCATTTGTCGTTATGCACAAACAATGGTGTTTACTAATTGCTTTCAAATTAATGTCCCCTTGTTGTTCTGTTTTATTTTTGCACATGTAAATGTTCGACATATTCAAAAACCTCGTTCATCTGTTGAAACCGTGGGACATGAAAACTACTTACCACGTTTCCTCAATCTAAAGTGCATCTAAGAGATTAATTATTGTGCAACTTACTTTGCACAATGACATATCCTTCATTTGACTCTCTTTGAATGTATGTGTTTATTCACATATTACAGAAGATACAGCATGAACATTTCGGTCATTGTTCATACCGGAAGTGACAAATATGTACATCTGTATCTATGTAAGTATGTTGTATATCCAAATTCTGGTATGTAAACAACGGAAAGTGAGAGTCCATGTACTATTTTGTTATTTGTGGAGGATCAATCTAAAGGCCTCAAGGTCTTTCACTGCTACTTGATGTTCCCCCATGTGGTTCCAGTCTATGATTGTTCTAGCAAAAAACGAGATTTTATTTTTGTCACTGCTGGTACAAATAGTCTTGAAACACTTAGAATTATTTGTTTTGTTATTTTGGACTGGATCTACAACTATGAAGTCCTGTACTGTTATGGTGGTTGTAATACGTCTTTAGTTTTCTAATTTTGTAAGATAGTGTGGTGGATCGACTACTGGGATTCGTCCCCCTACTATCTTGAATAGGAACGTATTACACAAGACCCAGTTCATTCTTTCGCGCTTGAAGTGTCGGACTATCAAGTTCATTAAGGAGCCGACGGATATTGCCTTCCTCTCTTGAACGGTAGCTGCCGCCAATAAAACGTTGAATACGTTAAATTTTATCAATATCACCTTTTGCATATCGGTCCCTAATAATGTAACAAAGAGAGAAGAGTGACCCAAGCACTGTTTCCTGTGGTACTGGTTCCTCGCGAGAAGCTTCACCCTCAACTACAACTTTCATGTGCCTATCACAGAGAACAGATCTAGACCCGTCAAGCAATCATCACATAATGCCATAGTTTTCTAGTTTGTGCAACAAACTGTCATGCGGGACGGTATCGAAGTCTTTACTGAAGTCCAATATGATAATATCTGTATGTAGGTTTTTGCCATAATTCCGTGCCTAGTCAACATTGGTGATAGTGAGGTGTATTTCGTAGAGATTCAAGTACCTTATTTGACTCCAGGTGCCCCAGGATATGTCGAAATTGTCATGCTGTCCGTCAAAGCTTGATATCCAACCTTTCTACACCGGGGATAAGATGTCAGTCATCTATAGAGATTTTTTATACAAGATCGTTATAGTGATAATACAAATTTGTGAAGTTTTCAATGATTTATGAAAACGATATCCTTGGTGTAAAAGTTTGTTTTCTGTTATCACGAGACTACAGCAATTGAAGTCAGAAACATCATACAAAACAGGAAAATTGACGATAGGAAAAGAAAAAAAATGTCTCTTTTCGTAAACGCGCGTAAATGTACATTGAAAGGGAATATATCTGAATCCAAAAATTGACAAGAGTCGATTAAAATGTTAGTATTATTCATCGTAAATTCATAGTGATCAATTTGTTATAGAAACGTAAGGAAGGAGAGTTTGAAGATACCAAAGGGGTAATCAGAATCCGTAAATCTAAGAAGAAAAGACAACACAATGGCCAAAAGAAAAAGGACAAAAGGAAAAACAACAATCTACAAATTATGATTATTTACAATTACGATATCGTAGTAGTATCTACAGTTATTGTTAAATAAGTTAGTAAGTGAGTATATAAAGAAATCAGCTGTGACGGGGAGAACAATTATTTCCCATTGGAATTCCAACAATTTTATGAAACATTTTCCAAACAAACAAACAAATTGTCTAGCAGAAGACTGATAGGAATAATTATGCCTTCGAAAGTCTAATTACAGTATTTTATCACCACTACAACATTCTTAATATAGTATTAATAAATGGGTGTTTTCATAAGGGATCGATTATATGTCCAAGATTAGTCATGATGGGCCAATACAACCTTCCTTGGGCCATTATGACTCAACCGAGGACATATAACCGGTCCATTATGAAAACATCCATTTCTTAATACTTTTATTAACCAGTCAATTTCAATTTTAGGTAATCTTCATTCTTTTTGAAGAAGGCCATATTGACCAAAATGGTAGGCTGTAATTGTTTTATCATTTTCAATATTATTATTTAAATATTAAAATTTTGAAATTTTATCAAAACTGAAATTTCTGAAACTTTTTGAAAATAATATCATTTTGAAATTTTTTGTATGTTTTGAAATCTTATGAAAATTTAAAAAATTTAGAAATTTTAATAATATTTGGTACAACAATAAACAATCATATTTCAGCTTAGTCGGGTTAATAAAGTAGAGCAGTTTGAATGCGAATACACTAATTTTGCAGGAAGCTGTGCGTGTGGCTTGTGTTGTACAGGGGTATCTCGCACAGTTCTAAATAAGAACAACACGATATCGTCCTCGTACACAGACCGCCAGGTTGGTGTTAAGGTCATCTTTCGCTACTGTAATGTGGAACATCGTGGGTTCGAAATATAAGTGTAGAGATATAATTTAACAATTTAACTTATAATAATTAATTTACAAGGGGTTAAGATGATCTGAATTGTAAAGCAGCTAATGTTGTTTACAGATGAGTGTATACGCTCTGAGTGTTGGTCTATCTCGGTGAAATGAAAAGTAGACTAAACACTAGATATGCGGTCATCGATCCAGAATCATTAACTTTGTTTTGACAATTGATTGATTTATTGGTGCTTAACGCCAACATTAGCAATATTTCAGCTATATCGTGGAGCGAACACATTTTATTATTAAAATATTAAATTTAGACACCTACAAAATCTTTAGAAATAAAACATAAAGCATACATGTCTATAAAACAAACGGATTATATATACAAATAAAACAAACGTTAAAAAATAAAACCATATATTTAGAAAGTATGTTATGCAACTATATTTTTGTATATAAATTAATTTCTTTGAATATCACACCCCGGTATGATAGATAGTTCAGATAGAAATGTTAACAGTTGTTTATAGCCCCAAAGCGAACAGTTTGACCTATTGAAATGGTCATATTGTGAGTCAAAGCTTGATATCCACCCTTTCTTGACCGCGGAAAGACGTCAGTAGTCTCCCAGATAGCATCCCAGTGTTGGGCCAATGTTGGCAACTTCCTTGTACCAACATTAGCAGATAACGTTGGTCCAATGTGATTTTGCTCATCGGGCCTTTGTTTGCCCAACATGTTGACAATTTTTTGGCCCAACAGTAGTATGCCAACAAACTCTACAAGTTCAAGTGTAACAAACTGTCTTGTGGGACTGTAGCGAAGGCATTACTAAAGTCCAAGTGTAATAAACTGTCATGCGGGACTGTAGCGAAGGCTTTACTGAAGTCCAAGTGTAACAAACTGTCATGTGGTACTGTATCGAAGGCTTTACTGAAGTCCAAGTGTAGCACTACTGTCATGCGGGACTGTATCGAAGGCTTTACTGAAGTCCAAGTGTAACAAACTGTCATTCGGGACTGTATCGAAGGCTTTACTGAAGTCCAAGTGTAGGAAACTGTTATGCGGGACTGTATCGAAGGCTTTACTGAAGTCCAAGTGTAGGAAACTGTTATGCGGGACTGTATCGAAGGCTTTACTGAAGTCCAAGTGTAGGAAACTGTTATGCGGGACTGTATCGAAGGCTTTACTGAAGTCCAAGTGTAACAAGCTGTCAAATATTTGAAGATACCAAAGGGATAATCAGAATCCGTAAATCTAAGAAGAATAGACAACACAATGGCCAAAAGAAAAAGGACAAAAGTAAAAACAACAATCTACAAATTATGATTATTTACAATTACGATATCGTAGTAGTATCTACAGTTATTGTTAAATAAGTTAGTAAGTGAGTATATAAAGAAATCAGCTATGATGGGGAGAACAATTATTTCCCATTGGAATTCCAACAATTTCAAGAAACATTTTCCAAAGCATACAAAATATTGTCTAGCAATAGGCTGATAGCAATAATTATGCCATCGAAAGTCTAATTACAGTATTTTATCTCTTATATCACCACTACAACATTATTTATATTCGGTACAACAATAAGTAATCATATTTCAGTTTAAATTATCTTAAGTCGGTTTAATAATGTAGAGGAGTTTGAATGCGAATACACTAATTTTGCAGGATGCTGTGCGTGTGGCTTGTGCTTTACAGAGGTATCTCGCACAGTTGAACATAAGAACCACACGATATCGTCCTTTTACATATACCTCCAGGTTGGTGTTAAGGTCATCTTCCGCTGCTCGAATGTGGGACATCGTCGGTTCGAAATATAAGCTTAGAGATCTAATTTAGCAATTTAACTAATAACGATTAATTTACAAGGGGATAAGATGATCTGAAATGTAAAGCAGCTAATATTGTTTACAAATGAGTGTGTAAGCTCTGCGTGTTGGTCTATCTCGGTGAAATAAGAGGTAAACTAAACACTAGATATGCGGTCATCGATCCAGAATCATTAACTTTGCTTTGATAATTGATTGATTGATTGATTGATTGATTGATTTATTTATTTATTCAATGATTTATTGGTGTTGATCGCCAACTTTAGCAATATTTCAGCTATATCACAGTGCGAACAAATATTCATTATTGAATTATTAAACTTAGTCACCTACAAGATCCTTAGAAATGAAACATAAAACATACTTGTCTATAAAACAAACGGATTATATTTATATAATAGTTACTGATATGGAGGGCAATATCAGGATATACAGACTGCTCAAGGGTCGTGGCACGGACCAGTGAAAATGATATTGCCGAGCAGGAGGCGAGGGAAATATTTATTTCATGGTCCGTACCGCGACACGAGGGCAGTCTGTATATCCTGATATTGCTCTCTATATCAGTAACTATTGTGTTTATTGAATTGAAGATACACAAAATATAAATGTTCCAAGGAATCAAGAAATCTTAACAGAAACTGCAATTTTAGGAATAGATAAAACCTTGCATACAAACGAATGAACATTTTTAATGTACTTTTAATCAGGATCATTGAAGGTTTTTTAAAGTTTCTATTAATGCTGATATAGACCGGTTCAAAAACCGTGTATATACTGGTAGCACCAGTCTATTCACGGTTTTTGGACCGGTCTATAGCAGCAACCCAGTCTGTATCGCGGAATAGTGAAGGTCACATGGAGAGTGTTCAACCAATTAAATGCATGTTTTTTATTCTGATATTCAATAAATACAAATAAGAGAAACATTAAATAGATAAAACCATATATGTAGAAAGTATGTTATACAACTATATTTTTGTATATAAATTAATTTCTTTTGATAAATTTCAATATTGTGTCGTTTGCGAAATTTGTAAATAAATCATATAAATTGTTGACATTGTAGAATGTCTGCCGAACATCGGCAACACCTACGGAGTCTATTAAAACATGCTTAAGGGAATAATTGGAATAATTGGAAGTACACGAATACATTCCGGTCGTTCCTCATTGTTTAACAAATAACTATGAGTAAGTCTACCATGACCTATGCGACATCTGGTCAAGACTGCTTGTTCTTTTCGATTTTGACCGTAAGAACAAGGAGTCTTGCCAACTAGGGAATGCATTTCGTGTAATTTGGTATGAATTTGCTGGTCCCAGCTGTCTTGCCAGTGTTTTAAAATATATTTCATAATAAAAGACTTACAATCAGTAAGTGGTATATATGTAGAACAATTGGATAAACGATTGGTCAATGCGTCCTTGGAATCCTGGTCGATAACTGTGTTGCCATGGATATGATACAGATATCAATTTTTCTCTGACTGACATTTCGTCAACTGTTACACGAACTTTACTTTCCTTATGATAAGGACATACCCCGGTATGATAGATAGTTCAGATAGAAATGTTATCAGTCGGTTATCGCCCCTAGACGAACAGCTTGACCTAATGAAATGGTCATATTGTCAGTCAAAGCTTGATATGCAGCCTTTCTAGACTAAGGAAAGATGTCAGTCATCTAAAACGATTTTTATTCAAGGTCTTTATAGTGGTAATACAAATTAGATATCTGTGAAAGTTTTCAATAATGTCTGAAAACGGTATCTTTGATGTAAAAGTGTTTTATGTTATCACGAAATTAGAGTCACTGAAGTTAAAAACATTACAAATACGTGCAAATACGTGCACTAACTGAGAAATGTAAACGTCATATGATGTTACCAAAATGTAAATTGACGATAGGGAAATGATAAATGTCTCCGGTCGTAAGCGTTCGTAAATTTACCCAGAAAAGGAATATTTCTGAATTAATAAATTGACACAAGTGTCGCTTCTAATTTCAGCATTATTTAATGTAAATTCTTTCGAATAAATTTGTTTTACAAAAGTAAGAAACACAAATTTATATATCTAACTTAATGCACACGACGCGGTTATATAATAGAGTTCATTCAGGTACATTCATAGTCTCAAAATGTTTGTAGCTAGAATAACACGACTTCAAGTGAAGGAGGAACTGTATGCCCTTCTGGAACACATTAGTTTTCCCTTTTTTAATGTATATCGGAGTCTTAACTAGTTATGCTCATAGTCAAAATATTAGAAATCAAATAATCTTAATGCTTTGGGAGCAAGCAAACCAAAAGGCATAAACAGGATTTCCAAAATCAGTTAAGGTTATATATCTATACTGGTGTCCAACACGGTTTCATTGTCAGAAGATGTTCGTGTCCTTTAAAAGTAACACCATGGATGTCACTGCTAACTCATTCGGTACACCCGAGTTAACCCCCGGTTTTAGAGAGATTCTTGTAGCTCAATCGTTTGTTTTCCTTTTTCCCTTTTTGTATGTCCATTGTATTATCCGTCCTTTACGGCTTCTGATTACACCTTTGATATCTTCAAACTTTTCCTACCTATGGCTGCCGCTGATTGAACTTAGTTTTTATAAATTACATTGCATTACAGAACTGTAAATTTCAAACAGATATATCTAGTAAACCATATCAGTGTTAATTTTGTCCTACCTATGCCTGAGGGTGATTGATCTGCCAGTGTGAAAGCAGTGACTACTGGGGGGCTGGCAACCTTTGGGGACTGATACTGCATCAACTTATTTAACACTATGCAAGTAAAAAGAGACGTGTCCAATTTCTAAAATGACATTCACTTAATGAATGCCAGATCATCATTTCAAAGGTCTCATTCTACGTTTTGGATTTAGACATATTTCTTTCTCAGTGTAAATTTAACATACGACATTTACGACAAAAGAGCCGATTTTTATTTCTTTCGGTATTGTCAACCTTCCTATTTGGATGGCAACATTCCTTTTGTTACCATTAAATGGGGGTTACCTTTCTCAGTTGTTTCGTTTATTTGTAATGTTTCGGACTTTAATGACCATAATATGTTGAATACGCAGATATTTTTAAGCGAAAAATACCGTTTTCCTAAATGATTGACCACATTTGGTTGACCGTTATGGAATATATGTGTCGCAAATGACCACGGATATGTTCCACTTGTCGTAAGCACTTCCCGGTCCTTTCCTCATTCATGACTTATCAGCGGGTTCGCAATTAGATTAACACGACGGGTGCCACTAGTGGAGCAGGAACTTCATACCCTTCCGGAACACCTGAGTACATCCCCTACTTTAGTGGGGTTCGTGTTACTCGATCTTTAGTTTTATGTGCATGCTTTGTAGATCGTTGCTTGTCCTTTTGTTCTTTTTCTTTTTGCCATTGCGCTGTCTGTTCTTCGATTTACGGACTCTGATTACCCCTTTGGTATTTTCTTCAAACTCTTCTCACAAAATAGTATTACCGCTATTAAATAAAAACATTGTATTTGAATACAGTTCTATATGCGGAGATATAATCAACAAGGGCTTTTCCCATATGTGTGTCTAGGAACACGTAACATAGAAAGTTGTCGAGTTCCAACCTCACACATCTTAAATCATAAAATCATTGAAAATTATTTGTCTAAATGAACTAATTTGACAACTATTGTTGACTCTGAGGTAAATGTTTTTTGCTTGACATATAGGCAATCTGCTAGTAGGTTAAATTAGCAACTACTTATTTCTCATTAAGTTATCCTATAATAATAATGTTCATGTAAAAAAATCATTTTAGAATTGCTTGTTATCAAACAAAATTCACTTTTCTATTCAACAAATATTTGCCTTTTAATCCATAAATAATATGGGATTCTAATGTATCTTCTGACATCTGTGTACGTGTTTGTTTACATGTGACCCCATTTTTAGAACGGATGACGTCATACCTTATTTTCGTACACCTTACCAAAATTAGGCTAAGACTATTGAAATAATAGTTTTTAGACCATTTATATGTTGAGATTGTTTCCAATAAATTTGGTATTCATTTAAAACGTTTTTATTTATGTTAATTTGTTTTACAGATTGGTTTTTGTCATCATGAACATGTATCCCATATCAGTACAAATATTGACATGATATGTTGAAAATTTAATGGCTTTTGTTGTTTTTGTCATTAATTTGTTTCGGTTTAAGTTTGATTTCTTTGTTTTTAATCTTTGCTATGTTTGAGTGATTTAATTTTGTCCTTGTTTTTAAATTATTTTTTTTTAGCACATTTTATTAAATATTAATATAGATAGCATGATTTCAGTACTAATCACTCTTGCAACAGGGGACACAAAAATACATCTCTTTTCCTGATCACACGTTTTTCAGTAGAGTAGACCAAATGAACCCAGTGTTTGTATTGGCCATATTGTAGCCATTTTGTGAATATTAAACATGGGCTCTCTCTGATTTCTTTTGGGGTGAATAATTTGCCTACACAACACTTTTCATCATCTCTTATTCGATTTTCATCCTCAGAATCAGATTCAAAAGTGTTATTGGTATTTGTAAGTTGTTGTCTTTATGTTTCAGATATTGATTTTTATTGTTAATAACTGTTATTTTAACATTCATTGAATTTATGGTGCTTTAGAGGGGCCGTAGCTATAATCCGACAGTCCGATAGTCCGACAGTCCGATAGTCCGACGGTCCGATAGTCCGACAGTCCGATAGTCCGACAGTCCGATAGTCCGACAAATGCTTTAAACTGATGAAAGTTTTGAAAAATAATTTGGCCAAAAATGATATATTCGTAATTTCAGGATATGGGCCATTCATTTTTATACGCCCGTCAAAATACGGGCTTATTATGGCATACCGCTGTTCGTCCGTCCGTCCACGCCTCGTACGATAACATCTCTTACTTGTTCACCCTTTTACTGATAGGTCACGTCGTGACATACATTGTATTGATAAAAGGGGGAGCAAGTGAGAGGTGTGATTTTAGTCAGTTTGGAAAACGCCAGTTTTCATATGGTATATACAATTAATTGGTTAAAAAAAATGCAGCATATTAATTACTGTTATCACGCTGAGAAACTGACCTTCAATTGTCACAAAGGGCGGCGTATCATGGCAAAGTTGTTTATTTTGTCATATTCCGATGCTGTTTCTTTCCGTGATATAAGGGGTCACTTAGGGACAATTACTTCAATCGACATTGCTTTTTAGAATAAATATTCCATGATAAAGGGCGGGGGACACCGGTACGCTCTTCTTTTTGTCTTTTCCTTTTTTTGTATTTCTTTTTTTTGTATTCATTTATTTCATCTTTCTTTTCAATAGTGAGTTTTCTTGGCTGGACTCGGCTACACGCTACTTGAATAAAGCCTGAAGTAGTCGCTACTAAAAAATATACGGGATACTTACACTACCGGTTCATCACGACTGGATCCAGGTTTTCATGGAGTCCGTGTTGTTCATATATGTGTTTTTTTGAGTTCTTGTGTGGCCCTGCCAATTGTTTGTTCGTCTGTGATATCTTGTTTCCGATGTTCTGGACCTTTCTTTGGTGAGTAAACGGTTCGGTTTCTGGCCCCATATTACACATGTTATAGTGTTAACTTTCAAAGAAATAAAGCATTTGTCGGACTATCGGACTGTCGGACTATCGGACCGTCGGACTATCGGACTGTCGGACTATCGGACTGTCGGATTATAGGTCGGACCCCCTTTAGAGGATTTTGTTCTTGTGCTGTTCATCTGTAGTGTTCATATCGTCAGTTAATGATTTTTTCCCGATTATGACGCCATATTCGTAAATCTGCCGTATATTCGTTGTACAGGCTCCGCCTTGCGTCGCCAGTGAAACTGCATTTGCGACCGTCAAATCCACAATTGATACCTCCAACTCTTCAAATACAGTACTGTTATTCCTTAATTGATGATTTTTAATCAGCCACGTTGTCGTGCCTATACCAAGTCAGGATCGGGTGTAGCATTGTAATATGTCGTGGTTTTTTGTGTTTCTGTGTTTCTTGATTTGAGATGAGATATTGTTGTTCATTTTGTTTTGTGTATTTTTTTTTCTCTTTTTTCTTCTTTCGTAGAATTAATGACAATCACTGTTTATATTTACTTTTTTTTATAAATCATCTATGACAATATATATATATTACTACACAACTTTATACTTGTAAATAATCGTAGGATATCAAAGTTATACCACTTTCAGTTCTCCTCAGTATTGAAGCAGTATATGTGTTTGTTAACGGTATCAATTATCCCTATGTTTCTACGATTTTCCGATACAATTTTGGAATTGTTTCGGTAGCGTTATATTGTTTGTTTTTCATTTTATTTACTTCAGTTATGAAGAAATAATATGGTTATCCTGCAACAGAGAAACATCATGCTTAAACGAAAGTTTTCACAGTCTAGATTACATATATAACACATATACGTAAGACTTGACCGACACCCTGCTGTGGGATTGAGGTGCATTATCCCACCTAGGCACTTAAGTCAGTTAAAGACGGGGGAAATACCTTTAATTTAAGCCCACAGTGGGCAAGAACTTTGCCGTTCTTGATATATTTTTCATGGGATATTTATAGAGACCCCACTCCACAATTGTTTTTCAAATATCAAAGTTGATATTTGACACCCTGCTGTGGGCTTGAGGCGCATTATCCCACATAGGCACTTAGGTCAGTTAAAGACCTGGGCAATACCTTTCATTGAAATCCACAGTGGGGAAGAACTTTGCCGTTCTTGATATATTTTTCATGGAATATTTATAGAGACCCCCCTCCACAATTTGTTTTCAAATATCAAAGTTGATATTTGACACCCTGATGTGGGCTTGAGGTGCATTATCCCACCTAGGTACTTAAGTCAGTTAAAGACCCGAGCAATACCTTTAATATAAGCCCAAAGTGGGCAAGAACTTTGCCGTCCTTGCTATATTTTTTATGGGATATTTATAGAGACCCCCCTCCACAATTTTTTTTCAAATATCAAAGTTGATATTTGACACCTTGCTGTGGGCTTGAGGTGCATTATCCCACCTAGGCACTTAAGTCAGATAAAGACCCGGGCAATACCTTTAACTTAGCCAAAAATGGGCAAGAACTTCGCCATTGTTGATATATTTTTCATGGGATATTTATAGAGACCCCCCTCCACAATGTTTTTTCAAATTTCAAAATTGATATTAGACACCCTGCTGTGGGCTTGCGGTGCATTATCCCACCTAGTCACTTAAGTCAGGTAAAGGCCCGGGCAATACCTTCGAGATAAACTCCGAGTGGCAAAGAACTTTGCCGTCCTTCGGTAATTTTTCATGGAATATGTATAGGGTCCCCCACAAATCCAAATATCAAACTTGATATTTGACACCCAGCTGTGGGCTTGAGGTGCATTATCCCACCTAGGCACTTAAGTCAGTTAAAGGCCCGAGCAATACCTTTGACCTAAACCCTAAGTGGCAAAGAACTTTGCCGTCCATCGTTAATTTTTCATGGGATATGCATAGGGTTCCCCCCAAATCCAAATATCAAGGCTGTAATTTAACAACCTGTTGTGGGCTTGATGTGCATTATCCTACCTAGGTACTTAAGTCAGTTAAAGACCCGGGCAATACCTTTAATTTAAGCCCAAAGTGAGCAAGAACTTTGCCGTCCTTGATATATTTTTCATGGGATATTTATAGAGACCTCCCTCCATAATTTGTTTTCAAATATTAAAGTTGATATTTGACTCCCTGATGTGGGCTTGAGGTGCATTATCCCACCTAGATACTTAAGTCAGTTAAAGACCCGGGCAATACCTTTAATATAAGCCCAAAGTGGGCAAGAATTTTGCTTTTCTTGATATATTTTTTATGGGATATTTATAGAGACCCCCTCCACAATTTGTTTTTAAATATCAAAGTTGATATTTGACACCCTGCTGTGGGCTTAAGGTGCATTATCCCACCTAGGCACTTAAGTCAGTTAAAGACCCGGGCAATACCTTTAATTTAAGCCCAAAGTGAGCAAGAACTTTGCCGTCTTTGATATATTTTTCATGGGATATTTATAGAGACCTCCCTCCATAATTTGTTTTCAAATATTAAAGTTGATATTTGACTCCCTGATGTGGGCTTGAGGTGCATTATCCCACCTAGATACTTAAGTCAGTTAAAGACCCGGGCAATACCTTTAATATAAGCCCAAAGTGGGCAAGAATTTTGCTTTTCTTGATATATTTTTTATGGGATATTTATAGAGACCCCCTCCACAATTTGTTTTTAAATATCAAAGTTGATATTTGACACCCTGCTGTGGGCTTAAGGTGCATTATCCCACCTAGGCACTTAAGTCAGTTAAAGACCCGGGAAATATTTTTAACTTAGATAAAAATGGGCAAGAACTTTGCCGTCCTTGATATATTTTTCATGGGATATTTATAGAGACCCCCCTCCACAATTTGTTTTCAAATATCAAAGTTGATATTTGACACCCTGCTGTGGGCTTGAGGTGCATTATCCCAAATAGGCACTTAGGTCAGT
This sequence comes from Bathymodiolus brooksi, assembly GCA_963680875.1. Taxonomy (NCBI): domain Eukaryota; kingdom Metazoa; phylum Mollusca; class Bivalvia; order Mytilida; family Modiolidae; genus Bathymodiolus; species Bathymodiolus brooksi. The sequence goes on from OY804587.1 coordinate 70,127,767, forward strand.
TAAATACCCGGGTAATACCTTTAATTTAAGCACAAAGTGGGCAAGAACTTTGCCGTCCTTGATATATTTTTTATGTGATATTTATAGAGACCCCCCTCCACAATTTGTTTTCAAATATCAAAGTTGATATTTGAGACCCTGCTGTGGGCTTGAGGTACATTATCCCACTTAGTCACTTAAGTCAGATAAAGATCCGGGCAATACCTTTAACTTAGTCAAATATGAGCAAGAACTTTGCCGTTGTTGATATATTTTTCAACATACACTGGCAACAAGACAAAGATAAACAAAAGCAAAAACGCTATATAGAAACTAAAACGATAAGCAACACAGACCCACAAGAAACTGGGAATGAAGCCATGATCCCGCGACGTGTAAGCAGTCCCTATTTCTTATACGACACCAACCAGGTTATTCACATAGTCAAGACCATAGAGGAAAGAACAAATGGGAGTGAAATAACACTTTATTAAGTTAATATTTTCAATTTAGTAATTTCTCTCATATGGTATTATGCCATATTTCGATTTTTCCTAATAAGCCACTTTGTTGGTTGTAGCATCGTGTTAACTAGTCTATTACCTTAATTTCGTCGTCTGTGACTTATTACACTTGTCCACACGGGACTGCAGTGGCAGAATAAGCAGGTACATGAATTGTATGCTGGGTATGGCGTATATAAGTCATGTTTACTTATGGAATATGTTCATCTCAACTGCCAGATTTAGAAACATTTTTTTCTTTGTGTTAGATAGGTAGAAATTGAAGGAACAATAAGCGTAGAAGGAATAAAAGTTCGAGCACAGGTTTGACTTTTCCTTTTAAACAACAAAGCAACATAGCGTTACCTATGACACAGACACAAAACGTTTTTCAAGCCTTGTACAAGGTGACTTTTTAATCGCTGTACGGAATAAACAGCTCTACCTCCTTGAATACATGCGTCATTAACCTAAATATAACTTATAACTATCAAAATATAACACCTACATGTATACCAATATCGCTAAACCACACCATTTCCACAACCTACACAAGAGTACACCCGCAGTGTCTCCTGGACACCAGTTAGCACTATGTATTTCTCGTATGCAATTTCATATTCCGCAAATTCAAAATAATTTTCAAATTCTAAAATGACTTCATTCATTGGCTATAATAAAACACAGATTAATCACCAATTGTCAACATTGTCCCGTTTTTGGAAAATATCAATTTTAGAGGTTGCATGCGAAAAACACTACACATGAACGTGAGAAAATGATTAAAAAAAAAGAAAAACAACACTATAATGTTGACGTAAGCTTGAGTGTTAGACGGGTCGAATATTTCTTTACAAAATAATGAAAATAATAAAAACGTTCTGAATGTTAAGTAAAGTTATATGTAAACAATATCATAGCAAAAGTTAGAGAATACCGAAGGGGTAATCAAAAATGGACAATCCAGAGAACCTGGCAACATAGACGAATAAAAACCAAAAACACAACACAACGTGTGTTGGATACCACTATGCGCAGACGAACACAAATAAGGAAGCTTTAATTATCTCAAATCAATTTTATTTATACAATGTACATTGATATCTTCCGATGGCCTTCATTACTATCTAACATTTAAACGATAGTTAAGAATATCGCCTCTCTTGTCGACCTAGTATAATTTATACATATATCAACTTCTACGTCACCATAAATAAAAGAATTATGCATAAAGATCAAAATTGGTATTCGCATAGAGGTGGTGTGGGTTCGTAAATCTTGTTTAATCCTGATACTTATTATTGAAGTGCCTGTACCAGGCCAGGAAAGATTTGGTTTATGGTGTTTAACGCCACTTTTAACAATATTTCAGCTATATCGTGTTGGTCAGTTTTATTGGTGGAGGAAACCGGATTACCCGGAGACAACGATCGACCTGCATCAAGTCACTGACAAACTTTATCATATAATGTTGTATCAAGTACACCTCGGTGGAGTGGGATTCTAACCAAGCCAGGAAAGAGATGATCTTCGTATGAATGTGTGTTAGGGGTATATCGATATTGTCTCCGTCTCTATGATTTTTCTATTAGATTTTGGAATTGTTCCCACGACGTGATATTTTATTTCTATTCTATTTTAAAGAACTAGCACGTGTATTATACAGGACGACAACTTCTGTGTAACGGAGATTAAATATATTATGCACAAAATTCTTAAGCAACGCCCCAAACCCAGCTATGTGAGGTTTGGAATTTTACTCACATTTGGAAACACTTCCATGACTGCATTATCCAAGACTATTCGGGGCAGTATAAAAATAGACAAATAATAAACAATAAGCTTTTATTGATTGTTTTGTTTGGCAAATGTACAAATTGTACGGCCACGGCTTGGAGATAATGGGCCGCCGGCAAACGTCAATGGCAGGCCCGAAATATATACACATAAACGGCATTATAATATTCCAACAAATCATAATGTTCATATAAACCATATCCACATTATCCATGAAAATATCAAAATGCTGGCCCTGGGAACAGAAGCTCAGCCTATGAACAAATCCATTAAAATAACACAACATAATATGAATACTTTGTGTCGCTATTTTCGCTTTCCTCCAGCCGTGACGATAGGTTTCTCTTAGGGGAAGGACTCTATCTGAAAAATAAAATAACAATAGCAAAAAAACGGACAAAACTTCTTAGTATTGATAGATAATTGGTGAGGGTGGGTGGGGAATTTTAAAAACACTTTTCCCCTTGATCGGATTTGTTCTGTGACCTTGGCGTTATGATTGCATATTCAGAAAGGAAGTACGACGTCACAGCAAATTGTCACGTAACACCCTTCAAATTAAAGCAGGATAACTCTTACTCAAATCTGTGAACCATGAAATATTTGCGGGGAAAGATTGCCCGATTTCTCTATGGATAACGGGATTTATTCCTCATATGAATAAAACCTATTATTTCACTAATAGGGGAGGTTGTACCAATAAAATTAACTTAACCCGTCTATTGTCAGTGAAATGACAGGTGTTGTATGTGTGTGTATGTATGTATGTGTGTGTATGTATGTATGTATGTATGTATGTATGTATGTATGTATGTGTGTGTGTGTATGTATGTATGTATGTATGTATGTATGTATGTGTGTGTTTGTATGTATGTATGTGTATGTATGTATGTATGTGTGTGTATGTATGTATGTATGTATGTATGTATTTGTGTGTATGTATGTATGTATGTATGTATGTGTGTGTATGTATGTATGTGTGTGTTTCAGGTATCGAGGTCTCCACTTCTACGATTTGTCTATTAGATTTTGATGTATAAGCAATACTAGTATTAGCTTTTTATTCCACAACTTCCACAAGAGATATCTTTCTTCACCGATACATACACACATTACTGGAGCGACAAATGTAGCTGTCGACTGTTGAATTAGTGACCAGACACTATAAAAATACAACAAAGCACGTTGTTCTAGAATAACGTAGGCAACATCATCTCATTCAAATGTAACTTGTTCTTGCGACGATATTGATGACAATAGTTCCATTGGCGTGAAAGAAAACAAATACTCAATCACCAGTCACAGTAACTTCATTTGTCGTTATGCACAAACAATGGTGTTTACTAATTGCTTTCAAATTAATGTCCCCTTGTTGTTCTGTTTTATTTTTGCACATGTAAATGTTCGACATATTCAAAAACCTCGTTCATCTGTTGAAACCGTGGGACATGAAAACTACTTACCACGTTTCCTCAATCTAAAGTGCATCTAAGAGATTAATTATTGTGCAACTTACTTTGCACAATGACATATCCTTCATTTGACTCTCTTTGAATGTATGTGTTTATTCACATATTACAGAAGATACAGCATGAACATTTCGGTCATTGTTCATACCGGAAGTGACAAATATGTACATCTGTATCTATGTAAGTATGTTGTATATCCAAATTCTGGTATGTAAACAACGGAAAGTGAGAGTCCATGTACTATTTTGTTATTTGTGGAGGATCAATCTAAAGGCCTCAAGGTCTTTCACTGCTACTTGATGTTCCCCCATGTGGTTCCAGTCTATGATTGTTCTAGCAAAAAACGAGATTTTATTTTTGTCACTGCTGGTACAAATAGTCTTGAAACACTTAGAATTATTTGTTTTGTTATTTTGGACTGGATCTACAACTATGAAGTCCTGTACTGTTATGGTGGTTGTAATACGTCTTTAGTTTTCTAATTTTGTAAGATAGTGTGGTGGATCGACTACTGGGATTAGTCCCCCTACTATCTTGAATAGGAACGTATTACACAAGACCCAGTTCATTCTTTCGCGCTTGAAGTGTCGGACTATCAAGTTCATTAAGGAGCCGACGGATATTGCCTTCCTCTCTTGAACGGTAGCTGCCGCCAATAAAACGTTGAATACGTTAAATTTTATCAATATCACCTTTTGCATATCGGTCCCTAATAATGTAACAAAGAGAGAAGAGTGACCCAAGCACTGTTTCCTGTGGTACTGGTTCCTCGCGAGAAGCTTCACCCTCAACTACAACTTTCATGTGCCTATCACAGAGAACAGATCTAGACCCGTCAAGCAATCATCACATAATGCCATAGTTTTCTAGTTTGTGCAACAAACTGTCATGCGGGACGCTATCGAAGTCTTTACTGAAGTCCAATATGATAATATCTGTATGTAGGTTTTTGCCATAATTCCGTGCCTAGTCAACATTGGTGATAGTGAGGTGTATTTCGTAGAGATTCAAGTACCTTATTTGACTCCAGGTGCCCCAGGATATGTCGAAATTGTCATGCTGTCCGTCAAAGCTTGATATCCAACCTTTCTACACCGGGGATAAGATGTCAGTCATCTATAGAGATTTTTTATACAAGATCTTTATAGTGATAATACAAATTTGTGAAGTTTTCAATGATTTATGAAAACGATATCCTTGGTGTAAAAGTTTGTTTTCTGTTATCACGAGACTACAGCAATTGAAGTCAGAAACATTATATTTCAAAAAATGCAATACGAACTAATAGATTTGCTAACGCCATATGATAGGACTGAGGGAAGTCATCATACAAAACAGGAAAATTGACGATAGGAAAAGAAAAAAAATGTCTCTTTTCGTAAACGCGCGTAAATGTACATTGAAAGGGAATATATCTGAATCCAAAAATTGACAAGAGTCGATTAAAATGTTAGTATTATTCATCGTAAATTCATAGTGATCAATTTGTTATAGAAACGTAAGGAAGGAGAGTTTGAAGATACCAAAGGGGTAATCAGAATCCGTAAATCTAAGAAGAAAAGACAACACAATGGCCAAAAGAAAAAGGACAAAAGGAAAAACAACAATCTACAAATTATGATTATTTACAATTACGATATCGTAGTAGTATCTACAGTTATTGTTAAATAAGTTAGTAAGTGAGTATATAAAGAAATCAGCTGTGACGGGGAGAACAATTATTTCCCATTGGAATTCCAACAATTTTATGAAACATTTTCCAAACAAACAAACAAATTGTCTAGCAGAAGACTGATAGGAATAATTATGCCTTCGAAAGTCTAATTACAGTATTTTATCACCACTACAACATTCTTAATATAGTATTAATAAATGGGTGTTTTCATAAGGGATCGATTATATGTCCAAGATTAGTCATGATGGGCCAATACAACCTTCCTTGGGCCATTATGACTCAACCGAGGACATATAACCGGTCCATTATGAAAACATCCATTTCTTAATACTTTTATTAACCAGTCAATTTCAATTTTAGGTAATCTTCATTCTTTTTGAAGAAGGCCATATTGACCAAAATGGTAGGCTGTAATTGTTTTATCATTTTCAATATTATTATTTAAATATTAAAATTTTGAAATTTTATCAAAACTGAAATTTCTGAAACTTTTTGAAAATAATATCATTTTGAAATTTTTTGTATGGTTTGAAATCTTATGAAAATTTAAAAAATTTAGAAATTTTAATAATATTTGGTACAACAATAAACAATCATATTTCAGCTTAGTCGGGTTAATAAAGTAGAGCAGTTTGAATGCGAATACACTAATTTTGCAGGAAGCTGTGCGTGTGGCTTGTGTTGTACAGGGGTATCTCGCACAGTTCTAAATAAGAACAACACGATATCGTCCTCGTACACAGACCGCCAGGTTGGTGTTAAGGTCATCTTTCGCTACTGTAATGTGGAACATCGTGGGTTCGAAATATAAGTGTAGAGATATAATTTAACAATTTAACTTATAATAATTAATTTACAAGGGGTTAAGATGATCTGAATTGTAAAGCAGCTAATGTTGTTTACAGATGAGTGTATACGCTCTGAGTGTTGGTCTATCTCGGTGAAATGAAAAGTAGACTAAACACTAGATATGCGGTCATCGATCCAGAATCATTAACTTTGTTTTGACAATTGATTGATTTATTGGTGCTTAACGCCAACATTAGCAATATTTCAGCTATATCGTGGAGCGAACACATTTTATTATTAAAATATTAAATTTAGACACCTACAAAATCTTTAGAAATAAAACATAAAGCATACATGTCTATAAAACAAACGGATTATATATACAAATAAAACAAACGTTAAAAAATAAAACCATATATTTAGAAAGTATGTTATGCAACTATATTTTTGTATATAAATTAATTTCTTTGAATATCACACCCCGGTATGATAGATAGTTCAGATAGAAATGTTAACAGTTGTTTATAGCCCCAAAGCGAACAGTTTGACCTATTGAAATGGTCATATTGTGAGTCAAAGCTTGATATCCACCCTTTCTTGACCGCGGAAAGACGTCAGTAGTCTCCCAGATAGCATCCCAGTGTTGGGCCAATGTTGGCAACTTCCTTGTACCAACATTAGCAGATAACGTTGGTCCAATGTGATTTTGCTCATCGGGCCTTTGTTTGCCCAACATGTTGACAATTTTTTGGCCCAACAGTAGTATGCCAACAAACTCTACAAGTTCAAGTGTAACAAACTGTCTTGTGGGACTGTAGCGAAGGCATTACTAAAGTCCAAGTGTAATAAACTGTCATGCGGGACTGTAGCGAAGGCTTTACTGAAGTCCAAGTGTAACAAACTGTCATGTGGTACTGTATCGAAGGCTTTACTGAAGTCCAAGTGTAGCAAACTGTCATGCGGGACTGTATCGAAGGCTTTACTGAAGTCCAAGTGTAACAAACTGTCATTCGGGACTGTATCGAAGGCTTTACTGAAGTCCAAGTGTAGGAAACTGTTATGCGGGACTGTATCGAAGGCTTTACTGAAGTCCAAGTGTAGGAAACTGTTATGCGGGACTGTATCGAAGGCTTTACTGAAGTCCAAGTGTAGGAAACTGTTATGCGGGACTGTATCGAAGGCTTTACTGAAGTCCAAGTGTAACAAGCTGTCAAATATTTGAAGATACCAAAGGGATAATCAGAATCCGTAAATCTAAGAAGAATAGACAACACAATGGCCAAAAGAAAAAGGACAAAAGTAAAAACAACAATCTACAAATTATGATTATTTACAATTACGATATCGTAGTAGTATCTACAGTTATTGTTAAATAAGTTAGTAAGTGAGTATATAAAGAAATCAGCTATGATGGGGAGAACAATTATTTCCCATTGGAATTCCAACAATTTCATGAAACATTTTCCAAAGCATACAAAATATTGTCTAGCAATAGGCTGATAGCAATAATTATGCCATCGAAAGTCTAATTACAGTATTTTATCTCTTATATCACCACTACAACATTATTTATATTCGGTACAACAATAAGTAATCATATTTCAGTTTAAATTATCTTAAGTCGGTTTAATAATGTAGAGGAGTTTGAATGCGAATACACTAATTTTGCAGGATGCTGTGCGTGTGGCTTGTGCTTTACAGAGGTATCTCGCACAGTTGAACATAAGAACCACACGATATCGTCCTTTTACATATACCTCCAGGTTGGTGTTAAGGTCATCTTCCGCTGCTCGAATGTGGGACATCGTCGGTTCGAAATATAAGCTTAGAGATCTAATTTAGCAATTTAACTAATAACGATTAATTTACAAGGGGATAAGATGATCTGAAATGTAAAGCAGCTAATATTGTTTACAAATGAGTGTGTAAGCTCTGCGTGTTGGTCTATCTCGGTGAAATAAGAGGTAAACTAAACACTAGATATGCGGTCATCGATCCAGAATCATTAACTTTGCTTTGATAATTGATTGATTGATTGATTGATTGATTGATTTATTTATTTATTCAATGATTTATTGGTGTTGATCGCCAACTTTAGCAATATTTCAGCTATATCACAGTGCGAACAAATATTCATTATTGAATTATTAAACTTAGTCACCTACAAGATCCTTAGAAATGAAACATAAAACATACTTGTCTATAAAACAAACGGATTATATTTATATAATAGTTACTGATATGGAGGGCAATATCAGGATATACAGACTGCTCAAGGGTCGTGGCACGGACCAGTGAAAATGATATTGCCGAGCAGGAGGCGAGGGAAATATTTATTTCATGGTCCGTACCGCGACACGAGGGCAGTCTGTATATCCTGATATTGCTCTCTATATCAGTAACTATTGTGTTTATTGAATTGAAGATACACAAAATATAAATGTTCCAAGGAATCAAGAAATCTTAACAGAAACTGCAATTTTAGGAATAGATAAAACCTTGCATACAAACGAATGAACATTTTTAATGTACTTTTAATCAGGATCATTGTAGGTTTTTTAAAGTTTCTATTAATGCTGATATAGACCGGTTCAAAAACCGTGTATATACTGGTAGCACCAGTCTATTCACGGTTTTTGGACCGGTCTATAGCAGCAACCCAGTCTGTATCGCGGAATAGTGAAGGTCACATGGAGAGTGTTCAACCAATTAAATGCATGTTTTTTATTCTGATATTCAATAAATACAAATAAGAGAAACATTAAATAGATAAAACCATATATGTAGAAAGTATGTTATACAACTATATTTTTGTATATAAATTAATTTCTTTTGATAAATTTCAATATTGTGTCGTTTGCGAAATTTGTAAATAAATCATATAAATTGTTGACATTGTAGAATGTCTGCCGAACATCGGCAACACCTACGGAGTCTATTAAAACATGCTTAAGGGAATAATTGGAATAATTGGAAGAACACGAATACATTCCGGTCGTTCCTCATTGTTTAACAAATAACTATGAGTAAGTCTACCATGACCTATGCGACATCTGGTCAAGACTGCTTGTTCTTTTCGATTTTGACCGTAAGAACAAGGAGTCTTGCCAACTAGGGAATGCATTTCGTGTAATTTGGTATGAATTTGCTGGTCCCAGCTGTCTTGCCAGTGTTTTAAAATATATTTCATAATAAAAGACTTACAATCAGTAAGTGGTATATATGTAGAACAATTGGATAAACGATTGGTCAATGCGTCCTTGGAATCCTGGTCGATAACTGTGTTGCCATGGATATGATACAGATATCAATTTTTCTCTGACTGACATTTCGTCAACTGTTACACGAACTTTACTTTCCTTATGATAAGGACATACCCCGGTATGATAGATAGTTCAGATAGAAATGTTATCAGTCGGTTATCGCCCCTAGACGAACAGCTTGACCTAATGAAATGGTCATATTGTCAGTCAAAGCTTGATATGCAGCCTTTCTAGACTAAGGAAAGATGTCAGTCATCTAAAACGATTTTTATTCAAGGTCTTTATAGTGGTAATACAAATTAGATATCTGTGAAAGTTTTCAATAATGTCTGAAAACGGTATCTTTGATGTAAAAGTGTTTTATGTTATCACGAAATTAGAGTCACTGAAGTTAAAAACATTACAAATACGTGCAAATACGTGCACTAACTGAGAAATGTAAACGTCATATGATGTTATCAAAATGTAAATTGACGATAGGGAAATGATAAATGTCTCCGGTCGTAAGCGTTCGTAAATTTACCCAGAAAAGGAATATTTCTGAATTAAAAAATTGACACAAGTGTCGCTTCTAATTTCAGCATTATTTAATGTAAATTCTTTCGAATAAATTTGTTTTACAAAAGTAAGAAACACAAATTTATATATCTAACTTAATGCACACGACGCGTTATATAATAGAGTTCATTCAGGTACATTCATAGTCTCAAAATGTTTGTAGCTAGAATAACACGACTTCAAGTGGAGGAGGAACTGTATGCCCTTCTGGAACACATTAGTTTTCCCTTTTTTAATGTATATCGGAGTCTTAACTAGTTATGCTCATAGTCAAAATATTAGAAATCAAATAATCTTAATGCTTTGGGAGCAAGCAAACCAAAAGGCATAAACAGGATTTCCAAAATCAGTTAAGGTTATATATCTATACTGGTGTCCAACACGGTTTCATTGTCAGAAGATGTTCGTGTCCTTTAAAAGTAACACCATGGATGTCACTGCTAACTCATTCGGTACACCCGAGTTAACCCCCGGTTTTAGAGAGATTCTTGTAGCTCAATCGTTTGTTTTCCTTTTTCCCTTTTTGTATGTCCATTGTATTATCCGTCCTTTACGGCTTCTGATTAAACCTTTGATATCTTCAAACTTTTCCTACCTATGGCTGCCGCTGATTGAACTTAGTTTTTATAAATTACATTGCATTACAGAACTGTAAATTTCAAACAGATATATCTAGTAAACCATATCAGTGTTAATTTTGTCCTACCTATGCCTGAGGGTGATTGATCTGCCAGTGTGAAAGCAGTGACTACTGGGGGGCTGGCAACCTTTGGGGACTGATACTGCATCAACTTATTTAACACTATGCAAGTAAAAAGAGACGTGTCCAATTTCTAAAATGACATTCACTTAATGAATGCCAGATCATCATTTCAAAGGTCTCATTCTACGTTTTGGATTTAGACATATTTCTTTCTCAGTGTAAATTTAACATACGACATTTACGACAAAAGAGCCGATTTTTATTTCTTTCGGTATTGTCAACCTTCCTATTTGGATGGCAACATTCCTTTTGTTACCATTAAATGGGGGTTACCTTTCTCAGTTGTTTCGTTTATTTGTAATGTTTCGGACTTTAATGACCATAATATGTTGAATACGCAGATATTTTTAAGCGAAAAATACCGTTTTCCTAAATGATTGACCACATTTGGTTGACCGTTATGGAATATATGTGTCGCAAATGACCACGGATATGTTCCACTTGTCGTAAGCACTTCCCGGTCCTTTCCTCATTCATGACTTATCAGCGGGTTCGCAATTAGATTAACACGACGGGTGCCACTAGTGGAGCAGGAACTTCATACCCTTCCGGAACACCTGAGTACATCCCCTACTTTAGTGGGGTTCGTGTTACTCGATCTTTAGTTTTATGTGCATGCTTTGTAGATCGTTGCTTGTCCTTTTGTTCTTTTTCTTTTTGCCATTGCGCTGTCTGTTCTTCGATTTACGGACTCTGATTACCCCTTTGGTATTTTCTTCAAACTCTTCTCACAAAATAGTATTACCGCTATTAAATAAAAACATTGTATTTGAATACAGTTCTATATGCGGAGATATAATCAACAAGGGCTTTTCCCATATGTGTGTCTAGGAACACGTAACATAGAAAGTTGTCGAGTTCCAACCTCACACATCTTAAATCATAAAATCATTGAAAATTATTTATCTAAATGAACTAATTTGACAACTATTGTTGACTCTGAGGTAAATGTTTTTTGCTTGACATATAGGCAATCTGCTAGTAGGTTAAATTAGCAACTACTTATTTCTCATTAAGTTATCCTATAATAATAATGTTCATGTAAAAAAATCATTTTAGAATTGCTTGTTATCAAACAAAATTCACTTTTCTATTCAACAAATATTTGCCTTTTAGTCCATAAATAATATGGGATTCTAATGTATCTTCTGACATCTGTGTACGTGTTTGTTTACATGTGACCCCATTTTTAGAACGGATGACGTCATACCTTATTTTCGTACACCTTACCAAAATTAGGCTAAGACTATTGAAATAATAGTTTTTAGACTATTTATATGTTGAGATTGTTTCCAATAAATTTGGTATTCATTTAAAACGTTTTTATTTATGTTAATTTGTTTTACAGATTGGTTTTTGTCATCATGAACATGTATCCCATATCAGTACAAATATTGACATGATATGTTGAAAATTTAATGGCTTTTGGTTTTTTTGTCATTAATTTGTTTCGGTTTAAGTTTGATTTCTTTGTTTTTAATCTTTGCTAAGTTTGAGTGATTTAATTTTGTCCTTGTTTTTAAATTTTTTTTTTTAGCACATTTTATTAAATATTAATATAGATAGCATGATTTCAGTACTAATCACTCTTGCAACAGGGACACAAAAATACATCTCTTTTCCTGATCACACGTTTTTCAGTAGAGTAGACCAAATGAACCCAGTGTTTGTATTGGCCATATTGTAGCCATTTTGTGAATATTAAACATGGGCTCTCTCTGATTTCTTTTGGGGTGAATAATTTGCCTACACAACACTTTTCATCATCTCTTATTCGATTTTCATCCTCAGAATCAGATTCAAAAGTGTTATTGGTATTTGTAAGTTGTTGTCTTTATGTTTCAGATATTGATTTTTATTGTTAATAACTGTTATTTTAACATTCATTGAATTTATGGTGCTTTAGAGGGGGCCGTAGCTATAATCCGACAGTCCGATAGTCCGACAGTCCGATAGTCCGACGGTCCTATAGTCCGACAGTCCGATAGTCCGACAGTCCGATAGTCCGACAAATGCTTTAAACTGATGAAAGTTTTGAAAAATAATTTGGCCAAAAATGATATATTCGTATTTTCAGGATATGGGCCATTCATTTTTATACGCCCGTCAAAATACGGGCTTATTATGGCATACCGCTGTTCGTCCGTCCGTCCACGCCTCGTACGATAACATCTCTCACTTGTTCACCCTTTTACTGATAGGTCACGTCGTGACATACATTGTATTGATAAAAGGGGGAGCAAGTGAGAGGTGTGATTTTAGTCAGTTTGGAAAACGCCAGTTTTCATATGGAATATACAATTAATTGGTTAAAAAAAATGCAGCATATTAATTACTGTTATCACGCTGAGAAACTGACCTTCAATTGTCACAAAGGGCGGCGTATCATGGCAAAGTTGTTTATTTTGTCATATTCCGATGCTGTTTCTTTCCGTGATATAAGGGGTCACTTAGGGACAATTACTTCAATCGACATTGCTTTTTAGAATAAATATTCCATGATAAAGGGCGGGGGACAGTGGTACGCTCTTCTTTTTGTCTTTTCCTTTTTTTGTATTTCTTTTTTTTTGTATTCATTTATTTCATCTTTCTATTCAATAGTGACTTTTCTTGGCTGGACTCGGCTACACGCTACTTGAATAAAGGCTGAAGTAGTCGCTACTAAAAAATATACGGGATACTTACACTACCGGTTCATCACGACTGGATCCAGGTTTTCATGGAGTCCGTGTTGTTCATATATGTGTTTTTTTGAGTTCTTGTGTGGCCCTGCCAATTGTTTGTCCGTCTGTGATATCTTGTTTCCGATGTTCTGGACCTTTCTTTGGTGAGTAAACGGTTCGGTTTCTGGCCCCATATTACACATGTTATAGTGTTAACTTTCAAAGAAATAAAGCATTTGTCGACTATCGGACTGTCGGACTATCGGACCGTCGGACTATCGGACTGTCGGACTATCGGACTGTCGGATTATAGGTCGGACCCCCTTTAGAGGATTTTGTTCTTGTGCTGTTCATCTGTAGTGTTCATATCGTCAGTTAATGATTTTTTCCCGATTATGACGCCATATTCGTAAATCTGCCGTATATTCGTTGTACAGGCTCCGCCTTGCGTCGCCAGTGAAACTGCATTTGCGACCGTCAAATCCACAATTGATACCTCCAACTCTTCAAATACAGTACTGTTATTCCTTAATTGATGTTTTTTAATCAGCCACGTTGTCGTGCCTTTACCAAGTCAGGATCGGGTGTAGCATTGTAATATGTCGTGGTTTTTTGTGTTTCTGTGTTTCTTGATTTGAGATGAGATATTGTTGTTCATTTTGTTTTGTGTATTTTTTTTCTCTTTTTTCTTCTTTCGTAGAATTAATGACAATCACTGTTTATATTTACTTTTTTTTATAAATCATCTATGACAATATATATATATTACTACACAACTTTATACTTGTAAATAATCGTAGGATATCAAAGTTTTACCACTTTCAGTTCTCCTCAGTATTGAAGCAGTATATGTGTTTGTTAACGGTATCAATTATCCCTATGTTTCTACGATTTTCCGATACAATTTTGGAATTGTTTCGGTAGCGTTATATTGTTTGTTTTTCATTTTTTTTACTTCAGTTATGAACAAATAATATGGTTATCCTGCAACAGAGAAACATCATGCTTAAACGAAAGTTTTCACAGTCTAGATTACATATATAACACATATACGTAAGACTTGACCGACAAGGTGGTGGTAAGTAGAGAGTAAATAGGACCATGCTATATCAAAACTACGAGAAATAAAAATATATAAAAATAATGTATATCAATTTAATGAAAATGTGAAACAAAACTAATTGATTATAAAAAATCGATATTAACAAATAAGTTGTATTTGTCATCAGTTTTACCAAGCAAAACGTTTATGATTGATAGATTGATTTTGGTGTTTAACGCCATTTTCAGCAATATTTCATGGCGACAAGTTTTTCAAGATTCTAAATTTTCATCGCCATATTGCTTCAAATTTAACCATATTCCCGACATCTAATTACACTATATATATATCATTACTAAGCTTATGATGCCTTATGTTACTTATATTTCCTGTGTCTCTTGATTGTCCATCCTTTATTACCACTTTGGTTTTCTCTTATAAAAACGTAGATATCTCCAGGGCCGTAACTACCATTGAGGAAACAAAACAGAGAGAGGGCGATTCTAACATAACCAGTGGACTCCTATACGTGTGAGCGGTCTTTCTCTGCTTTTAGACGCTTCAAGACTTGGTGTAGATCAACTATGATTTAAGATCGCCTGTTCGGGTTGGCAATGATTCACATCCACCGTAACTAAACTGTCGAACAGGTAAATCCAGAAGCTGTTCTCAAAATATGGGATTCGAGTGGCAAGAGATAAATCCATCTTGCATTCACTGACTATAATGTACTGTCATTTGAAATTATTCATTAAAATATTATTTTAAAAATCAATCGTTTGTGTAATGTTTAATCTATAATAAAAAAATCGATAGCAAAAAAGTTATTTAAGGTCGTTAAGACACAATTTTCGGAAAAGGTGTGGGGGGTGGTGGACTTCGCCCCAGACCCCCCTGACATGGGGACCTCAATCAACAGTCCACATAATCCTGCCTCCCGTTTTCAACCCCTATTTACGGCCCTGATCTCATTTAGTGCTCGCTACGTAATTCTGGAATAACCGTCATCAGGTACTCTAATAATCAACAGATTGAAAAGACAAATAATATATTTAACGTTTGTTAGAGCTTGTTTAGTATTTGTCAATTGACAATTTATTTAGTAAAATGATCAATAAATCAATAAACCACTCTTTCTACCAGCTAGAAATTTCCCTAAATATATCTGTTACATTTGTATTAACCACAATTGTCATTAGGTCAATGTGTCAAACATGTCATGGCGGCCATCATGAGAACATTTAACTGACATGTGATAATTACAACGTAGATATCTAATTTAATACGTACATACAAGGGGTGGGTATTGCTCATACAAGATCGATGTTCGTGGGTTGTCTCGTTCTTTGTATGCGAGAAATATATGCCGTTGGGCGTTAAGCAACAGCACTCAATTAATTATCACCTGTTCGTGATAACTACTACTAATTGAACCAATGGAAACATTGACCAATCAGGAGTTGTTTTCATTCATATGTTCATAAGAACATGATATATACTATTGACAAAGAGTTTACAAACCTTGTTGGGCTTATTTGTGTACAAAGAACTATTCATCATGTGTACGTTAAAAGAACGTCTTAGACCAATTCTTAAAAATACAGTCCAGAGACGTCGTCTAGCTGTTCAAAAAGGCAAAATAGAAAGTAAAATGTTACTGGATGCAATTACAACACACAAATTTAAACTGGCAAGGATTATGATTGAAGGGGGAGTGAATGTTAATATCTCAGTTGCCGGTGTAACACCGATGATGATAGCCTGTCTGATTCCACAGAAGAACAGCAACGAAGACAAACATGAACTAATTGAACTACTATTGAAGTATGGTTCGAATTTAGATGCAAGGGACAACTTTGGTGGCACGGCTCTGCATTACGCGCATATGTGTTGCTGTTCACGGACAATACGTTTTATAGAAAAACGTCGAGATAAAACAAAAATATGTTGGAGAAATAAAGGACCACTATCGAGTTTAAGATAGAATAGAAAGTTGTATGAGAAATTATTAATGTCAACATGAACATTTCAAGACGTTTAAGACATAAAGAAAATGTTTAATTTAATTTGCTGTTTTCTGTATTTATTTATTATGTTGATATTTGTTTTGTAGTAGCTTCGTGTCATGGAATTGTATTGCATCTTTTAATGTATAATAGACAACACCACGTACAACACCTCTCGAGTGGTGGCGGTGCGGAGGTGCTTCAGGTTCCTTCCGGTGACGGTTTTGAAGCGGGGAATTCTATCAACTTTCTAGGTCAGTCGATATTATTTCATAACTTATTAAGTTTTACATTATGAAACATTTCAGACGGAACTCTTTAATCATTTTGGCAACTGATAAACGATTTCTCTTCAGAAAATAAGTCCTAGTTTTTCCAAACATTTCGTGGTAAAGTCGGATGACCACGTCAGTTTTGCGTGTCAGGTCACACAAGTTTAAGTTTTGAAAATGCGTCGGCATTTATTGTGTGAAAAGGGGGTCCTGTTTGAGGGTATTCGATATTATTCTTCGGCAAAAATGAATTAAATGACCAGTAGTATCCTAAATCGACGCGATTCAGCCAAAAGAAATGGAGGTCATTCGGCGGCTGTTGTGGAGGTCTTATCGGTGGTGGTGCAAATTTTATTTGCAATCCTGTTATCTCGTAATAACCGATAAAATACAATTAATACTTTATGTATATTAAGAGTTATTTATATAATCCTAAAATATACCATATTGTAGGTAGTGATAGCAAATATAGTGGAAAATGACAAAGAAGAAGAGTTCCCTTTGGCTTCACAGACCAAAACGTCGCAGTTTACCAAGACACAACTTTCTCAATTATGTAGAAAACTCCCGCCTGAATTCGTAAATGATTTATATGAATCTTCGCAACAAAGTGGGAGGAAACCACTAAAAGGGTCCACTCCTAAACGAAAAAGACTTTTGTCACCTGGAACTCCAAGTAGTATATCGGGGTCCTATGATACCGTGATAATTAAATTAAAAAAAATGGCGGTGACGATTGGTTGAAATAGCACGTAAATACACGGTATTATAGAATCCGCGGTACCATAGGGTCGGACTATGTTGGACATAGTCGGCAAACGCAGCAACTGTTCCTTTAAATTTCATTCCGTCCATCATTTATAACCTGTGAATTTAACACATATTTATGAATACATAAAATTAGACGGTCTTATTTGTTCCTCATGGAATGTATCAGTGATTCTTTTTTGTTTATTCTTGAACTGTCCACATATCTCCTTCATAAAAAGAATCAGAATCCTGAATTATGCAATACCTTTCCCATGTACGTGCATAACATGTATAACATTATTGACAATTGTCAACATTGTGTACTTCTACATGTACGTATATTCTTTTCTTGGTCGCACTTGGGGTATTGATTGATTGACGTGTCACAAGTCGATGAAATATACATGTGTTATTCAGTTCAAATTGTACTTACCTAGGTATGCAAGATCCCAAATCCCAAAATATAAACTATGTCTAATCGTAATACGATCCAAGTATGCAACACACATACACCACGTGTTTAAGAATTGTCTTTTGAGGTGTGTTCGACTTGCCATATATTATACCTTAGCATACAGTAGTATGTTTCATCGACTTTTGAAATTTGCCTTTTTCGTTCTATTGTACGTTGTTTTTGTTTCTTCTTCGTCTTGATATTGTGAACAAATATTTTATTATTATGTATTTAATGCTGTTCTGATTATATGTAAATTGATGTAACTAGCGGAGAAGACATTTCTAAGTTGTAAAACTTGTGTCTGATCCATTTGTTTCTATCATGAACAATAAAATAAGTTCAAATCATGTACGTGAATTTTACAAATAGGAAGAACCCACTATATGTACATGTACGTTCATTTTACATATAAGAAGAACCCACCATGTACGTGCATTTTACAAATACATGTAGGAAGAACCCAAACCCTAAATGAAGATACTGAGGTATGATATTTGAACCGCGTGTATCTTGAAATTGAAAACATTATAATTTCTCTCCAACTTCCATTTTCGGAGGCCGGAAAGTAGGGGCAAGTTGTAGGAGTGGATGAGCCTTGTAAGCGTGTCGGTAAGTTGGGGGCACAAGCTTTAGAACAGGACCGGGAAGAGGGACAAGCTTTTCAAAACTGACAAGCATAAACGGGGGTGCTTGGCATCAAATCATACCCTTATACCTCTTTGTAAAGTAGACATTTTTTGTATTAATGCTATACAAATTCAACTTCTAAGTGTTTGCTCCTACGCCCCTGTGTATATGCACCTGGTTTGTCTGTTATTGAACAGTTTTATTCAATGGCCTCTTGTAGCACAATTATATGTATAGTATCTTGAGTGAATAAAGTATTGAATGTTGAATCATTTGTTTTACTTTTTTTTTTTACAAATGGAATTTCGTATTATGTATGTTTTTGGAATAAGAAGAGTTTGAAGAAACCAAAGGGGTAATAAGAATCCGTAAGTCGAAGGACAGACTACACAATGGTCAAACGAAAAAGGTCAAATGTACAAACAACGATCTACAAAATACTACACAGAAAACGAGAAACACGAACTCCACTATTTAAGCCTGGGGTGAGCTCAGGTGCTCCGGAATAAAATATATTTGCACCAAACACAATTTTTTTTATGTCACCCCTTCTGAGAAGTTGTAATTTGCTTTGTATCATAATTGGTTCTTATGGTTTTGTGTGTGTGTGATTTACATTTATTTTCCTGTTTAAAGTCGTATTTTCAAAAAATCATTACTTTCTGAAAATATAAAATTTGAGACGAATTATATAATAGAAGATAACTAATATATTACCTCGACAATCGTCTTTCGCATGTGCAACTATTCGCAATGAGCTTAGTCCACCACGTACAACACCTCTCGAGCATGAAAAATCTGTGTAAGTGCTTCAGTTTTTGTGTCGTCTCATTTATGTAAATTTGTTTCCCCTCTGTGCTATGTTTGTTTTTGTACCCCTCCTTTTTGTCGTTTTCGTGTGTGTTATCTCGATTTTGCCTTGTCTTTGGATTCTATCGTTTTTTGAATAATCCCTTTGCCTTGTTCCTTCGGTATTCTATTATTAAGTACAATGGAACAATGACGTCAATACCTATGTCGATTTCTTTACACTTACGACTTCTTGTGAAGCCCCCCACTATTCCTCAATAACGCAGACTCATATAAATTATCTAGTGAATTGA
The DNA here is from genome assembly GCA_963680875.1 of Bathymodiolus brooksi. Classification (NCBI taxonomy): domain Eukaryota; kingdom Metazoa; phylum Mollusca; class Bivalvia; order Mytilida; family Modiolidae; genus Bathymodiolus; species Bathymodiolus brooksi. The sequence continues at coordinate 70,147,483 of OY804587.1, forward strand.
AAAAAAATGACCAAATCTTTTTTTACTCTTCAAAACCATTGACTTGGAATGTACTATAACTTTTTTTTAATCCTTACTAGAGCGAGGCTGGTTTTGTTATTGCCTCATTTCGTATGATTAAATCAGTTAAAATATGGTATATCTTGGGAATATATAAATAACTCTTAATATACATAAAGTATTAATTGTATTTTATAGGTAATTACGAGATAAACGGATTGCAAATGAAATTTGCACCACCACTGATAAGACCTCTACAACCGAATGACCTCCATTGCTTTTGGCTGAATCGCGTCGATTTACGACACTACTGGTCATTTAATTCATTTTTGCCGAAGAATAATATCGAATACCCTCAAACAGGACCCCCTTTTCACACAATAAATGCCGACGCATTTTCAAAACTTAAACTGGTGTGACCTGACACGCAAAACTGACGTGATCATTCGAGTTTACCACGAAATGTTTGGAAAAACTAGGACTTCTTTTCTGAAGAGAAATCGTTTATCAGTTGCCAAAATGATTTAAGAGTTCCGTCTGAAATGTTTCATAATGTAAAACTTAATAAGTCATGAAATAATATCGACTGACCTAGAAAGTTGATAGAATTCCCCGCTTCAAAACCGTCACCAGATGGAACCTGAAGCACCTCCACACCGCCACCGTTCGAGAGGTGTTGTACTTGGTGAGACAAGGGAGGTCGATTTTTTGCATAATATATTGTTCATAAAGAATGTTGTGTATTCTTTATAAATATGAAATGGCAAAATTTTTCCAGCATATAAGAAATGACATACGAAACATTGTAATATAATACGAGATCGATATTGTTAGGACAATACAGAAACATCTTAGGTATCATTTCCTTTTTATTTCATTTAAGAATTGAATGCATTTTTTGTAGCTTTATAGGCGTGTAACAGCGTGGACCGTGGCACATTTTTTGCATGAAGCGTGCCTCGGTCCACGCTGTTACACGCTTATAAAACTACCAAAAATGCATTCAATTCTTATAATTACATTTATCCTAGAGGATCAACAAAAATATCAAGTTGTTGTGGTAAAATTGTCACGGCTTTCATTACGACTAATATTACAACTTGTATAAATTGAAAATGTATATGATGGTTGCCGACTGTTTGGCAAACCATATCAACATAGTTATTGAGCAATTAACCCTGGAAATCAGAGGTTTCATGAACAATTAATCCTGGAAATCAGAGGTTAATTTAAATGTTAACGACATTTGAACGAAGTCTGTGAACATAATATATAACTGAATGCTGTTTCAGCGCAGAGAATTGTGCCATTCAAGTTCCAACAACATAAACGAAGTCTGTAAATTTTAACCACTTTTAAATTGTTCCATAATTAACTCAACGACACTCTGTGGAGCGACTTGCGGATGTTCAAAATCCTGCTATCAAACTGTTTATAACCGCTACAATGTCCCAGGCACAAATACAGACTTCAGCTCAAGTAACCACTCCTGAAAAATATATGAACACAGCAGCAGTAGCTTGTAACAAGAGACTTAAAAAAACATATTTACATTCAATATCTCATCAACAAGAGACCCAAGCAACATATTTACATTCAGTACAGTACATTTCAAATTGGGTGGGATATTTGGGAGGTTTTAAAAAAAAATTATTCCTCAAATTCAACCACTTCTTTTCTTCTTGGAATCTTCAAGAAAAAGGATGTGACGTAATATAATCTCCAAATACAAATTTTAGGCTTCCTCAAATACCAAAAAGAACTTCAATTACAACCAACAACAGTAGCCTGATCACTATGGATAAACGATTTAAAGGTACAGTTTTAAATCCCATTATCCTAGATGATCAACAGAAATATCAAGTTTTTGTGGCAAAATTGTCACAGCTTTTATTACGACTAATTTTACAATTTGTATACATTTAAAATGTATATGATGGTTGCCGACTGTTTGAAATGGCAAACCATATCAACATAGTTATTGAAAAATTAACCCTGGAAATCAGAGGCTAATTTAAATGTTAACGACATTTGAACGAAGTCTGTGAACATAATATATAACTGAATGCTGTCTCAGCGCAGAGAATTGTGCCATTCAAGTTCCAACAACATAAACGAAGTCTGTAAATTTTAACTACTTTTAAATTGTTCCATAATTAACTCAACGACACTCTGTGGAGCGACTTGCGGATGTTCAAAATCCTGCTATCAAACTGTTTATAACCGCTACAATGTCCCAGGCACAAATACAGACTTCAGCTCAAGTAACCACTCCTGAAAAATATATGATCACAGCAGTAGTATCTTGTAACAAGAGACTTAACAAAACATATTTACATTCAATATCTCATCAACAAGAGACCCAAGCAACATATTTACATTCAGTACAGTACATTTCAAATTGGGTGGGATATTTGGGAGGTTTTAAAAAAAAATTAATTCCTCAAATTCAACCACTTCTTTTCTCCTTGGAACCTTCAAGAAAAGGGATGTGACGTAATATAATCTCCAAATATAAATTTTAGGCTTCCCCAAATACCAAAAAGAACTTCAATTACAACAACCAACAACAGTAGCCTGATTACTACGGATAAACGGATTTAAAGGTACAGTTTTAAATCCCATTATCCTAGATGATCAACAGAAATATCTAGTTTTTGTGGCAAAATTGTCACAGCTAATACGACTAATATTACAACTTGTATAAAATGAAAATGTATATGATGGTTGCCGACTGTTTGAAATAGCAAACCACATCAAAATAGTTATTGAAGAATTAACCCTGGAAATCAGAGGCTAATTTAAATGTTAACGACATTTGAACGAAGTCTGCGAACATAATATATAACTGAATGCTCTTTCAACGCAGTGAATTGTGCCAAAATGACCAATCTGTGTTAACCTAGAACAGACTGGTCATCCTCCACAAAGTGGGGGAGCTGCGCAAGCTGTGGCAAATGCCCCTTCAACAAACTGTACACATAGCATTCCAAATATTCAACCTATTCAAATACTATTCTTCAAGGCAACTGAACAAATTATTCTTCGTATTAATACTTGAAATTACGTTGCACTCCTTTAATAAGGAAAATATCTACCTCCAAGCCCTGTTGTTAAAGCTTCAATTGCTCCCTGTATAATATTCATAAACACTTCATTCCCTAAATGTGCAAGGTAGACCCCATCTTCTAGGAATATCCTACTGGGTTTGATATCAGGATAATGAATATAATATCCCCCTTTATTTATTAAACATGCTGCAACGGTGCTGTTTAATCTACGGCGACATTTTGCCATTGTCTCTATATCCTCAGAGTACCGTCATTCACTGCGTGACAATATCTGGGGGGAAAAACTATGCTTGCGTGTGGCAACTGTTCTGACACCCAAGTTATGAATTGTTTTAATTGCAGTTGTAAATAGTAAATCCTGACATTACCAATATAATTACCCCCAATGTGAATAATAATACAATCTGGTGGATCATCGAGACGCATCATAACATTCATTTGTTGCCTAATTTTTGACACAATAAGTCCACTTCGGCCTTGCCACCATATGTTTACTCCTAACCGTTGCAAACCAAGACTGACACCTCCTGGCATTTCCTATGCCTTGATGAATGCGATCAAGCGTCGTTTCAAAATTTCCTTCTCTCCTTTTTTTTATCCTAAAACAGCTGAAATTAATAAACTATCCGACCTTGCTAAAACCTATTTTGCACAAATTAACATGTTTTAACAAATATTTTTTACAATTACGATGGATTTTAGAAAAAAATTCCTAAAATTCAACCACTTCTTTTCTTCTTGGAATCTTCGAGAAAAAGGATGTGACGTAATATAATCTCCAAATATAAATTTTAGGTTTCCCCAAATACCAAAAAGAACTTCAATTACAACAACCAACAACAATACCCTGATCACTACGGATAAACGGATTTAAAAGTACAGTTTTAAATTCCATTAAATCACACCAAAATTTAATATAGTTGAATTTTTCGTTGTGAATTCTATTTGTGTTAGATTATTTGCTGTTGGAAATTACTACGCCATTGATTGTTTACATCTGACGTCGTCATGAAGGAACGTGCAAGTTCGGGTTTGAGTTTTATTGGGATGTAAAACATCTCTTTTATAATGATGTGACCACTTCATAACCAATCATATTGTAACATTTCAATGAAAAATGGAAGTAATGTAATTATTCCATATTGAATTTCTATTGCTGTTTGTTTGTTTTTGTCGGGGAATGTTTTCTTTTATGTTGTTTATTGTTTGTTTTTGTCGGGGAATGTTTTCTTTTATGTTGTTTATTGTTTGTTTTTGTCGGGGAATGTTTTCTTTTATGTTGTTTATTGTTTGTTTTTGTCGGGGAATGTTTTCTTTTATGTTGTTTATTGTTTGTTTTTGTCGGGGAATGTTTTCTTTTATGTTGTTTATTGTTTGTTTTTGTCGGGGAATGTTTTCTTTTATGTTGTTTATTGTTTGTTTGTTTTTGTCTTAACAAACAATTAAGGAAATGAAATTCGACTCTTTTAACTAGTAATCAGTTATAGAATATTCACTGATCCTATTATTGTACTCTCTATGTTTATAATAAATGTTAAGAGTGCAGTCTTGTGCGTATTCAATTAATCAAATATGTTGTTCTTCTATCATTAAATGTTTATGACTAATTGATATTAGATATGTTAGAAGTGACAGTTGTGTTATTTTTGTCCTATACGTAATAACGAAAGGTTAGTGCCAGAAGGTGTGATATCGACATTTTCCTGAAACTCTGCTTTTTATGCCAGTGGATACAAAATAAATGGATTTAATTTGTCTAAAATTATTAGAAATATACAATAAATAAATAAGAAGATATTGCAAAATAACAAAAGGTGTTATCATGAAAAATCATAAAATCAGTTATTTCAGATAGTGTTATCTGATTATATTATTAATCCAGAAGGGTCATTACGGTTTTCACAGTTTTCCGGTTGTTGACTGATTTTGTCTGTTTATTTAATTATGAGTTTTAACTTTCCCTTTGTAAGATTGTTCGGAGTTCGGTAATTTTGTTATTACCCTTATTCATTATAACACCATCTGGAATTCATAATCTAGCAGTCTTGGGAAATTACAGAACTGAAAGCTGATATCTCATTTTATTTATGTACTTTAACACACATTTTGTGCTGAAAGCATTTCTTATCTATAGCTTGGGAATGTTTGCAGTGATAAATTTGTTGCTAACTTATATTGTGTGTATATTTTATAATAGGATTTTTTTAATTTTCATATTCTGGTTATGAATTCTCTGTATTGAGGTAAGTGTTTTTGCATACTATGACACTATTATATCACGCAGATATTTCTTCTTTTTATCAGTGTTAAATTATGTTTTTAATTGTAAGTGTATACTTTAAGGATGTAAGCTTAAATTACAGAACATTTGTCTATTAAAGTCTCTTTCAGAGAAATGAAAGACATTGACTGTAATAAATGTAGATTTGAAAGCTCACTGAATACAGATGAAGACAATAGGAGAAGAATATTTCAAGAATACTGGGGGTTAAAGTCATATGATAGACAAGGAGACTTTATATGTTCTCATGTTCTTCAAGGGGAGAGGAATGCAAAATGAGGTGAACAAAGAACGAGAGAGGTGACAAGAAGATACAAATTTGATGTGGATGGAAAGTCTGTCCGTGTTTGTTTGAAGTTTTTTATTGCAACCCTTGGTATTGGCATTAAAACTGTGGACTATGCTTTGAAGAGGAAACAGGCTACTGACAGTCCCATAAGGACAAGAGAGGTAAAGGAACTTATCATAATAAAACACCTTTAGGATCGAATTGTATAGTTCTAATAGTTGATGGACAGTGGAATGTTTTGGCAAAATCCCCGATTGGTATTTATATATGAGATTGTTATTAACAAGATGATTGTAAACATGTTTATAAACTATTCGTTCCAATAATTTACCTACACAACATATTAAAGATATCGAGCGATAATTGGAGGGTATGGATGTGTCACCCTTTTTGAAAATTGCAATAACATGTGCACTCTTCGAATTAGAAGGATATTTGCTCTGTTGTAAATATTTATTAAATATTATTAGAAGGGGCTTTGTAATTTTCTCAGGAGACATTGTAAGCTTTTTATTACTTATTTTGTCTTGTCCTGTTGCTTTGTTTGGGTCAAGAATTTGAATAACATCAATAATTTCGTTCTCTGTTATATGTATTTCGTGAATAATATTATTTGTTTTTGAGTCAAACTGTGGGAGAGTAACATTTTCTTCGTCCAGTTTTGATATTGAGCTAAAATATTTATTCAATAACTCGCATTTGTCCGAATCGTCATAAGCAATATCATCAATATTTTGATCATTAATTGAATTCCGGAGTGGGGGTATACAATAATTTCCTTTGTTAGATTTGATTAACATTTTGATTTGCATAGTGATAAAAGGTTTTCTTTTTGGCAATAGATATTGCCAGTCTTCTGTTATACTTCTGGGGGAATTCGCTAAATGTTTTTAGTTTTTTTGGTTTTCCTCTTGTTTTTGGTGTACATTCAATTTCCATGAATTCTTCTGAAAAATCATATTTAACAAACATACTTCCTGGTTTCTCTTTTCTCAGCTGAATATGTTTTACTTTGTTCCATATAATTTTATTTTTTTTATGTCACATGTCACATTGCGGTAATGGTCCTTATGGACTTTCTTGAAGTCAACAATATATGGATGTCTAACAGGGATGACTGGATAAGGGTTGCCTCTTCTTGCCATAGACGCAATGGTATCCCGGAACATATATATTGGTTTTCCTTTTCGCATATTCCATGGCGGAATGCATGGAATCGCATTCCATCTGCGTATGTTCAGGTTCTAAAAAAATATAATTTACAACTTCTAGGTAAGTGCTCGTTCAAACAGCATGAAGCAGTGCTGAGGCAACAAACTTGTTCCTGTTCTGACCAATACAGCTATCTGAAAACAAAGTCACCTGCTCAGTACAAGGACTTAATGAGATCAAATACAGATGAAGGCATGTTGCTATCTCACAAGATCCTCGTTGGCCCTCAGTCTCATTCCAAAGTCCCTTTTCCATCACTAAGGGAATAGACAGTAAAATTGTAACTTGAGAGGTTTTTTTAATAGTAGACCTGACTTGCTAGCGAACAGGGTGTTGTTAGTACTGCTTGAAGATCAAATGGAGCTGTATGGATATGATTATATTTATGTGCATCCTCTTTGTTTTTCTGTTTCTCTTGACGTCCGCTTTGTTTACGCTCCATATGATCCTGATGATTCTTTTCATCTTTAGATTCCAATGTTCCGGCCCTTTTTGCTGACATTCCTTCACATACAAGTCATACAATTTACGTATAATTAAACTGCTGCTCAGGAAATTTCGTTTGGAATCTTTTCTGGCATAATGTGACTCCATTGCTGGGAAAGAGTCAATATGAGCGTGAATACGTTCGATATCTAAAGGTGTTTTATTATGATAAGTTCCTTTACCTCTCTTGTCCTTATGGGACTGTCAGTAGCCTGTTTCCTCTTCAAAGCATAGTCCACAGTTTTAATGCCAATACCAAGGGTTGCAATAAAAAACTTCAAACAAACACGGACAGACTTTCCATCCACATCAAATTTGTATCTTCTTGTCACCTCTCTCGTTCTTTGTTCACCTCCTTTTGCATTCCTCTCCCCTTGAAGAACATGAGAACATATAAAGTCTCCTTGTCTATCATATGACTTTAACCCCCAGTATTCTTGAAATATTCTTCTCCTATTGTCTTCATCTGTATTCAGCGAGCTTTCAAATCTACATTTATTACAGTCAATGTCTTTCATTTCTCTGAAAGAGACTTTAATAGACAAATGTTCTGTAATTTAAGCTTACATCCTTAAAGTATACACTTACAATTAAAAACATAATTTAACACTGATAAAAAGAAGAAATATCTGCGTGATAAAATAGTGTCATAGTATGCAAAAACACTTACCTCAATACAGAGAATTCATAACCAGAATATGAAAATTAAAATAATCCTATAATAAAATATACACACAATATAAGTTAGCAACAAATTTATCACTGCAAACATTCCCAAGCTATAGATAAGAAATGCTTTCAGCACAAAATGTGTATTAAAGTACATAAATAAAATGAGATATCAGCTTTCAGTTCTGTAATTTCCCAAGACTGCTAGATTATGAATTCCAGATGGTGTTATAATGAATAAGGGTAATAACAAAATTACCGAACTCCGAACAATCTTACAAAGGGAAAGTTAAAACTCATAATTAAATAAACAGACAAAATCAGTCAACAACCGGAAAACTGTGAAAACCGTAATGACCCTTCTGGATTAATAATATAATCAGATAACACTATCTGAAATAACTGATTTTATGATTTTTCATGATAACACCTTTTGTTATTTTGCAATATCTTCTTATTTATTTATTGTATATTTCTAATAATTTTAGACAAATTAAATGCATTTATTTGTATCCACTGGCATAAAAAGCAGAGTTTCAGGAAAATACCGATATCACACCTTCTGGCACTAACCTTTCGTTATTACGTATAGGACAAAATTAACACAACTGTCACTTCTAACATATCTAATATCAATTAGTCATAAACATTTAATGATAGAAGAACAACATATTTGATTAATTGAATACGCACAAGACTGCACTCTTAACATTTATTATAAACATAGAGAGTACAATAATAGGATCAGTGAATATTCTATAACTGATTACTAGTTAAAAGAGTCGAATTTCATTTCCTTAATTGTTTGTTAAGACAAAAACAAACAAACAATAAACAACATAAAAGAAAACATTCCCCGACAAAAACAAACAATAAACAACATAAAAGAAAACATTCCCCGACAAAAACAAACAAACAGCAATAGAAATTCAATATGGAATAATTACATTACTTCCATTTTTCATTGAAATGTTACAATATGATTGGTTATGAAGTGGTCACATCATTATAAAAGAGATGTTTTACATCCCAATAAAACTCAAACCCGAACTTGCACGTTCCTTCATGACGACGTCAGATGTAAACAATCAATGGCGTAGTAATTTCCAACAGCAAATAATCTAACACAAATAGAATTCACAACGAAAAATTCAACTACGCTTGATCGCATTCATCAAGGCATAGGATATGCCAGGAGGTGTCAGTCTTGGTTTGCAACGGTTAGGAGTAAACATATGGTGGCAAGGCCGAAGTGGACTTATTGTGTCAAAAATTAGGCAACAAATGAATGTTATGATGCGTCTCGAGGATCCACCAGATTGTATTATTATTCACATTGGGGGTAATGATATTGGTAATGTCAGGATTTACTATTTACAACTGCAATTAAAACAATTCATAACTTGGGTGTCAGAACAGTTGCCACACGCAAGCATAGTTTTTCCCCCCAGATATTGTCACGCAGTGAATGACGGTACTCTGAGGATATAGAGACAATGGCAAAATGTCGCCGTAGATTAAACAGCACCGTTGCAGCATGTTTAATAAATAAAGGGGGATATTATATTCATTATCCTGATATCAAACCCAGTAGGATATTCCTAGAAGATGGGGTCTACCTTGCACATTTAGGGAATGAAGTGTTTATGAATATTATACAGGGAGCAATTGAAGCTTTCACAACAGGGTTTGGAGGTAGATCTTTTCCTTATTAAAGGAGTGCAACGTAATTTCAAGTATTAATACGAAGAATAATTTGTTCAGTTGCTTTGAAGAATAGTATTTGAATAGGTTGAATATTTGGAATGCTATGTGTACAGTTTGTTGAAGGGGCATTTGCCACAGCTTGCGCAGCTCCCCCACTTTGTGGAGGATGACCAGTCTGTTCTAGGTTAACACAGATTGGTCATTTTGGCACAATTCACTGCGTTGAAAGAGCATTCAGTTATATATTATGTTCACAGACTTCGTTCAAATGTCGTTAACATTTAAATTAGCCTCTGATTTCCAGGGTTAATTCTTCAATAACTATTTTGATGTGGTTTGCCATTTCAAACAGTCGGCAACCATCATATACATTTTCATTTTATACAAGTTGTAATATTAGTCGTATTAGCTGTGACAATTTTGCCACAAAAACTAGATATTTCTGTTGATCATCTAGGATAATGGGATTTAAAACTGTACCTTTAAATCCGTTTATCCGTAGTAATCAGGCTACTGTTGTTGGTTGTTGTAATTGAAGTTCTTTTTGGTATTTGGGGAAGCCTAAAATTTTTATTTGGAGATTATATTACGTCACATCCCTTTTCTTGAAGATTCCAAGAAGAAAAGAAGTGGTTGAATTTGAGGAATGAATTTTTTTTAAAACCTCCCAAATATCCCACCCAATTTGAAATGTACTGTACTGATTGTAAATATGTTGCTTGGGTCTCTTGTTGATGAGATATTGAATGTAAATATGTTTTTTTAAGTCTCTTGTTACAAGATACTGCTGCTGTGTTCATATATTTTTCAGGAGTGGTTACTTGAGCTGAAGTCTGTATTTGTGCCTGGGACATTGTAGCGGTTATAAAACAGTTTGATAGCAGGATTTTGAACATCCGCAAGTCGCTCCACAGAGTGTCGTTGAGTTAATTATGGAACAATTTAAAAGTAGTTAAAATTTACAGACTTCGTTTATGTTGTTGGAACTTGAATGGCACAATTCTCTGCGCTGAAACAGCATTCAGTTATAAATTATGTTCACAGACTTCGTTCAAGTGTCGTTAACATTTAAATTAGCCTCTGATTTCCAGGGTTAATTGTTCAATAACTATGTTGATATGGTTTGCCATTTCAAACAGTCGGCAACCATCATATACATTTTAAATGTATACAAATTGTAATATTAGTCGTAATAAAAGCTGTGACAATTTTGCCACAAACATTTAAATTAACCTCTGATTTCCAAGATTAATTGTTCATGAAACCTCTGATTTCCAGGGTTAATTGCTCAATAACTATGTTGATATGGTTTGCCAAACAGTCGGCAACCATCATATACATTTTCAATTTATACAAGTTGTAATATTAGTCGTAATGAAAGCCGTGACAATTTTACCACAACAACTTGATATTTTTGTTGATCCTCTAGGATAAATGTAATTATAAGAATGAATGCATTTTTGGTAGTTTTATAAGCGTGTAACAGCGTGGATCGAGGCACGCTTCATGCAAAAAATGTGCCTCGGTCCACGCTGTTACACGCCTATAAAGCTACAAAAATTGCATTCAATTCTTAAATGAAATAAAAAGGAACTGATACCTAAGATGTTTCTGTATTGTCCTAATAATATCGATCTCGTATTATATTACAATGTTTCGTATGTCATTTCTTATATGCTGGAAAAATTTTGCCATTTCATATTTATAAAGAATACACAACATTATTTATGAACAATATATTATGCAAAAAATCTACCTCCCTTGTCTCACCAAGTACAACACCTCTCGAACGGTGGCGGTGTGGAGGTGCTTCAGGTTCCATCTGGTGACGGTTTTGAAGCGGAGAATTCTATCAACTTTCTAGGTCAGTCGATATTATTTCATGACTTATTAAGTTTTACATTATGAAACATTTCAGACGGAACTCTTAAATCATTTTGGCAACTGATAAACGATTTCTCTTCAGAAAAGAAGTCCTAGTTTTTCCAAACATTTCGTGGTAAACTCGAATGATCACGTCAGTTTTGCGTGTCAGGTCACACAAGTTTAAGTTTTGAAAATGCGTCGGCATTTATTGTGTGAAAAGGGGATCCTGTTTGAGGGTATTCGATATTATTCTTCGGCAAAAATGAATTAAATGACCAGTAGTGTCGTAAATCGACGCGATTCAGCCAAAAGCAATGGAGGTCATTCGGTTGTGGAGGTCTTATCAGTGGTGGTGCAAATTTCATTTGCAATCCGTTTATCTCGTAATTACCTATAAAATACAATTAATACTTTATGTATATTCAGAGTTATTTATATATTCCCAAGATATACCATATTTTAACTGATTTAATCATACGAAATGAGGCAATAACAAAACCAGCCTCGCTCTAGTAAGGATTAAAAAAAAGTTATAATACATTCCAAGTCAATGGTTTTGAAGAGTAAAAAAAGATTTGGTCATTTTTTTTCAATTCACTAGATAATTTATATGAGTCTGCGTTATTGAGGAATAGTGGGGGGCTTCACAAGAAGTCGTAAGTGTAAAGAAATCGACATAGGTATTGACGTCATTGTTCCATTGTACTTAATAATAGAATACCGAAGGAACAAGGCAAAGGGATTATTCAAAAAACGATAGAATCCAAAGACAAGGCAAAATCGAGATAACACACACGAAAACGACAAAAAGGAGGGGTACAAAAACAAACATAGCACAGAGGGGAAACAAATTTACATAAATGAGACGACACAAAAACTGAAGCACTTACACAGATTTTTCATGCTCGAGAGGTGTTGTACGTGGTGGACTAAGCTCATTGCGAATAGTTGCACATGCGAAAGACGATTGTCGAGGTAATATATTAGTTATCTTCTATTATATAATTCGTCTCAAATTTTATATTTTCAGAAAGTAATGATTTTTTGAAAATACGACTTTAAACAGGAAAATAAATGTAAATCACACACACACAAAACCATAAGAACCAATTATGATACAAAGCAAATTACAACTTCTCAGAAGGGGTGACATAAAAAAAATTGTGTTTGGTGCAAATATATTTTATTCCGGAGCACCTGAGCTCACCCCAGGCTTAAATAGTGGAGTTCGTGTTTCTCGTTTTCTGTGTAGTGTTTTGTAGATCGTTGTTTGTACATTTGACCTTTTTCGTTTGACCATTGTGTTGTCTGTCCTTCGACTTACGAATTCTTATTACCCCTTTGGTTTCTTCAAACTCTTCTTATTCCAAAAACATACATAATACGAAATTCCATTTGTAAAAAAAAAAAGGTAAAACAAATGATTCAACATTCAATACTTTATTCACTCAAGATACTACACATATAATTGTGCTACAAGAGGCCATTGAATAAAACCGTTCAATAACAGACAAACCAGGTGCATATACACAGGGGCGTAGGAGCAAACACTTAGAAGTTGAATTTGTATAGCATTAAAACAAAAAATGTCTACTTTACTAAGAGGTATAAGGGTATGATTTGATGCCAAGCACCCCCGTTTATGCTTGTCAGTTTTGAAAAGATTGTCCCTCTTCCCGGTCCTGTTCTAAAGCTTGTGCCCCCAACTTACCGACACGCTTACAAGGCTCATCCACTCCTACAACTTGCCCCTACTTTCCGACCTCCGAAAATTGAAGTTGGAGAGAAATTATAATGTTTTCAATTTCAAGATACACGCGGTTCAAATATCATACCTCAGTATCTTCATTTAGGGTTTGGGTTCTTCCTACATGTATTTGTAAAATGCACGTACATGGTGGGTTCTTCTTATATGTAAAATGAACGTAAGTAGTATAGAAGCACCATCCACCTCGCATTTGTGGGGGATCGATGGGGATCGTGACGTCACCGGAAGTGATCGTTTGCGCAGGCGCGACCGGAAGTTGCATCACCGGAAATGACGTCACCGGAAGTCGTGAACCGGAAATAAAAGGGTGATAATTTCCCGCGTTTTTCCCGGAACTCCTCTAGAGTCTAGGTACGAACAATGGAATTGTGAATCCAACCTGTATCGGGTCACTATAGACCTATTACCCCCTATGTTAAACCATTTTTCCCTCTTGAATTGTGCAGTCAGCGTGCTTAATTGACTCAGTGGTATGTGTATGCAATATATGACTGCATTTTCTATGTTCTTTTGTTTGTTTGTTTTTTCGTAAATAAAATGGTATTCATCATAGGGGGGCTTTGCATTATAACAAAACCCCAAGTACATTTTCTAAGCTTTATTGATAAGACGATGCACAAAAGTCTTGACTAATTATGGCTCTTCACTGGAACACCTGTCTCAATCGATAATGAAGTATTCCAAACCGGGTAAATTTACATAATTTTGTGTTGCTTAATGAAAGACCTCATTATTATTCTATTATTCTAAGTATTGTACCATTCATAGGGGTTTTAACACCGTGTTTTAATTACCAATAATAATGCATACTTTAATACAAATAATTACACACTGAATATATTACCAGACCACTGCAAAATTGTATGATTTTATAAGATGGATTTTTTATTACGGTCTATTAGGCAACCCTTAAATTTTATATTGGTTTTTTCTAAAGAGGCCCCGCGTTTAATTATGCATACGCGTGCCAGTGAAGTGGGTATTCGATGCGTGAAGTAATCAAAAGGAGATTAACCCCCAATGATCAAACAAGTTGAAACATGAATGTATTTACTACGTATGCCCTTAGGTGAACTTTAGGTGACTTAAATATAAACATAATACACAAAAAAAAAAAAAAATCAATACCAAGTATTGCTAAATTGATTTCAACCGTACCCGACTGTTAAAATATGCAGATTATGTAGGGAAAACAACAGATATTTTTGTACCCGTGTGCTGTAACTATATTCTTTCGAAATCCAATAAGAATTTTTCTTTTGAAGAATTTAATTAGCGTTATATTTTTGACAAACTTTTCGTCTGCTAATTCTATTGATTTTATGTTATCGGATAACCAAGATATTTAAAATGTCCTTTCGTAAAAGTCGCGTGGCGTCTGCTGCATTCCTTACACGGTTTAGCTATATTTACTCTGGTGAAACCAAATGACGTTTATTTTACAGTTTTTGTCGTTGTAACATGAACTTTTACTTATTTTTTTTTTTTATTTTTTTTTTATTTTTTTTTTTTTTTTTTTTTTTTTTTTTATTTATTTTTTTTTTTTTATTTATTTTTTTTTTTTGGTGTTCTACCATCTAGAGCACACTGAACGACAACTTAGTTATTAGTAGTAGTTTTTATATTATAATATTATTTTTCACATCAGATATGTATAAATTTGAAATGTTAAGAATTTGGACTTTATTTATAACAAGGACGCTACTATACCAAGAGTTTCCTATGGGTTGAAGTTTTTCGCTCGCCACCATGACTCGGTTAGCCCTTACGGAATACCTGTGTCACAAATGACCACAGATATGTTCCACTTGTCGTAAGCACTTCCCGGTCCTTTCCTCATTAATGTGTATAACATTATTGTATAGAGCGGATATACTAAGTTGATATAACTTGTTTCTAATTGTGCATTTATGCCAATAAAAATATGTTTAAACAAAATTAATGGCTTATCGCCGAGTTCGTAGCTAAGGTAGCACGATGGGTGCCACTAGGGGTGCAGAAACCGCTAACTCTTCCAGAGCACCCGAGTACACCCCAGGTTTTATTTAGATTTGTGTTACTCGATCTTTAGTTTTTCTGTTTATTCTTTTGTCAATCGATGTTTGTCCATTTTTCTTTGCCCATTGTGATGTCTGTCCTTCGATTTTAATTGGTGAAACTTGATTCCAATTAGGTTTTTCCTTTTGTATCTGATATACAGTTGTCCTCCAAAAAAAACTTAACATTAGTTTGAAAAAAAAAAAAAAAATTAACTAGATGAAAGGTTCGATCACCCCCAAGTCAAGCATTCTAAGTATTTTCTCCTTTTCTGTTTGTCTCTTACCATATGGTAAGCGTCTGAGTGGTTGCCTTATTGGTACTGCACTCCCTGTATTGATTTTATGTTGTATCAAATCTGTATGACCTAAATCACCTTTGGATTTTGAGAAAAAAAAAAAACATTTTGGTGTTTTGTTAACAATTTTGACGATGTGATTCGAGTTCTTTATACATTTTTCATGTTCATTTAAATTTTTAATCACTATTTTGTCCTTTTATTGTGTTTTTGTGCATCCGTGTTCAATATGTTCGTCATACATTCGTTTTGTTTTTTGTTTTTGACGTTTACTTTTTTGAGGTTTCACTCGGATTTTCGTGCTTATTCAACATCTTAATTACTATTTTGTTGACTTGTTGGAGTTTTGTCATAGATGTTTACGTTAGTATTCGATATTTTCATAATGTGTTTCATTCTGTGTGAGATTTTGTCGTTTACTTTTTTGATTCCTTCCTCCAATTTTCGTGTTTATTCAACATCTTAATCACTATTTTTGTTGACTTGTTACAGCTTTGTCATAGATGTTTACGTTAATATGTGATATTTTCATAATGTGTTTCGTTTTGTCTGAGATTTTTTCATTGGTGGAGGAGAAGGAGTATAGTCGTAGCCTGTTTCCTTCGGCGGCGCGGCTCCGCCACCACCCCGCCGCTGCTGCTGCTGCTGCTGCTGAAGATTTCTTTCACTAATTATTCGTATTGTGGCTGCTGCTGCTGCTGCTGCTGGTGATTTCTTTCACTAATTATTCGTATTGTGGCTGCTGCTGCTGCTGCTGCTGGTGATTTCTTTCACTAATTATTCGTATTGTGGCTGCTGCTGCTGCTGATTTCTTTCACTAATTATTCGTATTGTGGCTGCTGCTGGTGCTGGTGATTTCTTTCACTAATTATTCGTATTGTTTTTGTTTTTGTTATATTTTTTCTTGAATTTTCACTAATTATTCGTATTGTTTTTTGTTTTTGTTATATTTTTTCTTGAACTTTCACTAATTATTCGTTTTGTTTTTGTTATATTTTTTCTTAAACTTTCACTAATTATTCGTTTTGTGTTTGTTTTTGTTATATTTTTTCTTGAACTTTCACTAATTATTCGTTTTGTTTTGTTTTTGTTATATTTTTTCTTGAACTTTCTATCTATAGCGACGTTTCTTGATTCCGTCCTCTAATTTTTGTATTTATTCAACATCTTAATCACTATTTTGTTGACCGTGTTTTAATTACCAATAATCACACACTGAATATATTACCATACCATAAAAATCAATCATGAACTTAAAAACTCATACTGTCTTTCTAAGGTTATAAAAGTCCCTCCCCTCCAATAATGGGTTGAAGGTCAATACACCTATGAAAAAAAAAAAAACAGCTGTTCAAACGTTTGTGTAAAACGACAAATTGTAGGATTTTGTAAGATGTATTTTTTATTACGGTCTATTAGGCAACCCTTAAATTTTATATTGGTTTTTCTAAAGAGACCCGGCGTTTAATTATTCATACGCGTGCCAGTGAAGTGGGGTATTCGATACGTGAAGTAATTATTAAACCTCCGATCTGTTACAACAATGCACACAAAACAGTCATCACTATATTGTAAGTTTAAATGGCAGTCAAGATTAACAGAGAAAACATAACTATATGTATTAATCCATCATAAAAAAGCCATAAGTACGGCATTTAAATTTACGTTCCAATGATCTTTGAGCCGTAATGAGAGCGGGAGGTTTGGCGCCTTAAAATCTGATTCAACCCACCATTTCTTTAGAAATGCCTGTACCAAGTCAGGGTCATTGCGGTTTTCACAGTTTTCCGGTTGTTGACTGATTTTGTCTGTTTATATAATTATGAGTTTGGACTTTCCCTTTGTAAGATTGTTCGGAGTTCGGTAATTTTGTTATTACCTTTATTTATCAGACAAGTTGAAACATGAATGTATTTACGACACATGCACTTAGGTGAACTCCAGGTGATTTAAATATAAACATAATACACAAAAACCGATACCAAGTATTGCTAAATTGATTTCAACCGTACCAGACTCCAATGTTAAAAAATGCAGATTATGTTAAAAAACAACATATATTTTTGTACCCGTGTACTGTAACTTTATTCATGTTCCTAAAACAAGTCTGGGCACGACCATTTATAACTTCCATCTTTAATTTCTATCTATGTTACTCTGTTATTTCTATAAAGACATATAAAACAACATCCTTAAGCGCTGTACTCTGTAATTAGTTCACTTGGGTTTACCCAATAACAATCTAGATTCTTTTTTGAAAAATATTGGTGGCCCTGAAAAGGGCCGTTTTACCCTACTAGGATATCCTAGCAGGGATAAAGTGTTCTTATGAACACGCATGCTGTGCTTAGGCCACACACAACCTCTGCCACGACCGTTAGGTCAGTGGCCCAACACCACACCCCATCCTTCAGTGTCACACCGATGGTTTCAATCAGCTCCATTTTTTTGAACGTGAGTGGTATCGTATGAGGGTAAACCCTCACACCACTCCACGGCTTTTCTGATACAGCCCTCCATTGACTCCTCGTCCAGGAACGTTGAAGCCAACGGCATGACATAGAGATGCCTTAATCTAATGTGATCTTTATCAACATAGACCTGCATTTTCGTCTCTTGGATGATGGTAGCTTAAATAAAACATGTTTTTATATGGAGGGAGGGGATATGGCACAATGGGAAAGAGAGGGAGGTGGGGTTTTACAACCAAATAAAAGCCGATAGATAGAATGTTTAACCCTGCCCTGTCTTTTGATTGATAGGGTTTGTGCTTGAAAGGGACGCTATTTGGCGCAACATAAATTTTAAAGGACGTTACAATAACTGTTCAAACGTTTGTGTAAAACGCATTATAAGATGTATTTTAATTAAGGTCTATCGTGCAACATTATATTTATACTGGTTCCTAAAGAAGTCCCCGCGTTTAAGTATTCAATACGTGAAGTAATTATTAAACCTCCAAATCTCAACAATTCCTATTATTTCCCTTTTTTGTGTGGTGTGATTTGAATATTGGAGCGTTATTACATCGCTAAACGTTTCCAGCGGGGTAATGAAAATACACCTATCGTATCTAAAGACATATAAAATAACATTAGATATATGTATTTAACATCCCTAAGCGCTGTACTCTGTAATTAGTTCACTTGAATTTGGCTCTTCACAGGAACACCTGTCTCAATCGATAATGAAGTATTCCAAACCGAGTAAATTTACATAATTTTGTGTTGCTTAATTAAAGACTTCTCATTATTCCAAGTATTGTACCATTCATAGGGGTTTTAACACCTTGTTTCAATTATGCATACTTTAATGGATATGTCATACCGAGGGTGTTTATTTGAAGTACTTTCTGGTGGTATATCAATATAATAAGAATGAAAGACTATTCATGTCAAGCAAATAATGACATGTACATTCATGATATCTTCAGTGGGTGCTTGTTTGTGAATTATTAAGTCACCCTAACCCTAACACTAACCCTAACCCTAACCCTAACCCTAACTCTAACCCAAACACTAACCCTAACCCTAACTCTACCCCTAACCCTAATCCTAACCCTAACCCTAACTCTAACCCTAACCCTAACCCTAACCCTAACCCTAACTCTAACCCTAACCCTATCCCTAACCCTAACCCTAACTCTAACCCTAACCCTAACTCTAACCCTAACTCTAACCCTAACCCTAACTCTAACCCTAACCCTAACCCTAACTCTAACCCTAACCCTAACTCTAACACTAACCCTAACCCTAACTCTAACCCTAATCCTGACCAATTATAAATACTCTACCATGTCCGGTTACCGAGGAACGGTAACAACTTAAGACCATTTGACCAAGAAAATCAATAACACATGAGGACAAGAGATGGTAGAGTATTTATAATTGGTCAGGATTAGGGTTAGAGTTAGGGTTAGGGTTAGTGTTAGAGTTAGGGTTAGGGTTAGAGTTAGGGTTAGGGTTAGGGTTAGAGTTAGGGTTAGGGTTAGAGTTAGGGTTAGAGTTAGGGTTAGGGTTAGAGTTAGGGTTAGGGTTAGGGATAGGGTTAGGGTTAGAGTTAGGGTTAGGGTTAGGGTTAGGGTTAGGGTTAGGGTTAGAGTTAGGGTTAGGGTTAGGATTAGGGTTAGGGGTAGAGTTAGGGTTAGGGTTAGTGTTTGGGTTAGAGTTAGGGTTAGGGTTAGGGTTAGGGTTAGTGTTAGGGTTAGGGTGACTTAATAATTCACAAACAAGCACCCACTGAAGATATCATGAATGTACATGTCATTATTTGCTTGACATGAATAGTCTTTCATTCTTATTATATTGATATACCACCAGAAAGTACTTCAAATAAACACCCTCGGTATGACATATCCATTAAAGTATGCATAATTGAAACAAGGTGTTAAAACCCCTATGAATGGTACAATACTTGGAATAATGAGAAGTCTTTAATTAAGCAACACAAAATTATGTAAATTTACTCGGTTTGGAATACTTCATTATCGATTGAGACAGGTGTTCCTGTGAAGAGCCAAATTCAAGTGAACTAATTACAGAGTACAGCGCTTAGGGATGTTAAATACATATATCTAATGTTATTTTATATGTCTTTAGATACGATAGGTGTATTTTCATTACCCCGCTGGAAACGTTTAGCGATGTAATAACGCTCCAATATTCAAATCACACCACACAAAAAAGGGAAATAATAGGAATTGTTGAGATTTGGAGGTTTAATAATTACTTCACGTATTGAATACTTAAACGCGGGGACTTCTTTAGGAACCAGTATAAATATAATGTTGCACGATAGACCTTAATTAAAATACATCTTATAATGCGTTTTACACAAACGTTTGAACAGTTATTGTAACGTCCTTTAAAATTTATGTTGCGCCAAATAGCGTCCCTTTCAAGCACAAACCCTATCAATCAAAAGACAGGGCAGGGTTAAACATTCTATCTATCGGCTTTTATTTGGTTGTAAAACCCCACCTCCCTCTCTTTCCCATTGTGCCATATCCCCTCCCTCCATATAAAAACATGTTTTATTTAAGCTACCATCATCCAAGAGACGAAAATGCAGGTCTATGTTGATAAAGATCACATTAGATTAAGGCATCTCTATGTCATGCCGTTGGCTTCAACGTTCCTGGACGAGGAGTCAATGGAGGGCTGTATCAGAAAAGCCGTGGAGTGGTGTGAGGGTTTACCCTCATACGATACCACTCACGTTCAAAAAAATGGAGCTGATTGAAACCATCGGTGTGACACTGAAGGATGGGGTGTGGTGTTGGGCCACTGACCTAACGGTCGTGGCAGAGGTTGTGTGTGGCCTAAGCACAGCATGCGTGTTCATAAGAACACTTTATCCCTGCTAGGATATCCTAGTAGGGTAAAACGGCCCTTTTCAGGGCCACCAATATTTTTCAAAAAAGAATCTAGATTGTTATTGGGTAAACCCAAGTGAACTAATTACAGAGTACAGCGCTTAAGGATGTTGTTTTATATGTCTTTATAGAAATAACAGAGTAACATAGATAGAAATTAAAGATGGAAGTTATAAATGGTCGTGCCCAGACTTGTTTTAGGAACATGAATAAAGTTACAGTACACGGGTACAAAAATATATGTTGTTTTTTAACATAATCTGCATTTTTTAACATTGGAGTCTGGTACGGTTGAAATCAATTTAGCAATACTTGGTATCGGTTTTTGTGTATTATGTTTATATTTAAATCACCTGGAGTTCACCTAAGTGCATGTGTCGTAAATACATTCATGTTTCAACTTGTCTGATAAATAAAGGTAATAACAAAATTACCGAACTCCGAACAATCTTACAAAGGGAAAGTCCAAACTCATAATTATATAAACAGACAAAATCAGTCAACAACCGGAAAACTGTGAAAACCGCAATGACCCTGACTTGGTACAGGCATTTCTAAAGAAATGGTGGGTTGAATCAGATTTTAAGGCGCCAAACCTCCCGCTCTCATTACGGCTCAAAGATCATTGGAACGTAAATTTAAATGCCGTACTTATGGCTTTTTTATGATGGATTAATACATATAGTTATGTTTTCTCTGTTAATCTTGACTGCCATTTAAACTTACAATATAGTGATGACTGTTTTGTGTGCATTGTTGTAACAGATCGGAGGTTTAATAATTACTTCACGTATCGAATACCCCACTTCACTGGCACGCGTATGAATAATTAAACGCCGGGTCTCTTTAGAAAAACCAATATAAAATTTAAGGGTTGCCTAATAGACCGTAATAAAAAATACATCTTACAAAATCCTACAATTTGTCGTTTTACACAAACGTTTGAACAGCTGTTTTTTTTTTTTTTCATAGGTGTATTGACCTTCAACCCATTATTGGAGGGGAGGGACTTTTATAACCTTAGAAAGACAGTATGAGTTTTTAAGTTCATGATTGATTTTTATGGTATGGTAATATATTCAGTGTGTGATTATTGGTAATTAAAACACGGTCAACAAAATAGTGATTAAGATGTTGAATAAATACAAAAATTAGAGGACGGAATCAAGAAACGTCGCTATAGATAGAAAGTTCAAGAAAAAATATAACAAAAACAAAACAAAACGAATAATTAGTGAAAGTTCAAGAAAAAATATAACAAAAACAAACACAAAACGAATAATTAGTGAAAGTTTAAGAAAAAATATAACAAAAACAAAACGAATAATTAGTGAAAGTTCAAGAAAAAATATAACAAAAACAAAAAACAATACGAATAATTAGTGAAAATTCAAGAAAAAATATAACAAAAACAAAAACAATACGAATAATTAGTGAAAGAAATCACCAGCAGCAGCAGCAGCCACAATACGAATAATTAGTGAAAGAAATCAGCAGCAGCAGCAGCCACAATACGAATAATTAGTGAAAGAAATCACCAGCAGCAGCAGCAGCAGCAGCCACAATACGAATAATTAGTGAAAGAAATCACCAGCAGCAGCAGCAGCAGCAGCCACAATACGAATAATTAGTGAAAGAAATCTTCAGCAGCAGCAGCAGCAGCAGCGGCGGGGTGGTGGCGGAGCCGCGCCGCCGAAGGAAACAGGCTACGACTATACTCCTTCTCCTCCACCAATGAAAAAATCTCAGACAAAACGAAACACATTATGAAAATATCACATATTAACGTAAACATCTATGACAAAGCTGTAACAAGTCAACAAAAATAGTGATTAAGATGTTGAATAAACACGAAAATTGGAGGAAGGAATCAAAAAAGTAAACGACAAAATCTCACACAGAATGAAACACATTATGAAAATATCGAATACTAACGTAAACATCTATGACAAAACTCCAACAAGTCAACAAAATAGTAATTAAGATGTTGAATAAGCACGAAAATCCGAGTGAAACCTCAAAAAAGTAAACGTCAAAAACAAAAAACAAAACGAATGTATGACGAACATATTGAACACGGATGCACAAAAACACAATAAAAGGACAAAATAGTGATTAAAAATTTAAATGAACATGAAAAATGTATAAAGAACTCGAATCACATCGTCAAAATTGTTAACAAAACACCAAAATGTTTTTTTTTTTTCTCAAAATCCAAAGGTGATTTAGGTCATACAGATTTGATACAACATAAAATCAATACAGGGAGTGCAGTACCAATAAGGCAACCACTCAGACGCTTACCATATGGTAAGAGACAAACAGAAAAGGAGAAAATACTTAGAATGCTTGACTTGGGGGTGATCGAACCTTTCATCTAGTTAATTTTTTTTTTTTTTTCAAACTAATGTTAAGTTTTTTTTGGAGGACAACTGTATATCAGATACAAAAGGAAAAACCTAATTGGAATCAAGTTTCACCAATTAAAATCGAAGGACAGACATCACAATGGGCAAAGAAAAATGGACAAACATCGATTGACAAAAGAATAAACAGAAAAACTAAAGATCGAGTAACACAAATCTAAATAAAACCTGGGGTGTACTCGGGTGCTCTGGAAGAGTTAGCGGTTTCTGCACCCCTAGTGGCACCCATCGTGCTACCTTAGCTACGAACTCGGCGATAAGCCATTAATTTTGTTTAAACATATTTTTATTGGCATAAATGCACAATTAGAAACAAGTTATATCAACTTAGTATATCCGCTCTATACAATAATGTTATACACATTAATGAGGAAAGGACCGGGAAGTGCTTACGACAAGTGGAACATATCTGTGGTCATTTGTGACACAGGTATTCCGTAAGGGCTAACCGAGTCATGGTGGCGAGCGAAAAACTTCAACCCATAGGAAACTCTTGGTATAGTAGCGTCCTTGTTATAAATAAAGTCCAAATTCTTAACATTTCAAATTTATACATATCTGATGTGAAAAATAATATTATAATATAAAAACTACTACTAATAACTAAGTTGTCGTTCAGTGTGCTCTAGATGGTAGAACACCAAAAAAAAAAAAAAAATAAAAAAAAAAAAATAAATAAAAAAAAAAAAAAAATAAAAAAAAAAATAAGTAAAAGTTCATGTTACAACGACAAAAACTGTAAAATAAACGTCATTTGGTTTCACCAGAGTAAATATAGCTAAACCGTGTAAGGAATGCAGCAGACGCCACGCGACTTTTACGAAAGGACATTTTAAATATCTTGGTTATCCGATAACATAAAATCAATAGAATTAGCAGACGAAAAGTTTGTCAAAAATATAACGCTAATTAAATTCTTCAAAAGAAAAATTCTTATTGGATTTCGAAAGAATATAGTTACAGCACACGGGTACAAAAATATCTGTTGTTTTCCCTACATAATCTGCATATTTTAACAGTCGGGTACGGTTGAAATCAATTTAGCAATACTTGGTATTGATTTTTTTTTTTTTGTGTATTATGTTTATATTTAAGTCACCTAAAGTTCACCTAAGGGCATACGTAGTAAATACATTCATGTTTCAACTTGTCTGATCATTGGGGGTTAATCTCCTTTTGATTACTTCACGCATCGAATACCCACTTCACTGGCACGCGTATGCATAATTAAACGCGGGGCCTCTTTAGAAAAAACCAATATAAAATTTAAGGGTTGCCTAATAGACCGTAATAAAAAATCCATCTTATAAAATCATACAATTTTGCAGTGGTCTGGTAATATATTCAGTGTGTAATTATTTGTATTAAAGTATGCATTATTATTGGTAATTAAAACACGGTGTTAAAACCCCTATGAATGGTACAATACTTAGAATAATAGAATAATAATGAGGTCTTTCATTAAGCAACACAAAATTATGTAAATTTACCCGGTTTGGAATACTTCATTATCGATTGAGACAGGTGTTCCAGTGAAGAGCCATAATTAGTCAAGACTTTTGTGCATCGTCTTATCAATAAAGCTTAGAAAATGTACTTGGGGTTTTGTTATAATGCAAAGCCCCCCTATGATGAATACCATTTTATTTACGAAAAAACAAACAAACAAAAGAACATAGAAAATGCAGTCATATATTGCATACACATACCACTGAGTCAATTAAGCACGCTGACTGCACAATTCAAGAGGGAAAAATGGTTTAACATAGGGGGTAATAGGTCTATAGTGACCCGATACAGGTTGGATTCACAATTCCATTGTTCGTACCTAGACTCTAGAGGAGTTCCGGGAAAAACGCGGGAAATTATCACCCTTTTATTTCCGGTTCACGACTTCCGGTGACGTCATTTCCGGTGATGCAACTTCCGGTCGCGCCTGCGCAAACGATCACTTCCGGTGACGTCACGATCCCCATCGATCCCCCACAAATGCGAGGTGGATGGTGCTTCTATACTACTAACGTACATGTACATATAGTGGGTTCTTCCTATTTGTAAATAAAGGTAATAACAAAATTACCGAACTCCGAACAATCTTACAAAGGGAAAGTCAAAACTCATAATTATATAAACAGACAAAATCAGTCAACAACCGGAAAACTGTGAAAACCGTAATGACCCTGACTTGGTACAGGCATTTCTAAAGAAATGGTGGGTTGAATCAGATTTTAAGGCGCCAAACCTCCCGCTCTCATTACGGTTCAAAGGTTCCGCAATGCACGTACATGATTTGAACTTATTTTATTGTTCATAATAGAAACAAATGGATCAGATACAAGTTTTACAACTTAGAAATGTCTTCTCCGCTAGTTACATCAATTTACATATAATCAGAACAGCATTAAATACATAATAATTCCCAAGATATACCATATTTTAAGAGACAGTTTGCCAGAGTCTGATGTAAATGAGTATGATAAAGACTCAGATCTTGACTAAAGTGTAGATAGGAAATAATTTGTAATTGCATGCTTTGAATGCTATATGCTTGAACATATATTACAATTTGCATGATAAAATAGAAGTATTATTCTAGTTTGAGTTCGTATTTTTTACAGTGACTTCTGTTAAAAAGGATTTTATTAAGATAAGTTCAGATATATGTCCATGCCAGAATGCGTTATCTTCACATAACACATGATGGCACACAAAAAATGTTGTCCAATATTAAAAACATCTGGTTATACCAGAAGGTGTTATAACTTATATTGCCTTATATGGAAAACGCGATTCAGCCAAAAGCAATGGAGGTCATTCGGTTGTGGAGGTCTTATCAGTGGTGGTGCAAATTTCATTTGCAATCCGTTTATCTCGTAATTACCTATCAAATACAATTAATACTTTATGTATATTCAGAGTTATTTATATATTCCCAAGATATACCATATTTTAAAATAAAGACTGTAATCAATCATGATCTACTCGAACTAAATGCCTGGTCTAGTAAATGGCTAATGTCATTCAATCCTGAAAAAACAGAAATCTTGTTTTTCTCCAATACCGGTAACATAGACAACATCGAATTTTCTTTTAATGGCAAAAGTATCCCTTTATCTACTAGTCATAAACATCTGGGAGTTACCCTCTCCCAAAATGCAAAATGAAATGAACATTTAGAAAATATGATAACAAATATAACCAAACATTTAGGTATATTACGGAAATTAAAATTCAGTCTAAATAGATCCAACTTAGAAAAAATGTATTTAGTCTACATTCGCCCCCTTTTTGAATACGCTTGTGAAGTCTACGATAATTGTGGAATTGGCTATTCAGACAAATTAGAATAAACTTCAATTAGACGCTGCCAGAATTGTAACAGGTTTACCCATTTTTACAAAATCGGAGTATTTATATGCTGAGACAGGTTGGGAAACACTATCAGAGCGGAGATATCGCAGAAAACTCCAATTATTTTTTAATATAAAATGTGGAATGGCACCTGAATACTTGCGTCATCTAGTTCCCCCAACTATTCAGAGTACTACTATATACCCTTTGCGAAATGGTGATACTTTAATAGTTCCTTTCTGTAGACTCTCTATAACCAATTCGTCATTTATTCCTCCACAGTTAAAGAATGGAATAAACTTGACATTGCAATCAGAAAATTAGAATCATTATCCAAATTCAAAAACGCTATTCGTCTTAACAGCCAATCAAATAAGATTTTAGTTCCCAAACTTTATTACTATGGCCCTAGAAAGTTAAACGTGATCCTAACACAAATTAGATGTACAGCTTCTTTCCTCAACCATGATCTACACAAGGTTCATATTTTATTTAGCCCAGCGTGTAGCTGCGGTGCCCCCCAAGAAGATGCGAACCACTTGTTTTTTGTTTGTCCCAAATATTCTGAAATAAGAAATGATCTGTTTCTCAGCATAAGCGATTTGTCTCAATTGATCAATACTTCACTTCTCACATCAGGAAGTGAAACCTTAAGCTATGCAGATAATTGCTTTATTTTTTATTCAGTTTTTCGATTCATGAAAAGATCTAAGCGATTTCTAATCGTTTAATGTACTAACCAATCACCATCCAGCATCCAAGCACACACACACACACACACATACTCTTTCCTCATTTCTTTTTACTCGTTTACTATTTTCAGCTATATTATATGATAAAATTGTATTTTTCTTGTTTTCTTGTGCATTCTTAATATAATGTAACAATGATTGTATATATAGGAGAAGACTCCATAAGTTGGTAAAACATGTGTCTGATCCTCTTTGTATCATTGATCAAATAAAATAATTATCAACTAAAACCCAGTGATTACTGATTATTTTATGAGATCATCCCAGTACTAAAAGAGACAGTTTGCCAGAGTCTGATGTAAATGAGGATGATAAAGACTCAGATCTTGACTAAAGTGTAGATAGGAAATAATTTGTAATTGCATGCTTTGAATGCTATATGCTTGAACATATATTACAATTTGCATGATAAAATACAAGTATTATTCTAGTTTGAGTTCGTATTTTTTACAGTGACTTCTGTTAAAAAGGATTTTCTTAAGATAAGTTCAGATATATGTCCATGCCAGAATGCGTTATCTTCACATAACACATGATGGCACACACAAAATTTTGTCCAATATTAAAAACATCTGGTTATACCAGAAGGTGTTATAACTTATATTGCCTTATATGGAAAACTGATGCTTCGAGGATATTGTATTTAATATACATTTAAAAGGTACATATCGTGAAGATCGAAATGCCAAATATCTAGTATATTCTATTTTCTGCTGAATTACAGTGTACATTTAAGAACAAAAACCTTGATATTCAAAAATAATGAAAAACACGTCCACCAAAGACAACAAATATGTTGTTAATCAAAACTCGAGCATGTTGATGATATCAGTTTCAGATAACTTTTTGGTAGAATCAGAATGTTTTTTTTACAAAATAAGATCTGTCCCTTCTTAGCACAAGGTATTTGTATCTACGTTGGCCATTCCTTTTTATAAAACACAGTTGGACCAACTTCCTTAATTTGTCATTCAGCTTAGAGTGAGGGATAGTTGTGTAGAGGGTATATTAAATGCTATTAAAATGCAAAAGGTTAAATGAGATAATATTTACAACTATTGAATATGAATTTAATATGATGATAATACTATTTTTACCAATAAAATATTAAATGGTGAGTTATTACACAATTGTATGTGTAATTTGTGCTTTGTGTAATTGTGCATGTTTTGAGCACAATAATTATAAACTTAATTTTATTTTCAGGTTACCATGATGAAATACA
Source organism: Bathymodiolus brooksi (assembly GCA_963680875.1). Classification (NCBI taxonomy): domain Eukaryota; kingdom Metazoa; phylum Mollusca; class Bivalvia; order Mytilida; family Modiolidae; genus Bathymodiolus; species Bathymodiolus brooksi. The sequence goes on from OY804587.1 coordinate 70,176,295, forward strand.
CACTGATGAACAACAGCATGCTATTGTGATCCTTTGAGGTATATCCTGTATTTTGATTTCAAGATATTTGCACCCGAGTGTGAGGTAAAGATAGTTGTTTTTATAGTTTTGCTTATTAATGTTAAATTTGCTGCTTATTATTTTACTTATTATAATGTTTCACTTATTCTTATATTTGTCTATACTTATTTTTGCTATTATTTTGTTTGGTATTATAATGCTTAGTTTATTCTTATTTTTGCTATGGTTCATGTGAATCTATTTGATTTTACATGTAATAACACTTTTATTTAATATTAGAAAATGTCCATGAGAACCATGAGCAGGTATATAATTCATTCATTATGTTACAACGTCTTTGTTTTTATTATTCCACTGAGAATTGACCCAATGACAACAATAAGGAAGGTGGAACAGCCAACGGTATCACATAAATTATGTTCCACCTGACCCGTATCCGTTGGCATGTGTGGCCGTCTTTCATCAAAGTGTGCTATCATATATAAATTGTTAGACATATCAGAATCGACATAGCTTATGGAAGTCATAGTGCCTTGTGCGTTTTAACATGGTTATGTAACACATTATGGGTTCCATGAATTATCTTTTAAATCGTATATTTCTAATACATACGATTGTGATGGAAACTAATGCCAAACAAGTTGACAAGATTGGGGTCGATACTAGCCATGACATCATAGTCGAGGTTAGTGTCCCGATAGTGAAGAAGCGTATATTATTAGAAATATTTATTGTTTTAAATGTAATACATTGTACTTTTTATATTACTCTCATGATGCTGTACACTTTTTAGACACTACATGTAAATATGTAAATACATGAATATAGTCTCTTAGTGGATTTTACACTAAAAACAAATTCTAGCCACATTTTCTCTCAGACGAAAAGCAAGCCTTATTGACAACAGCAGAGTGGGGGGAAATATGTGGCTCTGCTAAATATAGACTAAAAATAAAAATTCATTAAAGCAAATATGTTCATATTATATGCGTTTTAAAACCGTACATGTTGTATTGGATTCGTACTTGGTACGTTCGCGGTGGCCAACGACCAATAGCGTGCAGTTATTCATTAACGACTTTGCAGGATTTTTCAATGACTTGAACGCGTACGTCCAAATTGTGATAACAGTGGGTTTTTCAGCGCTTCTAGGTATATATGTACGGATGTAGGACAAATTCATAAAATAGAAGGACCAATACATCTAGACACATTTCAACAGGTCAACGGCATAGGACTTTCCTCTACGTTTTCTAATAAGAACTAATTCCGACTGATAAGCTCACAGCCCGAGGCAAAATTCAAAGAGCAGATGGACGACACGAGCTTCAAGCATAGCAAACTACAAGACAGTCGCCAGTCATCCACCACTGATTTTCTTAAATTTATTCCAATCTCTTACTTTTCCGCTCTTTGTTGCTTTCTGATAATATCGTTTTTTCATTTGTGACATTTGGTTTACCTTCTTATGAATCCATGCTTGACTAAACCTCTGACTAGTCATCTTAGATGGTATGTGTGCATCCATTAGTTTAGAACACTTGCCTGTAAACGCTAGCAACAGATAATTTACATATGTGGTTTCTGTATATTTAGAGTTGAAGTCCTGAGCAAACTTGATAATATCTAAGCGCATCATTTCCATATTTGCTCGTTTTCAAATCAAAATTTTACGCTTAATTGGTTTTTGATGTTTAGCTCGACTTTGATACAGCTGCCAAAAGTAATATGAAAGAGTATTTCTGTCTGTAATTATAAGGTCATCGATGCAATCAAAACGTAAGAAAAATGTCAAAATACGCTAAATGGTTTTTTTTTTCGAAAAAGTAAAAATTCACAGAAGTTTGAAAGTCATAAACATCAGAGACGTCATTAGTGTAAGACAAACAACTCAGTCAGACTAAATTACTCAGCTGGATGAAAACTAGTAAATTTAATTATATCCCCTCCATAACTTACCAGTGATGGATCAGAATATAAAAAGGTATGGAAACTCTTCATTCTGATGTAAATTTCAATAGGTGGAGGTCAAGGTCATTTGTGTGTGGAAACAAAAAGAGCACAAAAGTGGATAAAGTATCACTTCTGTTACAAAAACGTTGATTTCGACGTCAAATTACGTTACTCAATATTTTTTGGGATATTTTCTGCAGTCTACATACATGTATAGTTAAATCATAAACTTTTAGCTTGTCCATGTGTCTTTAGTTTGACAATAGTTATCAATGTTCACCTTAATACAATATTTAGAATTATATAATTGTTGACCTTTGACCCTATTTATGCCAAAATCTGACCATTTCTGAGACTTACGGCATCATTAATTTAAAAGTTCCCATTTTCCGCTTTACATTGATGTATAATATATGTGTGTGTTCGATGGGTGCATTAAATTTCATTTTACATAATTCTGCCGCTGATCTACAGTGAGATGGACTCATGGAGTGCGATAGGTAAACACTGGTTACAGAAATACGATATCAAATTTGGAGTTGATTTTTTTCTTTGTAAATGCTCCGATATTAAAGGTTTAGATATTGCACCCATTCCAAAATACTATCAAGACGCTATACAAGCATAGAACAATTTTTTGGGGTCATGTTCTACGGAGTCTAAAAATGACATTTTAGATAAAAACATATTTGGTAACTCTGAGATCAAATTTAATAGAAATCCACTTTTTTTTCAATCGTTTTTGAGAAATAATATATTTAAAATAAACGATATATGGGACAAAAACAATAATACCTTTGTTGATAATCAGACTATATTTAATAGACTGGATGATAAAAGGAACTGGATATCAGAATGGCCAAAATCAAAAAATCAATACCAGAAAATTTTGTTAAGAAATAAATTCACAAATAAAATTCACACCCCCCCCCCCTTTTTCCCTTTTTTCTTGCTTAAATCAATGATCAACAATATTACAGAATCAAACAACTGAATAAATATAGCAGATTTCTTTTACATGCATCTTTTTAACATGCAGAGTCAGTGTGTTTTAAATCGGTCATCCAATCAGGACGCTCATTATTCTTGTCCAAGATAAAAATACATCGCAAAAGTAAATTTACCTGTGGTTTTAGAGTAGAAGATTTTTAGAAATCTAACATAAAATTTCCCCACTTCAACTCGTAAATTTACATAGAAATCGAAGATATTTCGTCATAAAACTTCACACATGGTTTTGTCTATCATATTTCTTGAAGACAAACATACAATGTTATTGCATTTATCAATATTGTATGAGTATCAACAGTTTTTTCAACACCGTATCTGTTTCTCGATACAGCCGCAACTTCAACTCGTAAATTTACATAGAAATTGAAGATATTTCGTCATAAAACTTCACACATGGTTTTGTCTATCATATTTCTTGAAGACAAATATAAAATTTTATAGCATTTATCAATATTTTATGAGTATCAACAGTTTTTTCAACACCGTATCTGTTTATCGATACAGCCGCCCGATTACAGTGACCCGTGACCCATATTAGCACATCTCAGCAGTTTTTTTTTTAATAAGGTTGTTTAATTAAAATCCGATGATAACGAAAAGATAAAAAAATCATTAGGTTAAAAAATAGATAGTAATTTGAATATTAGAAATCATAATAATAAAATCACTGTTCCAAAAAAGCTGAAACTGAAGAATATCCAGAAAGAAATACGTAAACCAATTACGCCAAAATGTCATTTCAAATGGGATACATTTTATGAAAAGAAGTTTAACTGGATATCAATTTGGTATATACTGAACAATATTAAATGTAAACAAAGCATTATCCAGTTCCAATGGAAATGTTTGCATAACATTGTCTATTCAGAATATAGATTACAAAATATGGGAAAATCAAATGGTCAATGTCATTTTTGGAAAAATGAAATAGAGTCCCTTATGCATTTGTTTTACAGGTGTCATAAAATTAAACATGTCTTAGATGAATTAAAACACATTTTTAATAGCATTTTTGAAAAGAATATAGTACTTGTTGAGGAAAACTTAATCATTGGGGTGTATGAGGGAGAAATAACTGAAGATCTACTTTTAATGAATTTAGTAATTTGTATATTAAAATGGGTAATTTGGAAAACAAGAAATTATATAAAATATAATAAAAGCACTTACAGGGAAGCATTAGTTATCACAAATCTCAAAAATGAACTCAGAAGTAATATACAAATGATGATTAAAAACCCAGAAGTTCGAAACTTATATAATATTAGGAAATTACAGCTATTATTGGATACATTATGAATTTAGTTGTATTAATAATTCCTTTCATTGTTTACTGTGTAAAAATGTATGTTTATAAATTGAATATGAGAGATAAAATATGATTTATTTGCTTATGGTATTGTATTCTTACTACAACTGTACCAGTATTTATTTATTTAATTATATTGTTCATTGTAAATATTTGTAAACCTTTAAGGTTTCCTGGCACCCAGAGGTAAATTGTTCACAGGTGTAATAAAGATATAATAACCAAAAAAAATTGGCATTTTCAACAGACTAATATTATCTTAGTCTTGTTGCTAAATTGTTTGCTAGGTTTTCAACACTATTGGATTTTATCAACTGAACTTAAGTTGTCTTGGTCCAGTTGCCAGATTTCATTCATTTTAAGTATTTTTCCTGACTTTTCTGGGCCATGTTAGTTCAAGCTCAGGTCAGAGTTTATCTGGTATGCTGAATATTTTTATTTATTCAGATACTATTTTTTTGCATTTGTGTTAAGGAATCCCTTTTGCTATGTTATCCATTAATAAAGTGTATGCCCGTCCCTTCCCAACCCCCTCCTCTTGTTCACGTTGTAGGAGATAAGACCTTGTAGGGACTGGACATTAGGAATCAGGATTTACTGTGATTTCCTGTAAATCCTAGTAAAGTTATTCATTTTTCATTTGCTTGTTTAGGACCCTACGATGACATAGATTTCGTGTCTTTGTAGAGAAATAGTTTTCATTTCTTTAGATAGGCTATAGGAATAGGGATTAGGTGCAAATAAAGTAAATAAAAGTAGGTAATAAAAATTTTCTGGGTTCCTGTGATTTCCAGAAATCCCGTATTTTTCATAAATATTCCATTTAATACTTAAGTTTAAAACAATTGTGTTAGTGAACATAAATGTGTTAGTTAACAATAGTAAACAGTAATTAGTGTTAGAAACAATGGTTGAACACAGTGGCAAAACAAATACCCAAAGTTATAGAAAACAAATAGTATTTAAAGTAATATGAAATACCAAAATCATTATTTTCAGTTTTCTAAAAATTTCTGATATATGTAAAGATTAAATATATAAAGAACGTAAACCATTCACTTTTTGAGAGCTACGATGTATAATTCAGGAGAAAACGTCATTTTATTCTGTCTTCGATAATTCTTGCTACCCGGACAATAATGCAAATCATATGCTATTGACCTCAGATTTGAACTCATTCGGTAGAGATTGTGCGCATGCTCCGCTATAGTCTTGACAGGTAACATCATTTTCGCTTCGATTTACATTCCATTATTTTCCATTCAATCCACGATTAAAAATAATTTTCCCTTAGCGAAACGTTAAACAAGGATCTCTTTACCTGGAAAATAAATATATATCACCATCTATGATCTAAGCGTCGTAAATGTCTTTTAACGGCATTATGTGTATAATCAAGGACGTATATAGAATCTTATATAGGTCCTTGGTATAATTCAACAAATTTCGCGGGGCCCAGTAAGGGGACACTGCATACGCAACTTGTAATTATGTTAAAACATTAGTTTTTTTTTATATTAAAAATGAATACTACTTTGTTTCAAATCTATTTAAAATTGATTTGGCCTAAGAGACAAGAATGTGAAAGAAAGCACACATTCTTTATCTCATGATAATATATAGGCAAATAATTTGATTCTGAGGGGCCTGGCAAGATTAGTCAGGTTAGAATATTTGACAGAAAATTCATTCGACACATAGTGTAGGACAGGTTATAACATTGTTTACTCAGTTCAGGCCAGATTATTTTTTTTATTTTCTATGAAGCAAAGGCCAGAATTGTTTTCCAACTTTGGGTGGCCAGATTATTTGTTTTATTTACAAAAACATGGATTTCAGATAATATAAAGACGTTAGGTGTTTTTTCACGGGAACAATATAGACACTGATGACATTTGGAAACAATTTATAAATAAAATGAAAAGCTGCACTCAGGTTTGGAAAACCAGAAATTTAACCTTCAAGGGAAAAACTTTAATCGTTAAAAAATTTCTGTTTCCTCAAATGGGATTTGAAACTGAAATGAGAGGGATACCAGAGAAATATGAAAAAGAGGTGAATGATTTGATTTGGAAATTTCTTTGGGACAATAAACCAAATCAAATAGAAAGAAACGTATGTTGCTTAAATATTAATGAAGGGGGATGGGAATGATTAACATAGCCAATTTTGTCAAAAGTAAACAGATAAAATTTATATACAAAATAATCAACAGTGAGATGGACTCATGGAATGCGATAGGTAAACACTGGTTACAGAAATACGATAACAAATTTGGAATTGTGAAGAAATTGACATGACAAAAGTAATACAATATTTGTTCACATTATTACCTTCATTCTTTAACAGATATCTCCAATATTGCTTGACCTGTTGTTGACTATTCTGGTTTAGTTCCTGTTCTCGTGCGAGAGTCTGTGTTACCAATATCCTCCAATCTCACTTCTCAAGTGACGTTGAATGTGCAAATTAACCACAATTGTTGGAGTGTTTATCCTCCATCTTGGTTATCTATTCCATAGAACGCACAAGAGAAGCTGTGTATACACATCACACAGACTTGATCGTGAGAATAGTTCTATTCCCCCATGGCCCTTTATTTTGTGTTGTCTTTGATATTCTGTGCAGAGTTAATTAATCTTTTGGCAGATTATCTCCCCCTTGACCATGTTAGGTGCCCAATTATTAATATTGGTAAACTTTATTCACATGATTTAAACTGAGTGTCAAACACAAATCAATTTCAACAAACTTCAGGGTTAGTTGTCTAATCTTGTTCATTTCCCTGTGATTATTGTCACTAGTGTTCCTACTTGTTTGGTATCAGAAGGTCAAAAGAACATAAGACAGAGAATGATACATTACAGAATTTTGACATCCTGGAATAAGAAGGTATTTGCTATTTTGCTCAGTATTCACCAACCCTAGCACGCTACAATATGAACAGCATATTTATGAAACTGTATGTCACATGATCAACGTGACATAAAGGTCACATACCTGAGAAATTTGAATTTTCGAAGTGATTTTTGTTATTTTTAGACTGATGAAGAATATTAATTTTTAATATGACTGAACGTTTGAGAGGGAGCAACACTAGTAACCATGCCTTTCAAATATTTTGCTCCAAAAGTAACTGTGAAACTGTATCATTGATTTTTCCTCCTCGAGATAACCGTGGCCAAAATGATGAAGAATCTGAAGGTTTGCTCCGCCCACAGCTATTTATACCCACGGTCCCGGTTTAAATAACATATATAATAATGTAGTAAATCGTGGGGGATGGGGGCCGAGGGGTTCTGAAGAGCACCCATGATGCACGAGAAACTGACCACGCTGACCAGAAATGAACTGAACCCAAAACATACCAGACGTATATATAACTGAGAGAATAAACAGACTTAGAGTTGCAAAGCAAAGCTAGTAATAGTAAGTAGTACAAAGTACTATATTGGCGCTGCGACTAAAAGTCGAATTCTATTCGCGAGGAAGGTTATTAAATTAACCAAAAGTGATTTTTAAATAAAATCACAACTCCGCCATTTATTTTTGAATTTTTTTTTAGGGGCGAATTTTTTTTCTTTGGTTTCAGCTTTGCCTGGCTAATAGGTCCTGGTATTTTCAGAGGAAATTGTCCGTTAGGAAATTTCAAGGGAAAATATGCAGGTAGGTTTGGCAGACAAAGTTGGAAATCGTTAAATGTTTTGCCCGTTCAAAGAAGTACCCCTTTCCCACCCACGTGTAGACCCCACCACGTGTAAAAAAAAAAAATAAAAAAAATTAAAAAAAAAAATTTTTTTTTATTTTTTTCTAATGTTGTAGAGCTGATAGGACCTGGTATTTTCAGGGGAAATTGTCCGTTAGGAAATTTCAAGGGAAGATACGCAGGTAGGATTGGCTAACAAGATTGGAAATCTTTAGATTTTTTTTTCCCGTGATAAGACAATATCCCTTTCCCACTCACGTGTAAACCCCAGCACGTGTTTCAGCAATGTGAACCCCAAACCGGAAGTAGCTTGTTTCTAGAAGCCATCTTTAAATAAGAGCTGGTTAAAAATAAGTTGTAAGTCCGGTGCCCAAAAAAAAAAAAAATAAGGAAACATTTTTTTGTTTTTTGTTTTTTGTTTGACATTATCGATTTTAAACAAAAATAGACAAAAGCGGCCTAGTGTACAAATCTGGTCCGTTATAAATTGTACATATACACATACACCACAGAATAAAGAGCCACGTGTTTTTGTTGTTTATTTTTATTAACAATGCCGCGTGTTTTCATTAACAATTGTTCCATCGAGGAGCTGATGTCAGTACCAGGGATAGGGGCAAAAGTGGCCGATAAAATTTTGGAATTAAGGGAGGCTAAGGGCGATCTGGAATTGGATGACCTAAATCAGGTTCCATATCTTAGGATAACACAACCGTTACTGGATAGTTTGGATTTTACCTCTTTTGAAAATAAAGAGGGAATGGGATCCCCATATGATAGACATTTGGAAACAGGGTTAGGAGTGTAGACAAGTTAATAGGGAAGTGGGATGGGGCAGGACAGGGCCAACTTAAAGGAAAGGGGAAGGAAATGGGTTCATTTGATAAAGTCCCGTTAACAGGGGAAAGATCATATTATAATAAACAGGAAAGGGATTGGTGGCAACAGACCAATTTATCCGAGAGATTGGATGATGATTATATTGAGATGGAAAGTACTTTCATGGAAAGACAAACCCCAGGGGGAGTTAAATATACATCAGCTCCGGGACAAAATCCGCCGCCATCAATTTGTCGATCGCGACGGGACGATTTGAATTGGGATTCGAGCAGCGATGAGAGGGATCGGGCGTATATGCAGAACGTGCATATAAGATACTCGGATATTCGTGCGGGTTTTGCGTTACCTAGAGAACCAGGCCTTTATCATAGTGGGGTTTTAGCCAGTGGGGGGGGGGGTGAAGTAAGAGTGCCAAACATACGAACTGTAGCCCCGGCTAATAGAGAAAGTGTTTGGAAAGACAGGGGGCCGCTATTCCCCTCCGAGGAACACCGGAGGGGGGTGGAGTAGGGAAAATACTAATCCCTTGTTGAGGGAAAGTAGAGGTAGAACAAGACATACCCTAGGAAGGGAAAATGAAGTCCCTAGAATAGTTCAACGTAGAGATGAGTATGATAGGGAAAGGGAAAGGGGACATTACCGCCCAAGTGGGGAAGACATTGAAGGCCCAGGAGGAAGAAACCCATCTATTCCTAGGGTACCGAGTAGTGGGAACAGGCCTGGGTGTCCCCCCAGAAGAGACCCCGAAAATCCTAGTAGGTATGCAAGAAGGGAGGAGTATGAAGGGGAGAGAGGTCAAAGGGGAAGGGGAAAGAGTGTTAGTTTGCCGATGTCCCTAAAGTTTGATGGGAAATCAAATTGGAAAGCATTCTACGCTAAATTTTCCCGATACGCGAAAGTTAGTGAGTGGACGGAAGGGGAATGCAGGGACCAGTTATGCTGGTGCCTGGATGGGAAAGCAAGTGCATATTATGCCCTCCTGGTTGAGCGGAACCAGGAAATGGTATATATGGACCTAATACGGAAATTAGAGAAACGGTTTGGTTTCCGTGAACTCCCCCGAAACAGCCCAGGTCCAATTTAATAATGCCCGTCAGACTCCGGATGAACTCCTGGAGGACTGGGCGGATCGGGTCTTGTCCCTAGCCACTAGGGCATTTAGAGATTTGCCCGAAACTCACATGTATAAACAAGCAGTGGTGAGGCTATGCCAAGGGGCAGCAGATAAAGAGGCCGGGAGTTATGCCTCTAATATCCGACCTAAAAACATAGAGGAGGCTATTGACAGAATGAGGTGGTTCTAGCATAACTCTCAAGCTATATATGGGACCACCCTTGGGCGAAATCCTCGAAGGGAGGTTAAACAAGTATCTCCGGGGCCTCGCTATGAGGGAGAAGCCAGGGTGTGCGCAATAGGGACTGATCGAGTTGCAGATAAGGGTTTGGAGAGAAAAATGGGGGAAGTACTGTCAGCACAGGGGAAGGAAATGAGTGAGATAAAGTCCAACATAGCGGAACTTTCCACTCAAATGGCAGCCATTATGGAGGAGGTGAAGAGAAATCGAATAGATAGGTATAGGGCACAATCAAGAAGTCCATCCCCAAGAAAGGGGGACAAACAGGGATGCTTCCACTGTGGGGTCATGGGACACTTCAAGAGGGAGTGCCCAAAGTTGGAGTCTCCGTCAGGGGAGAAACGAGTGTCATTTCAGGAGAATAAGGAGGCTTTAAATTCCAAAGGGGCAACTCGCGAGGCTTGAGTCAACCCCTTATTGCCAATATACATGGTCTCAAAGAAGTAAAAGAGGGGGGAGAAGTAGAGATGGAGGAAATATGGAATATGGAGGAGGGGAATCAGCAGGATAGTCTCCTACGGGTAAATAGGGAAGTGGGGGACTCTCCGGAGGGACGGGTAAAATTTGAAGGTGCGAGTCAGGGGTACGAGTTATCAAGTGAGGAGTCAGAAGGAGAGGAAACCAATAGGGAAGTAGAGGACGACCCTCCGGATTCTAGTAGTCCGGAGGGACGGGTAAAATTTGAAGGTGCGAGTCAGGGGTACGAGTTCTCAAGTGAGGAGTCAGAAGGAGAGGAAACCAATAGGGAAGTAGAGGACGACCCTCCGGATTCTAGTAGTCCGGAGGGACGGGTAAAATTTGAAGGTGCGATTCAAGGGTACGAGTTCTCAAGTGAGGATTCAGAAGGAGAAAAAAACAATAGGGATAAGAGGGACACGACGAGTCCATAGAGGAGGAGGAAAAGGGGGAGAGGATAATATAGGGACTTGTGGTACGGACGAGGAAGAGGACGGAGCAGTAACGGTGCTCAAGCTGTCCAATGGGGTAATGTTTAGGGTCCCAGTGGAGGTACAAGGCATGCAGTTACAAGCGGTAGTAGATACAGCAGCACAGGTAACACTGGTGTCCTAGGAATTCTACAAATCATTGGACCCTGCCCCACCCATCCGTAAGGAAGTGGTTATGAACACCGCAGGGAAGGGAATGCAGATGAATGGGTATATTGCTGGCCCTTTTCAAGTAGTCCTAGGGACACATCTATTCACAGTAGAAATTTACGTGGCCCCAATAGAGGAGGATATGTTACTGGGTTTAGACTTTTTAGAGGCTAATGGGGTGTCCCTACATCTCAAAGAAAAGGAACTACAGATCGCAGGGGATGTTATACCCATTAATTTGGGAACAGGAAGCCCTTTAGTCAATGAGAAAGAGGCGGGGGTGTTCCTAGCCATGGGGTATAAGGTACCCCCTAATTCAGTCATGAGAGTGGGGGCACAGCTGAGTGAGTCTATGGCAGGGGAGTATATAGTAAAGGCAGCCACCAAGGGTGAGCTATTAATACCTCGAACATTGCACAATGGGGGTGATAACCCAGTTCTTTGTCTGATTAACAGATCCGATCACTATGTAGAAGTAGAGAAGGGGGAAGTTTTGGCCTATGCAGAAGAGGTGTGTTCGAACGTAGAGACTATCGGAGTACAAAAGGTAGAAGTTGCGGAAAAGGGGGGTCCATAGAATGGAAAAAGGGAAATTCCCGAGCATTTGACTAATCTCTTTGATAAATCCAAAGGGGAGCTGAATGAGCAGGAGCAGACACAGCTTAGTGAGTTATTATGCGAGTTTGAAGATGTGTTTGCTAAAAGTGAGTTCGACTTAGGGAAATTTAATACAATCCAGCATGGGATTGATACGGGGACCAATCGCCCAGTTAAGCAAAGAATCAGGCGTACCCCATTAGGGTTTGCAGGAGAAGATGAGGCCCAATTAAAGAAAATGTTGAGTGCGGGGGTGATCCGGCCATCAGTGTCTGAGTGGGCATCGGCTCCGGTTCTTATCCGGAAACGATGTGGGTCAGTACGGTGGTGTGTGGATTACCGGGCCTTAAATGCTCTCACCATTAAGGATGTGTTCCCATTGCCCCTAGTGGACGAGTGTCTTGACACTTTAGCCGGAAATGTATGGTATTCCAAACTGGATGCCAATTCAGCATATTGGCAGGTGAAAATCAAACCTGAAGACTGCTCCAAAACGGCATTTATTACTAAATACGGGTTGTTTGAGTTCGCTAGAATGGCTTTTGGGTTATGTAACTCACCAGCCACTTATACGAGAGTCATCAACCTGGTGCTGAGGGTTTGAATTGGAAAGTGGTTCTGGCTTTCCTGGACGATATCCTGGTCCTGGGGAAGGATTTCGAGGGGCACTTGGCAAACCTAAGGGCTGTATTGATTAGGTGTAGGGAGTATGGGCTAAAATTGAAGCCCAAAAAATGTGAACTGTTTCAAAAGGAAGTGGAGTTCCTGGGTAGAGTAGTGGGACCTAGAGGAATATGCATTGGGCCAGGATATATCAAAGATATAAAAAACTGGCCAAAGCCTAAGAATAAAAAGGAGGTGGAGAGGTTTTTGGGGTTCACCAATTACCATAGGGCCTTTATTGAAGAATATACTCAAATGGCGTTTCCCCTTCAGGCCCTAACAGGGAAACGTACATATCAATGGGGAGATGAACAGGAAAGGGCGTTTGAGGAGTTGAGGGATGCAATGGTGAGAGCACCAGTTCTAGCCTTGCCTAACGTGACTGATCCCTTTATACTGGATACGGATGCATCCGATAAATCGGTGGGGGCTGAATTGATTCAAATACAAGAAGGGGAAGAGAGGGCAGTAGCGTACGGGAGTCTTACCTTGACTCCGGAGCAACAAAAATACTGCACCACTCGAAAGCAATTATTAGCAATTATTAGGTTCTCTCGACAGTTTAGGCATTACTTGTTGGGTAGGCATTTCACAGTCAGGACAGACCATAATAGTCTGACCTGGCTGATGAATTTTAAGGAGCCACAGGGGCAACTGGCTAGATGGTTAGAAGAACTGAGTCAGTTCAATATGGAAATCCAGCATAGGCCTGGGAAGAAACATACGAATGCAGATGCCTTGTCAAGGATCCCTGGGGGGGAACCATGTTCAGACTTCAATCTAAGAGTGAAATTACTGGATTTGCCCTGTGGGGGGTGTCCCTACTGTACTAGGGCCCATTTAAACTGGTCCGGTTTTGACCAGGGTGTAGATGACGTGGTTGCCTTGGCAATTAAACCTTGGGGGCAACCCGTGAGAAAGGGTCAAGATCAGGAGGAAGAAGAAATGGGACCTAGGGTGGCTGAGATCTGGGTCTCTACGGGGGAAGCGGGAAATAGACTTAGATGGGAAAGTATCAAGGGAGTCCAAATAGTTAGAGAGGCAGAGGGCATTAGTTTTCAAGGCCCAGGTGAGGACGAAATGAAGGAACAGCAACGGGTGGACCCCGAGTTAGCCTGGGTGGTCAGGTGGAGGGAAACAGGGGAGGAGCCCACTGAAGGAGAATTGTTTATAGGGGACTCTAGAAGCAAATATTATTGGATAAACAGGGAAGTTTTTGTCTTGGAAAAAGGGGTCCTGTGGAGAGAAGGGGATGAGGGGAAGTCAGCAAGGAGGGTGGTCCCAAAGATGTATAGGGAACAAATTGTGAAGCTTTGTCACGATCCCCCCTTAGCTGGACATCAGGGCATAGAGAGGACAATCGAGAAAGTGAAGTCTAGGTATTATTGGAGGGGGATAAGTAAAGATGTGTCGGCTTACGTGAAATGGTGTATGGAGTGTAACCAAAATAAGAAGGCAACGGTCTCAGCTAGACACCCAATGTTATACTACCATTCAGGATCGCCAATGGAACGAGTCCATTTAGACTTCATTGGGCCCCTACCTCGCACGGAGAGAGGAAATGAACACATCTTGATGATGGTTGACCAATTTACCAAGTGGGTAGAGTGCATCCCCTTGCCTTCTCAGAGTGCAGAGGAAACGGCAAGAGCCGCGGTGAATCAGTTCTTTTCTAGATTTGGGTGCCCGTTCCAAGTGTTCACTGATCAGGGGAGGAATTTTGAGTCCTCTTTGTTCAGGGAAATGTGTGAATTACTTCACATACATAAATCGAGAACTACCCCTTACCGTCCCTCGGCGAACGGACAAGTAGAGCGATGCAATCGTACACTGATGGCGGCGGTGCGGTGTTTCATTGGAAAAAATCAGCGGAGCTGGGATCAATACTTACCGCAGTTGGCAGGGGCATTAAGGTCCTCTGTAAATAGAAGCACAGGGTACACACCCAATATGATGATGTTGGGTAGGGAAATTGGGTTGCCGGCGGAACTGATGTTCGGGAGTCCGGGGAACACCGGACAGCCCGAAGGGGACCAATATGTAGGAGAGTTGCAAACAGCTATTGAATGGGCTCACAGGGTGGCTAGGGAGACTCTCAAACAGTCCCAAAAACGAATGAAAAGAGATTACGATGTCAAAGTAAGGGTCAGAGAGTTAAAACTGGGGGATTTGGTGTATCAGTTGGATACTGCCACAGTTAAAGGAAAAACTCGAAAATTGAGTCCCTCGTGGAAAGGCCCCGGAGTGGTAATTGAAAAGTTGACCCCCTATCTCTATAAAATAAAGTTAAAGCGGGGGATAATCACCGCTAACCACGATAGGTTGAAGTTATGTCAAGACCGCGAGGTTCCAGAGTGGGCCCAAAAATTGAGTCAACAAATCATTAAGGGGACAGGATATACCAAGGAGAAGGGGGGTGTCAAAGATCAACGGGGGTATAGAGATAAGCTTGATTGTGTTTGTCGGAAGCCATATACTGGGGAGTTCATGATCAGGTGCGAGGAGTGCAAAGATTGGTATCATGGTAAATGTGTAAAGGTAACGCAGGAAGAGGCAAAGGCCATGGAAAATTTTGTCTGCTCGGGGTGTCACAGGCATCCCCGGGAGAAGGTATAGTGCAGAGGGGGAAATATTGGGGAAGCAAGGGGCATAATGACAGTGTTTGGGGGAAAAGGGGAAGGTAAGGTCCACCCATCGCGACATATTTATTATTTAAAAATACTTGGGGGGAGGGATATTATGGATAATGACGATAAGGGGGTTTTTAATCAGAAAAGATGGTTGGTGCATTGTGGGTGTAGGGGGTGACACAGAGTCTGGTGACTCCTGGAAACGCTGTCCCATGGATATCGGAAGCTTAGGGCTTGTGGAGGCTTTATCCGCCTCTTGTGAGCCCTAGGGTAATTTTTGGATTTGTTATTACATCCAGGATGGCCCCTTGTTTCTGGGGGTTTCTCAGTGGCTGCAGTCCGGGGTCCTTTAAGATAAAACGGGGAAGAGTGTAGTGAATCGTGGGGGATGGGGGCCGAGGGGTTCCGAAGAGCACCCATGATGCACGAGAAACTGACCACGCTGACCAGAACTGAACTGAACCCAAAACATACCAGACGTATATATAACTGAGAGAATAAACAGACTTAGAGTTGCAAAGCAAAGCTAGTAATAGTAAGTAGTACAAAGTACTATAATAATCATCAATAACATTGTTATGATTTCGAAAATATGTTGTTAGAAGGTCACCATGTCAAACAAGTTATTGATGTCGTCATCAAAACATTGAACTGACATGTGTTAATAACACAGTACATATATAATTTAGTGTGAATCACATGTTTCTGAAATAACCTATTCCATAGATCCCCATTGTGAATATCTGGGAAGCAAAATCATTAAAAAGTTGTGTTCTTGAGGGAAGGAAAATGGAGGTATGGGAAACTAAGCCAAATTACCGAAATCAATGTTAGTGCGGAAATGTCTAATACCCTCTGAAACTGGTAAATAGTAATAAAAAAGCCCCGTAGATATCTAATTTTAGTGAGCAGGAAGTCTTTCTCCAATATTCATTTTGTTTTTTTTCATTGATCTCGGAATTTGTGACATAAGATTCTCAAAGATACACGAGATTGTATTATTAATGTGTCTATGTGTGGATAAGATTAAATCATACAGAACGCTGATCGTATGAATAATGATTAGTGCTTATACAGTTCATACGATTTATATATTATATTAGTATATATTTATTATAAATGGACATTATACTTCCAATGTTAAATATTTAAAGGACAGACAATAAAAACGTACTAAAAATATAGATTTCTAAGAAGAGCATGAAAATACCAAAGGGGTAAAAATAATCCGGAATCGACGAAGGACAGATACCACAAAGGTCAAAAGAAAAAGTACAGATAACACAATGGTCAAAAGAAGACGGACAGATAACACAATGGTCAAAAGAAAAAGAACAGATAACACAAAGGTCAAAAGAAAAAGGTCAAACAACGGTCTACAAAACACTACACAGAAAACTAAAGATTGAACAACACGAACTTCACCAAACACCAGGAATGAAGACAGATGCTCCGGAAGGGTATGCAGTTCCTTCTCCACTGGTGGCACCGTCGTGTTACTATACTTACGAACCCAGTGATAAGTCATGAGTGAGGAAAGGACCGGGAAGTGCGCACAACGCACTTATGGAATAATGCTTATCAGGTACGCTCATAGACAACAAACAATCTGTTGATGGTCTGTGATCTGTTGATGATGGTATGCGATCTGTTTATGATTGTCTGTGACCGAGATCTGTTTATGGTCGTTTGTGATCTTTTATTTATTTATTTACTTATTTATCTATTGTGTTTCAACGCCACTTTCAACAATATTTTAGCTATATCATGGTAACCAGTTTTAGTGGTGGAAGAAGCCGGAGTACCTGGAGAGAACCACCGACTATGGGCAAGCAACTGGTAGCATTTATCATTTGCGGCTGCGAGTCGAATGTAACCTTTGTTTTAAGTTTACAAAGCCGGGCGCGAACCCACGCCGTATTGGTGATAGGCTTGTATGAGTTGTTAGGTAATCCAACTACCTAACTCATTGAGCCACCCGGGCCCTTCTGTAATCTTTTGATGGTGATCTGTTGATTGTGGTTCGTGATCTTTTGCTGGTTGTCTTTGATCTCTTTCTGGTGGTCTGAGATTTGTTGATGGTTGTCTGTGATCTGTTGATGGTTTTCTCTGATCTGTTGATGTTGTTCCGTGATCTGTTGCTGGTGGTCTGTGATCTGTTGATGGTTTTCTCTGATCTGTTGATGGTGGTCTGTGCTCTGTTGATGATAGTCTGTGATCTGTTGATGGTGGTCTGTGATCTGTTAATGGTGGTATGTGATCTGTTGATGATGGTCTGTGATCTGTTAATGGTGGTCTGTGATATATTGGTGGTGGGCTGTGATCTGTTGATGGTGGTCATTGATCTGTTAATGGTGGTCTGTGATTTGTTGGTGGTGGCTTGTGATCTGTTGTTGGTTTTCTGTGATCTGTTGATGGTCGTCTATGATCTGTTAATGGTTGTCTGTGATCTTTTGCTGGTTTTCTGTGATCTGTTGATGATGGTCTGTGATCTGTTGGTGGTGGTCCGTGATCTGTTGATGTTGGTACATGATCTGTTGCTGGTGATCTGTGATCTGTTGCTTGTGGTCTGTGAACTGTTGATGGTGGTCTGTGATCTGTTGATGGTGGTCTGTGCTCTGTTGATGGTCGTCTGTGATTGCTGATGTTGGTCTGTGATCTGTTGCTGGTGGTATGTGATCAGTTGCTGGTGGTATGTGATTTGTTGGTGGTGGTCTGTGATCTGTAGCTGGTGGTTTGTGATCTGTTGATGGTGGTCTGTGATGTTTTGGTGGTGTGTGGATGGTGATCTGTGATCTGTTGATGATGGTCTGTGATCTGTTGATGATGGTCTGTGATCTGTTGATGTTTGTCCGTTATCTGTTGCTGGTGGTCTGTGATCTGTTGCTGGTGGTCTGTGATTTGTTGGTGGTGGTCTGTGTTCTGTTGATGGTCGTCTGTGATCTGTTGATGGTGGTATGTGATCTGGTTAGTGTGATCTGTGATATATTGATTGATTGTTGTTTAACGCCAACTTTTGCAATATTTCAGCTAAATCGTGGCACGAACAAATTTTATTATAAAATTAGTAACCTTAGACACCTACAAAATCCTTAGAAAAAAAAACATAAAGCATACTTGCCTATAAAACAATCGGATTAGATGTATAAGAATAAAAACATTAAAAGATAAAACCATATATTTAGAACGTATGAAATATAAATATATTTTTGCATATAAACTAATTTCTTTTATAAATTTCAATATTGTGTCGCCTGCGACATTTGTAAATAAATCATATAAATTGCTGACATTGAAGAATGTCAGCCGAACATCGGCAACATCTACGCAGTTAATTAAAACATGCCTATGCGAAACATTGGAATTACAGGTCGTTCCTCGTTGCTTAGCAAATAACTATGAGTCAGTCTACCATGACCTATGCGACATCTGGTTAATAATACTTGTTCCTTCCGATTATGACCGTAAGAACAAGGAGTCTTGCCAACTAGGGAATGTATTTCGTTTAATTTGCTATAAATTTGCTGGTCACAGCGTTTTAAAATATATTTCTTTATTAAAGGTAACAAGTTAATGGTATTTGTAAATGTATGATATAGTTGCTGTTTATTACATATTTCGCGTTTGAGTAAACAAGTTTGGACTTCATCGAAAACAAATTTCCGAGGAAGGCATGATTCTCCATGAATAAGTATTGAAGTGTCAAGCAACACGCTCATTGATTTCTAAATTGTCTCGCCGTCGTGTTTCCAGTTTAATCATATTCCCGATAGTTAATACACTATATTGCATTGCAGAGCTTATGATGGTCTATGTTGATTATAGTGTTCACCTTGGCTGACATTTCGTCTCGAACTTCACCTGTAATATCCTTTACAGTGTATTTCCTCTTGTTCTTGTTCATTCGTTGGGGATATAAATGATGTCATTTGTCGCTCATTGTCAGCTAGTTTTATTTTTTTGGTGGCATTGTGCCCTGGAAATTTTAAAAAGCATTTAAAAACAAATACATTCTGGTCATGTGATCATAGAATCGTGATTCTGACGGCTTTCATAACGTTTTAGAGAAAGAATCACACAATTAAGTGTACTACCTTTAAAATATATTCTATATAATCTATGAAATATAATTATGATTACTGAATTACAAAAGGTACAAACTTTCAATAAAATTTCCAAAACTATTATAACTGAAATCTGGATCATAGCCAAGCCACCCCAATTTTAAGAAAAAATGTTGACCAATTGTTGGCAAGTATTAGTGACTGGTACTAGTTCCTTTCTTGTAATTTTGAATACTATGCACACGTATGCAAGTGTTCAGTTAAGTAAAAACAAAACAATCGAAGAAGTATGGCCGAAGTCAAAAACCAAATATAGCGTAAGCGTGAGGTTGAAGCACGGTGCGTCCTGACAACTATTAATGCGTCTGTTCGGCCCACATTGCATTTTCAATGGGTCATTTGTCACTTACCTGTGCCATTGACGCAAAGCCGCGGGGTCAAGTGATCAAAACATTGAATTGAGAAGTATTATCCTTTTCTACATACCCCCATTGTGAACAACTGGACAGCAAGATCATTATAAAGTTGTGTTTTTTTGGGGGAAGGAGGGTGGAGGTGTGGACAATAATTAGTGATTATACAGTTCATATTATTCATATATTATATTAAGATATATTTAATTTAGTGTGCATCACACGTTTCTGAAATAATATTTTCCATAGACACCCAGTTCGAACATCTGGAAAGCAAAATCATTAAAAGATGGTGTTTTTAGGGGGAAGGAGGGTGAATAATAATTAGTGATTATACAGTTTACATAATTTATATATTATATTAGGGGGCCGTCATGATCGTGATCTACAACTATCTGCGCAATCAGTGCCTAACACCATTAAAATTGTGAGTTCGAACCTGTTCAGGGCGAGGTGTACTCGACACAACATTATGTGATGAAGTTTGTCAGTGACTTGCGACAGGTCGGTGGTTTACTCCGGTGTTCTCCACCAATAAAACTGATCGCCACGATATATCTGAAATATTGTTGAAAGTGGCGTTAAACACCATAAACCCAACCAACCTATTATATTAGTATGTATTTAATATATACCTGGACACTATGCTTTCAATGTTGAATATCTTAAAGACAGACAAATAGTACAGATGAACAACAATGCATTTTTGTTAAGTCACACAATTTCAATTAGTCTCTCTCTTTCTGCCAGATTCTGTTTTCTCTTGTCAGACATTGAGTCAGACTATTTCTAATTAGAAATGTGGACAGGGTTATATTTTTTTCCCTCTCATCATTTCAAATTTGTTTTAGAAAAAAAACTGAAGTCGTTGCTTCCACATTATGACAATAAAAACGTAGTGAAACCATAAATATCTAAGAAGAGCATGAAAATACCAAAGTGGTAAATATAATCTGGAATCGAAGAAGGATATACATCACAATGATCCAAAGATAATGGACAAACAACGAACTACAAAACACTATACAGATAACTGTAGATCAAGCAACACGACCTCACCAAAAACTGACGGTGAACACAGATGTTCTGGAAGGGTAAGCAGTGCCTCTTCCACTAGTGGCACCGTCGTGTTACTCTAGCTACGAACCCCGTGACAAGTCATGAATGAGGATAGTACAGGGATGGTTGATGCTCGTCTGTGAGCTGTTGATGGCCGTCTGTGATCTGTTGATGGTCGTCTGTGATCCGTATACAAGTGTTCACAGTTCAATAAAAACAAAACAGTCGACAAATTACGACCGAAGGCAAAAAGCAAATAACGCGAATGCGCGAGGCTGAAGCACGGTGCGTCCTGACAACTATTAATGCAATCCACATTGCAAGTTTCAATGCGTCATTTTTCACTCACCTGCGCCATTGACGCAAAGCCGCGGGGTCAAGTGATCAAAACATTGAATTGAAAAGTGTTATAAACAAAGTATATATCTAACTTAGTGTGCATCATACGTTTCTGAAATATGTTTTTCCATAGATCCTCATTGTGAACATCTGGACAGCAAGATCATTATAAAGCTGTGTTTTTTAGGGGAGAGGAGGGTGAAAGCGTGAACAATAATTAGTGCTTATACAGTTCATCTGATTTATATATTGTATTAAGATATATTTAAATTAGTGTGCATCATACGTTTCTGAAATAACCTTTTCCATAGATCCTCATTGTGAACATCTGGAAAGCTAAATCATTAAAAAGTTGTGTTTTTAGGGGGGAGGAGGGTGAAAGTGTGAACAATAATTAGTGCTTATGCGGTTCATATGATTTATATATTGTAATAAGATATATTTAATTTAGTGTGCATCACACGTTTCTGAAATAAACTTTTCCATTGACCCTCATTGTGAACATCTAGAAAGCAAACTCATTAAAAAGTTGTGTTTTGTGGGGGGAAGGAGGGTGGAGGTATTGGCAACTAAACCAATTTACCAAAATCAATGTCAGTTTCGAAATGTCTGATACCCTCTGAAACAAGTAGACAATAGTAATAAAAAAGACCGTAGATATCTAATTTTAGTGAGCACGAGGTGTTACTGCAATATTGCTTTATTATTGAACTCTGAGATACAAGAGGTTGTGTCATTAATGTGTTCGTGTGTATATTGGATTAAATCATACAGAACGTTGATCGTATGAATAATTATTAGTGCTTATACAGTTCATATGATTTATGTATTATATTAGGAGGCCGTCATGATCGTATGGTAGTTGGATTTACAACTACCTGTGCAATCAGTCCCTACCATCATTAAAGTTGTGAGTTCGAATCCCGTTCATGGCGAGGTGTACTCGATACAACATATGTGATGAAGTTTCTCAGTGACTTGCGACATGTCGGTGGTTTACTCCGATGTTCTCAACCAATAAAACTGACTGCCACGATATAACTGAAATAATGTTGAAAATGGCGTTAAGTACCATAAACCAAACCAACCTATTATATTAGTATGTATTTAATATATACCTGCACACTATACTTTAAATGTTGAATATCTTAAAGACAGACAAATAGAACAAATGAACAACATAGCATTTGTGTTAAGTCACACAATTTTAATTAGTTTCTCTCTTTCTGCCAGATTCTGTTTTCTCTTGTCAGACACTGAGACAGACTATTTCAAATTAGAAATGTGGACAGGATTATATCGTTTTACCTCTCATCATTTCAGATTTTTAGAAAAAAGCTCAAGTGGTTGCTTCCACATTATGACAATAAAAACGTAGTGAAAACATAGATATCTAAGAAGATCATGAAAATACCAAAGTGGTAAATATAATCTGGAATCGAAGAAGGATATCCATCACAATGATCCAAAGATAAAGGACAAACAAGGATATACCAGAAAACTAGATCATACAACACAGCCTCACAAAAACTGAGGATGAACACAGATGTTCCGACAGGGTAAGCAGTTCCTCTTCAACTAGTGGCACCGTCGTGTTACCCTAGTTACGAACCCGGTCGCAAGGCATGAATAAGGAAAATACATGGATGATTGATGGTCGTCTGTGATCTGTTGATGGTCGTCTCTGGTCTGTTGATGGTCTTGTGTGATCTGTTGATGGTCGTCTGTGATCCATTGATGGCCGTCTGTGATCTGTTGATGGCCGTCTATGATCTGTTGATGGTTGTCTGTGATCTGTTGACAGTCAAGGATTGGGTATTGCTTATACAAGATCGATGTACGCGCATTTTCTCGTCCTTTGTATGCAACAAATATATGCCGTTGGGCGTTAAGCAACAGCCATCAATCAATTATCACCTGTTCGTGATAACACCTACTAATTGAACCAATGGAAACATTGACCAATCAGGAGTTGTTTTCATTCATATGTTCATAAAAACATGATATATACTATTGACAAAGAGTTTATAAATCTTGTTAGGTTTACTTTTGCACTAAGAACTATTCAACATGCAGGTCGTTTGACTTGCTCTGCAGGTTGTTTGGCTTGCTCTGCAGGTTGTTTGGCTTGCTCTGCAGGTTGTGTGGTTTGCTCTACAGGTCGTTTGGCTTGCTCTGCAGGTCGTTTGGCTTGCTCTGCAGGTTGTTTGGCTTGCTCTGCAGGTTGTTTGGCTTGCTCTGCAGGTTGCTTGGCTTGCTCTGCAGGTTGTTTGGCTTGCTCTGCAGGTTGTTTGGCTTGCTCTGCAGGTTGCTTGGCTTGCTCTGCAGGTTGTTTGGCTTGCTCTGCAGGTTGTTTGGGTTGCTCTTCAGGTTGTTTGGCTTGCTCTGCAGGTTGCTTGGCTTGCTCTGCAGGTTGTTTGGCTTGCTCTGCAGGTTATGTGGCTTGCTCTGCAGGTTGTTTGGCTTGCTCTGCAGGTTGTTTGGCTTGCTCTGCAGGTTGTTTGGCTTGCTCTGCAGGTTGTTTGGCTTGCTCTGCAGGTTATTTGGCTTGCTCTTCAAGTTGTTTGGCTTGCTCTGCAGGTTGTTTGGCTTGCTCTGCAGGTTGCTTGGCTTGCTCTGCAGGTTGTTTGGCTTGCTCTGCAGGTTGTTTGGAACGGGATTCGAACTTACAACTTTAGTGATTGGACAGGTAGATGAACATCCAGCTACCATACGATCACGACCACGACGGCCTCATGAAATGTAAATTGATTAAAATTAGTGTATATATATTTAACATTTCGTGTCAATTATATCTGACAAACAAAACAAAACAAAAGTGGAAACACAGCAACAAAAAATGTATATTATAACGATTGATTATACTATTCTAAAACAATTATTGAATGATAAAACATACATCAATAAAATATTCTTTCATAAAACGGATGTGTTAGAAACGTTCTTTTAGTGTCGGAAATAAGCTTTAAAGAATTATCATGGGCAATAGATTTTGTGTAATATTTTATTAAAAATAGGAGTCATTCATTGATTTAGCATTCTAACATGACGTCCTTCTTTCGCTTTCCAAACAAACGAACGATTAATCAGATGGCAAAATCTCATTAGCACATGCGCTGTGCACACATTTAAGCGAGGTGATAAAATAATAAAATACATTTATTTACACGGTTGTTAACGTTTTAAACATCTATATTCACTGAAAATAATCAACATATCCAAATTTAATAAAATGCGACGTAAAATTAAAACATGCAAGCACAATATTACTGCTACGGATGCTCCGTCAATACGACTGACTTTTCCGTCGTAAAAGTACATGTTGATGAGTTATCGTCTGCTCGAATTTGGCAGCATAAATTGTGTGCGACATTGTCCGCAAGCGTAAATATAAATTACCGTCTTCCAATCAAAATATACTACCGTATTTGTACTGTTAGACATATCAGAATCGAAATAATTCAGAATGTGTTTTGAGTTCTAACATGGGTTGGCAGGATATTAGTAATTTTTATCCGCCAACCCATGTTACAACGGAGAAATAAAACCACATACCAATTTTCTGGTATTTGGTTTGATCTGATCAAGCCTCTAACCAACGATCTAATACACAGAGAGGATCACGCTAACCATTACATCACGAATACCGTTAAATGATATCAGACCGGAGTCAATAACGATCTAATACACAGAGAGGATCACGCTAACCATTACATCATGAATGCCGTTAAATGATATCAGACCGGAGTCAATATCAATATGTCTCAAAAGAGTCAATTTATTCCCCATTTTTCAATGACGATAAGAAATGGTTGTCACTGAGCTTAGATAACATATTACTAGAGCCGAACTTCAAATGCTTAAATAAATGCTTAATATATTATCGTTTGTAAAACATATATTAAGAATTGTTTGATTACAAAACGCAATTTTGCAAAAAAAAATATACATTATGGTCGCTATCGCGAATTGGTTGATGTGCACGGAATGTTTCTATCATGGATGACCGAAAGTGTTTTCCCCTTGTCATAAATTCGTCTTAACCCTCTTCTTTGATTGTGACTAGATATTAGACTTTGGACTATATTTTTAGATAATACGAGGGGTGTTACTACTGGAACAAGAACTACACACCCTTCCAGAGCACCTGAGTTCACCCTGAGTGTGTGTTTGGGTTCGTGTTGCTCTTATTTTAGGTTTTTATGTTCAGTATTTCAGGATTATGTTTCTTACAAACTCCCTTGCCGTTCCAGCTCCGATCCGCACACTACTATCCAGCGGAAGAATCATATTCGGCACCGGATACGAAAGCTGTCCGGAGTTTGTGTATCTCCATGTCTGTTTGTCTTTTTAACCATGGTTTTGTAGTTTTCTATTGATTTGTGGTTGTTGACGTTATATAATAAGTATACGATTATCTATGAGATATAAAATGTGATTGTTTGTGAACTCTTGATGAATATCATAAAACAAACACCTTTAAATAGATGTACTGCTTCTGAATAACGTAGAACAATGCAAAGATAAAAGGAATTCAATCTATATGATGGAAAAGTGATTATAATACCCGTGATATTTGTACTATCGTTTTAAAATCCATATTTTATTTTGAACGTGCCTTACAGTTTAATTCCGGCGATTTGTTCTATGATATGATAGATATTTGCAATAATGTTAATGCCAATGTGCTATAACATTTTAGCGCTAGCATCCAATCAAATTGTTATTGACTTTTTTTCCAACAATATTCCTTGTATTTTTAAAAAATAACAAATATTCAGCAGATCATGTTATTTAAGAGACAATGTTATCATTATTTATTCAGGATTTCATTGTTATATTAGGCATTTGGCAGGGAGTGTTTACCCGTAAGTACAAATAATAATAATAATAATACTTCACTATAATAAGAAATACAACGCATAGGGTTAGAATGGAGATGAAATGTCATCGCCAAGACGTAACAGATGTTGTCGTTTTTAGCGCATTGTACCTTACAAAAACGACGTCCGATTTTTTGTAATGTTAAAAATATTCGATTTTTTTTATATTAAAACAAGTGTGGACACAGAAATGTGTTGTCCAAAAGGCAACTGTGGATGTCAATATTTCATATTATTAACTTTAAAAAAAAAAATTCATGGACACAGGGGTCCTGAATTTTTTTAATAAAAAACTAATCCTGGATTGTTATTTTTGCTTAAAGTCCGTTCCTGTGTTTTTATTTCAAATTTTCATCATAGCCTCCCTCCTCCTACAAAGGGATATACAATTGTATCATTGATAATAAATAAATAAATAATACATTCAGATTTTCTATTTAAAATAAATCTCATTTACAAAACCACTGATATTTGTTCAATTTTTAACACTGATTTAAGCTTTAGTCCCAACAAATTTTTATTTTTCTCTTTAAACTGTTGAAACATAACATTTATTTAACTGTAAAATTCACAAATAAAATTCACCCCCCCCTTTTCCCCTTTTTTCTTGTTTAAATCAATGATCAACAATATTCCAGAATCAAACAAATGAATAAACATAACATAGATTTCTTTTACATGCATATTTTTACCATGCGGAGTCAGTGTGTTTTAAATCGGTCATTCAATCAGGACGCTCATTATTCTTGCCCAAGATAAAAATACATCGCCAAAATTACCTGTGGGTGTTTCCCCACTTCAACTCGTAAATTTACATAGAAATCGGAGATATTTCGTCATTAAACTTCACACATGGTTTTGTCTATCATATTTCTTGAAGACAAACATAAACTTTTATTGCATTTATCAATATTTTATGAGTATCAACAGTTTTTTCAACACCGTATCTGTTTCTCGATACAGCCGCAACTTCAACTCGTAAATTTACATAGAAATCGGAGATATTTCGTCATACAACTTCAAACATGGTTTTGTCTATCATATTTCTTGAAGAAAAACATAACATTTTATTGCATTTATCAATATTTTATGAGTATCAACAGTTTTTTCAACACCGTATCTGTTTCTCGATACAGCCGCCAGATTACAGTGCCCCGTGACCCACATTAGCACGTTTCACCAGTTTTTTTCTTAATAACGTTGTTTAACTATGCACCATAATATGTTAGTTATTTAGGTTTTAGAAAATATATATGATGTAATACCCCGGCCTGACGACTGCGGGCATATAAATCCGAAGCCGCAAAGTGACATTACATACACTGTCTAGAATTTGAATAACCCATATGGTATTGTATATCAAATTATGCAGTTTATATATAATGCTGAATTCATAATATTTTATTTTGAAATATATTTGGCAGAGAGTGATTGATTGAGTAATTGTTGTTGCCAATTTGTTTTAGCTATATAAGGACTAAAACAAGTAGCATTTGCAGAGAGGATACTGATGTGTCCGTTTGTACTAGACCAACATGTTCTGTTGGATATTTGTAGTGCTAGCTCACTGAAACACAATCAATAGGTAGAAATATCACTCCACTCAGACGCATTATACTGACATCGATTCAACCAGTATTTTCCATATTGCCATACTGATGCGCGAGTAGCAGACAACAAGCAGTTTATGTAAATTACATAGTCATTGGTTTGACCTGAACTTCTTCTGTCCTTCTTCTTTGATTTACGGCTCCTGATTACCTTTTTCTTGTCTTCAAACTTTTCTTACACAGAATTGAAATTTAATAGCGTCATATGTATTTTATATACCGTCAATAGTTTCAAAACACTCTAAGATGCACATTCTAGTACCATAAGTAACAATATAGCGGTTTTTGTGAATATGCATCAAATTTCAACCCGATAATCAGACACCCCTGTTTCAGTAGTTTATGCGTATGGAGTAGTCCTCTGTCTAATGGTCTCTAGTATATAGTATCAGCAGTAATACATACACTCCATATTAATTCAAACTTTCTAGATGACTACTAGGCATACGTAGTGGCGAAGGTCCCCAGAACTCAACTCACAGACCTGTACAACGCCGCCCCATATCAAGGGATTTCCCCCCGCCCCCAGATGATTAGAGTTGCGTGTCATCTTTGTTTCGCTTTTGTCTGATTTGTATTTAACCTGATATTGCTTAGACTTCAGCGTATCAAGCTAAAGTAAAAAAGAGAGAAAAGTATTCTCAATAAAAATGATGTGTTTAATCATGAAAAACCTTTTTTTCTTCTTTCTTATAGAAGACTGTTTCACACGAACGGATAATATACCTATTTATAAAGGTACACTAAGCACAACAATATCCGGACTAACTTGCCAACGATGGGATAAAATATTTCCACACATACATCAAAATGACTTAGGAAGTGAGCATAGCAACTATTGTCGTAATCCTTCTGCTGATAATTTCATATGGTGTCTGACCACAGATACATTTACACGATGGGAGGCTTGTGATATACAGGAATGCGTTACTGGTAAGTTAGTAACGGTTCATGACCTTATAGACTAATCCATTGTTATTGTAATATACAGGAGTGGGTGACTGATAAGTTAGTAACAGTACATGGACCTTATGGAGTAATGTATTGTTATTGTAATATACAGGAGTGCGTGACTGGTAAGTTATTAACAGTAAATGGACCTTATGGAGTAATGCATTGTTATTGTAATATACAGGAGTGTGTGACTGGTAAGTCAGTAACTGTCCATGGACCTTATGAACTAATGTATTGTTATTGTAATATACAGGAATGCGTGACTGGTAAGTCAGTAACTGTCCATGCACCTTATGGAGTAATGTATTGTTATTGTAATATACAGGAGTGTGTGACTGGTAAGTCAGTAACGGTTCATGACCTTATAGACTAATCCATTTTTATTGTAATATACAGGAGTGTATTGACTGGTAGGTCAGTAACGGTCCATGGACCATATAGACTAATCCATTGTTATTGTAATATACAGGAACGCGTGACTGGTAAGTTAGTAACGGTCCATGGACCTCATAGACTAATCCATTGTTATTGTAATATACAGGAATGCGTGACTGGTAAGTCTGTAACGGTCCATGGACCTTATGGACTAATGTATTGTTTTTGTAATATACAGGAATGCGTGACTGGTAAGTCAGTAACGGTTCATGACCTTATAGACTAATCCATTGTTATTGTAATATACAGGAGTGTGTGACTGGTAAGTTAGTAACGGTCCATGGACCTTATGGAGTAATGTATTGTTATTGTAATATACAGGAATGCGTGACTGGTAAGTCAGTAACGGTTCATGACCTTATAGACTAATCCATTTTTATTGTAATATACAGGAGTGTATTGACTGGTAGGTCAGTAACGGTCCATGGACCGTATAGACTAATCCATTGTTGCTGTAATATACAGGAACGCGTGACTGGTAAGTTAGTAACGGTCCATGGACCTAATAGACTAATCCATTGTTATTGTAATATACAGGAATGCGTGACTGGTAAGTCTGTAACGGTCCATGGACCTTATGGAGTAATGTATTGTTATTGTAATATACAGGAGTGTGTGATTGGTAAGTCAGTAACGGTCCATGGACCTTATGGACTAATGTATTGTTATTGTAATATACAGGAATGCGTGACTGGTAAGTCAGTAACCGTCCATGGACATTATGGAGTAATGTATTGTTATTGTAATATACAGGGATGCGTGACTGGTAAGTTAATAACGGTCCATGTACATCATAGACTAATCCATTGTTATTGTAATATACAGGAATGCGTGACTGGTAAGTTATTAACGGTCCATGGACCTTATAGACTAATCCATTGTTATTGTAATATACAGGAATGCGTGACTGGTAAGTTAGTAACGGTCCATGGACATCATAGACTAATCCATTGTTATTGTAATATACAGGAATGCGTGACTGGTAAGTTAGTAACGGTCCAAGGACCTCATAGACTAATCCATTGTTATTGTAATATACAGGAATGCGTGACTGGTAAGTTAGTAACGGTCCATGCACCTTATAGACTAATCCATTGTTATTGTAATATACAGGATTGTGTGACTGGTAAGTTATTAACGGTCCATGGACCTTATAGACTAATCCATTGTTATTGTAATATACAGGAATGCGTAACTGGTAAGTTATTAACGGTCCATGGACCTTATAGACTAATCCATTCTTATTGTAATATACAGGAGTGTGTGACTGGTAAGTCAGTAACTGTCCATGCACCTTATGGAGTAATGTATTGTTATTGTAATATACAGGAGTGTGTGACTGGTAAGTCAGTAACGGTTCATGACCTTATAGACTAATCCATTTTTATTGTAATATACAGGAGTGTATCGACTGGTAGGTCAGTAACGATCCATGGACCTTATAGACTAATCCATTGTTATTGTGATATACAGGAGTGTTTGACTGGTAAGTTAGTACCAGTTCATGACCATATAGACTAATCCATTGTTATTGTAATATACAGGAGTGTGTGACTGGTAAGTCAGTAACTGTCCATGCACCTTCTGGAGTAATGTATTGTTATTGTAATATACAGGAGTGTGTGACTGGTAAGTCAGTAACGGTTCATGACCTTATAGACTAATCTATTGTTATTGTAATATACAGGAGTGTGTGACTGGTAAGTCAGTAACGGTCCATGGACCGTATGGAGTAATGTATTGTTATTGTAATATACAGGAGTGTGTGACTGGTAAGTCAGTAACGTTCCATGGACCTTATGGACTAATGTATTGTTATTGTAATATACAGGAATGCGTGACTGATAAGTCAGTAACGGTTGATGACCTTATAGACTAATCCATTTTTATTGTAATATACAGGAGGTATTGACTGGTAGGTCAGTATCGGTCCATGGACCTTATAGACTAATCCATTGTTATTGTAATATACAGGAATGCGTGACTGGTAAGTCAGTAACGGTCCATGGACCTTATGGACTAATATATTGTTATTGTAATATACAGGAATGCGTGACTGGTAAGTCAGTAACCGTCCATGGACATTATGGAGTAATGTATTGTTATTGTAATATACAGGGATGCGTGACTGGTAAGTCAATAACGGTTCATGACCTTATAGACTAATCCATTGTTATTGTAATATACAGGAATGCGTGACTGGTAAGTCAGTAACGGTCCATGGACTTCATAGACTAATCCATTGTTATTGTAATATACAGGAATGCGTGACTGGTAAGTTATTAACGGCCCATGGACCTTATAGACTAATCCATTATTCTTGTAATATACAGGAATGCGTGACTGGTAAGTTAGTAACGGTCCATCGACATCATAGACTAATCCATTGTTATTTTAATATACAGCAATGCGTGATTGGTAAGTTAGTAACAGTCCAAGGACCTTATAGACTAATCCATTGTTATTGTAATATACAGGAATGCGTGACTGGTAAGTCTGTAACGGTCGATGGACCTTATGAAGTAATGTATTGTTATTGTAATATACAGGAGTGTGTGCCTGGTAAGTCAGTAACGGTCCATGGACCTAATGGACTAGTGTATTGTTATTGTAATATAAAGGAATGCGTGACTTGTAAGTTAGTAACGGTCCATGGACCTCATAAACTAATGTATTGTTATTGTAATACACAGGAATGCGTGACTGGTAAGTCAGTAACGGTCCATGGACCTTATGGAGTAATGTATTGTTATTGTAATATACAAGAGTGTATTGACTGGTAAGTCAGTAACGGTCCATGGACCTTATGGACTAATGTATTGTTATTGTAATATACAGGAATGCGTGACTGGTAAGTTAGTAACGGTCCATTGACCTCATAGATTAATCCATTGTTAGTGTAATATACAGGAGTGTGTGACTGGTAAGTCAGTAACTGTCCATAGACCTTATGGAATAATGTATTGTTATTGTAATATACAGGAGTGTGTGACTGGTAAGTCAGTAACTGTCCATGCACCTTATGGAGTAATGTATTGTTATTGTAATATACAGGAGTGTGTGACTGGTAAGTCAGTAACGGTCCATGGACCTTATGGACTAATGTATTGTTATTGTAATATACAGGAATGTTTGACTGGTAAGTTATTAACAGTCCATGGACCTTATAGACTAATCCATTGTTATTGTAAGATACAGGAATGCGTGACTGGTAAGTCAGTAACCGTCCATCGACCTTATGGAGTAATGTATTGTTATTGTAATATACAGGAATGTGTGACTTGTAAGTTAGTAACGGTCCATGGACCTCATAGACTAATCCATTGTTATTGTAAGATACAGGAATGCTTGACTGGTAAGTCTGTAACGGTCCATGGACCTTATGGACTAATGTATTGTTATTGTAATATAAAGGAATGCGTGACTGGTAAGTCAATAACGGTTCATGACCTTATAGACTAATCCATTGTTATTGTAATATACAGGAATGCGTGACTGGTAAGTCAGTAACGGTCCATGGACCTTATGCAGTAATGTATTGTTATTGTAATATACAGGAATGTGTGACTGGTAACTCAGTAACGGTCCATGGACCTTACGGACTAATGTATTGTTATTGTAATATACAGGAATGCGTGACTGGTAAGTTAGTAACGGTACATGGACCTTATGGACTAGTGTATTGTTATTGTAATATACAGGAATGCATGACTTGTAAGTTAGTAACGGTCCATGGACCTCATAGACTAATCCATTGTTATTGTAATATACAGGAATGCGTGACTGGTAA
Organism: Bathymodiolus brooksi; assembly: GCA_963680875.1. Taxonomy (NCBI): domain Eukaryota; kingdom Metazoa; phylum Mollusca; class Bivalvia; order Mytilida; family Modiolidae; genus Bathymodiolus; species Bathymodiolus brooksi. Next base: position 70,209,024 of record OY804587.1, read on the forward strand.
GTCAGTAACTGTCCATGGACCTTATGGAGTAATGTATTGTTATTGTAATATACAGGAGTGTGTGACTGGTAAGTCAGTAACTGTCCATGGACCTTATGGAGTAATGTATTGTTATTGTAATACACAGGAGTGTTTGACTGGTAAGTCAGTAACGGTCCATGGACCTTATGGATTATTGTACTGTTATTGTAATATAAAGGAGTGTGTGACTGGTAAGTAAGTAACGGTCCATGGACCTCATAGACTAATCCATTGTTATTGTAATATACAGGAATGCGTGACTGGTAAGTCAGTAACCGTCCATGGACATTATGGAGTAATGTATTGTTACTGTAATATACAGGGATGCGTGACTGGTAAGTTAGTAACGGTTCATGACCTTATAGACTAATCCATTGTTATTGTAATATACAGGAATGCGTGACTGGTAAGTCAGTAACGGTCCATGGACATCATAGACTAATCCATTGTTATTGTAATATACAGGAATGCGTGACTGGTAAGTTATTAACGATCCATGGACCTTATAGACTAATCCATTATTCTTGTAATATACAGGAATGCGTGACTGGTAAGTTAGTAACGGTCCATGGACATCATAGACTAATCCATTGTTATTGTAATATACAGGAATGCGTGATTGGTAAGTTAGTAACGGTCCAAGGACCTTATAGACTAATCCATTGTTATTGTAATATACAGGAATGCGTGACTGGTAAGTCTGTAACGGTCCATGGACCTTATGAAGTAATGTATTGTTATTGTAATATACAGGAGTGTGTGCCTGGTAAGTCAGTAACGGTCCATGGGCCTAATGGACTAGTGTATTGTTATTGTAATATAAAGGAATGCGTGACTGGTAAGTTAGTAACGGTCCATGGACCTCATAAACTAATGTATTGCTATTGTAATATACAGGAATGCGTGACTGGTAAGTCAGTAACGGTCCATGGACCTTATGGAGTAATGTATTGTTATTGTAATATACAGGTGTGTATTGACTGGTAAGTCAGTAACGGTCCATGGACCTTATGAACTAATCCATTGTTATTGTAATATACAGGAATGCGTGACTGGTAAGTTAGTAACGGTCCATTGACCTCATAGCCTAATCCATTGTTATTGTAATATACAAGAGTGTGTGACTTGTAAGTCAGTAACGGTCCATGGACCTTATGGAGTAATGTATTGTTATTGTAATATACAGGAGTGTGTGACTGGTAAGTCAGTAACTGTCCATGGACCTTATGGAGTAATGTATTGTTATTGTAATATAAAAGGAGTGTGTGACTAGTAAGTCAGTAACGGTCCATGGACCTCATAGACTAATCCATTGTTATTGTAAGATACAGTAATGCGTGACTGGTAAGTCTGTTACGGTCCATGGACCTTATGGACTAGTGTATTGTTATTGTAATATAAAGGAATGCGTGACTGGTAAGTTAGTAACGGTTCATGACCTTATAGACTAATCCATTGTTATTGTAATATACAGGAATGCGTGACTGGTAAATCTGTAACGGTCCATGGACCTTATGCAGTAATGTATTGTTATTGTAATATACAGGAATGTGTGACTGGTAAGTCAGTAACGGTCCATGGACCTTATGGACTAATGTATTGTTATTGTAATATACAGGAATGCGTGACTGGTAAGTTAGTAACGGTCCATGGACCTTATGGACTAATGTATTGTTATTGTAATATACAGGAATGCGTGACTGGTAAGTCAGTAACCGTCCATGGACATTATGGAGTAATGTATTGTTATTGTAATATACAGGGATGCGTGACTGGTAAGTTAATAACGGTCCATGTACATCATAGACTAATCCATTGTTATTGTAATATACAGGAATGCGTGACTGGTAAGTTATTAACGGTCCATGGACCTTATAGACTAATCCATTGTTATTGTAATATACAGGAATGCGTGACTGGTAAGTTAGTAACGGTCCATGGACATCATAGACTAATCCATTGTTATTGTAATATACAGGAATGCGTGACTGGTAAGTTAGTAACGGTCCAAGGACCTCATAGACTAATCCATTGTTATTGTAATATACAGGAATGCGTGACTGGTAAGTTATTAACAGTCCATGCACCTTATAGACTAATCCATTGTTATTGTAATATACAGGATTGTGTGACTGGTAAGTTATTAACGGTCCATGCACCTTATAGACTAATCCATTGTTATTGTAATATACAGGAATGCGTAACTGGTAAGTTATTAACGGTCCATGGACCTTATAGACTAATCCATTCTTATTGTAATATACAGGAGTGTGTGACTGGTAAGTCAGTAACTGTCCATGCACCTTATGGAGTAATGTATTGTTATTGTAATATACAGGAGTGTGTGACTGGTAAGTCAGTAACGGTTCATGACCTTATAGACTAATCCATTTTTATTGTAATATACAGGAGTGTATCGACTGGTAGGTCAGTAACGATCCATGGACCTTATAGACTAATCCATTGTTATTGTGATATACAGGAGTGTTTGACTGGTAAGTTAGTACCAGTTCATGACCATATAGACTAATCCATTGTTATTGTAATATACAGGAGTGTGTGACTGGTAAGTCAGTAACTGTCCATGCACCTTCTGGAGTAATGTATTGTTATTGTAATATACAGGAGTGTGTGACTGGTAAGTCAGTAACGGTTCATGACCTTATAGACTAATCTATTGTTATTGTAATATACAGGAGTGTGTGACTGGTAAGTCAGTAACGGTCCATGGACCGTATGGAGTAATGTATTGTTATTGTAATATACAGGAGTGTGTGACTGGTAAGTCAGTAACGTTCCATGGACCTTATGGACTAATGTATTGTTATTGTAATATACAGGAATGCGTGACTGATAAGTCAGTAACGGTTGATGACCTTATAGACTAATCCATTTTTATTGTAATATACAGGAGGTATTGACTGGTAGGTCAGTAACGGTCCATGGACCTTATAGACTAATCCATTGTTATTGTAATATACAGGAATGCGTGACTGGTAAGTCAGTAACGGTCCATGGACCTTATGGACTAATATATTGTTATTGTAATATACAGGAATGCGTGACTGGTAAGTCAGTAACCGTCCATGGACATTATGGAGTAATGTATTGTTATTGTAATATACAGGGATGCGTGACTGGTAAGTCAATAACGGTTCATGACCTTATAGACTAATCCATTGTTATTGTAATATACAGGAATGCGTGACTGGTAAGTTATTAACGGCCCATGGACCTTATAGACTAATCCATTATTCTTATAATATACAGGAATGCGTGACTGGTAAGTAAGTAACGGTCCATCGACATCATAGACTAATCCATTGTTATTTTAATATACAGGAATGCGTGATTGGTAAGTTAGTAACGGTCCAAGGACCTTATAGACTAATCCATTGTTATTGTAATATACAGGAATGCGTGACTGGTAAGTCTGTAACGGTCGATGGACCTTATGAAGTAATGTATTGTTATTGTAATATACAGGAGTGTGTGCCTGGTAAGTCAGTAACGGTCCATGGACCTAATGGACTAGTGTATTGTTATTGTAATATAAAGGAATGCGTGACTTGTAAGTTAGTAACGGTCCATGGACCTCATAGACTAATGTATTGTTATTGTAATACACAGGAATGCGTGACTGGTAAGTCAGTAACGGTCCATGGACCTTATGGAGTAATGTATTGTTATTGTAATATACAAGAGTGTATTGACTGGTAAGTCAGTAACGGTCCATGGACCTTATGGACTAATGTATTGTTATTGTAATATACAGGAATGCGTGACTGGTAAGTTAGTAACGGTCCATTGACCTCATAGATTAATCCATTGTTATTGTAATATACAGGAGTGTGTGACTGGTAAGTCAGTAACTGTCCATAGACCTTATGGAATAATGTATTGTTATTGTAATATACAGGAGTGTGTGACTGGTAAGTCAGTAACTGTCCATGCACCTTATGGAGTAATGTATTGTTATTGTAATATACAGGAGTGTGTGACTGGTAAGTCAGTAACGGTCCATGGACCTTATGGACTAATGTATTGTTATTGTAATATACAGGAATGTGTGACTGGTAAGTTATTAACAGTCCATGGACCTTATAGACTAATCCATTGTTATTGTAAGATACAGGAATGCGTGACTGGTAAGTCAGTAACCGTCCATCGACCTTATGGAGTAATGTATTGTTATTGTAATATACAGGAATGTGTGACTTGTAAGTTAGTAACGGTCCATGGACCTCATAGACTAATCCATTGTTATTGTAAGATACAGGAATGCTTGACTGGTAAGTCTGTAACGGTCCATGGACCTTATGGACTAATGTATTGTTATTGTAATATAAAGGAATGCGTGACTGGTAAGTCAATAACGGTTCATGACCTTATAGACTAATCCATTGTTATTGTAATATACAGGAATGCGTGACTGGTAAGTCAGTAACGGTCCATGGACCTTATGCAGTAATGTATTGTTATTGTAATATACAGGAATGTGTGACTGGTAACTCAGTAACGGTCCATGGACCTTACGGACTAATGTATTGTTATTGTAATATACAGGAATGCGTGACTGGTAAGTTAGTAACGGTACATGGACCTTATGGACTAGTGTATTGTTATTGTAATATACAGGAATGCATGACTTGTAAGTTAGTAACGGTCCATGGACCTCATAGACTAATCCATTGTTATTGTAATATACAGGAATGCGTGACTGGTAAGTCAGTAACTGTCCATGGACCTTATGGAGTAATGTATTGTTATTGTAATATACAGGAGTGTGTGACTGGTAAGTCAGTAACTGTCCATGGACCTTATGGAGTAATGTATTGTTATTGTAATACACAGGAGTGTTTGACTGGTAAGTCAGTAACGGTCCATGGACCTTATGGATTATTGTACTGTTATTGTAATATAAAGGAGTGTGTGACTGGTAAGTAAGTAACGGTCCATGGACCTCATAGACTAATCCATTGTTATTGTAATATACAGGAATGCGTGACTGGTAAGTCAGTAACCGTCCATAGACATTATGGAGTAATGTATTGTTACTGTAATATACAGGGATGCGTGACTGGTAAGTTAGTAACGGTTCATGACCTTATAGACTAATCCATTGTTATTGTAATATACAGGAATGCGTGACTGGTAAGTCAGTAACGGTCCATGGACATCATAGACTAATCCATTGTTATTGTAATATACAGGAATGCGTGACTGGTAAGTTATTAACGGTCCATGGACCTTATAGACTAATCCATTATTCTTGTAATATACAGGAATGCGTGACTGGTAAGTTAGTAACGGTCCATGGACATCATAGACTAATCCATTGTTATTGTAATATACAGGAATGCGTGATTGGTAAGTTAGTAACGGTCCAAGGACCTTATAGACTAATCCATTGTTATTGTAATATACAGGAATGCGTGACTGGTAAGTCTGTAACGGTCCATGGACCTTATGAAGTAATGAATTGTTATTGTAATATACAGGAGTGTGTGCCTGGTAAGTCAGTAACGGTCCATGGGCCTAATGGACTAGTGTATTGTTATTGTAATATAAAGGAATGCGTGACTGGTAAGTTAGTAACGGTCCATGGACCTCATAAACTAATGTATTGCTATTGTAATATACAGGAATGCGTGACTGGTAAGTCAGTAACGGTCCATGGACCTTATGGAGTAATGTATTGTTATTGTAATATACAGGTGTGTATTGACTGGTAAGTCAGTAACGGTCCATGGACCTTATGAACTAATCCATTGTTATTGTAATATACAGGAATGCGTGACTGGTAAGTTAGTAACGGTCCATTGACCTCATAGCCTAATCCATTGTTATTGTAATATACAGGAGTGTGTGACTTGTAAGTCAGTAACGGTCCATGGACCTTATGGAGTAATGTATTGTTATTGTAATATACAGGAGTGTGTGACTGGTAAGTCAGTAACTGTCCATGGACCTTATGGAGTAATGTATTGTTATTGTAATATAAAAGGAGTGTGTGACTAGTAAGTCAGTAACGGTCCATGGACCTTATAGACTAATCCATTGTTATTGTAAGATACAGTAATGCGTGAATGGTAAGTCTGTAACGGTCCATGGACCTTATGGACTAGTGTATTGTTATTGTAATATAAAGGAATGCGTGACTGGTAAGATAGTAACGGTTCATGACCTTATAGACTAATCCATTTTCATTGTAATATACAGGAATGCGTGACTGGTAAATCTGTATCGGTCCATGGACCTTATGCAGTAATGTATTGTTATTGTAATATACAGGAATGTGTGACTGGTAAGTCAGTAATGGTCCATGGACCATATGGACTAATGTATTGTTATTGTAATATACAGGAATGCGTGACTGGTAAGTTAGTAACGGTCCATGGACCTCATAGACTAATCCATTGTTATTGTAAGATACAGTAATGCGTGACTGGTAAGTCTGTAACGGTCCATGGACCTTATGGACTAGTGTATTGTTATTGTAATATAAAGGAATGCGTGACTGGTAAGTTAGTAACGGTTCATGACCTTATAGACTAATCCATTTTTATTGTAATATACAGGAATGCGTGACTGGTAAATCTGTAACGGTCCATGGACCTTATGGGGTAATGTATTGTTATTGTAATATACAGGAGTGTGTGACTGGTAAGTCAGTAACTGTCCATGGACCTTATGGAGTAATGTATTGTTATTGTAATATACAGGAGTGTTTGACTGGTAAGTCAGTAACGGTCCATGGACCTTATGGACTAATGTATTGTTATTGTAATATAAAGGAGTGTGTGACTGGTAAGTAAGTAACGGCCCATGGACCTCATAGACTAATCCATTGTTATTGTAATATACAGGAATGCGTGTCTGGTAAGTCATAAACAGTCCGTGGACCTTATGGAGTAATGTATTGTTATTGTAATATACAGGAATGTATTGACTGGTAAGTCAATAACTGTCCATGGTCTTATGGAGTAATGTATTGTTATTGTAATATACAGGAGTGTGTGACTGGTAAGTAAGTAACGGTCCATGGACCTCATAGACTAATCCATTGTTATTGTAATATACAGGAATGCGTGACTGGTAAGTCAGAAACAGTCAATTGACCTTATGGAGTAATGTATTGTTATTGTAATATACAGGAGTGTGTGACTGGTAAGTAAGTAACGGCCCATGGACCTCATAGACTAATCCATTGTTATTGTAATATACAGGAATGCGTGACTGGTAAGTCAGAAACAGTCCATTGACCTTATGGAGTAATGTATTGTTATTGTAATATACAGGAGTGTATTGACTGGTAAGTCAGTAACGGTCCATGGACCTTATGGAGTAATGTATTGTTATTGTAATATACAGGAGTGTGTGACTGGTAAGTTAGTGACTGTCCATGGACCTTATGGAGTAATGTATTGTTATTGTAATATACAGGAGTGTGTGACTGGTAAGTTAGTGACTGTCCATGGACCTTATTGTGTAATGTATTGTTATTATAATATACAGGAATGTGTGACTAGTAAGTCAGTAATTGTCCATGGACCTTATGGACTAATGTATTGTTATTGTAATATACAGCAGCGTGTGACTGGTAAGTTAGTAACTGTTCATGGACCTTATGGAGTAATGTATTGTTATTGTAATATACAGGAGTGTGTGACTAGTAAGTCAGTAACTGTCCATGGACCTTATGGAGTAATGTATTGTTATTGTAATACACAGGAATGTGTGACTGGTAACTCAGTAACGGTCCATGGACCTTACGGACTAATGTATTGTTATTGTAATATACAGGAATGCGTGACTGGTAAGTTAGTAACGGTACATGGACCTTATGGACTAGTGTATTGTTATTGTAATATACAGGAATGCATGACTTGCAAGTTAGTAACGGTCCATGGACCTCATAGACTAATCAATTGTTATTGTAATATACAGGAATGCGTGACTGGTAAGTCAGTAACTGTCCATGGACCTTATGGAGTAATGTATTGTTATTGTAATATACAGGAGTGTGTGACTGGTAAGTCAGTAACTGTCCATGGACCTTATGGAGTAATGTATTGTTATTGTAATATACAGGAGTGTTTGACTGGTAAGTCAGTAACGGTCCATGGACCTTATGGATTAATGTATTGTTATTGTAATATAAAGGAGTGTGTGACTGGTAAGTAAGTAACGGTCCATGGACCTCATAGACTAATCCATTATTATTGTAATATACAGGAATGCGTGACTGGTAAGTCAGTAACCGTCCATGGACATTATGGAGTAATGTATTGTTACTGTAATATACAGGGATGCGTCACTGGTAAGTTAGTAACGGTTCATGACCTTATAGACTAATCCATTGTTATTGTAATATACAGGAATGCGTAACTGGTAAGTCAGTAACGGTCCATGGACATCATAGATTAATCCATTGTTATTGTAATATACAGGAATGCGTGATTGGTAAGTTATTAACGGTCCATGGACCTTATAGACTAATCCATTATTCTTGTAATATACAGGAATGCGTGACTGGTAAGTTAGTAACGGTCCATGGACATCATAGACTAATCCATTGTTATTGTAATATACAGGAATGCGTGACTGGTAAGTCTGTAACGGTCCATGGACCTTATGAAGTAATGTATTGTTATTGTAATATACAGGAGTGTGTGCCTGGTAGGTCAGTAACGGTCCATGGACCTAATGGACTAGTGTATTGTTATTGTAATATAAAGGAATGCGTGACTGGTAAGTTAGTAACGGTCCATGGACCTTATAGACTAATCCATTGTTATTGTAAGATACAGGAATGCGTGACTGGTAAGTCTGTAACGGTCCATGGACCTTATGGACTAGTGTATTGTTATTGTAATATAAAGGAATGCGTGACTGGTAAGTTAGTAACGGTTCATGACCTTATAGACTAATCCATTGTTATTGTAATATACACGAATGCGTGACTGGTAAGTCAGTAGCTGTCCATGGACCTTATTGGGTAATGTATTGTTAGTGTAATATACAGGAGTGTGTGACTGGTAAGTCAGTAACTGTCCATGGACCTTATGGAGTAATGTATTGTTATTGTAATATACAGGAGTGTTTGACTGGTAAGTCAGTAACGGTCCATGGACCTTATGGACTAATGTATTGTTATTGTAATATAAAGGAGTGTGTGACTGGTAAGTAAGTAACTGCCCATGGACCTCATAGACTAATCCATTGTTATTGTAATATACAGGAATGCGTGACTGGTAAGTCAGAAACAGTCCGTGGACCTTATGGAGTAATGTATTGTTATTGTAATATACAGGAATGTATTGACTGGTAAGTCAATAACTGTCCATGGTCTTATGGAGTAATGTATTGTTATTGTAATATACAGGAGTGTGTGACTGGTAAGTAAGTAACGGTCCATGGACCTCATAGACTAACCCATTGTTATTGTAATATACAGGAATGCGTGACTGGTAAGTCAGAAACAGTCAATTGACCTTATGGAGTAATGTATTGTTATTGTAATATACAGGAGTGTGTGACTGGTAAGTAAGTAACGGCCCATGGACCTCATAGACTAATCCATTGTTATTGTAATATACAGGAATGCGTGACTGGTAAGTCAGAAACAGTCCGTGGGCCTTATGGAGTAATGTATTGTTATTGTAATATACAGGAATGTATTGACTGGTAAGTCAATAACTGTCCATGGTCTTATGGAGTAATGTATTGTTATTGTAATATACAGGAGTGTGTGACTGGTAAGTAAATAACGGTCCATAGACCTCATAGACTAATCCATTGTTATTGTAATATACAGGAATGCGTGACTGGTAAGTCAGAAACAGTCCATTGACCTTATGGAGTAATGTATTGTTATTGTAATATACAGGAGTGTATTGACTGGTAAGTCAGTAACGGTCCATGGACCTTATGGAGTAATGTATTGTTATTGTAATATACAGGAGTGTGTGACTGGTAAGTTAGTGACTGTCCATGGACCTTATGGAGTAATGTATTGTTATTGTAATATACAGGAGTGTGGGACTGGTAAGTTAATGACTGTCCATGGACCTTATTGTGTAATGTATTGTTATTATAATATACAGGAATGTGTGACTAGTAAGTCAGTAATTGTCCATGGACCTTATGGACTAATGTATTGTTATTGTAATATACAGCAATGTGTGACTGGTAAGTTAGTAACTGTTCATGGACCTTATGGAGTAATGTATTGTTATTGTAATATACAGGAGTGTGTGACTAGTAAGTCAGTAACTGTCCATGGACCTTATGGAGTAATGTATTGTTATTGTAATACACAGGAATGTGTGACTGGTAAATCAGTAACGGTCCATGGACCTTACGGACTAATGTATTGTTATTGTAATATACAGGAATACGTGACTGGTAAGTTAGTAACGGTACATGGACCTTATGGACTAGTGTATTGTTATTGTAATATACAGGAATGCATGACTTGTAAGTTAGTAACGGTCCATGGACCTCATAGACTAATCCATTGTTATTGTAATATACAGGAATGCGTGACTGGTAAGTCAGTAACGGTCCATGGACCTTATGGAGTAATGTATTTTTATTATAATATACAGGAGTGTGTGACTGGTAAGTCAGTAACTGTCCATGGACCTTATGGAGTAATGTATTGTTATTGTAATATACAGGAGTGTTTGACTGGTAAGTCAGTAACGTTCCATGGACCTTATGGATTAATGTATTGTTACTGTAATATACAGGGATGCGTCACTGGTAAGTTAGTAACGGTTCATGACCTTATAGACTAATCCATTGTTATTGTAATATACAGGAATGCGTGACTGGTAAGTCAGTAACGGTCCATGGACATCATAGACTAATCCATTGTTATTGTAATATACAGGAATGCGTGACTGGTAAGTTATTAACGGTCCATGGACCTTATAGACTAATCCATTATTCTTGTAATATACAGGAATGCGTGACTGGTAAGTTAGTAACGGTCCATGGACATCATAGACTAATCCATTGTTATTGTAATATACAGGAATGCGTGATTGGTAAGTTAGTAACGGTCCAAGGACCTTATAGACTAATCCATTGTTATTGTAATATACAGGAATGCGTGACTGGTAAGTCTGTAATGGTCCATGGACCTTATGAAGTAATGTATTGTTATTGTAATATACAGGAGTGTGGGCCTGGTAAGTCAGTAACGGTCCATGGACCTAATGAACCAGTGTATTGTTATTGTAATATAAAGGAATGCGTGACTGGTAAGTTAGTAACGGTCCATGGACCTTATAGACTAATCCATTGTTATTGTAAGATACAGGAATGCGTGACTGGTAAGTCTGTAACGGTCCATGGACCTTATGGACTAGTGTATTGTTATTGTAATATAAAGGAATGCGTGACTGGTAAGTTAGTAACGGTTCATGACCTTATAGACTAATCCATTGTTATTGTAATATACAGGAATGCGTGACTGGTAAGTCAGTAACGGTCCATGGACCTTATGCAGTAATGTATTGTTATTGTAATATACAGGAATGTGTGACTGGTAAGTCAGTAACGGTCCATGGACCTTATGGACCAATGTATTGTTATTGTAATATACAGGAATGCGTGACTGGTAAGTTAGTAACGGTCCATGGACCTCATAGACTAATCCATTGTTATTGTAATATACAGGAATGCGTGACTGGTAAGTCAGTAACTGTCCATGGACCTTATGGACTAATGTATTGTTATTGTAATATAAAGGAGTGTGTGACTGGTAAGTAAGTAACGGCCCATGGACCTCATAGACTAATCCATTGTTATTGTAATATACAGGAATGCGTGACTGGTAAGTCAGAAACAGTTCGTGGACCTTATGGAGTAATGTATTGTTATTGTAATATACAGGAATGTATTGACTGGTAAGTCAATAACTGTCCATGGTCTTATGGAGTAATGTATTGTTATTGTAATATACAGGAGTGTGTGACTGGTAAGTAAGTAACGGTCCATGGACCTCATAGACTAATCCATTGTTATTGTAATATACAGGAATGCGTGACTGGTAAGTCAGAAACAGTCAATTGACCTTATGGAGTAATGTATTGTTATTGTAATATACAGGAGTGTGTGACTGGTAAGTAAGTAACGTCCCATGGACCTCATAGACTAATTCATTGTTATTGTAATATACAGGAATGCGTGACTGGTAAGTCAGAAACAGTCCGTGGACCTTATGGAGTAATGTATTGTTATTGTAATATACAGGAATGTATTGACTGGTAAGTCAATAACTGTCCATGGTCTTATGGAGTAATGTATTGTTATTGTAATATACAGGAGTGTGTGACTGGTAAGTAATTAACGGTCCATTGACCTCATAGACTAATCCATTGTTATTGTAATATACAAGAATGCGTGACTGGTAAGTCAGAAACAGTCCATTGACCTTATGGAGTAATGTATTGTTATTGTAATATACAGGAGTGTGTGACTGGTAAGTTAGTGACTGTCCATGGACCTTATGGAGTAATGTATTGTTATTGTAATATACAGGAGTGTGTGACTGGTAAGTTAGTGACTGTCCATGGACCTTATTGTGTAATGTATTGTTATTATAATATACAGGAATGTGTGACTAGTAAGTCAGTAATTTTCCATGGACCTTATGGACTAATGTATTGTTATTGTAATATACAGCAGTGTGTGACTGGTAAGTTAGTAACTGTTCATGGACCTTATGGAGTAATGTATTGTTATTGTAATATACAGGAGTGTGTGACTAGTAAGTCAGTAACTGTCCATGGACCTTATGGAGTAATGTATTGTTATTGTAATACACAGGAATGTGTGACTGGTAACTCAGTAACGGTCCATGGACCTTACGGACTAATGTATTGTTATTGTAATATACAGGAATGCGTGACTGGTAAGTTAGTAACGGTACATGGACCTTATGGACTAGTGTATTGTTATTGTAATATACAGGAATGCATGACTTGTAAGTTAGTAACGGTCCATGGACCTCATAGACTAATCCATTGTTATTGTAATATACAGGAATGCGTGACTGGTAAGTCAGTAACTGTCCATGGACCTTATGGAGTAATGTATTGTTATTGTAATATACAGGAGTGTGTGACTGGTAAGTCAGTAACTGTCCATGGACCTTATGGGGTAATGTATTGTTATTGTAATATACAGGAGTGTTTGACTGGTAAGTCAGTAACGGTCCATGGACCTTATGGATTATTGTATTGTTATTGTAATATAAAGGAGTGTGTGACTGGTAAGTAAGTAACGGTCCATGGACCTCATAGACTAATCCATTGTTATTGTAATATACAGGAATGCGTGACTGGTAAGTCAGTTACCGTCCATGGACATTATGGAGTAATGTATTGTTACTGTAATATACAGGGATGCGTCACTGGTAAGTTAGTAACGGTTCATGACCTTATAGACTAATCCATTGTTATTGTAATATACAGGAATGCGTGACTGGTAAGTCAGTAACGGTCCATGGACATCATAGACTAATCCATTGTTATTGTAATATACAGGAATGCGTGACTGGTAAGTTATTAACGGTCCATGGACCTTATAAACTAATCCATTATTCTTGTAATATACAGGAATGCGTGACTGGTAAGTCAGTAACGGTCCATGGACATCATAGACTAATCCATTGTTATTGTAATATACAGGAATGCGTGATTGGTAAGTTAGTAACGGTCCAAGGACCTTATAGACTAATCCATTGTTATTGTAATATACAGGAATGCGTGACTGGTAAGTCTGTAACGGTCCATGTACCTTATGAAGTAATTTATTGTTATTGTAATATACAGGAGTGTGTGCCTGGTAAGTCAGTAACGGTCCATGGACTTAATGGACTAGTGTATTGTTATTGTAATATAAAGGAATGCGTGACTGGTAAGTTAGTAACGTTCCATGGACCTCATAAACTAATGTATTGCTATTGTAATATACAGGAATGTGTGACTGGTAAGTCAGTAACGGTCCATGGACCTTATGGAGTAATATATTGTTATTGTAATATACAGGAGTGTATTGACTGGTAAGTCAGTAACGGTCCATGGACCTTATGGACTAATCCATTGTTATTGTAATATACAGGAATGCGTGACTGGTAAGTTAGTAACGGTCCATTGACATCATAGCCTAATCCATTGTTATTGTAATATACAGGAGTGTGTGACTTGTAAGTCAGTAACGGTCCATGGACCTTATGGAGTAATGTATTTTTATTGTAATATACAGGAGTGTGTGACTGGTAAGTCAGTAACTGTCAATGGACCTTATGGAGTAATTTATTGTTATTGTAATATAAAAGGAGTGTGTGACTGGTAAGTGAGTAACGGTCCATGGACCTTATGGAGTAATGTATTGTTATTGTAATATACAGGAATGTGTGACTGGTAAGTCAGTAACCGTCCATCGATCTTATGGAGTAATGTATTGTTATTGTAATATAGAGGAATGTGTGACTTGTAAGTTAGTAACGGTCCATGGACCTTATAGACTAATCCATTTTTATTGTAAGATACAGGAATGCGTGACTGGTAAGTCTGTAACGGTCCATGGACCTTATGGGCTAGTGTATTGTTATTGTAATATAAAGGAATGCGTGACTGGTAAGTTAGTAACGGTTCATGGACCTTATGCAGTAATGTATTGTTATTGTAATATACAGGAATGCGTGACTGGTAAGACAGTAACGGTCCATGGACCTAATGGAGTAATGTATTGTTATTGTAATATACAGGAATGTGTGACTGGTAAGTCAGTAACGGTCCATGGACCTTATGGACTAATGTATTGTTATTGTAATATACAGCAGTGTGTGACTGGTAAGTTAGTAACTGTCCATGTACCTTATGGAGTAATGTATTGTTATTGTAATATACAGGAGTGTGTGATTAGTAAGTCAGTAACTGTCCATGGACCTTATGGAGTAATGTATTGTTATTGTAATAAACAGGAATGTGTGACTGGTAAGTCAGTAACGGTCCATGGACCTTATTGACTAATGTATTATTATTGTAATATACAGGAATCCATGACTGGTAAGTCAGTAACGGTCCATGGACCTCATAGACTAATCCATTGTTATTGTAATATACAGGGATGCGTGACTGGTAGGTCAGTAACTGTCCATGGACCTTATGGAGTAATGTATTGTTATTGTAATATACAGGAGTGTGTGACTGGTAAGTCCGTAACTGTCCATGGACCTTATGGAGTAATGTATTGTTATTGTAATATACAGGAGTGTGTGACTGGTAAGTCAGTAACGGTCCATGGACCTCATAGACTAATCCATTGTTAGTGTAATATACAGGAATGCGTGACTGGTAAGTCAGAAACAGTCCGTGGACCTTATGGAGAAATGTATTGTTATTGTAATATACAGGAGTGTATAGACTGGAAAATCAGTAACGGTCCATGGACCTTATGGACTAATCCATTGTTATTGTAATATACAGGAATGCATGACTGGTAGTTTAGTAACGGTCCATGGACCTCATAGACTAATCCATTGTTATTGTAATATACAGGAATGCGTGACTGGTAAGTCAGTAAATGTCCATGGACCTTATGGAGTAATGTATTATTATTGTAATATACAGGAGTGTGTGACTGGTAAGTCAGTAACGGTCCATGGACCTTATGGAGTAATGTATTGTTATTGTAATATACAGGAGTGTATTGACTTGTAAGTCAGTAACGGTCCATGGACCTTATGGAGTAATGTATTGTTATTGTAATATACAGGAATGTATTGACTGGTAAGTCAATAAGGGTCCATGGACTTTATTGACTAATGTATTGTTATTGTAACATACAGGAATGTGTGACTGGTAAGTCAGTAACGGTCCATGGACCTTATGGAGTAATGTATTGTTATTGTAATATACGGGAGTGTATGACTGGTAAGTCAGTAACGGTTCATGGACCTCATAGACTAATCCATTGTTATTATAATATACAGGAATGTGTGACTAGTAAGTTAGTAACGGTCCATGGACCTTATGGAGTAATGTATTGTTATTGTAATATACAGGAGTGTGTGACTGGTAAGCCAGTAACGGTCCATGGACCTTATGGACTAATGTATTGTTATTGTAATATACATGAATGTGTGACTGGTAAGTTAGTAACGGTCCATGGACCTTATAGACTAATCCATTGTTATTGTAAGAAACAGGAATGCGTGACTGGTAAGTTGGTAACGGTCCATGGACCCTATGGAATAATGTATTGTTATTGTAATATACAGGAGTGTGTGACTGGTAAGTCAGTAACGGTTCATGGACCTTATGGACTAATGTATTGTTATTGTAAGATACAGGAATACGTGACTGGTAAGTCTGTAATGGTCCATTGACCTTATGGAGTAATGTATTGTTATTGTAATATACAGGTGTGTGTGACTGGTAAGTCAGTAATTGTCCATGCACCTTATGTAGTAATGTATTGTTATTATAATATACAGGAATGCGTGACTGGTAAGTTAGTAACGGTGCATGACCTTTTAGACTAATCCATTGTTATTGTAATATACAGGAATGCGTGACTGGTAAGTCAGTAACGGTCCATGGACCGTATGGAGTAATGTATTGTAATTGTAATATACAGGAGTGTGTGACTGGTAAGTCAGTAACGGTCCATGGACATTATGGACTAATGTATTGTTATTGTAATATACAGGAATGCCTGACTGGTAAGTCAGTAACGGTCCATGGATCTCATAGAATAATCCATTGTTATTGTAATATACAGGAATGCGTGACTGGTAAGTCAGTAACTGTCCATGGACTTTATGGAGTAATGTATTATTACCTTGTGGACTAATGTATTGTTATTGTAATATAAAGGAATGTGTGACTGGTATGTAAGTAACTGTCCATGGACCTCATAGACTAATCCATTGTTATTGTAATATACAGGAATACGTGACTGGTAAGTCAGAAACAGTCCGTGGACCTTATGGAGTAATGTATTGTTATTGTAATATACAGGAATGTATTGACTGGTAAGTCAATAACTGTCCATGGTCTTAAGGAGTAATGTATTGTTATTGTAATATACAGGAGTGTGTGACTGGTAAGTAAGTAACGGTCCATGGACCTCATAGACTAATCCATTGTTATTTTAATATACCGGAATGCGTGACTGGTAAGTCGGAAACAGTCCATTGACCTTATGGAGTAATGTATTGTTATTGTAATATACAGGAGTGTATAGACTGGAAAATCAGTAACGGTCCATGGACCTTATGGATTAATCCATTGTTATTGTAATATACAGGAATGCATGACTGGTAGCTTAGTAACGGTACATGGACCTCATAGACTAATCCATTGTTATTGTAATATACAGGAATGCGTGACTGGTAAGTCAGTAATTGTCCATGGACCTTATGGAGTAATGTATTGTTATTGTAATATACAGGAGCGTGTGACTGGTAAGTCAGCAACGGTCCATGAACCTTATGGAGTAATGTATTGTTATTGTAATATACAGGAGTGTATTGACTTGTAAGTCAGTAACGGTCCATGGACCTTATGGAGTAATGTATTGTTATTGTAATATACAGGAGTGTATTGACTGGTAAGTCAGTAACGGTCCATGGACCTTATTGACTAATGTATTGTTATTGTAGCATACAGGAATGTGTGACTGGTAAGTTAGTAACTGTCCATGGACCTTATGGAGTAATGTATTGTTATTGTAATATACGGGAGTGTATGACTGGTAAGTCAGTAACGGTTCATGGACCTCATAGACTAATCCATTGTTATTATAATATACAGGAATGTGTGACTAGTAAGTTAGTAACGGTCCATGGACCATATGGAGTAATGTATTGTTATTGTAATATGCAGGAGTGTGTGACTGGTAAGCCAGTAACGGTCCAAGGACCTTATGGACTAATGTATTGTTATTGTAATATACAGGAATGTGTGACTGGTAAGTTAGTAATGGTCCATGGACCTTATAGACTAATCCATTGTTATTGTAAGATACAGGAATGCGTGACTGGTAAGTTGGTAACGGTCCATGGACCTTATGCAGTAATGTATTGTTATTGTAATATACAGGAGTGTGTGACTGGTAAGTCAGTAACGGTTCACGGACCTTATGGACTAATGAATTGTTATTGTAAGATACAGGAATGAGTGACTGGTAAGTCTGTAACGGTCCATTGACCTTATGGAGTAATGTATTGTTATTGTAATATACAGGAGTGTGTGACTGGTAAGTCAGTAATTGTCCATGTATCTTATGCAGTAATGTATTGTTATTATAATATACAGGAATGCGTGACTGGTAAGTTAGTAACGGTTCATGACCTTTTAGACTAATCCATTGTTATTGTAATATACAGGAATGCGTGACTGGTAAGTCAGTAACGGTCCATGGACCGTATGGAGTATTGTATTGTTATTGTAATATACAGGAGTGTGTGACTGGTAAGTCAGTAACGGTCCATGGACCTTATGGACTAATGTATTGTTATTGTAATATACAGGAATGCCTGACTGGTAAGTCAGTAACGGTCCATGGACTTCATAGACTAATCCATTGTTATTGTAATATACAGGAATGCGTGACTGGTAAGTCAGTAACTGTCCATGATCCTTATGGAATAATGTATTGTTATTGTAATATACTGGAGTGAGTGACTGGTAAGTCAGTAACTGTCCATGGACTTTATGGAGTAATGTATTATTACCTTGTGGACTAATGTATTGTTATTGTAATATAAAGGAATGTGTGACTGGTATGTAAGTAACTGTCCATGGACCTCATAGACTAATCCATTGTTATTGTAATATACAGGAATGCGTGACTGGTAAGTCAGAAACAGTCCGAGGACCTTATGAAGTAATGTATTGTTATTGTAATATACAGGAGTGTATTGACTTGTAAGTCAGTAACGGTCCATGGACCTTATGGCCTAATCCATTGTTATTGTAATATACAGGAATGCATGACTGGTAAGTTAGTAACGGTCCATGGACCTTATGGAGTAATGTATTGTTATTGTAATATACAGGAGTGTGTGACTGGTAAGTCAGTAACGGTCCATGGACCTTATGGAGTAATGTATTGTTATTGTAATATACAGGAGTGTATTGACTGGTAAGTCAGTAACGGTCGATGGACCTTATGGAGTAATGTATTGTTATTGTAATATACAGGAGTGTATTGACTGGTAAGTCAGTAACGGTCCATGGACCTTATTGACTAATGTATTGTTATTGTAACATACAGGAATGTGTGACTGGTAAGTCAGTAGCGGTCCATGGACCTTATGGAGTAATGTATTGTTATTGTAATATACAGGAGTGTATAACTGGTAAGTCAGTAACGGTTCATGGACCTCATAGACTAATCCTTTGTTATTATAATATACAGGAATGTGTGACTGGTAAGTTAATAACGGTCCATGTACCTCATAGACTAATCCATTGTTATTTTAATATACAGGAATGCGTGACTGGTAAGTCAGTAACTGTCCATGGACCTTATGGAGTAATGTATTGTTATTGTAATATACAGGAGTGTGTGACTGGTAAGTCAGTAACGGTCCATGGACCTCATGGACTATTGTATTGTTATTGTAATATACAGGAATGTGTGACTGGTAAGTTAGTAACGGTCCATGGACCTTATAGACTAATCCCTTGTTATTGTAAGATACAGGAATGCGTGACTGGTAAGTCTGTAACGGTCCATGGACCTTATGGAGTAATGTATTATTAATGTAATATACAGGAGTGTGTGACTGGTAAGTCAGTAACGGTCCATGGACCTTATGTAGTAATGTATTGTTATTGTAATATACAGGAGTGTACTGACTTGTAAGTCAGTAACGGTCCATGGACCTTATGGAGTAATGTATTGTTATTGTAATATACAGGAATGTATTGACTGGTAAGTCAGTAAGGGTCCATGGACTTTATTGACTAATGTATTGTTATTGTAACATACAGGAATGTGTGACTGGTAAGTCAGTAACGGTCCATGGACCTTATGGAGTAATGTATTGTTATTGTAATATACGGGAGTGTATGACTGGTAAGTCAGTAACGGTTCATGGACCTCATAAACTAATCCATTGTTATTATAATATACAGGAATGTGTGACTAGTAAGTTAGTAACGGTCCATGGACCTTATGGAGTAATGTATTGTTATTGTAATATACAGGAGTGTGTGACTGGTAAGCCAGTAACGGTCCATGGACCTTATGGACTAATGTATTGTTATTGTAATATACAGGAATGTGTGACTGGTAAGTTAGTAACGGTCCATGGACCTTATAGACTAATCCATTGTTATTGTAAGAAACAGGAATGCGTGACTGGTAAGTTGGTAACGGTCCATGGACCTTATGGAGTAATGTATTGTTATTGAAATATACAGGAGTGTGTGACTGGTAAGTCAGTAACGGTTCATGGACCTTATGGACTAATGTATTGTTATTGTAAGATACAGGAATGCGTGACTGGTAAGTCTGTAATGGTCCATTGACCTTATGGAGTAATGTATTGTTATTGTAATATACAGGAGTGTGTGACTGGTAAGTCAGTAATTGTCCATGCACCTTATGGAGTAATGTATTGTTATTATAATATACAGGAATGCGTGACTGGTAAGTTAGTAACGGTGCATGACCTTTTAGACTAATCCATTGTTATTGTAATATACAGGAATGCGTGACTGGTAAGTCAGTAACGGTCCATGGACCGTATGGAGTAATGTATTGTAATTGTAATATACAGGAGTGTGTGACTGGTAAGTCAGTAACGGTCCATGGACCTTATGGACTAATGTATTGTTATTGTAATATACAGGAATGCCTGACTGGTAAGTCAGTAACGGTCCATGGATCTCATAGACTAATCCATTGTTATTGTAATATACAGGAATGCGTGACTGGTAAGTCAGTAACTGTCCATGGACTTTATGGAGTAATGTATTATTACCTTGTGGACTAATGTATTGTTATTGTAATATAAAGGAATGTGTGACTGGTATGTAAGTAACTGTCCATGGACCTCATAGACTAATCCATTGTTATTGTAATATACAGGAATGCGTGACTGGTAAGTCAGAAACAGTCCGTGGACCTTATGGAGTAATGTATTGTTATTGTAATATACAGGAATGTATTGACTGGTAAGTCAATAACTGTCCATGGTCTTATGGAGTAATGTATTGTTATTGTAATATACAGGAGTGTGTGACTGGTAAATTAATAACGGTTCATGACCTTATAGACTAATCCATTGTTATTGTAATATACAGGAATGCGTGACTGGTAAGTCAGTAACTGTCCATGAACCTTATGGAATAATGTATTGTTATTGTAATATACAGGAGTGTGTGACTGGTAAGTCAGTAACTGTCCATGGACTTTATGGAGTAATGTATTATTACCTTGTGGACTAATGTATTGTTATTGTAATATAAAGGAATGTGTGACTGGTATGTAAGTAACTGTCCATGGACCTTATAGACTTATCCATTGTTATTGTAATATACAGGAATACGTGACTGGTAAGTCAGAAACAGTCCGAGGACCTTATGGAGTAATGTATTGTTATTGTAATATACAGGAGTGTATTGACTGGTAAGTCAGTAACGGTCCATGGACCTTATGGACTAATCCATTGTTATTGTAATATACAGGAATGCATGACTGGTAAGTTAGTAACGGTCCATGGACCTTATGGAGTAATGTATTGTTATTGTAATATACAGGAGTGTGTGACTGGTAAGTCAGTAACGGTCCATGGACCTTATGGAGTAATGTATTGTTATTGTAATATACAGGAGTGTATGACTGGTAAGTCAGTAACGGTTCATGGACCTCATAGACTAATCCATTGTTATTATAATATACAGGAATGTGTGACTGGTAAGTTAATAACGGTCCATGGACCTTATTGAGTAATGTATTGTTATTGTAATATACAGGAGTGTGTGACTGGTAAGTCAGTAATTGTCCATGCACCTTATGGAGTAATGTATTGTTATTATAATATACAGGAATGCGTGACTGGTAAGTTAGTAACGGTTCATGACCTTATAGACTAATCCATTGTTATTGTAATATACAGGAATGCGTGACTGGTAAGTCAGTAACGGTCCATGGACCGTATGGAGTAATGTATTGTTATTGTAATATACAGGAGTGTGTGACTGGTAAGTCAGTAACGTTCCATGGACCTTATGGACTAATGTATTGTGATAGTAATATACAGGAATGCGTGACTGGTAATTCAGTAAGGTCCATGAACCTTATGGACTAATGTATTGTTATTGTAATATACAGGAACGCCTGACTGGTAAGTTAATAACGATCAAGGGACCTTATGGACTAATGTATTGTTATTATAATATACAGGAATGTGTGACTGGTAAGTTAGTAACGGTCCATGGACCATATAAACTAATCCATTGTTATTGTAATATACAGGAATGCGTGACTGGTAAGTTAGTAACGATTCATGACCTTATAGACTAATCCATTGTTATTGTAATATACAGGAATGCGTGACTGTTAAGTTAGTAACCGTAATGGACCTTATGAGTTAATGTATTGTTATTGTAATATACAGTAATGCGTGACTGTTAAGTCAGTAACGGTCCATAGACCTTATGGAGTAATGTATTGTTATTGTTATATACAGGAGTGTATTGACTTGTAAGTCAGTAACGGTCCATGGACCTTATGGATTAATGTATTGTTATTGTAATATACAGGAATGCGTGACTGGTAAGTTAGTAACGGTCCATCGACCTCATAGACTAATCCATTGTAATTGTAATATCCAGAAGTGTGTGACTGGTAAGTCAGTAACGGTCCATGGATCTTATGGACTAGTGTATTGTTATTGTAATATAAAGGAATGCGTGACTGGTAAGTTAGTAACGGTCCATGGACCTTATGGATTAATGTATTGTTATTGTAATATACAGGAGTGTGTGACTGGTAAGTCAGTAACGATCCATGAACCTCATGGACTAATGTATTGTTATTGTAATATACAGTAACGATCCATGAACCTTATGGACTAATGTATTGTTATTGTAATATACAGGAATGCGTGACTGGTAAGTTAGTAACGGTTCATGACCTTATAGACTAATCCATTGTTATTGTAGTATACAGGAATGCGTGACTGGTAAGTCAGTAACGGTCCATGGACCTTATGGATTAATGTATTGTTATTGTAATATACAGGAGTGTGTGACTGGTAAGTCAGTAACGATCCATGAACCTTATGGACTAATGTATTGTTATTGTAATATACAGTAACGATCCATGAACCTTATGGACTAATGTATTGTTATTGTAATATACAGGAATGCGTGACTGGTAAGTTAGTAACGGTTCATGACCTTATAGACTAATCCATTGTTATTGTAATATACAGGAATGCGTGACTGGTAAGTCAGTAACGATACATGGACCTTATGGACTAATGTATTGTTGTTGTAATATTCAGGAATGTGTGACTGGTAAGTTAGTAACGGTCCATGGATCTTGTGTACTAATGTATTGTTATTGTAATATACAACAATGTCTGACTGGTAAGACAGCAGCGGTTCATAGACCTCATGTACAAATGTATTTTTATTGTAAGATACAGGAATGTGTGAGTAGCAAGTCAGTAACGGTTTATGAACTGATGTACTAATGTATTGTTATTGTAATATACAGGAGTGTGTGACTGGTAAGTAAATAACGGTCCATGGACCTTATGGACTAATGTATTGTTATTGTAATATAAAGTAATGCGTGACTGGTAAGTTATTAACTGTCCATGGACCTCATAGACTAATCCATTGCCATTGTAATATACAGGAATTCGTGACTGGTAAGTCAGGAACGGTCCATGGACATTATGGAGTAATGTATTGTTATTGTAATATACAGGAATTCGTGACTGGTAAGTTAGTAATGATGCATGGACCTTATGGACTAATGTATTGTTATTGTAATATACAGGAATGTGTGACTGGTAAGTTAGTAACGGTACATGGACCTTATGTATTAATTCATTGTTATAGTAATATACAGGAATGCGTGATTGGTAAGTCAGTAACGGTCTATGGATCTCATGGAGTAATGTATTGTTATTGTAATATAAAGTAGTGTGTGACTGGTAAGTAAGTACCGGTCCATGGACCTAATAGACTAATCCATTGTTATTGTAATATACAGGAATGCGTGACTGGTAAGTCAGAAACAGTCCGTGGACCTTATGGAGTAATGTATTGTTATTGTAATATACAGGAATGTATTGACTGGTAAGTCAGTAACAGTTCATGGATCTTATGGAGTAATGTATTGTTATTGTATTATACAGGAATGCGTGACTGGTAAGTCAGTAACGGTTCTTGGACCTCATAGACTAATCCATTGTTATTATAATATACAGGAATGTGTGACTGGTAAGTTAGTAACGGTCCATCAACCTCATAGACTAATCCATTGTTATTGTAATATACAGGAATGCGTGACTGGTAAGTCAGTAACTGTCCATGGACCTTATGGAGTAATGTATTGTTATTGTAATATACAGGCGTGTGTGACTGGTAAGTCAGTAACGGTCCATGGACCTCATGGACTAATGTATTGTTATTGTAATATACAGGAATGTGTGACTGGTAAGTTAGTAACGGTCCATGGACCTTATAGACTAATCCATTGTTATTGTAAGATACAGGAATGCATGACTGGTAAGTCTGTAACGGTCCATGGACCTTATGGAGTAATGTATTGTTATTGTAATATACAGGAGTGTGTGACTGGTAAGTCAGTAACGGTTCATGGACCTTATGGACTAATGCATTGTTATTGTAAGATACAGGAATGCGTGACTGGTAAGTCTGTAACGGTCCATGGACCTTATGGAGTAATGTATTGTTATTGTAATATACAGGAGGGTGTGACTGGTAAGTCAGTAATTGTCCATGCACCTTATGGAGTAATGTATTGTTATTATAATATACAGGAATGCGTGACTGGTAAGTTAGTAACGGTTCATGACCTTATAGACTAATCCATTGTTATTGTAATATACAGGAATGCGTCACTTGTAATTCAGTAACGGTCCATGAACCTTATGGACTAATGTATTGTTATTGTAATATACAGGAACGCGTGACTGGTAAGTTAGTAACGATCCAGGGACCTTATGGACTAATGTATTGTTATTATAATATACAGGAATGCGTGACTGGTAAGTTAGTAACGGTCCATGGACCATATAAACTAATCCATTGTTATTGTAATATACAGGAGTTTGTGACTGGTAAGTCAGTAACGGTCCATGGGCTTTATGGAGTAATGTATTGTTATTGTAATATACAGGAATGCGTGACTGGTAAGTTAGTAACGATTCATGACCTTATAGACTAATCCATGGTTATTGTAATATACATGAATGCGTGACTGTTAAGTCAGTAACGGTCCATGGACCTTATGAGTTAATGTATTGTTATTGTAATATACAGGAATGCGTGACTGTTAAGTCAGTAGCGGTCCATGGACCTTATGGAGTAATGTATTGTTATTGTTATATACAGGAGTGTATTGACTTGTAAGTCAGTAACGGTCCATGGACCTTATGGACTAATATATTGTTATTGTAATATACAGGAATGCGTGACTGGTAAGTTAGTAACGGTCCATCGACCTCATAGACTAATCCATTGTTATTGTAATATCCAGGAGTGTGTGACTGGTAAGTAAGTAACGGTCCATGAACCTTATGGACTAGTGTATTGTTATTGTAATATAAAGGAATGCGTGACTGGTAAGTTAGTAACGGTCCATCGATCTTATAGACTAATCCATTGTTATAATAATATACAGGAATGCGTGACTGGTAAGTCAGTAACGGTCCATGGACCTTATGGATTAATGTATTGTTATTGTAATATACAGGAGTGTGTGACTGGTAAGTCAGTAACGATCCATGAACCTTATGGACTAATGTATTGTTATTGTAATATACAGGAATGCGTGACTGGTAAGTTAGTAACGGTTCATGACCTTATAGACTAATCCATTGTTATTGTAATATACAGGAATGCGTGACTGGTAAGTCAGAAACAATACATGGACCTTTTGGACTAATGTATTGTTGTTGTAATATACAGGAAGGTGTGACTGGTAAGTTAGTAACGGTCCATGGATCTTGTGTACTAATGTATTGTTATTGTAATATACAGGAATGTCTGACTGGTAAGACAGCAGCGGTTCATAGACCTCATGTACAAATGTATTTTTATTGTAAGATACAGGAATGTGTGAGTAGCAAGTCAGTAACGGTCTATGAACTGATGTACTAATGTATTGTTATTGTAATATACAGGAGTGTGTGACTGGTAAGAAAGTAACGGTCCATGGACCTTATGAACTAATGTATTGTTATTGTAATATAAAGTAATGCGTGACTGGTAAGTTATTAACGGTCCATGGACCTCATAGACTAATCCATTGTCATTGTAATATACAGGAATGCGTGACTGGTAAGTCAGTAACGGTCCATGGACCTTATGGAGTAATGTATTGTTATTGTAATATACAGGAGTGTGTGACTCGTAAGTCAGTAACCGTCCATGGACCATATGGACTAATGTATTGTTATTGTAATATACCGGAATTCGTGACTGATAATTTAGTAACGGTCCGTGGACCTTATAGACTAATCCATTGTTATTGTAATATACAGGAATGCGTGACTGGTAAGTCTGTAACGGTCCATGGACCTTATGGAGTAATGTATTCTTATTGTAATATACAGGAGTGTGTGACTGATAAGTCAGTAACGGATCATGGACCTTATGGACTAATGTATTGTTATTGTAATATACAGGAGTGTGTGACTGGTAAGTTAGTAACGATACATGGACCTTATGGACTAGTGTATTGTTATTGTAATATACAGGAATGTCTGCCTTGTAAGACAACAAAGGTTCATAGACCTCATGTACTAATGTATTGTTATTGTAATATACAGCAATGTGTGACTGGTAAGTTAGTAACGGTACATGGACCTTATAGATTAATTCATTGTTATTGTAATATACAGGAATGCGTGATTGGTAAGTCAGTAACGGTCTATGGATCTCATTGGGGTAATGTATTGTTATTCTAATATAAAGTAATGTGTGACTGGTAAGTAATTACCGGTCCATGGACCTAATAGACTAATCCATTGTTATTGTAATATACAGGAATGCGTGACTGGTAAGTCAGAAACAGTCCGTGGACCTTATGGAGTAATGTATTGTTATTGTAATATACAGGAATGTATTGACTGGTAAGTCAGTAACAGTTCAAGGATCTTATGGAGTAATGTATTGTTATTATATTATACAGGAATGCGTGACTGGTAAGTTAATAACGGTTCATGACCTTATAGACTAATCCATTGTTATTGTAAGATACAGGAATGCGTGACTGGTAAGTCAGTAACGAAACATGGACCTTATGGACTAATGTATTGTTATTGTAATATACAGGAATGCG
Source organism: Bathymodiolus brooksi (assembly GCA_963680875.1). Lineage (NCBI taxonomy): Eukaryota > Metazoa > Mollusca > Bivalvia > Mytilida > Modiolidae > Bathymodiolus > Bathymodiolus brooksi. The sequence continues at coordinate 70,236,633 of OY804587.1, forward strand.
TGACTGGTAAGTAAATAACGGTTCATGACCTTATAGACTAATCCATTGTTATTGTAATATACAGGAATGTGTGATTGGTAAGTCAGTAACGGTCCATGGACCTTATGGAGTAATGTATTGTTATTGTAATATACAGGAGTGTATTGACTGGTAAGTCAGTAATGGTCCATGGACCTTATGGGCTAATTTATTGTTATTATAATATAAAGGAATGCGTGACTAGTAAGTTAGTAACGGTCCATGGACCTTATAGACTAATTCATTGTTATTGTAATATACAGGAGCGTGTGACTGGTAAGTCAGTAACGGTCTATGGACCTTATGGACTAATGTATTGTTATTGTAATATACAGGAATGCGTGACTGGTAAGTTATGAACGATCCATGGACCTCATAGACTAATCCATTGTTATTGTAATATACAGGAATGTGTGATTGGTAAGTCAGTAACGGTCCATGGACCTTATGGAGTAATGTATTGTTATTGTAATATACAGGAGTGTATTGACTGGTAAGTCAGTAACGGTCCATGGACCTTATGGGCTAATTTATTGTTATTATAATATAAAGGAATGCGTGACTAGTAAGTTAGTAACGGTCCATGGACCTTATAGACTAATTCATTGTTATTGTAATATACAGGAGCGTGTGACTGGTAAGTCAGTAACGGTCTATGGACCTTATGGACTAATGTATTGTTATTGTAATATACAGGAATGCGTGACTGGTAAGTTATGAACGATCCATGGACCTCATAGACTAATCCATTGTTATTGTAATATACAGGAATGTGTGATTGGTAAGTCAGTAACGGTCCATGGACCTTATGGATAATGTATTGTTATTGTAATATACAGGAGTGTATTGACTGGTAAGTCAGTAACGGTCCATGGACCTTATGGGCTAATTTATTGTTATTATAATATAAAGGAATGCGTGACTAGTAAGTTAGTAACGGTCCATGGACCTTATAGACTAATTCATTGTTATTGTAATATACAGGAGCGTGTGACTGGTAAGTCAGTAACGGTCTATGGACCTTATGCACTAATGTATTGTTATTGTAATATACAGGAATGCGTGATTGGTAAGTTAGTAACGGTTCATGACCTTATAGTCTAATCCATTGTTATTGTAATATATAGGAATGCGTGACTGGTAAGTTAATAACGATCCGTGGACCTCATTGACTAATCCATTGTTATTGTAATATACAAGAATGCGTGACTGGTAAGTCAGTAACGGTCCATGGACCTTATGGACTAATGTATTGTTATTATAATATACAGGAATGCGTGACTGGTAAGTTAGTAACGGTTCATGACCTGATAGACTAATCCATTGTTATTGTAATATACAGGAATGCGTGACTTGTAATTCAGTAACGGTCCATGAACCTTATGGACTAATGTATTGTTATTGTAATATACAGGAACGCGTGACTGGTAAGTTAATAACGATCCAGGGACCTTATGGACTAATGTATTGTTATAATAATATACAGGAATGCGTGACTGGTAAGTTAGTAACGGTCCATGGACCAAATAAACTAATCCATTGTTATTGTAATATACAGGAGTTTGTGACTGGTAAGTCAGTAACGGTCCATGGGCCTTATGGAGTAATGTATTGTTATTGTAATATACAGGAATGCGCGACTGGTAAGTTAGTAACGATTCATGACCTTATAGACTAATCCATTGTTATTGTAATATACAGGAATGCATGACTGTTAAGTCAGTAACGGTCCATGGACCTTATGCGTTAATGTATTGTTATTGTAATATACAGGAATGCGTGACTGTTAAGTCAGTAACGGTCCATGGACCTTATGGAGTAATGTATTGTTATTGTTATATACAGGAGTGTATTGACTTGTAAGTCAGTAACGGTCCATGGACCTTATGGACTAATGTATTGTTATTGTAATATACAGGAATGCGTGACTGGTAAGTTAGTAACGGTCCATCGACCTCATAGACTAATCCATTGTTATTGTAATATACAGGAGCGTGTGACTGGTAAGTCAGTAACGGTCCATGGACCTTATGGACTAATGTGTTGTTATTATAATATACAGGAATGCGTGACTGGTAAGTTAGTAACGGTTCATGACCTCATAGTCTAACCCATTGTTTTTGTAATATACAGCAATGCGTGACTGGTAAGTCAATAACGTTCCATGGACCTTATGAACTGATGTATTGTTATTGTAATATACAGGAATGCGTGACTGGTAAGTTAAGAACGATCCATTGACCTCATAGACTAATCCATTGTTATTGTAATATACAGGAATGCGTGACTGGTAAGTCAGTAACGGTCCATGGACCTTATGGAGTAATGTATTGTCATTGTAATATACAGGAGTGTATTGACTGGTAAGTCAGTAACGGTCCATGGACCTTATGGACTAATGTATTGTTATTGTAATATACAGGAGTGTGTGTACTGGTAAGTCAGTAACGGTCCATGGACCTTATGGACTAGTGTATTGTTATTGTAATATAAAGGAATGCGTGACTGGTAAGTTAGTAACGGTCCATCGACCTCATAGAATAATCCATTGTAATTGTAATATACTGGAATGCGTGACTGGTAAGTCAGTAACGGTCCATGGACTTTGTGGAGTAATGTATTATTATTGTAATATACAGGAGTGTGTGACTGGTAAGTCAGTAACGAACCATGAACCTTATAGACTAATCCATTATTATTGTAATATACAGGAATGCGTGACTGGTATGTCAGTAACGGTCCATGGACCTTATGGAATAATGTATTGTTATTGCAATATACAGGAGTTTGTGACTGGTAAGTCAGTAACGGCCCATGGACCTTATGGACTAATGTATTGTTATTGTAGTATACAGGAATACGTGACTGGTAAGTTATATTAGTAACGGTCCATGGAATTTATGGAGTAATGTATTGTTATTGTAATATACAGGAGTATGTGACTGGTAAGTAAGTAACGGTTCATGGACCTTATGGACTAATGTATTGTTATTGTAATATACAGGAGTGTGTGACTTGTAAGTTAGTAACGGTTCGTGGACCTTATGGAGTAATGTATTGTTATTGCAATATACAGGAGTTTGTGACTGGTAAGTCAGTAACGGTCCATGGATCTTATTTACTAATGTATTGTTATTGTAATATACAGGAATGTCTGACTGGTAAGACAGCAACGGTTCATAGACCTCATGTACTAATGTATTTTTATTGTAAGATACAGGAATGCGTGAGTAGCAAGTCAGTAACGGTTCATGGACCTTATGGACTAATGTATTGTTATTGTAATATATAGGAATGCGTGACTGGTAAGTTAGTAACGGTCCATGGACCTTATGGAGTAATGTATTGTTATTGTAATATACAGGAACGCGTGACTGGTAAGTTAATAACGATCCAGGGACCTTATGGACTAATGTATTGTTATAATAATATACAGGAATGCGTGACTGGTAAGTTAGTAACGGTCCATGGACCATATAAACTAATCCATTGTTATTGTAATATACAGGAGTTTGTTACTGGTAAGTCAGTAACGGTCCATGGACCTTATGGAGTAATGTATTGTTATTGTAATATACAGGAATGCGTGACTGGTAAGTTAGTAACGATTCATGACCTTATAGACTAATCCATTGTTATTGTAATATACAGGAATGCATGACTGTTAAGTCAGTAACGGTCCATGGACCTTATGCGTTAATGTATTGTTATTGTAATATACAGGAATGCGTGACTGTTAAGTCAGTAACGGTCCATGGACCTTATGGAGTAATGTATTGTTATTGTTATATACAGGAGTGTATTGACTTGTAAGTCAGTAACGGTCCATGGACCTTATGGACTAATGTATTGTTATTGTAATATACAGGAATGCGTGACTGGTAAGTTAGTAACGGTCCATTGACCTCATAGACTAATCCATTGTTATTGTAATATACAGGAGCGTGTGACTGGTAAGTCAGTAACGGTTCATGGACCTTATGGACTAATGTGTTGTTATTATAATATACAGGAATGCGTGACTGGTAAGTTAGTAACGGTTCATGACCTCATAGTCTAACCCATTGTTTTTGTAATATACAGCAATGCGTGACTGGTAAGTCAATAACGTTCCATGGACCTTATGAACTGATGTATTGTTATTGTAATATACAGGAATGCGTGACTGGTAAGTTAAGAACGATCCATTGACCTCATAGACTAATCCATTGTTATTGTAATATACAGGAATGCGTGACTGGTAAGTCAGTAACGGTCCATGGACCTTATGGAGTAATGTATTGTCATTGTAATATACAGGAGTGTATTGACTGGTAAGTCAGTAACGGTCCATGGACCTTATGGACTAATGTATTGTTATTGTAATATACAGGAGTGTGTGTACTGGTAAGTCAGTAACGGTCCATGGACCTTATGGACTAGTGTATTGTTATTGTAATATAAAGGAATGCGTGACTGGTAAGTTAGTAACGGTCCATCGACCTCATAGAATAATCCATTGTAATTGTAATATACTGGAATGCGTGACTGGTAAGTCAGTAACGGTCCATGGACTTTATGGAGTAATGTATTATTATTGTAATATACAGGAGTGTGTGACTGGTAAGTCAGTAACGATCCATGAACCTTATAGACTAATCCATTATTATTGTAATATACAGGAATGCGTGACTGGTATGTCAGTAACGGTCCATGGACCTTATGGAATAATGTATTGTTATTGCAATATACAGGAGTTTGTGACTGGTAAGTTAGTAACGGCCCATGGACCTTATGGACTAATGTATTGTTATTGTAGTATACAGGAATACGTGACTGGTAAGTTATATTAGTAACGGTCCATGGAATTTATGGAGTAATGTATTGTTATTGTAATATACAGGAGTATGTGACTGGTAAGTAAGTAACGGTTCATGGACCTTATGGACTAATGTATTGTTATTGTAATATACAGGAGTGTGTGACTTGTAAGTCAGTAACGGTTCGTGGACCTTATGGAGTAATGTATTGTTATTGCAATATACAGGAGTTTGTGACAGGTAAGTCAGTAACGGTCCATGGATCTTATTTACTAATGTATTGTTATTGTAATATACAGGAATGTCTGACTGGTAAGACAGCAACGGTTCATAGACCTCATGTACTAATGTATTTTTATTGTAAGATACAGGAATGCGTGAGTAGCAAGTCAGTAACGGTTCATGGACCTTATGGACTAATGTATTGTTATTGTAATATATAGGAATGCGTGACTGGTAAGTTAGTAACGGTCCATGGACCTTATGGAGTAATGTATTGTTATTGTAATATACAGGAATGCGTGACTGGTAAGTCAGTAACGGTCCATGGATCTTATGTACCAATGTATTGTTATTGTCATATACAGGAATGTCTGACTGGTACGACAGCAACGGTTCATAGACCTCATGTACTAATGTATTTTTATTGTAAGATACAGGAATGTGTGAGTAGCAAGTTAGTAATGGGACATGGACCTTATGGAGTAATGTATTGTTATTGCAATATACAGGAGTTTGTGACTGGTAAGTCATAACGGTCCATGGACCTTATGGACTAATGTATTGTTATTGTAATATACAGGAATGCGTGACTGGTAAGTCAGTAACGGTCCATGGACCTTATGGAGTAATTTATTGTTATTGTAATATACAGGAGTGTGTGACTGGTAAGTCAGTAACAGTCCATGAACCTTATGGATTAATGTATTGTTATTGTAATATACAGGAACGCGTGACTGGTAAGTTAGTATCGGTTCAAGACCTTATAGACTAATCCATTGTTATTGTAATATACAGGAATGCATGACTGGTAAGTCAGTTACGGTCCATGGACCTTATGGAGTGATGTCTTGTTATTTTAATACATAGGAGTGTGTGACTGGTAAGTCAGTAACTGTCCATGGACCTTATGGATTAATGTATTGTTATTGTAATATACAGGAACGCGTGACTGGTAAGTTAGTATCGGTTCAAGACCTTATAGACTAATCCATTGTTATTGTAATATAAATGTGTGTGTGACTGGTAAGTCAGTAACGGTCCATGGACCTTATGGAGTAATGTATTGTTACAGTAATATACAGGAGTGTGTGACTGGTAAGTCAGTAACGGTCCATGGACCTCATGGACTAATGTATTGTTATTGTAGCATACAGGAATGTGTGAGTGGTACGTTAGTAACGGTCCATGAACCTCATGGACTAATGTATTGTTATTGTAGTATACAGGAGTGTGTGACTGGTAAGTTAATAACGGTCCATGGACCTCATGGACTAATGTATTGTTATTGTAATATACAGGAATGTGTGACTTGTAAGTTAGTAACGGTCCATGGACCTCATAGACTAATCCATTGTGAATGTAATATACAGGAGTGTGTGACTGGTAAGTTAGTAACGGTACATGGACCTTATGGAGTAATGTATTGTTATTGTAATATATAGGAGTGTGTGACTGGTAAGTTAGTAACGGTTCATGACCATATAGACTAATCCATTGTTTTTGTAATATACAGGAATGCGTGACTGGTAAGTCAGTAACGGTCCATGGACCTTATGGAGTAATTTATTGTTATTGTAATATACAGGAGTGTGTGACTGGTAAGTCAGTAACAGTCCATGGACCTTATGGATTAATGTATTGTTATTATAATATACAGGAATGCGTGACTGGTAAGTTAGTAACGGTCCATGGACCTCATAGACTAATCCATTGTTATTGTAATATACAGGAATGCGTGACTGGTAAGTCAGTTACGGTCCATGGACCTTATGGAGTAATGTATTGGTATTGTAATATACAGGAGTGTATTGACTGGTAAGTCAGTAACGGTCCATGGACCTTATGGACTAATGTATTGTTATTGCAATATACAGGAATGCGTGACTGGTAAGTTATTAACGGTCCATGGACCTCATAGACTAATCCATTGTAATTGTAATATACAGGAATGCGTGACTGGTAAGTCAGTAACGGTCCATGGACCTTACGGAGTAATATATTGTTATTGTAATATACAGGAATGCGTGACTGGTAAGTTAGCAACGTTCATGACCTCATAGACTAATCCATTGTTATTGTAATATACAGGAATGCGTGACTGGTAAGTCAGTTACGGTCCATGGACCTTATGGAGTGATGTATTGTTATTTTAATACATAGGAGTGTGTGACTGGTAAGTCAGTAACTGTCCATGGACCTTATGGATTAATGTATTGTTATTGTAATATACAGGAACGCGTGACTGGTAAGTTAGTATCGGTTCAAGACCTTATAGACTAATCCATTGTTATTGTAATATAAATGTGTGTGTGACTGGTAAGTCAGTAACGGTCCATGGACCTTATGGAGTAATGTATTGTTACAGTAATATACAGGAGTGTGTGACTGGTAAGTCAGCAACGGTCCATGGACCTCATGGACTAATGTATTGTTATTGTAGCATACAGGAATGAGTGAGTGGTACGTTAGTAACGGTCCATGAACATCATGGACTAATGTATTGTTATTGTAGTATACAGGAGTGTGTGACTGGTAAGTTAGTAACGGTCCATGGACCTCATGGACTAATGTATTGTTATTGTAATATACAGGAATGTGTGACTTGTAAGTTAGTAACGGTCCATGGACCTCATAGACTAATCCATTGTGAATGTAATATACAGGAGTGTGTGACTGGTAAGTTAGTAACGGTACATGGACCTTATGGAGTAATGCATTGTTATTGTAATATATAGGAGTGTGTGACTGGTAAGTTAGTAACGGTCCATGGACCTCATAGACTAATCCATTGTTATTGTAATATACAGGAGTGTGTGACTGGTAAGTTAGTAACGGTCCATGGACCTCATAGACTAATCCATTGTTATTGTAATACACAGGAGTGTGTGACTGGTAAGTTAGTAACGGTAACGGTTCATGGACCTCATAGACTAATCCATTGTTATTGTAATATACACAGGAGTGCGGGACTGATAAGTAAGTAATGGTACATGGACCTTATGAACCAATGTATTGTTATTGTAATATACAGGAATGTGTGACTGGTAAGTTAGTAACGGTACATGGACCCTATGTACTAATGTATTGTTATTGTAATATGCAGGAATGTGTGACTTGTATGTCAGCAACGGTTCATAGACCTCATGTACTAATGTATTGTTATTGTAAGATACAGGAATGTGTGACAGGTAAGTCAGTAACGGTTTATGACCTGATGTACTAGTATATTGTTATTGTAATATACAGGCGTGTGTGACTGGTAAGTCAGTAACGGTCCATGGAGCTTATGGACTAATGTATTAATAGTAGTGTTATTGTAATATACAGGAGTGTGTGACTGGTAAGTTAGTAACGGTTCATGGACTTCATAGACTAATCCATTGTTATTGTAATATACAGGAGTGTGTGACTGGTAAGTTAGTAACGGTCCATGTACCTTATAGACTAATCCATTGTTATTGTAATATACAGGAGTGTGTGACTGGTAAGTAAGTAATGGTACTTGGACCTTATGGACCAATGTATTGTTATTGTAATATACAGGCGTGTGTGACTGGTAAGTCAGTAACGGTCCATGGACCTCATGTACTAATGTATTAATAGTGGTGTTATTGTAATATACCGGCGTGTGTGACCGGTAACTAATGTATTGTGCTTGTAATATACCGGAATGCGTGACTGGTAAGTCAATAACAGTGCATGGACCTTATGGACTAATGCATTGTTATTGTAATATACAGGAATGCGTGACTGGTAAGTCAGTAACGGTCCATGGACCTCATAGACTAATCCATTGTTATTGTAATACACAGGAATGTGTGACTGGTAAGTCTGTAACGGTACATGGACCTTATGGACTAATGTATTGTTATTATAATATACAGGAGTGTGTGACTGGTAAGTCAGCAAAGGTTCTTAGACCTCATTTACTAATGTATTGTTATTGTAATATACCGGAATGCGTGACTGGTAAGTCAGTAAGAGTGCATGGACCTTATGGACTAATGCATTGCTATTGTAATATACAGGCGTGTATGACTGGCAAATCAGTAACGCCATGGACCTTCTGTACTAATGCATTGTTATTGTAATATACATGAGTGTATGACTGGTAAATCAGTAACAGTTCATGGACCTTATGGAATAATGTACTGAGCGTTCAAGTGAAGACCATCTCTCCTTGAAAAAAAAATAATACCACACGGTTGGCCCATCTCCAAAATCAAATAGATGATATCTCTAACACAAAACAATGACAGTTCACTTTCCTGTCTTGAAAGCAATATCTTTGCTGTTATGAAGAGATTGTGGTAATAAAAGATCATAAATCATTACAAATATGATTAAAATGAAACAACAGAGAAATGTAAATACCATAGGATAGCACCATAGGGACGTCACCAATCAAACATAAAATACAACCAAGAAATGTAAATACCATAGGATAGCACCATAGGGACGTCACCAATCAAAAATAACAACCGAGAAATATAAATACCATAGGATAGCACCATAGGGATGTCACCAATCAAAAACAACCGAGAAATGTAAATACCATAGGATAGCACCATAGGGACGTCACCAATCAAACATAACAACCGAGAAATGTAAATACAATAGGATAGCACCATAGGGACGTCATCAATCAAAAATATCAACCGCGAAATGTAAATACCATAGGATAGCACCATAGGGACGTCTCCAATCAAACATAACAACCGAGAAATGTAAATACCATAGGATAGCACCATAGGGACGTCACCAATCAAACATAACAACCGAGAAATGTAAATACAATAGGATAGCGCCATAGGGACGTCACCAATCCAAAATAACAACCGAGAAATGTAAATATCATAGGAAAACACCATAGGGACGTCACTAATCAAACATATCAACCGAGAAATGTAAATACCATAGGATAGCACCATAGGGACGTCACCAATCAAAAATATCAACCGAGAAATGTAAATATCATAGGATAACACCATAGGGACGTCACCAATCAAAAATAAAATATAACCGAGAAATGTAAATCCCATAGGATAGCGCCATAGGGACGTCACCAATCCAAAATAACAACCGAGAAATGTAAATATCATAGGAAAACACCATAGGGACGTCACTAATCAAACATATCAACCGAGAAATGTAAATACCATAGGATAGCACCATAGGGACGTCACCAATCAAAAATATCAACCGAGAAATGTAAATATCATAGGATAACACCATAGGGACGTCACCAATCAAAAATAAAACATAACCGAGAAATGTAAATACCATAGGATAGCGCCAAAGGGACGTCACCAATCAAAAATAACAACCGAGAAATGTAAATATCATAGGAAAACACCATAGGGACGTCACCAATCAAACATAACAACCGAGAAATGTAAATACCATAGGATAGCACCATAGGGACATCACCAATCAAACATAACAACCGAGAAATGTAAATACCATAGGATAGCACCATAGGGACGTCACCAATCAAACATAACAACCGAGAAATGTAAATACAATAGGATAGCGCCATAGGGACGTCACCAATCCAAAATAACAACCGAAAAATGTAAATATCATAGGAAAACACCATAGGGACGTCACTAATCAAACATATCAACCGAGAAATGTAAATACCATAGGATAGCACCATAGGGACGTCACCAATCAAAAATATCAACCGAGAAATGTAAATATCATAGGATAACACCATAGGGACGTCACCAATCAAAAATAAAATATAACCGAGAAATGTAAATCCCATAGGATAGCGCCATAGGGACGTCACCAATCCAAAATAACAACCGAGAAATGTAAATATCATAGGAAAACACCATAGGGACGTCACTAATCAAACATATCAACCGAGAAATGTAAATACCATAGGATAGCACCATAGGGACGTCACCAATCAAAAATAAAACATAACCGAGAAATGTAAATACCATAGGATAGCGCCATAGCGACGTCACCAATCAAAAATAACAACCGAGAAATGTAAATATCATAGGAAAACACCATAGGGACGTCACCAATCCAAAATAACAACCGAGAAATGTAAATATCATAGGAAAACACCATAGGGACGTCACTAATCAAACATATCAACCGAGAAATGTAAATACCATAGGATAGCACCATAGGGACGTCACCAATCAAAAATAAAATATAACCGAGAAATGTAAATCCCATAGGATAGCGCCATTGGGACGTCACCAATCCAAAATAACAACCGAGAAATGTAAATATCATAGGAAAACACCATAGGGACGTCACCAATCAAACATAACAACCGAGAAATGTAAATACCATAGGATAGCACCATAGGGACGTCACCAATCAAAAATAAAATACAACCGAGAAATGTAAATACCATAGGATAACACCATAGGGACGTCACCAATCAAAAATAAAACATAACCGAGAAATGTAAATACCATAGGATAGCGCCATAGGGACGTCACCAATCAAAAATAACAACCGAGAAATGTAAATATCATAGGAAAACACCATAGGGACGTCACCAATCAAACATAACAACCGAGAAATGTAAATACCATAGGATAGCACCATAGGGACATCACCAATCAAACATAACAACCGAGAAATGTAAATACCATAGGATAGCACCATAGGGACGTCACCAATCAAACATAACAACCGAGAAATGTAAATACAATAGGATAGCGCCATAGGGACGTCACCAATCCAAAATAACAACCGAGAAATGTAAATATCATAGGAAAACACCATAGGGACGTCACTAATCAAACATATCAACCGAGAAATGTAAATACCATAGGATAGCACCATAGGGACGTCACCAATCAAAAATATCAACCGAGAAATGTAAATATCATAGGATAACACCATAGGGACGTCACCAATCAAAAATAAAATATAACCGAGAAATGTAAATCCCATAGGATAGCGCCATAGGGACGTCACCAATCCAAAATAACAACCGAGAAATGTAAATATCATAGGAAAACACCATAGGGACGTCACTAATCAAACATATCAACCGAGAAATGTAAATACCATAGGATAGCACCATAGGGACGTCACCAATCAAAAATATCAACCGAGAAATGTAAATATCATAGGATAACACCATAGGGACGTCACCAATCAAAAATAAAACATAACCGAGAAATGTAAATACCATAGGATAGCGCCATAGGGACGTCACCAATCAAAAATAACAACCGAGAAATGTAAATATCATAGGAAAACACCATAGGGACGTCACCAATCAAACATAACAACCGAGAAATGTAAATACCATAGGATAGCACCATAGGGACATCACCAATCAAACATAACAACCGAGAAATGTAAATACCATAGGATAGCACCATAGGGACGTCACCAATCAAACATAACAACCGAGAAATGTAAATACAATAGGATAGCGCCATAGGGATGTCACCAATCCAAAATAACAACCGAGAAATGTAAATATCATAGGAAAACACCATAGGGACGTCACTAATCAAACATATCAACCGAGAAATGTAAATACTATAGGATAGCACCATAGGGACGTCACCAATCAAAAATATCAACCGAGAAATGTAAATATCATAGGATAACACCATAGGGACGTCACCAATCAAAAATAAAATATAACCGAGAAATGTAAATCCCATAGGATAGCGCCATTGGGACGTCACCAATCCAAAATAACAACCGAGAAATGTAAATATCATAGGAAAACACCATAGGGACGTCACCAATCAAACATAACAACCGAGAAATGTAAATACCATAGGATAGCACCATAGGGACGTCACCAATCAAAAATAAAATACAACCGAGAAATGTAAATACCATAGGATAACACCATAGGGACGTCACCAATCAAAAATATCAACCGAGAAATGTAAATATCATAGGATAACACCATAGGGACGTCACCAATCAAAAATAAAACATAACCGAGAAATGTAAATACCATAGGATAGCGCCATAGGGACGTCACCAATCAAAAATAACAACCGAGAAATGTAAATATCATAGGAAAACACCATAGGGACGTCACCAATCAAACATAACAACCGAGAAATGTAAATACCATAGGATAGCACCATAGGGACATCACCAATCAAACATAACAACCGAGAAATGTAAATACCATAGGATAGCACCATAGGGACGTCACCAATCAAACATAACAACCGAGAAATGTAAATACAATAGGATAGCGCCATAGGGATGTCACCAATCCAAAATAACAACCGAGAAATGTAAATATCATAGGAAAACACCATAGGGACGTCACTAATCAAACATATCAACCGAGAAATGTAAATACTATAGGATAGCACCATAGGGACGTCACCAATCAAAAATATCAACCGAGAAATGTAAATATCATAGGATAACACCATAGGGACGTCACCAATCAAAAATAAAATATAACCGAGAAATGTAAATCCCATAGGATAGCGCCATTGGGACGTCACCAATCCAAAATAACAACCGAGAAATGTAAATATCATAGGAAAACACCATAGGGACGTCACCAATCAAACATAACAACCGAGAAATGTAAATACCATAGGATAGCACCATAGGGACGTCACCAATCAAAAATAAAATACAACCGAGAAATGTAAATACCATAGGATAACACCATAGGGACGTCACCAATCAAAAATAAAACATAACCGAGAAATGTAAATACCATAGGATAGCGCCATAGGGACGTCACCAATCAAAAATAACAACCGAGAAATGTAAATATCATAGGAAAACACCATAGGGACGTCACCAATCAAACATAACAACCGAGAAATGTAAATACCATAGGATAGCACCATAGGGACATCACCAATCAAACATAACAACCGAGAAATGTAAATACCATAGGATAGCACCATAGGGACGTCACCAATCAAACATAACAACCGAGAAATGTAAATACAATAGGATAGCGCCATAGGGACGTCACCAATCCAAAATAACAACCGAGAAATGTAAATATCATAGGAAAACACCATAGGGACGTCACCAATCAAACATATCAACCGAGAAATGTAAATACCATAGGATAGCACCATAGGGACGTCACCAATCAAAAATATCAACCGAGAAATGTAAATATTATAGGATAACACCATAGGGACGTCACCAATCAAAAATAAAATATAACCGAGAAATGTAAATCCCATAGGATAGCGCCATAGGGACGTCACCAATCCAAAATAACAACCGAGAAATGTAAATATCATAGGAAAACACCATAGGGACGTCACTAATCAAACATATCAACCGAGAAATGTAAATACCATAGGATAGCACCATAGGGACGTCACCAATCAAAAATATCAACCGAGAAATGTAAATATCATAGGATAACACCATAGGGACGTCACCAATCAAAAATAAAACATAACCGAGAAATGTAAATACCATAGGATAGCGCCATAGGGACGTCACCAATCAAAAATAACAACCGAGAAATGTAAATATCATAGGAAAACACCATAGGGACGTCACCAATCAAACATAACAACCGAGAAATGTAAATACCATAGGATAGCACCATAGGGACATCACCAATCAAACATAACAACCGAGAAATGTAAATACCATAGGATAGCACCATAGGGACGTCACCAATCAAACATAACAACCGAGAAATGTAAATACAATAGGATAGCGCCATAGGGACGTCACCAATCCAAAATAACAACCGAGAAATGTAAATATCATAGGAAAACACCATAGGGACGTCACTAATCAAACATATCAACCGAGAAATGTAAATACCATAGGATAGCACCATAGGGACGTCACCAATCAAAAATATCAACCGAGAAATGTAAATATCATAGGATAACACCATAGGGACGTCACCAATCAAAAATAAAATATAACCGAGAAATGTAAATCCCATAGGATAGCGCCATAGGGACGTCACCAATCCAAAATAACAACCGAGAAATGTAAATATCATAGGAAAACACCATAGGGACGTCACTAATCAAACATATCAACCGAGAAATGTAAATACCATAGGATAGCACCATAGGGACGTCACCAATCAAAAATATCAACCGAGAAATGTAAATATCATAGGATAACACCATAGGGACGTCACCAATCAAAAATAAAACATAACCGAGAAATGTAAATACCATAGGATAGCGCCATAGGGACGTCACCAATCAAAAATAACAACCGAGAAATGTAAATATCATAGGAAAACACCATAGGGACGTCACCAATCAAACATAACAACCGAGAAATGTAAATACCATAGGATAGCACCATAGGGACATCACCAATCAAACATAACAACCGAGAAATGTAAATACCATAGGATAGCACCATAGGGACGTCACCAATCAAACATAACAACCGAGAAATGTAAATACAATAGGATAGCGCCATAGGGACGTCACCAATCCAAAATAACAACCGAGAAATGTAAATATCATAGGAAAACACCATAGGGACGTCACTAATCAAACATATCAACCGAGAAATGTAAATACTATAGGATAGCACCATAGGGACGTCACCAATCAAAAATATCAACCGAGAAATGTAAATATCATAGGATAACACCATAGGGACGTCACCAATCAAAAATAAAATATAACCGAGAAATGTAAATCCCATAGGATAGCGCCATTGGGACGTCACCAATCCAAAATAACAACCGAGAAATGTAAATATCATAGGAAAACACCATAGGGACGTCACCAATCAAACATAACAACCGAGAAATGTAAATACCATAGGATAGCACCATAGGGACGTCACCAATCAAAAATAAAATACAACCGAGAAATGTAAATACCATAGGATAACACCATAGGGACGTCACCAATCAAAAATAAAACATAACCGAGAAATGTAAATACCATAGGATAGCGCCATAGGGACGTCACCAATCAAAAATAACAACCGAGAAATGTAAATATCATAGGAAAACACCATAGGGACATCACCAATCAAACATAACAACCGAGAAATGTAAATACCATAGGATAGCACCATAGGGACGTCACCAATCAAACATAACAACCGAGAAATGTAAATACAATAGGATAGCGCCATAGGGACGTCACCAATCCAAAATAACAACCGAGAAATGTAAATATCATAGGAAAACACCATAGGGACGTCACCAATCAAACATATCAACCGAGAAATGTAAATACCATAGGATAGCACCATAGGGACGTCACCAATCAAAAATATCAACCGAGAAATGTAAATATCATAGGATAACACCATAGGGACGTCACCAATCAAAAATAAAATATAACCGAGAAATGTAAATCCCATAGGATAGCGCCATAGGGACGTCACCAATCCAAAATAACAACCGAGAAATGTAAATATCATAGGAAAACACCATAGGGACGTCACTAATCAAACATATCAACCGAGAAATGTAAATACCATAGGATAGCACCATAGGGACGTCACCAATCAAAAATATCAACCGAGAAATGTAAATATCATAGGATAACACCATAGGGACGTCACCAATCAAAAATAAAACATAACCGAGAAATGTAAATACCATAGGATAGCGCCATAGGGACGTCACCAATCAAAAATAACAACCGAGAAATGTAAATATCATAGGAAAACACCATAGGGACGTCACCAATCAAACATAACAACCGAGAAATGTAAATACCATAGGATAGCACCATAGGGACATCACCAATCAAACATAACAACCGAGAAATGTAAATACCATAGGATAGCACCATAGGGACGTCACCAATCAAACATAACAACCGAGAAATGTAAATACAATAGGATAGCGCCATAGGGACGTCACCAATCCAAAATAACAACCGAGAAATGTAAATATCATAGGAAAACACCATAGGGACGTCACTAATCAAACATATCAACCGAGAAATGTAAATACCATAGGATAGCACCATAGGGACGTCACCAATCAAAAATATCAACCGAGAAATGTAAATATCATAGGATAACACCATAGGGACGTCACCAATCAAAAATAAAATATAACCGAGAAATGTAAATCCCATAGGATAGCGCCATAGGGACGTCACCAATCCAAAATAACAACCGAGAAATGTAAATATCATAGGAAAACACCATAGGGACGTCACTAATCAAACATATCAACCGAGAAATGTAAATACCATAGGATAGCACCATAGGGACGTCACCAATCAAAAATAAAACATAACCGAGAAATGTAAATACCATAGGATAGCGCCATAGCGACGTCACCAATCAAAAATAACAACCGAGAAATGTAAATATCATAGGAAAACACCATAGGGACGTCACCAATCCAAAATAACAACCGAGAAATGTAAATATCATAGGAAAACACCATAGGGACGTCACTAATCAAACATATCAACCGAGAAATGTAAATACCATAGGATAGCACCATAGGGACGTCACCAATCAAAAATATCAACCGAGAAATGTAAATATCATAGGATAACACCATAGGGACGTCACCAATCAAAAATAAAATATAACCGAGAAATGTAAATCCCATAGGATAGCGCCATTGGGACGTCACCAATCCAAAATAACAACCGAGAAATGTAAATATCATAGGAAAACACCATAGGGACGTCACCAATCAAACATAACAACCGAGAAATGTAAATACCATTAGGATAGCACCATAGGGACGTCACCAATCAAAAATAAAATACAACCGAGAAATGTAAATACCATAGGATAACACCATAGGGACGTCACCAATCAAAAATAAAACATAACCGAGAAATGTAAATACCATAGGATAGCGCCATTGGGACGTCACCAATCAAAAATAACAACCGAGAAATGTAAATATCATAGGAAAACACCATAGGGACGTCACCAATCAAACATAACAACCGAGAAATGTAAATACCATAGGATAGCACCATAGGGACATCACCAATCAAACATAACAACCGAGAAATGTAAATACCATAGGATAGCACCATAGGGACGTCACCAATCAAAAATAAAACATAACCGAGAAATGTAAATACCATAAGATTGCGCCATAGGGACGTCACCAATCAAAAATAACAACCGAGAAATGTAAATATCATAGGAAAACACCATAGGGACGTCACCAATCAAACATAACAACCGAGAAATGTAAATACCATAGGATAGCACAATAAGGACGTCACCAATCAAACATAACAACCGAGAAATGTAAATACCATAGGATAGCACCATAGGGACGTCACCAATCAAACATAACAACCGAGAAATGTAAATACCATAGGATAGCACAATAGTGACGTCACCAATCAAACATAACAACCGAGAAATGTAAATACCATAGGATAGCACCATAGGGACGCCACCAATCAAAAATAAAATACAACCGAGAAATGTAAATACCATAGGATAGCACCATAGGGACGTCACCAATCAAAAATATCAACCGAGTAATGTAAATACCATAGGATAGCACCATAGGGACGCCACCAATCAAAAATAAAATACAACCGAGAAATGTAAATACCATAGGATAGCACCATAGGGACGTAACCAATTAAAATTAACAACCGAGAAATATAAATACAATAGGATAGCACCATAGGGACGTCACCAATCCAAAATAACAACCGAGAAATGTAAATATCATAGGAAAACACCATAGGGACGTCACCAATCAAACATAGCAACCGAGAAATGTAAATACCATAGGATAGCACCATAGGGACGTCACCAATCAAAAATATCAACCGAGAAATGTAAATATCATAGGATAACACCATAGGGACGTCACCAATCAAACATAACAACCGAGAAATGTAAATACCATAGGATAGCACCATAGGGACGTCACCAATCAAACATAACAACCGAGAAATGTAAATACAATAGGATAGCGCCATAGGGACGTCACCAATCCAAAATAACAACCGAGAAATGTAAATATCATAGGAAAACACCATAGGGACGTCACTAATCAAACATATCAACCGAGAAATGTAAATACCATAGGATAGCACCATAGGGACGTCACCAATCAAAAATATCAACCGAGTAATGTAAATACCATAGGATAGCACCATAGGGACGCCACCAGTCAAAAATAAAATACAACCGAGAAATGTAAATACCATAGGATAGCACCATAGGGGCGTCACCAATTAAAAATAACAACCGAGAAATGTAAATACAATAGGATAGCACCATAGGGACGTCACCAATCCAAAATAACAACCGAGAAATGTAAATATCATAGGAAAACACCATAGGGACGTCACCAATCAAACATAGCAACCGAGAAATGTAAATACCATAGGATAGCACCATAGGGACGTCACCAATCAAAAATATCAACCGAGAAATGTAAAAATCATAGGATAACACCATAGGGACGTCACCAATCAAAAATAAAATATAACCGAGAAATGTAAATACCATAGGATAGCGCCATAGGGACGTCACCAATCAAAAATAACAACCGACAAATGTAAATATCATAGGAAAACACCATAGGGACGTCACCAATCAAACATAACAACCGAGAAATGTAAATACCATAGGATAGCACCATAGGGACGTCACCAATCAAACATAACAACCGAGAAATGTAAATACCATAGGATAGCACCATAGGGACGTCACCAATCAAACATAACAACCGAGAAATGTAAATCCCATAGGATAGCACCATAGTAACGTCACCAATCAAACATAACAACCGAGAAATGTAAATACCATAGTATAGCACCATAGGGACGTCACCAATCAAAAATAACAACCGAGAAATGTAAATATCATAGGAAAACACCATAGGGACGTCACCAATCAAACATAACAACCGAGAAATGTAAATACCATAGGATAGCACCATAGGGACGTCACCAATCAAACATAACAACCGAGAAATGTAAATACCATAGGATGGCACCATAGGGACGTCACCAATCAAACATAACAACCGAGAAATGTAAATACCATAGGATAGCACCATAGGGACGTCACCAATCAAAAATATCAACCGAGAAATGTAAATATCATAGGATAACACCATAGGGACGTTACCAATCAAACATAACAACCGAGAAATGTAAATACCATAGGATAGCACAATAGTGACGTCACCAATCAAACATAACAACCGAGAAATGTAAATACCATAGGATAGCACCATAGGGAATAGCACCATAGGGACGTCACCAATCAAAAATATCAACCGAGAAATGTAAATACCATAGGATAGCACCATAGGGACGCCACCAATCAAAAATAAAATACAATCGAGAAATGTAAATACCATAGGATAGCACCATAGGGACGTCACCAATTAAAAATAACAACCGAGAAATGTAAATACAATAGGATAGCACCATAGGGACGTCACCAATCCAAAATAAAAACCGAGAAATGTAAATATCATAGGAAAACACCATAGGGACGTCATCAATCAAACATAGCAACCGAGAAATGTAAATACCATAGGATAGCACCATAGGGACGTCACCAATCAAAAATATCAACCGACAAATGTAAATACCATAGGATAGCACCATAGGGACGTCACCAATCAAAAATATCAACCGAGAAATGTAAATATCATAGGATAACACCATAGGGACGTCACCAATCAAACATAACAACCAAGAAATGTAAATACCATCGGATAGCACCATAGGGACGTCACCAATCAAACATAACAACCGAGAAATGTAAATACCATAGGATAGCACCATAGGGACGTCACCAATCAAACATAACAACCGAGAAATGTAAATCCCATAGGATAGCACCATAGTAACGTCACCAATCAAACATAACAACCGAGAAATGTAAATACCATAGGATAGCACCATAGGGAATAGCACCATAGGGACGTCACCAATCAAAAATAACAACCGAGAAATGTAAATACCATAGGACGACACCATAGGGGAGTCACCAATCAAAAATAACAACCGAGAAATGTAAATATCATAGGAAAACACCATAGGGACGTCACCAATCAAACATAACAACCGAGAAATGTAAATACCATAGGATAGCACCATAGGGACGTCACCAATCAAAAATATCAACCGAGAAATGTAAATACCATAGGATGACACCATAGGGACGTCACCAATCAAAAATAACAACCGAGAAATGTAAATATCATAGGAAAACACCATAGGGACGTCACCAATCAAAAATATCAACCGAGAAATGTAAATATCATAGGATAACACCATAGGGACGTCACCAATCAAACATAACAACCGAGAAATGTAAATACCATAGGATAGCACCATAGGGACGTCACCAATCAAACATAACAACCGAGAAATGTAAATACCATAGGATAGCACCATAGGGACGTCACCAATCAAAAATAAAATACAACCGAGAAATGTAAATACCATAGGATAGCACCATAGGGACGTCACCAATCAAAAATAACAGCCGAGAAATGTAAATATCATAGGATAGCACCATAGGGACGTCACCAATCAAAAATAAAATACAACCGAGAAATGTAAATATCATAGGATAGCACAATAGGGACGTCACCAATCAAACATAACAACTAAAAAATGTAAATATCATAGGAAAACACCATAGGGACGTCACCAATCAAACATAACAACCGAGAAATGTAAATACCATAGGATAACACTATAGGGACGTCACCAATCAAACATATCAACCGAGAAATGTAAATACCATAGGATAGCACCATAGGGACGTCACCAATCAAAAATATCAACCGAGAAATGTAAATATCATAGGATAACACCATAGGGACGTCACCAATCAAAAATAAAATATAACCGAGAAATGTAAATACCATAGGAAAACACCATAGGGACGTCACCAATCAAAAATAACAACCGAGAAATGTAAATATCATAGGAAAACACCATAGGGACGTCACCAATCAAACATAACAACCGAGAAATGTAAATACCATAGGATAACACCATAGGGACGTCACCAATCAAACATAACAACCGAGAAATGTAAATACCATAGGATAGCACCATAGGGACGTCACCAATCAAACATAACAACCGAGAAATGTAAATCCCATAGGATAGCACCATAGTAACGTCACCAATCAAACATAACAACCGAGAAATGTAAATACCATAGGATAGCACCATAGGGACGTCACCAATCAAACATAACAACCGAGAAATGTAAATACCATAGGATAGCACCATAGGGAATAGCACCATAGGGACGTCACCAATCAAAAATATAACCGAGAAATGTAAATACCATAGGATAGCGCCATAGGGACATCACCAATCAAAAATAACAACCGAGAAATGTAAATATCATAGGAAAACACCATAGGGACATCACCAATCAAACATAACAACCGAGAAATGTAAATACCATAGGATAGCACCATAGGGACGTCACCAATCAAACATAACAACCGAGAAATGTAAATACCATAGGATAGCACCATAGGGACGTCACCAATCAAACATAACAACCGAGAAATGTAAATCCCATAGGATAGCACCATAGGGAATAGCACCATAGGGACGTCACCAATCAAAAAGAACAACCGAGAAATGTAAATACCATAGGATGACACCATAGGGACGTCACCAATCAAACATAACAACCGAGAAATGTAAATATCATAGGAAAACACCATAGGGACGTCACCAATCAAACATAACAACCGAGAAATGTAAATACCATAGGATAGCACCATAGGGACGTCACCAATCAAAAATATCAACCGAGAAATATAAATACCATAGGATGACACCATAGGGACATCACCAATCAAACATAACAACCGAGAAATGTAAATACCATAGGATAGCACCATAGGGACGTCACCAATCAAACATAACAACCGAGAAATGTAAATACCATAGGATAGCACCATAGGGACGTCACCAATCAAAAATAAAATACAACCGAGAAATGTAAATACCATAGGATAGCACCATAGGGACGTCACCAATCAAAAATAACAGCCGAGAAATGTAAATATCATAGGATAGCACCATAGGGACGTCACCAATCAAAAATAAAATACAACCGAGAAATGTAAATATCATAGGATAGCACAATAGGGACGTCACCAATCAAACATAACAACTAAAAAATGTAAATATCATAGGAAAACACCATAGGGACGTTACCAATCAAACATAACAACCGAGAAATGTAAATACCATAGGATAACACTATAGGGACGTCACCAATCAAACATATCAACCGAGAAATGTAAATACCATAGGATAGCACCATAGGGACGTCACCAATCAAAAATATCAACCGAGAAATGTAAATATCATAGGATAACACCATAGGGACGTCACCAATCAAAAATAAAATATAACCGAGAAATGTAAATACCATAGGATAGCGCCATAGGGACGTCACCAATCAAAAATAACAACCGCGAAATGTAAATTTCATAGGAAAACACCATAGGGACGTCACCAATCAAACATAACAACCGAGAAATGTAAATACCATAGGATAACACCATAGGGACGTCACCAATCAAACATAACAACCGAGAAATGTAAATACCATAGGATAGCACCATAGGGACGTCACCAATCAAACATAACAACCGAGAAATGTAAATCCCATAGGATAGCACCATAGTAACGTCACCAATCAAACATAACAATCGAGAAATGTAAATACCATAGGATAGCACCATAGGGACGTCACCAATCAAACATAACAACCGAGAAATGTAAATACCATAGGATAGCACCATAGGGAATAGCACCATAGGGACGTCACCAATCAAAAATATAACCGAGAAATGTAAATACCATAGGATAGCGCCATAGGGACATCACCAATCAAAAATAACAACCGAGAAATGTAAATATCATAGGAAAACACCATAGGGACATCACCAATCAAACATAACAACCGAGAAATGTAAATACCATAGGATAGCACCATAGGGACGTCACCAATCAAACATAACAACCGAGAAATGTAAATACCATAGGATAGCACCATAGGGACGTCACCAATCAAACATAACAACCGAGAAATGTAAATCCCATAGGATAGCACCATAGGGAATAGCACCATAGGGACGTCACCAATCAAAAAGAACAACCGAGAAATGTAAATACCATAGGATGACACCATAGGGACGTCACCAATCAAACATAACAACCGAGAAATGTAAATATCATAGGAAAACACCATAGGGACGTCACCAATCAAACATAACAACCGAGAAATGTAAATACCATAGGATAGCACCATAGGGACGTCACCAATCAAAAATATCAACCGAGAAATATAAATACCATAGGATGACACCATAGGGACGTCACCAATCAAAAATAACAACCGAGAAATGTAAATATCATAGGAAAACACCATAGGGACGTCACCAATCAAACATAACAACCGAGAAATGTAAATACCATAGGATAGCACCATATGGACGTCACCAATCAAACATAACAACCGAGAAATGTAAATACCATAGGATAGCACCATAGGGACGTCACCAATCAAAAATAAAATACAACCGAGAAATGTAAATACCATAGGATAGCACCATAGGGACGTCACCAATCAAAAATAACAACCGAGAAATGTAAATATCATAGGATAGCACCATAGGGAGGTCACCAATCAAACATAACAACCGAGAAATGTAAATACCATAGTATAGCACCATAGGGACGTCACCAATCAAAAATAACAACCGAGAAATGTAAATATCATAGGAAAACACCATAGGGACGTCACCAATCAAACATAACAACCGAGAAATGTAAATACCATAGGATAGCACCATAGGGACGTCACCAATCAAACATAACAACCGAGAAATGTAAATACCATAGGATGGCACCATAGGGACGTCACCAATCAAAAATAACAACCGAGAAATGTAAATATCATAGGAAAACACCATAGGGACGTCACCAATCAAACATAACAACCGAGAAATGTAAATACCATAGGATAGCACCACAGGGACGTCACCAATCAAAAATAACAACCGAGAAATGTAAATATCATAGGAAAACACCATAGGGACGTCACCAATCAAACATAACAACCGAGAAATGTAAATACCATAGGATAGCACCATAGGGACGTCACCAATCAAAAATATCAACCGAGAAATGTAAATATCATAGGATAACACCATAGGGACGTTACCAATCAAACATAACAACCGAGAAATGTAAATACCATAGGATAGCACAATAGTGACGTCACCAATCAAACATAACAACCGAGAAATGTAAATACCATAGGATAGCACCATAGGGAATAGCACCATAGGGACGTCACCAATCAAAAATATCAACCGAGAAATGTAAATACCATAGGATAGCACCATAGGGACGCCACCAATCAAAAATAAAATACAATCGAGAAATGTAAATACCATAGGATAGCACCATAGGGACGTCACCAATTAAAAATAACAACCGAGAAATGTAAATACAATAGGATAGCACCATAGGGACGTCACCAATCCAAAATAACAACCGAGAAATGTAAATATCATAGGAAAACACCATAGGGACGTCACCAATCAAAAATATCAACCGACAAATGTAAATACCATAGGATAGCACCATAGGGACGTCACCAATCAAAAATATCAACCGAGAAATGTAAATATCATAGGATAACACCATAGGGACGTCACCAATCAAACATAACAACCAAGAAATGTAAATACCATCGGATAGCACCATAGGGACGTCACCAATCAAACATAACAACCGAGAAATGTAAATACCATAGGATAGCACCATAGGGACGTCACCAATCAAACATAACAACCGAGAAATGTAAATCCCATAGGATAGCACCATAGTAACGTCACCAATCAAACATAACAACCGAGAAATGTAAATACCATAGGATAGCACCATAGGGAATAGCACCATAGGGACGTCACCAATCAAACATAACAACCGAGAAATGTAAATACCATAGGATAGCACCATAGGGACGTCACCAATCAAAAATATCAACCGAGAAATATAAATACCATAGGATGACACCATAGGGACATCACCAATCAAACATAACAACCGAGAAATGTAAATACCATAGGATAGCACCATAGGGACGTCACCAATCAAACATAACAACCGAGAAATGTAAATACCATAGGATAGCACCATAGGGACGTCACCAATCAAAAATAAAATACAACCGAGAAATGTAAATACCATAGGATAGCACCATAGGGACGTCACCAATCAAAAATAACAGCCGAGAAATGTAAATATCATAGGATAGCACCATAGGGACGTCACCAATCAAAAATAAAATACAACCGAGAAATGTAAATATCATAGGATAGCACAATAGGGACGTCACCAATCAAACATAACAACTAAAAAATGTAAATATCATAGGAAAACTCCATAGGGACGTCACCAATCAAACATAACAACCGAGAAATGTAAATACCATAGGATAACACTATAGGGACGTCACCAATCAAACATATCAACCGAGAAATGTAAATACCATAGGATAGCACCATAGGGACGTCACCAATCAAAAATATCAACCGAGAAATGTAAATATCATAGGATAACACCATAGGGACGTCACCAATCAAAAATAAAATATAACCGAGAAATGTAAATACCATAGGATAGCGCCATAGGGACGTCACCAATCAAAAATAACAACCGCGAAATGTAAATTTCATAGGAAAACACCATAGGGACGTCACCAATCAAACATAACAACCGAGAAATGTAAATACCATAGGATAACACCATAGGGACGTCACCAATCAAACATAACAACCGAGAAATGTAAATACCATAGGATAGCACCATAGGGACGTCACCAATCAAACATAACAACCGAGAAATGTAAATCCCATAGGATAGCACCATAGTAACGTCACCAATCAAACATAACAACCGAGAAATGTAAATACCATAGGATAGCACCATAGGGACGTCACCAATCAAACATAACAACCGAGAAATGTAAATACCATAGGATAGCACCATAGGGAATAGCACCATAGGGACGTCACCAATCAAAAATATAACCGAGAAATGTAAATACCATAGGATAGCGCCATAGGGACATCACCAATCAAAAATAACAACCGAGAAATGTAAATATCATAGGAAAACACCATAGGGACATCACCAATCAAACATAACAACCGAGAAATGTAAATACCATAGGATAGCACCATAGGGACGTCACCAATCAAACATAACAACCGAGAAATGTAAATACCATAGGATAGCACCATAGGGACGTCACCAATCAAACATAACAACCGAGAAATGTAAATCCCATAGGATAGCACCATAGGGAATAGCACCATAGGGACGTCACCAATCAAAAAGAACAACCGAGAAATGTAAATACCATAGGATGACACCATAGGGACGTCACCAATCAAACATAACAACCGAGAAATGTAAATATCATAGGAAAACACCATAGGGACGTCACCAATCAAACATAACAACCGAGAAATGTAAATACCATAGGATAGCACCATAGGGACGTCACCAATCAAAAATATCAACCGAGAAATATAAATACCATAGGATGACACCATAGGGACGTCACCAATCAAAAATAACAACCGAGAAATGTAAATATCATAGGAAAACACCATAGGGACGTCACCAATCAAACATAACAACCGAGAAATGTAAATACCATAGGATAGCACCATATGGACGTCACCAATCAAACATAACAACCGAGAAATGTAAATACCATAGGATAGCACCATAGGGACGTCACCAATCAAAAATAAAATACAACCGAGAAATGTAAATACCATAGGATAGCACCATAGGGACGTCACCAATCAAAAATAACAACCGAGAAATGTAAATATCATAGGATAGCACCATAGGGAGGTCACCAATCAAACATAACAACCGAGAAATGTAAATACCATAGTATAGCACCATAGGGACGTCACCAATCAAAAATAACAACCGAGAAATGTAAATATCATAGGAAAACACCATAGGGACGTCACCAATCAAACATAACAACCGAGAAATGTAAATACCATAGGATAGCACCATAGGGACGTCACCAATCAAACATAACAACCGAGAAATGTAAATACCATAGGATGGCACCATAGGGACGTCACCAATCAAAAATAACAACCGAGAAATGTAAATATCATAGGAAAACACCATAGGGACGTCACCAATCAAACATAACAACCGAGAAATGTAAATACCATAGGATAGCACCACAGGGACGTCACCAATCAAAAATAACAACCGAGAAATGTAAATATCATAGGAAAACACCATAGGGACGTCACCAATCAAACATAACAACCGAGAAATGTAAATACCATAGGATAGCACCATAGGGACGTCACCAATCAAAAATATCAACCGAGAAATGTAAATATCATAGGATAACACCATAGGGACGTTACCAATCAAACATAACAACCGAGAAATGTAAATACCATAGGATAGCACAATAGTGACGTCACCAATCAAACATAACAACCGAGAAATGTAAATACCATAGGATAGCACCATAGGGAATAGCACCATAGGGACGTCACCAATCAAAAATATCAACCGAGAAATGTAAATACCATAGGATAGCACCATAGGGACGCCACCAATCAAAAATAAAATACAATCGAGAAATGTAAATACCATAGGATAGCACCATAGGGACGTCACCAATTAAAAATAACAACCGAGAAATGTAAATACAATAGGATAGCACCATAGGGACGTCACCAATCCAAAATAACAACCGAGAAATGTAAATATCATAGGAAAACACCATAGGGACGTCACCAATCAAAAATATCAACCGACAAATGTAAATACCATAGGATAGCACCATAGGGACGTCACCAATCAAAAATATCAACCGAGAAATGTAAATATCATAGGATAACACCATAGGGACGTCACCAATCAAACATAACAACCAAGAAATGTAAATACCATCGGATAGCACCATAGGGACGTCACCAATCAAACATAACAACCGAGAAATGTAAATACCATAGGATAGCACCATAGGGACGTCACCAATCAAACATAACAACCGAGAAATGTAAATATCATAGGATAGCACCATAGGGACGTCACCAATCAAACATAACAACCGAGAAATGTAAATCCCATAGGATAGCACCATAGGGAATAGCACCATAGGGACGTCACCAATCAAAAAGAACAACCGAGAAATGTAAATACCATAGGATGACACCATAGGGACGTCACCAATCAAACATAACAACCGAGAAATGTAAATATCATAGGAAAACACCATAGGGACGTCACCAATCAAACATAACAACCGAGAAATGTAAATACCATAGGATAGCACCATAGGGACGTCACCAATCAAAAATATCAACCGAGAAATATAAATACCATAGGATGACACCATAGGGACGTCACCAATCAAAAATAACAACCGAGAAATGTAAATATCATAGGAAAACACCATAGGGACGTCACCAATCAAACATAACAACCGAGAAATGTAAATACCATAGGATAGCACCATATGGACGTCACCAATCAAACATAACAACCGAGAAATGTAAATACCATAGGATAGCACCATAGGGACGTCACCAATCAAAAATAAAATACAACCGAGAAATGTAAATACCATAGGATAGCACCATAGGGACGTCACCAATCAAAAATAACAACCGAGAAATGTAAATATCATAGGATAGCACCATAGGGAGGTCACCAATCAAACATAACAACCGAGAAATGTAAATACCATAGTATAGCACCATAGGGACGTCACCAATCAAAAATAACAACCGAGAAATGTAAATATCATAGGAAAACACCATAGGGACGTCACCAATCAAACATAACAACCGAGAAATGTAAATACCATAGGATAGCACCATAGGGACGTCACCAATCAAACATAACAACCGAGAAATGTAAATACCATAGGATGGCACCATAGGGACGTCACCAATCAAAAATAACAACCGAGAAATGTAAATATCATAGGAAAACACCATAGGGACGTCACCAATCAAAAATAAAATACAACCGAGAAATGTAAATACCATAGGATAGCACCATAGGGACGTCACCAATCAAAAATAACAGCCGAGAAATGTAAATATCATAGGATAGCACCATAGGGACGTCACCAATCAAAAATAAAATACAACCGAGAAATGTAAATATCATAGGATAGCACAATAGGGACGTCACCAATCAAACATAACAACTAAAAAATGTAAATATCATAGGAAAACACCATAGGGACGTCACCAATCAAACATAACAACCGAGAAATGTAAATACCATAGGATAACACTATAGGGACGTCACCAATCAAACATATCAACCGAGAAATGTAAATACCATAGGATAGCACCATAGGGACGTCACCAATCAAAAATATCAACCGAGAAATGTAAATATCATAGGATAACACCATAGGGACGTCACCAATCAAAAATAAAATATAACCGAGAAATGTAAATACCATAGGATAGCGCCATAGGGACGTCACCAATCAAAAATAACAACCGCGAAATGTAAATTTCATAGGAAAACACCATAGGGACGTCACCAATCAAACATAACAACCGAGAAATGTAAATACCATAGGATAACACCATAGGGACGTCACCAATCAAACATAACAACCGAGAAATGTAAATACCATAGGATAGCACCATAGGGACGTCACCAATCAAACATAACAACCGAGAAATGTAAATCCCATAGGATAGCACCATAGTAACGTCACCAATCAAACATAACAACCGAGAAATGTAAATACCATAGGATAGCACCATAGGGACGTCACCAATCAAACATAACAACCGAGAAATGTAAATACCATAGGATAGCACCATAGGGAATAGCACCATAGGGACGTCACCAATCAAAAATATAACCGAGAAATGTAAATACCATAGGATAGCGCCATAGGGACATCACCAATCAAAAATAACAACCGAGAAATGTAAATATCATAGGAAAACACCATAGGGACATCACCAATCAAACATAACAACCGAGAAATGTAAATACCATAGGATAGCACCATAGGGACGTCACCAATCAAACATAACAACCGAGAAATGTAAATACCATAGGATAGCACCATAGGGACGTCACCAATCAAACATAACAACCGAGAAATGTAAATCCCATAGGATAGCACCATAGGGAATAGCACCATAGGGACGTCACCAATCAAAAAGAACAACCGAGAAATGTAAATACCATAGGATGACACCATAGGGACGTCACCAATCAAACATAACAACCGAGAAATGTAAATATCATAGGAAAACACCATAGGGACGTCACCAATCAAACATAACAACCGAGAAATGTAAATACCATAGGATAGCACCATAGGGACGTCACCAATCAAAAATATCAACCGAGAAATATAAATACCATAGGATGACACCATAGGGACGTCACCAATCAAAAATAACAACCGAGAAATGTAAATATCATAGGAAAACACCATAGGGACGTCACCAATCAAACATAACAACCGAGAAATGTAAATACCATAGGATAGCACCATATGGACGTCACCAATCAAACATAACAACCGAGAAATGTAAATACCATAGGATAGCACCATAGGGACGTCACCAATCAAAAATAAAATACAACCGAGAAATGTAAATACCATAGGATAGCACCATAGGGACGTCACCAAT
Source organism: Bathymodiolus brooksi (assembly GCA_963680875.1). NCBI lineage: Eukaryota > Metazoa > Mollusca > Bivalvia > Mytilida > Modiolidae > Bathymodiolus > Bathymodiolus brooksi. Next base: position 70,268,337 of record OY804587.1, read on the forward strand.
CAAAAATAACAACCGAGAAATGTAAATATCATAGGATAGCACCATAGGGAGGTCACCAATCAAACATAACAACCGAGAAATGTAAATACCATAGTATAGCACCATAGGGACGTCACCAATCAAAAATAACAACCGAGAAATGTAAATATCATAGGAAAACACCATAGGGGCGTCACCAATCAAACATAACAACCGAGAAATGTAAATACCATAGGATAGCACCATAGGGACGTCACCAATCAAACATAACAACCGAGAAATGTAAATACCATAGGATGGCACCATAGGGACGTCACCAATCAAAAATAACAACCGAGAAATGTAAATATCATAGGAAAACACCATAGGGACGTCACCAATCAAACATAACAACCGAGAAATGTAAATACCATAGGATAGCACCACAGGGACGTCACCAATCAAAAATAACAACCGAGAAATGTAAATATCATAGGAAAACACCATAGGGACGTCACCAATCAAACATAACAACCGAGAAATGTAAATACCATAGGATAGCACCATAGGGACGTCACCAATCAAAAATATCAACCGAGAAATGTAAATATCATAGGATAACACCATAGGGACGTTACCAATCAAACATAACAACCGAGAAATGTAAATACCATAGGATAGCACAATAGTGACGTCACCAATCAAACATAACAACCGAGAAATGTAAATACCATAGGATAGCACCATAGGGAATAGCACCATAGGGACGTCACCAATCAAAAATATCAACCGAGAAATGTAAATACCATAGGATAGCACCATAGGGACGCCACCAATCAAAAATAAAATACAATCGAGAAATGTAAATACCATAGGATAGCACCATAGGGACGTCACCAATTAAAAATAACAACCGAGAAATGTAAATACAATAGGATAGCACCATAGGGACGTCACCAATCCAAAATAACAACCGAGAAATGTAAATATCATAGGAAAACACCATAGGGACGTCACCAATCAAAAATATCAACCGACAAATGTAAATACCATAGGATAGCACCATAGGGACGTCACCAATCAAAAATATCAACCGAGAAATGTAAATATCATAGGATAACACCATAGGGACGTCACCAATCAAACATAACAACCAAGAAATGTAAATACCATCGGATAGCACCATAGGGACGTCACCAATCAAACATAACAACCGAGAAATGTAAATACCATAGGATAGCACCATAGGGACGTCACCAATCAAACATAACAACCGAGAAATGTAAATCCCATAGGATAGCACCATAGTAACGTCACCAATCAAACATAACAACCGAGAAATGTAAATACCATAGGATAGCACCATAGGGAATAGCACCATAGGGACGTCACCAATCAAAAATAACAACCGAGAAATGTAAATACCATAGGACGACACCATAGGGGCGTCACCAATCAAAAATAACAACCGAGAAATGTAAATATCATAGGAAAACACCATAGGGACGTCACCAATCAAACATAACAACCGAGAAATGTAAATACCATAGGATAGCACCATAGGGACGTCACCAATCAAAAATATCAACCGAGAAATGTAAATACCATAGGATGACACCATAGGGACGTCACCAATCAAAAATAACAACCGAGAAATGTAAATATCATAGGAAAACACCATAGGGACGTCACCAATCAAAAATATCAACCGAGAAATGAAAATATCATAGGATAACACCATAGGGACGTCACCAATCAAACATAACAACCGAGAAATGTAAATACCATAGGATAGCACCATAGGGACGTCACCAATCAAACATAACAACCGAGAAATGTAAATACCATAGGATAGCACCATAGGGACGTCACCAATCAAAAATAAAATACAACCGAGAAATGTAAATACCATAGGATAGCACCATAGGGACGTCACCAATCAAAAATAACAGCCGAGAAATGTAAATATCATAGGATAGCACCATAGGGACGTCACCAATCAAAAATAAAATACAACCGAGAAATGTAAATATCATAGGATAGCACAATAGGGACGTCACCAATCAAACATAACAACTAAAAAATGTAAATATCATAGGAAAACACCATAGGGACGTCACCAATCAAACATAACAACCGAGAAATGTAAATACCATAGGATAACACTATAGGGACGTCACCAATCAAACATATCAACCGAGAAATGTAAATACCATAGGATAGCACCATAGGGACGTCACCAATCAAAAATATCAACCGAGAAATGTAAATATCATAGGATAACACCATAGGGACGTCACCAATCAAAAATAAAATATAACCGAGAAATGTAAATACCATAGGATAGCGCCATAGGGACGTCACCAATCAAAAATAACAACCGAGAAATGTAAATATCATAGGAAAACACCATAGGGACGTCACCAATCAAACATAACAACCGAGAAATGTAAATACCATAGGATAGCACCATAGGGACGTCACCAATCAAACATAACAACCGAGAAATGTAAATCCCATAGGATAGCACCATAGTAACGTCACCAATCAAACATAACAACCGAGAAATGTAAATACCATAGGATAGCACCATAGGGACGTCACCAATCAAACATAACAACCGAGAAATGTAAATACCATAGGATAGCACCATAGGGAATAGCACCATAGGGACGTCACCAATCAAAAATATAACCGAGAAATGTAAATACCATAGGATAGCGCCATAGGGACATCACCAATCAAAAATAACAACCGAGAAATGTAAATATCATAGGAAAACACCATAGGGACATCACCAATCAAACATAACAACCGAGAAATGTAAATACCATAGGATAGCCCCATAGGGACGTCACCAATCAAACATAACAACCGAGAAATGTAAATACCATAGGATAGCACCATAGGGACGTCACCAATCAAACATAACAACCGAGAAATGTAAATCCCATAGGATAGCACCATAGGGAATAGCACCATAGGGACGTCACCAATCAAAAAGAACAACCGAGAAATGTAAATACCATAGGATGACACCATAGGGACGTCACCAATCAAACATAACAACCGAGAAATGTAAATATCATAGGAAAACACCATAGGGACGTCACCAATCAAACATAACAACCGAGAAATGTAAATACCATAGGATAGCACCATAGGGACGTCACCAATCAAAAATATCAACCGAGAAATATAAATACCATAGGATGACACCATAGGGACGTCACCAATCAAAAATAACAACCGAGAAATGTAAATATCATAGGAAAACACCATAGGGACGTCACCAATCAAACATAACAACCGAGAAATGTAAATACCATAGGATAGCACCATATGGACGTCACCAATCAAACATAACAACCGAGAAATGTAAATACCATAGGATAGCACCATAGGGACGTCACCAATCAAAAATAAAATACAACCGAGAAATGTAAATACCATAGGATAGCACCATAGGGACGTCACCAATCAAAAATAACAACCGAGAAATGTAAATATCATAGGATAGCACCATAGGGAGGTCACCAATCAAAAATAACAACCGAGAAATGTAAATATCATAGGAAAACACCATAGGGACGCCACCAATCAAAAATAAAATACAACCGAGAAATGTAAATATCATAGGATAGCACAATAGGGACGTCACCAATCAAACATAACAACTGAGAAATGTAAATATCATAGGAAAACACCATAGGGACGTCACCAATCAAACATAACAACCGAGAAATGTAAATACCATAGTATAACACTATAGGTACGTCACCAATCAAAAATATCAACCGAGAAATGTAAATACCATAGGATAGCACCATAGGGACGTCACCAATCAAAAATATCAACCGAGAAATGTAAATATCATAGGATAACACCATAGGGACGTCACCAATCAAAAATAAAATATAACCGAGAAATGTAAATACCATAGGATAGCGCCATAGGGGCGTCACCAATCAAAAATAACAACCGAGAAATGTAAATATCATAGGAAAACACCATAGGGACGTCACCAATCAAACATAACAACCGAGAAATGTAAATACCATAGGATAGCACCATAGGGACGTCACCAATCAAACATAACAACCGAGAAATGTAAACACCATAGGATAGCACCATAGGGACGTCACCAATCAAACATAACAACCGAGAAATGTAAATCCCATAGGATAGCACCATAGTAACGTCACCAATCAAACATAACAACCGAGAAATGTAAATACCATAGGATAGCACCATAGGGACGTCACCAATCAAAAATAACAACCGAGAAATGTAAATATCATAGGAAAACACCATAGGGACGTCACCAATCAAACATAACAACCGAGAAATGTAAATACCATAGGATAGCACCATAGGGACGTCACCAATCAAACATAACAACCGAGAAATGTAAATACCATAGGATAGCACCATAGGGACGTCACCAATCAAACATAACAACCGAGAAATGTAAATCCCATAGGATAGCACCATAGTAACGTCACCAATCAAAAATAACAACCGAGAAATGTAAATATCATAGGAAAACACCATAGGGACGTCACCAATCAAACATAACAACCGAGAAATGTAAATACCATCGGATAGCACCATAGGGACGTCACCAATCAAAAATATCAACGGAGAAATGTAAATACCATAGGATGACACCATAGGGACGTCACCAATAAAAAATATCAATCGAGAAATGTAAATATCATAGGATAACACCATAGGGACGTTACCAATCAAACATAACAACCGAGAAATGTAAATACCATAGGATAGCACAATAGTGACGTCACCAATCAAACATAACAACCGAGAAATGTAAATACCATAGGATAGCACCATAGGGAATAGCACCATAGGGACGTCACCAATCAAAAATATAACCGAGAAATGTAAATACCATAGGATAGCGCCATAGGGACATCACCAATCAAAAATAACAACCGAGAAATGTAAATATCATAGGAAAACACCATAGGGACGTCACCAATCAAACATAACAACCGAGAAATGTAAATACCATAGGATAGCACCATAGGGACGTCACCAATCAAACATAACAACCGAGAAATGTAAATACCATAGGATAGCACCATAGGGACGTCACCAATCAAACATAACAACCGAGAAATGTAAATCCCATAGGATAGCACCATAGGGACGTCACCAATCAAAAATAACAACCGAGAAATGTAAATACCATAGGATGACACCATAGGGACGTCACCAATCAAAAATAACAACCGAGAAATGTAAATATCATAGGAAAACACCATAGGGACGTCACCAATCAAACATAACAACGAGAAATGTAAATACCATAGGATAGCACAATAGGGACGTCACCAATCAAAAATATCAACCGAGAAATATAAATACCATAGGATGACACCATAGGGACGTCACCAATCAAAAATAACAACCGAGAAATGTAAATATCATAGGAAAACACCATAGGGACGTCACCAATCAAACATAACAACCGAGAAATGTAAATACCATAGGATAGCACCATAGGGACGTCACCAATCAAACATAACAACCGAGAAATGTAAATACCATAGGATAGCACCATAGGGACGTCACCAATCAAAAATAAAATACAACCGAGAAATGTAAATACCATAGGATAGCACCATAGGGACGTCACCAATCAAAAATAACAACCGAGAAATGTAAATATCATAGGATAGCACCATAGGGACGTCACCAATCAAAAATAACAACCGAGAAATGTAAATATCATAGGAAAACACCATAGGGACGCCACCAATCAAAAATAAAATACAACCGAGAAATGTAAATATCATAGGATAGCACAATAGGGACGTCACCAATCAAACATAACAACTGAGAAATGTAAATATCATAGGAAAACACCATAGGGATGTCACCAATCAAACATAACAACCGAGAAATGTAAATACCATAGGATAACACTATAGGGACGTCACCAATCAAAAATATCAACCGAGAAATGTAAATACCATAGGATAGCACCATAGGGACGTCACCAATCAAAAATATCAACCGAGAAATGTAAATATCATAGGATAACACCATAGGGACGTCACCAATCAAAAATAAAATATAACCGAGAAATGTAAATACCATAGGATAGCGCCATAGGGGCGTCACCAATCAAAAATAACAACCGAGAAATGTAAATATCATAGGAAAACACCATAGGGACGTCACCAATCAAACATAACAACCGAGAAATGTAAATACCATAGGATAGCACCATAGGGGCGTCACCAATCAAACATAACAACCGAAAAATGTAAACACCATAGGATATCACCATAGGGACGTCACCAATCAAACATAACAACCGAGAAATGTAAATCCCATAGGATAGCACCATAGTAACGTCACCAATCAAACATAACAACCGAGAAATGTAAATACCATAGGATAGCACCGTAGGGAATAGCACCATAGGGACGTCACCAATCAAAAATATAACCGAGAAATGTAAATACCATAGGATAGCACCATAGGGACGTCACCAATCAAAAATATCAACCAAGAAATGTAAATATCATAGGATAACACCATAGGGACGTCACCAATCAAAAATAAAATATAACCGAGAAATGTAAATACCATAGGATAGCGCCATAGGGACGTCACCAATCAAAAATAACAACCGACAAATGTAAATATCATAGGAAAACACCATAGGGACGTCACCAATCAAACATAACAACCGAGAAATGTAAATACCATAGGATAGCACCATAGGGACGTCACCAATCAAACATAGCAACCGAGAAATGTAAATCCCATAGGATAGCACCATAGTAACGTCACCAATCAAACATAACAACCGAGAAATGTAAATACCATAGGATAGCACCATAGGGACGTCACCAATCAAAAATAACAACCGAGAAATGTAATTATCATAGGAAAACACCATAGGGACGTCACCAATCAAACATAACAACCGAGAAATGTAAATACCATAGGATAGCACCATAGGGACGTCACCAATCAAACATAACAACCGAGAAATGTAAATACCATAGGATAGCACCATAGGGACGTCACCAATCAAACATAACAACCGAGAAATGTAAATCCCATAGAATAGCACCATAGTAACGTCACCAATCAAAAATAACAACCGAGAAATGTAAATATCATAGGAAAACACCATAGGGACGTCACCAATCAAACATAACAACCGAGAAATGTAAATACCATCGGATAGCACCATAGGGACGTCACCAATCAAAAATATCAACGGAGAAATGTAAATACCATAGGATGACACCATAGGGACGTCACCAATCAAAAATAACAACCGAGAAATGTAAATATCATAGGAAAACACCATAGGGACGTCACCAATCAAACATAACAACCGAGAAATGTAAATACAATAGGATAGCACCATAGGGACGTCACCAATCAAAAATATCAACCGAGAAATGTAAATATCATATGATAACACCATAGGGACGTTACCAATCAAACATAACAACCGAGAAATGTAAATACCATAGGATAGCACCATAGGGACGTCACCAATCAAAAATATCAACCGAGAAATATAAATACCATAGGATGACACCATAGGGACGTCACCAATCAAATATAACAACCGAGAAATGTAAATATCATAGGAAAACACCATAGGGACGTCACCAATCAAACATAACAACCGAGAAATGTAAATACCATAGGATAGCACCATATGGACGTCACCAATCAAACATAACAACCGAGAAATGTAAATACCATAGGATAGCACCATAGGGACGTCACCAATCAAAAATAAAATACAACCGAGAAATGTAAATACCATAGGATAGCACCATAGGGACGTCACCAATCAAAAATAACAACCGAGAAATGTAAATATCATAGGATAGCACCATAGGGAGGTCACCAATCAAAAATAACAACCGAGAAATGTAAATATCATAGGAAAACACCATAGGGACGCCACCAATCAAAAATAAAATACAACCGAGAAATGTAAATATCATAGGATAGCACATTAGGGACGTCACCAATCAAACATAACAACTGAGAAATGTAAATATCATAGGAAAACACCATAGGGACGTCACCAATCAAACATAACAACCGAGAAATGTAAATACCATAGTATAACACTATAGGGACGTCACCAATCAAAAATATCAACCGAGAAATGTAAATATCATAGGATAACACCATAGGGACGTCACCAATCAAAAATAAAATATAACCGAGAAATGTAAATACCATAGGATAGCGCCATAGGGGCGTCACCAATCAAAAATAACAACCGAGAAATGTAAATATCATAGGAAAACACCATAGGGACGTCACCAATCAAACATAACAACCGAGAAATGTAAATACCATAGGATAGCACCATAGGGACGTCACCAATCAAACATAACAACCGAGAAATGTAAACACCATAGGATAGCACCATAGGGACGTCACCAATCAAACATAGCAACCGAGAAATGTAAATACCATAGGATAGCACCATAGGGACGTCACCAATCAAAAATATCAACCGAGAAATGTAAAAATCATAGGATAACACCATAGGGACGTCACCAATCAAAAATAAAATATAACCGAGAAATGTAAATACCATAGGATAGCGCCATAGGGACGTCACCAATCAAAAATAACAACCGACAAATGTAAATATCATAGGAAAACACCATAGGGACGTCACCAATCAAACATAACAACCGAGAAATGTAAATACCATAGGATAGCACCATAGGGACGTCACCAATCAAACATAACAACCGAGAAATGTAAATACCATAGGATAGCACCATAGGGACGTCACCAATCAAACATAACAACCGAGAAATGTAAATCCCATAGGATAGCACCATAGTAACGTCACCAATCAAACATAACAACCGAGAAATGTAAATACCATAGGATAGCACCATAGGGACGTCACCAATCAAACATAACAACCGAGAAATGTAAATACCATAGGATAGCACCATATGGACGTCACCAATCAAACATAACAACCGAGAAATGTAAATACCATAGGATAGCACCATAGGGACGTCACCAATCAAAAATAAAATACAACCGAGAAATGTAAATACCATAGGATAGCACCATAGGGACGTCACCAATCAAAAATAACAACCGAGAAATGTAAATATCATAGGATAGCACCATAGGGAGGTCACCAATCAAAAATAACAACCGAGAAATGTAAATATCATAGGAAAACACCATAGGGACGCCACCAATCAAAAATAAAATACAACCGAGAAATGTAAATATCATAGGATAGCACATTAGGGACGTCACCAATCAAACATAACAACTGAGAAATGTAAATATCATAGGAAAACACCATAGGGACGTCACCAATCAAACATAACAACCGAGAAATGTAAATACCATAGTATAACACTATAGGGACGTCACCAATCAAAAATATCAACCGAGAAATGTAAATATCATAGGATAACACCATAGGGACGTCACCAATCAAAAATAAAATATAACCGAGAAATGTAAATACCATAGGATAGCGCCATAGGGGCGTCACCAATCAAAAATAACAACCGAGAAATGTAAATATCATAGGAAAACACCATAGGGACGTCACCAATCAAACATAACAACCGAGAAATGTAAATACCATAGGATAGCACCATAGGGACGTCACCAATCAAACATAACAACCGAGAAATGTAAACACCATAGGATAGCACCATAGGGACGTCACCAATCAAACATAGCAACCGAGAAATGTAAATACCATAGGATAGCACCATAGGGACGTCACCAATCAAAAATATCAACCGAGAAATGTAAAAATCATAGGATAACACCATAGGGACGTCACCAATCAAAAATAAAATATAACCGAGAAATGTAAATACCATAGGATAGCGCCATAGGGACGTCACCAATCAAAAATAACAACCGACAAATGTAAATATCATAGGAAAACACCATAGGGACGTCACCAATCAAACATAACAACCGAGAAATGTAAATACCATAGGATAGCACCATAGGGACGTCACCAATCAAACATAACAACCGAGAAATGTAAATACCATAGGATAGCACCATAGGGACGTCACCAATCAAACATAACAACCGAGAAATGTAAATCCCATAGGATAGCACCATAGTAACGTCACCAATCAAACATAACAACCGAGAAATGTAAATACCATAGTATAGCACCATAGGGACGTCACCAATCAAAAATAACAACCGAGAAATGTAAATATCATAGGAAAACACCATAGGGACGTCACCAATCAAACATAACAACCGAGAAATGTAAATACCATAGGATAGCACCATAGGGACGTCACCAATCAAACATAACAACCGAGAAATGTAAATACCATAGGATGGCACCATAGGGACGTCACCAATCAAAAATAACAACCGAGAAATGTAAATATCATAGGAAAACACCATAGGGACGTCACCAATCAAACATAACAACCGAGAAATGTAAATACCATAGGATAGCACCACAGGGACGTCACCAATCAAAAATAACAACCGAGAAATGTAAATATCATAGGAAAACACCATAGGGACGTCACCAATCAAACATAACAACCGAGAAATGTAAATACCATAGGATAGCACCATAGGGACGTCACCAATCAAAAATATCAACCGAGAAATGTAAATATCATAGGATAACACCATAGGGACGTTACCAATCAAACATAACAACCGAGAAATGTAAATACCATAGGATAGCACAATAGTGACGTCACCAATCAAACATAACAACCGAGAAATGTAAATACCATAGGATAGCACCATAGGGAATAGCACCATAGGGACGTCACCAATCAAAAATATCAACCGAGAAATGTAAATACCATAGGATAGCACCATAGGGACGCCACCAATCAAAAATAAAATACAATCGAGAAATGTAAATACCATAGGATAGCACCATAGGGACGTCACCAATTAAAAATAACAACCGAGAAATGTAAATACAATAGAATAGCACCATAGGGACGTCACCAATCCAAAATAACAACCGAGAAATGTAAATATCATAGGAAAACACCATAGGGACGTCACCAATCAAAAATATCAACCGACAAATGTAAATACCATAGGATAGCACCATAGGGACGTCACCAATCAAAAATATCAACCGAGAAATGTAAATATCATAGAATAACACCATAGGGACGTCACCAATCAAACATAACAACCAAGAAATGTAAATACCATCGGATAGCACCATAGGGACGTCACCAATCAAACATAACAACCGAGAAATGTAAATACCATAGGATAGCACCATAGGGACGTCACCAATCAAACATAACAACCGAGAAATGTAAATCCCATAGGATAGCACCATAGTAACGTCACCAATCAAACATAACAACCGAGAAATGTAAATACAATAGGATAGCACCATAGGGAATAGCACCATAGGGACGTCACCAATCAAAAATAACAACCGAGAAATGTAAATACCATAGGACGACACCATAGGGGCGTCACCAATCAAAAATAACAACCGAGAAATGTAAATATCATAGGAAAACACCATAGGGACGTCACCAATCAAACATAACAACCGAGAAATGTAAATACCATAGGATAGCACCATAGGGACGTCACCAATCAAAAATATCAACCGAGAAATGTAAATACCATAGGATGACACCATAGGGACGTCACCAATCAAAAATAACAACCGAGAAATGTAAATATCATAGGAAAACACCATAGGGACGTCACCAATCAAAAATATCAACCGAGAAATGAAAATATCATAGGATAACACCATAGGGACGTCACCAATCAAACATAACAACCGAGAAATGTAAATACCATAGGATAGCACCATAGGGACGTCACCAATCAAACATAACAACCGAGAAATGTAAATACCATAGGATAGCACCATAGGGACGTCACCAATCAAAAATAAAATACAACCGAGAAATGTAAATACCATAGGATAGCACCATAGGGACGTCACCAATCAAAAATAACAGCCGAGAAATGTAAATATCATAGGATAGCACCATAGGGACGTCACCAATCAAAAATAAAATACAACCGAGAAATGTAAATATCATAGGATAGCACAATAGGGACGTCACCAATCAAACATAACAACTAAAAAATGTAAATATCATAGGAAAACACCATAGGGACGTCACCAATCAAACATAACAACCGAGAAATGTAAATACCATAGGATAACACTATAGGGACGTCACCAATCAAACATATCAACCGAGAAATGTAAATACCATAGGATAGCACCATAGGGACGTCACCAATCAAAAATATCAACCGAGAAATGTAAATATCATAGGATAACACCATAGGGACGTCACCAATCAAAAATAAAATATAACCGAGAAATGTAAATACCATAGGATAGCGCCATAGGGACGTCACCAATCAAAAATAACAACCGAGAAATGTAAATATCATAGGAAAACACCATAGGGACGTCACCAATCAAACATAACAACCGAGAAATGTAAATACCATAGGATAACACCATAGGGACGTCACCAATCAAACATAACAACCGAGAAATGTAAATACCATAGGATAGCACCATAGGGACGTCACCAATCAAACATAACAACCGAGAAATGTAAATCCCATAGGATAGCACCATAGTAACGTCACCAATCAAACATAACAACCGAGAAATGTAAATACCATAGGATAGCACCATAGGGACGTCACCAATCAAACATAACAACCGAGAAATGTAAATACCATAGGATAGCACCATAGGGAATAGCACCATAGGGACGTCACCAATCAAAAATATAACCGAGAAATGTAAATACCATAGGATAGCGCCATAGGGACATCACCAATCAAAAATAACAACCGAGAAATGTAAATATCATAGGAAAACACCATAGGGACATCACCAATCAAACATAACAACCGAGAAATGTAAATACCATAGGATAGCACCATAGGGACGTCACCAATCAAACATAACAACCGAGAAATGTAAATACCATAGGATAGCACCATAGGGACGTCACCAATCAAACATAACAACCGAGAAATGTAAATCCCATAGGATAGCACCATAGTAACGTCACCAATCAAAAATAACAACCGAGAAATGTAAATATCATAGGAAAACACCATAGGGACGTCACCAATCAAACATAACAACCGAGAAATGTAAATACCATCGGATAGCACCATAGGGACGTCACCAATCAAAAATATCAACGGAGAAATGTAAATACCATAGGATGACACCATAGGGACGTCACCAATCAAAAATAACAACCGAGAAATGTAAATATCATAGGAAAACACCATAGGGACGTCACCAATCAAACATAACAACCGAGAAATGTAAATACAATAGGTTAGCACCATAGGGACGTCACCAATAAAAAATATCAATCGAGAAATGTAAATATCATAGGATAACACCATAGGGACGTTACCAATCAAACATAACAACCGAGAAATGTAAATACCATAGGATAGCACAATAGTGACGTCACCAATCAAACATAACAACCAAGAAATGTAAATACCATAGGATAGCACCATAGGGAATAGCACCATAGGGACGTCACCAATCAAAAATATAACCGAGAAATGTAAATACCATAGGATAGCGCCATAGGGACATCACCAATCAAAAATAACAACCGAGAAATGTAAATATCATAGGAAAACACCATAGGGACGTCACCAATCAAACATAACAACCGAGAAATGTAAATACCATAGGATAGCACCATAGGGACGTCACCAATCAAACATAACAACCGAGAAATGTAAATACCATAGGATAGCACCATAGGGACGTCACCAATCAAACATAACAACCGAGAAATGTAAATCCCATAGGATAGCACCATAGGGACGTCACCAATCAAAAATAACAACCGAGAAATGTAAATACCATAGGATGACACCATAGGGACGTCACCAATCAAAAATAACAACCGAGAAATGTAAATATCATAGGAAAACACCATAGGGACGTCACCAATCAAACATAACAACGAGAAATGTAAATACCATAGGATAGCACAATAGGGACGTCACCAATCAAAAATATCAACCGAGAAATATAAATACCATAGGATGACACCATAGGGACGTCACCAATCAAAAATAACAACCGAGAAATGTAAATATCATAGGAAAACACCATAGGGACGTCACCAATCAAACATAACAACCGAGAAATGTAAATACCATAGGATAGCACCATAGGGACGTCACCAATCAAACATAACAACCGAGAAATGTAAATACCATAGGATAGCACCATAGGGACGTCACCAATCAAAAATAAAATACAACCGAGAAATGTAAATACCATAGGATAGCACCATAGGGACGTCACCAATCAAAAATAACAACCGAGAAATGTAAATATCATAGGATAGCACCATAGGGACGTCACCAATCAAAAATAACAACCGAGAAATGTAAATATCATAGGAAAACACCATAGGGACGCCACCAATCAAAAATAAAATACAACCCAGAAATGTAAATATCATAGGATAGCACAATAGGGACGTCACCAATCAAACATAACAACTGAGAAATGTAAATATCATAGGAAAACACCATAGGGACGTCACCAATCAAACATAACAACCGAGAAATGTAAATACCATAGGATAACACTATAGGGACGTCACCAATCAAAAATATCAACCGAGAAATGTAAATACCATAGGATAGCACCATAGGGACGTCACCAATCAAAAATATCAACCGAGAAATGTAAATATCATAGGATAACACCATAGGGACGTCACCAATCAAAAATAAAATATAACCGAGAAATGTAAATACCATAGGATAGCGCCATAGGGGCGTCACCAATCAAAAATAACAACCGAGAAATGTAAATATCATAGGAAAACACCATAGGGACGTCACCAATCAAACATAACAACCGAGAAATGTAAATACCATAGGATAGCACCATAGGGGCGTCACCAATCAAACATAACAACCGAAAAATGTAAACACCATAGGATATCACCATAGGGACGTCACCAATCAAACATAACAACCGAGAAATGTAAATCCCATAGGATAGCACCATAGTAACGTCACCAATCAAACATAACAACCGAGAAATGTAAATACCATAGGATAGCACCGTAGGGAATAGCACCATAGGGACGTCACCAATCAAAAATATAACCGAGAAATGTAAATACCATAGGATAGCACCATAGGGACGTCACCAATCAAAAATATCAACCGAGAAATGTAAATATCATAGGATAACACCATAGGGACGTCACCAATCAAAAATAAAATATAACCGAGAAATGTAAATACCATAGGATAGCGCCATAGGGACGTCACCAATCAAAAATAACAACCGACAAATGTAAATATCATAGGAAAACACCATAGGGACGTCACCAATCAAACATAACAACCGAGAAATGTAAATACCATAGGATAGCACCATAGGGACGTCACCAATCAAACATAACAACCGAGAAATGTAAATACCATAGGATAGCACCATAGGGACGTCACCAATCAAACATAGCAACCGAGAAATGTAAATCCCATAGGATAGCACCATAGTAACGTCACCAATCAAACATAACAACCGAGAAATGTAAATACCATAGGATAGCACCATAGGGACGTCACCAATCAAAAATAACAACCGAGAAATGTAAATATCATAGGAAAACACCATAGGGACGTCACCAATCAAACATAACAACCGAGAAATGTAAATACCATAGGATAGCACCATAGGGACGTCACCAATCAAACATAACAACCGAGAAATGTAAATACCATAGGATAGCACCATAGGGACGTCACCAATCAAACATAACAACCGAGAAATGTAAATCCCATAGAATAGCACCATAGTAACGTCACCAATCAAAAATAACAACCGAGAAATGTAAATATCATAGGAAAACACCATAGGGACGTCACCAATCAAACATAACAACCGAGAAATGTAAATACCATCGGATAGCACCATAGGGACGTCACCAATCAAAAATATCAACGGAGAAATGTAAATACCATAGGATGACACCATAGGGACGTCACCAATCAAAAATAACAACCGAGAAATGTAAATATCATAGGAAAACACCATAGGGACGTCACCAATCAAACATAACAACCGAGAAATGTAAATACAATAGGATAGCACCATAGGGACGTCACCAATCAAAAATATCAACCGAGAAATGTAAATATCATATGATAACACCATAGGGACGTTACCAATCAAACATAACAACCGAGAAATGTAAATACCATAGGATAGCACCATAGGGACGTCACCAATCAAAAATATCAACCGAGAAATATAAATACCATAGGATGACACCATAGGGACGTCACCAATCAAAAATAACAACCGAGAAATGTAAATATCATAGGAAA
Source organism: Bathymodiolus brooksi (assembly GCA_963680875.1). NCBI lineage: Eukaryota > Metazoa > Mollusca > Bivalvia > Mytilida > Modiolidae > Bathymodiolus > Bathymodiolus brooksi. The sequence continues at coordinate 70,284,720 of OY804587.1, forward strand.
ACACCATAGGGACGTCACCAATCAAACATAACAACCGAGAAATGTAAATACCATAGGATAGCACCATATGGACGTCACCAATCAAACATAACAACCGAGAAATGTAAATACCATAGGATAGCACCATAGGGACGTCACCAATCAAAAATAAAATACAACCGAGAAATGTAAATACCATAGGATAGCACCATAGGGACGTCACCAATCAAAAATAACAACCGAGAAATGTAAATATCATAGGATAGTACCATAGGGAGGTCACCAATCAAAAATAACAACCGAGAAATGTAAATATCATAGGAAAACACCATAGGGACGCCACCAATCAAAAATAAAATACAACCGAGAAATGTAAATATCATAGGATAGCACAATAGGGACGTCACCAATCAAACATAACAACTGAGAAATGTAAATATCATAGGAAAACACCATAGGGACGTCACCAATCAAACATAACAACCGAGAAATGTAAATACCATAGTATAACACTATAGGGACGTCACCAATCAAAAATATCAACCGAGAAATGTAAATACCATAGGATAGCACCATAGGGACGTCACCAATCAAAAATATCAACCGAGAAATGTAAATATCATAGGATAACACCATAGGGACGTCACCAATCAAAAATAAAATATAACCGAGAAATGTAAATACCATAGGATAGCGCCATAGGGGCGTCACCAATCAAAAATAACAACCGAGAAATGTAAATATCATAGGAAAACACCATAGGGACGTCACCAATCAAACATAACAACCGAGAAATGTAAATACCATAGGATAGCACCATAGGGACGTCACCAATCAAACATAACAACCGAGAAATGTAAACACCATAGGATAGCACCATAGGGACGTCACCAATCAAACATAACAACCGAGAAATGTAAATCCCATAGGATAGCACCATAGTAACGTCACCAATCAAACATAACAACCGAGAAATGTAAATACCATAGGATAGCACCATAGGGAATAGCACCATAGGGACGTCACCAATCAAAAATATAACCGAGAAATGTAAATACCATAGGATAGCACCATAGGGACGTCACCAATCAAAAATATCAACCGAGAAATGTAAATATCATAGGATAACACCATAGGGACGTCACCAATCAAAAATAAAATATAACCGAGAAATGTAAATACCATAGGATAGCGCCATAGGGACGTCACCAATCAAAAATAACAACCGACAAATGTAAATATCATAGGAAAACACCATAGGGACGTCACCAATCAAACATAACAACCGAGAAATGTAAATACCATAGGATAGCACCATAGGGACGTCACCAATCAAACATAACAACCGAGAAATGTAAATACCATAGGATAGCACCATAGGGACGTCACCAATCAAACATAACAACCGAGAAATGTAAATCCCATAGGATAGCACCATAGTAACGTCACCAATCAAACATAACAACCGAGAAATGTAAATACCATAGGATAGCACCATAGGGACGTCACCAATCAAAAATAACAACCGAGAAATGTAAATATCATAGGAAAACACCATAGGGACGTCACCAATCAAACATAACAACCGAGAAATGTAAATACCATAGGATAGCACCATAGGGACGTCACCAATCAAACATAACAACCGAGAAATGTAAATACCATAGGATAGCACCATAGGGACGTCACCAATCAAACATAACAACCGAGAAATGTAAATCCCATAGAATAGCACCATAGTAACGTCACCAATCAAAAATAACAACCGAAAAATGTAAATATCATAGGAAAACACCATAGGGACGTCACCAATCAAACATAACAACCGAGAAATGTAAATACCATCGGATAGCACCATAGGGACGTCACCAATCAAAAATACCAACGGAGAAATGTAAATACCATAGGATGACACCATAGGGACGTCACCAATCAAAAATAACAACCAAAAAATGTAAATATCATAGGAAAACACCATAGGGACGTCACCAATCAAACATAACAACCGAGAAATGTAAATACAATAGGATAGCACCATAGGGACGTCACCAATCAAAAATATCAACCGAGAAATGTAAATATCATATGATAACACCATAGGGACGTCACCAATCAAACATAACAACCGAGAAATGTAAATACCATAGGATAGCACCATAGGGACGTCACCAATCAAACATAACAACCGAGAAATGTAAATACCATAGGATAGCACCATAGGGACGTCACCAATCAAACATAACAACCGAGAAATGTAAATCCCATAGGATAGCACCATAGTAACGTCACCAATCAAACATAACAACCGAGAAATGTAAATACCATAGGATAGCACCATAGGGACGTCACCAATCAAAAATAACAACCGAGAAATGTAAATATCATAGGAAAACACCATAGGGACGTCACCAATCAAACATAACAACCGAGAAATGTAAATACCATAGGATAGCACCATAGGGACGTCACCAATCAAACATAACAACCGAGAAATGTAAATACCATAGGATAGCACCATAGGGACGTCACCAATCAAACATAACAACCGAGAAATGTAAATCCCATAGAATAGCACCATAGTAACGTCACCAATCAAAAATAACAACCGAGAAATGTAAATATCATAGGAAAACACCATAGGGACGTCACCAATCAAAAATATCAACGGAGAAATGTAAATACCATAGGATGACACCATAGGGACGTCAGCAATCAAAAATAACAACCGAGAAATGTAAATATCATAGGAAAACACCATAGGGACGTCACCAATCAAACATAACAACCGAGAAATGTAAATACAATAGGATAGCACCATAGGGACGTCACCAATCAAAAATATCAACCGAGAAATGTAAATATCATATGATAACACCATAGGGACGTTACCAATCAAACATAACAACCGAGAAATGTAAATACCATAGGATAGCACCATAGGGACGTCACCAATCAAAAATATCAACCGAGAAATATAAATACCATAGGATGACACCATAGGGACGTCACCAATCAAAAATAACAACCGAGAAATGTAAATATCATAGGAAAACACCATAGGGACGTCACCAATCAAACATAACAACCGAGAAATGTAAATACCATAGGATAGCACCATATGGACGTCACCAATCAAACATAACAACCGAGAAATGTAAATACCATAGGATAGCACCATAGGGACGTCACCAATCAAAAATAAAATACAACCGAGAAATGTAAATACCATAGGATAGCACCATAGGGACGTCACCAATCAAAAATAACAACCGAGAAATGTAAATATCATAGGATAGCACCATAGGGAGGTCACCAATCAAAAATAACAACCGAGAAATGTAAATATCATAGGAAAACACCATAGGGACGCCACCAATCAAAAATAAAATACAACCGAGAAATGTAAATATCATAGGATAGCACAATAGGGACGTCACCAATCAAACATAACAACTGAGAAATGTAAATATCATAGGAAAACACCATAGGGACGTCACCAATCAAACATAACAACCGAGAAATGTAAATACCATAGTATAACACTATAGGGACGTCACCAATCAAAAATATCAACCGAGAAATGTAAATACCATAGGATAGCACCATAGGGACGTCACCAATCAAAAATATCAACCGAGAAATGTAAATATCATAGGATAACACCATAGGGACGTCACCAATCAAAAATAAAATATAACCGAGAAATGTAAATACCATAGGATAGCGCCATAGGGGCGTCACCAATCATAAATAACAACCGAGAAATGTAAATATCATAGGAAAACACCATAGGGACGTCACCAATCAAACATAACAACCGAGAAATGTAAATACCATAGGATAGCACCATAGGGACGTCACCAATCAAACATAACAACCGAGAAATGTAAATCCCATAGGATAGCACCATAGTAACGTCACCAATCAAACATAACAACCGAGAAATGTAAATACCATAGGATAGCACCATAGGGAATAGCACCATAGGGACGTCACCAATCAAAAATATAACCGAGAAATGTAAATACCATAGGATAGCACCATAGGGACGTCACCAATCAAAAATATCAACCGAGAAATGTAAATATCATAGGATAACACCATAGGGACGTCACCAATCAAAAATAAAATATAACCGAGAAATGTAAATACCATAGGATAGCGCCATAGGGACGTCACCAATCAAAAATAACAACCGACAAATGTAAATATCATAGGAAAACACCATAGGGACGTCACCAATCAAACATAACAACCGAGAAATGTAAATACCATAGGATAGCACCATAGGGACGTCACCAATCAAACATAACAACCGAGAAATGTAAATACCATAGGATAGCACCATAGGGACGTCACCAATCAAACATAACAACCGCGAAATGTAAATCCCATAGGATAGCACCATAGTAACGTCACCAATCAAACATAACAACCGAGAAATGTAAATACCATAGGATAGCACCATAGGGACGTCACCAATCAAAAATAACAACCGAGAAATGTAAATATCATAGGAAAACACCATAGGGACGTCACCAATCAAACATAACAACCGAGAAATGTAAATACCATAGGATAGCACCATAGGGACGTCACCAATCAAACATAACAACCGAGAAATGTAAATACCATAGGATAGCACCATAGGGACGTCACCAATCAAACATAACAACCGAGAAATGTAAATCCCATAGAATAGCACCATAGTAACGTCACCAATCAAAAATAACAACCGAGAAATGTAAATATCATAGGAAAACACCATAGGGACGTCACCAATCAAACATAACAACCGAGAAATGTAAATACCATCGGATAACACCATAGGGACGTCACCAATCAAAAATATCAACGGAGAAATGTAAATACCATAGGATGACACCATAGGGACGTCACCAATCAAAAATAACAACCGAGAAATATAAATATCATAGGAAAACACCATAGGGACGTCACCAATCAAACATAACAACCGAGAAATGTAAATACAATAGGATAGCACCATAGGGACGTCACCAATCAAAAATATCAACCGAGAAATATAAATACCATAGGATGACACCATAGGGACGTCACCAATCAAAAATAACAACCGAGAAATGTAAATATCATAGGAAAACACCATAGGGACGTCACCAATCAAACATAACAACCGAGAAATGTAAATACCATAGGATAGCACCATATGGACGTCACCAATCAAACATAACAACCGAGAAATGTAAATACCATAGGATAGCACCATAGGGACGTCACCTATCAAAAATAAAATACAACCGAGAAATGTAAATACCATAGGATAGCACCATAGTGACGTCACCAATCAAAAATAACAACCGAGAAATGTAAATATCATAGGATAGCACCATAGGGAGGTCACCAATCAAAAATAACAACCGAGAAATGTAAATATCATAGGAAAACACCATAGGGACGCCACCAATCAAAAATAAAATACAACCGAGAAATGTAAATATCATAGGATAGCACAATAGGGACGTCACCAATCAAACATAACAACTGAGAAATGTAAATATCATAGGAAAACACCATAGGGACGTCACCAATCAAACATAACAACCGAGAAATGTAAATACCATAGTATAACACTATAGGGACGTCACCAATCAAAAATATCAACCGAGAAATGTAAATACCATAGGATAGCACCATAGGGACGTCACCAATCAAAAATATCAACCGAGAAATGTAAATATCATAGGATAACACCATAGGGACGTCACCAATCAAAAATAAAATATAACCGAGAAATGTAAATACCATAGGATAGCGCCATAGGGGCGTCACCAATCAAAAATAACAACCGAGAAATGTAAATATCATAGGAAAACACCATAGGGACGTCACCAATCAAACATAACAACCGAGAAATGTAAATACCATAGGATAGCACCATAGGGACGTCACCAATCAAACATAACAACCGAGAAATGTAAACACCATAGGATAGCACCATAGGGACGTCACCAATCAAACACAACAACCGAGAAATGTAAATCCCATAGGATAGCACCATAGTAACGTCACCAATCAAACATAACAACCGAGAAATGTAAATACCATAGGATAGCACCATAGGGAATAGCACCATAGGGACGTCACCAATCAAAAATATAACCGAGAAATGTAAATACCATAGGATAGCACCATAGGGACGTCACCAATCAAAAATATCAACCGAGAAATGTAAATATCATAGGATAACACCATAGGGACGTCACCAATCAAAAATAAAATATAACCGAGAAATGTAAATACCATAGGATAGCGCCATAGGGACGTCACCAATCAAAAATAACAACCGACAAATGTAAATATCATAGGAAAACACCATAGGGACGTCACCAATCAAACATAACAACCGAGAAATGTAAATACCATAGGATAGCACCATAGGGACGTCACCAATCAAACATAACAACCGAGAAATGTAAATACCATAGGATAGCACCATAGGGACGTCACCAATCAAACATAACAACCGAGAAATGTAAATCCCATAGGATAGCACCATAGTAACGTCACCAATCAAACATAACAACCGAGAAATGTAAATACCATAGGATAGCACCATAGGGACGTCACCAATCAAAAATAACAACCGAGAAATGTAAATATCATAGGAAAACACCATAGGGACGTCACCAATCAAACATAACAACCGAGAAATGTAAATACCATAGGATAGCACCATAGGGACGTCACCAATCAAACATAACAACCGAGAAATGTAAATACCATAGGATAGCACCATAGGGACGTCACCAATCAAACATAGCAACCGAGAAATGTAAATCCCATAGGATAGCACCATAGTAACGTCACCAATCAAAAATAACAACCGAGAAATGTAAATATCATAGGAAAACACCATAGGGACGTCACCAATCAAACATAACAACCGAGAAATGTAAATACCATCGGATAGCACCATAGGGACGTCACCAATCAAAAATATCAACGGAGAAATGTAAATACCATAGGATGACACCATAGGGACGTCACCTATCAAAAATAACAACCGAGAAATGTAAATATCATAGGAAAACACCATAGGGACGTCACCAATCAAACATAACAACCGAGAAATGTAAATACAATAGGTTAGCACCATAGGGACGTCACCAATAAAAAATATCAATCGAGAAATGTAAATATCATAGGATAACACCATAGGGACGTTACCAATCAAACATAACAACCGAGAAATGTAAATACCATAGGATAGCACAATAGTGACGTCACCAATCAAACATAACAACCGAGAAATGTAAATACCATAGGATAGCACCATAGGGAATAGCACCATAGGGACGTCACCAATCAAAAATATAACCGAGAAATGTAAATACCATAGGATAGCGCCATAGGGACATCACCAATCAAAAATAACAACCGAGAAATGTAAATATCATAGGAAAACACCATAGGGACGTCACCAATCAAACATAACAACCGAGAAATGTAAATACCATAGGATAGCACCATAGGGACGTCACCAATCAAACATAACAACCGAGAAATGTAAATACCATAGGATAGCACCATAGGGACGTCACCAATCAAACATAACAACCGAGAAATGTAAATCCCATAGGATAGCACCATAGGGACGTCACCAATCAAAAATAACAACCGAGAAATGTAAATACCATAGGATGACACCATAGGGACGTCACCAATCAAAAATAACAACCGAGAAATGTAAATATCATAGGAAAACACCATAGGGACGTCACCAATCAAACATAACAACGAGAAATGTAAATACCATAGGATAGCACAATAGGGACGTCACCAATCAAAAATATCAACCGAGAAATATAAATACCATAGGATGACACCATAGGGACGTCACCAATCAAAAATAACAACCGAGAAATGTAAATATCATAGGAAAACACCATAGGGACGTCACCAATCAAACATAACAACCGAGAAATGTAAATACCATAGGATAGCACCATAGGGACGTCACCAATCAAACATAACAACCGAGAAATGTAAATACCATAGGATAGCACCATAGGGACGTCACCAATCAAAAATAAAATACAACCGAGAAATGTAAATACCATAGGATAGCACCATAGGGACGTCACCAATCAAAAATAACAACCGAGAAATGTAAATATCATAGGATAGCACCATAGGGACGTCACCAATCAAAAATAACAACCGAGAAATGTAAATATCATAGGAAAACACCATAGGGACGCCACCAATCAAAAATAAAATACAACCGAGAAATGTAAATATCATAGGATAGCACAATAGGGACGTCACCAATCAAACATAACAACTGAGAAATGTAAATATCATAGGAAAACACCATAGGGACGTCACCAATCAAACATAACAACCGAGAAATGTAAATACCATAGGATAACACTATAGGGACGTCACCAATCAAAAATATCAACCGAGAAATGTAAATACCATAGGATAGCACCATAGGGACGTCACCAATCAAAAATATCAACCGAGAAATGTAAATATCATAGGATAACACCATAGGGACGTCACCAATCAAAAATAAAATATAACCGAGAAATGTAAATACCATAGGATAGCGCCATAGGGGCGTCACCAATCAAAAATAACAACCGAGAAATGTAAATATCATAGGAAAACACCATAGGGACGTCACCAATCAAACATAACAACCGAGAAATGTAAATACCATAGGATAGCACCATAGGGGCGTCACCAATCAAACATAACAACCGAAAAATGTAAACACCATAGGATATCACCATAGGGACGTCACCAATCAAACATAACAACCGAGAAATGTAAATCCCATAGGATAGCACCATAGTAACGTCACCAATCAAACATAACAACCGAGAAATGTAAATACCATAGGATAGCACCGTAGGGAATAGCACCATAGGGACGTCACCAATGAAAAATATAACCGAGAAATGTAAATACCATAGGATAGCACCATAGGGACGTCACCAATCAAAAATATCAACCGAGAAATGTAAATATCATAGGATAACACCATAGGGACGTCACCAATCAAAAATAAAATATAACCGAGAAATGTAAATACCATAGGATAGCGCCATAGGGACGTCACCAATCAAAAATAACAACCGACAAATGTAAATATCATAGGAAAACACCATAGGGACGTCACCAATCAAACATAACAACCGAGAAATGTAAATACCATAGGATAGCACCATAGGGACGTCACCAATCAAACATAACAACCGAGAAATGTAAATACCATAGGATAGCACCATAGGGACGTCACCAATCAAACATAACAACCGAGAAATGTAAATCCCATAGGATAGCACCATAGTAACGTCACCAATCAAACATAACAACCGAGAAATGTAAATACCATAGGATAGCACCATAGGGACGTCACCAATCAAAAATAACAACCGAGAAATGTAAATATCATAGGAAAACACCATAGGGACGTCACCAATCAAACATAACAACCGAGAAATGTAAATACCATAGGATAGCACCATACGGACGTCACCAATCAAACATAACAACCGAGAAATGTAAATACCATAGGATAGCACCATAGGGACGTCACCAATCAAACATAACAACCGAGAAATGTAAATCCCATAGAATAGCACCATAGTAACGTCACCAATCAAAAATAACAACCGAGAAATGTAAATATCATAGGAAAACACCATAGGGACGTCACCAATCAAACATAACAACCGAGAAATGTAAATACCATCGGATAACACCATAGGGACGTCACCAATCAAAAATATCAACGGAGAAATGTAAATACCATAGGATGACACCATAGGGACGTCACCAATCAAAAATAACAACCGAGAAATATAAATATCATAGGAAAACACCATAGGGACGTCACCAATCAAACATAACAACCGAGAAATGTAAATACAATAGGATAGCACCATAGGGACGTCACCAATCAAAAATATCAACCGAGAAATATAAATACCATAGGATGACACCATAGGGACGTCACCAATCAAAAATAACAACCGAGAAATGTAAATATCATAGGAAAACACCATAGGGACGTCACCAATCAAACATAACAACCGAGAAATGTAAATACCATAGGATAGCACCATATGGACGTCACCAATCAAACATAACAACCGAGAAATGTAAATACCATAGGATAGCACCATAGGGACGTCACCTATCAAAAATAAAATACAACCGAGAAATGTAAATACCATAGGATAGCACCATAGTGACGTCACCAATCAAAAATAACAACCGAGAAATGTAAATATCATAGGATAGCACCATAGGGAGGTCACCAATCAAAAATAACAACCGAGAAATGTAAATATCATAGGAAAACACCATAGGGACGCCACCAATCAAAAATAAAATACAACCGAGAAATGTAAATATCATAGGATAGCACAATAGGGACGTCACCAATCAAACATAACAACTGAGAAATGTAAATATCATAGGAAAACACCATAGGGACGTCACCAATCAAACATAACAACCGAGAAATGTAAATACCATAGTATAACACTATAGGGACGTCACCAATCAAAAATATCAACCGAGAAATGTAAATACCATAGGATAGCACCATAGGGACGTCACCAATCAAAAATATCAACCGAGAAATGTAAATATCATAGGATAACACCATAGGGACGTCACCAATCAAAAATAAAATATAACCGAGAAATGTAAATACCATAGGATAGCGCCATAGGGGCGTCACCAATCAAAAATAACAACCGAGAAATGTAAATATCATAGGAAAACACCATAGGGACGTCACCAATCAAACATAACAACCGAGAAATGTAAATACCATAGGATAGCACCATAGGGACGTCACCAATCAAACATAACAACCGAGAAATGTAAACACCATAGGATAGCACCATAGGGACGTCACCAATCAAACACAACAACCGAGAAATGTAAATCCCATAGGATAGCACCATAGTAACGTCACCAATCAAACATAACAACCGAGAAATGTAAATACCATAGGATAGCACCATAGGGAATAGCACCATAGGGACGTCACCAATCAAAAATATAACCGAGAAATGTAAATACCATAGGATAGCACCATAGGGACGTCACCAATCAAAAATATCAACCGAGAAATGTAAATATCATAGGATAACACCATAGGGACGTCACCAATCAAAAATAAAATATAACCGAGAAATGTAAATACCATAGGATAGCGCCATAGGGACGTCACCAATCAAAAATAACAACCGACAAATGTAAATATCATAGGAAAACACCATAGGGACGTCACCAATCAAACATAACAACCGAGAAATGTAAATACCATAGGATAGCACCATAGGGACGTCACCAATCAAACATAACAACCGAGAAATGTAAATACCATAGGATAGCACCATAGGGACGTCACCAATCAAACATAACAACCGAGAAATGTAAATCCCATAGGATAGCACCATAGTAACGTCACCAATCAAACATAACAACCGAGAAATGTAAATACCATAGGATAGCACCATAGGGACGTCACCAATCAAAAATAACAACCGAGAAATGTAAATATCATAGGAAAACACCATAGGGACGTCACCAATCAAACATAACAACCGAGAAATGTAAATACCATAGGATAGCACCATAGGGACGTCACCAATCAAACATAACAACCGAGAAATGTAAATACCATAGGATAGCACCATAGGGACGTCACCAATCAAACATAGCAACCGAGAAATGTAAATCCCATAGGATAGCACCATAGTAACGTCACCAATCAAAAATAACAACCGAGAAATGTAAATATCATAGGAAAACACCATAGGGACGTCACCAATCAAACATAACAACCGAGAAATGTAAATACCATCGGATAGCACCATAGGGACGTCACCAATCAAAAATATCAACGGAGAAATGTAAATACCATAGGATGACACCATAGGGACGTCACCTATCAAAAATAACAACCGAGAAATGTAAATATCATAGGAAAACACCATAGGGACGTCACCAATCAAACATAACAACCGAGAAATGTAAATACAATAGGTTAGCACCATAGGGACGTCACCAATAAAAAATATCAATCGAGAAATGTAAATATCATAGGATAACACCATAGGGACGTTACCAATCAAACATAACAACCGAGAAATGTAAATACCATAGGATAGCACAATAGTGACGTCACCAATCAAACATAACAACCGAGAAATGTAAATACCATAGGATAGCACCATAGGGAATAGCACCATAGGGACGTCACCAATCAAAAATATAACCGAGAAATGTAAATACCATAGGATAGCGCCATAGGGACATCACCAATCAAAAATAACAACCGAGAAATGTAAATATCATAGGAAAACACCATAGGGACGTCACCAATCAAACATAACAACCGAGAAATGTAAATACCATAGGATAGCACCATAGGGACGTCACCAATCAAACATAACAACCGAGAAATGTAAATACCATAGGATAGCACCATAGGGACGTCACCAATCAAACATAACAACCGAGAAATGTAAATCCCATAGGATAGCACCATAGGGACGTCACCAATCAAAAATAACAACCGAGAAATGTAAATACCATAGGATGACACCATAGGGACGTCACCAATCAAAAATAACAACCGAGAAATGTAAATATCATAGGAAAACACCATAGGGACGTCACCAATCAAACATAACAACGAGAAATGTAAATACCATAGGATAGCACAATAGGGACGTCACCAATCAAAAATATCAACCGAGAAATATAAATACCATAGGATGACACCATAGGGACGTCACCAATCAAAAATAACAACCGAGAAATGTAAATATCATAGGAAAACACCATAGGGACGTCACCAATCAAACATAACAACCGAGAAATGTAAATACCATAGGATAGCACCATAGGGACGTCACCAATCAAACATAACAACCGAGAAATGTAAATACCATAGGATAGCACCATAGGGACGTCACCAATCAAAAATAAAATACAACCGAGAAATGTAAATACCATAGGATAGCACCATAGGGACGTCACCAATCAAAAATAACAACCGAGAAATGTAAATATCATAGGATAGCACCATAGGGACGTCACCAATCAAAAATAACAACCGAGAAATGTAAATATCATAGGAAAACACCATAGGGACGCCACCAATCAAAAATAAAATACAACCGAGAAATGTAAATATCATAGGATAGCACAATAGGGACGTCACCAATCAAACATAACAACTGAGAAATGTAAATATCATAGGAAAACACCATAGGGACGTCACCAATCAAACATAACAACCGAGAAATGTAAATACCATAGGATAACACTATAGGGACGTCACCAATCAAAAATATCAACCGAGAAATGTAAATACCATAGGATAGCACCATAGGGACGTCACCAATCAAAAATATCAACCGAGAAATGTAAATATCATAGGATAACACCATAGGGACGTCACCAATCAAAAATAAAATATAACCGAGAAATGTAAATACCATAGGATAGCGCCATAGGGGCGTCACCAATCAAAAATAACAACCGAGAAATGTAAATATCATAGGAAAACACCATAGGGACGTCACCAATCAAACATAACAACCGAGAAATGTAAATACCATAGGATAGCACCATAGGGGCGTCACCAATCAAACATAACAACCGAAAAATGTAAACACCATAGGATATCACCATAGGGACGTCACCAATCAAACATAACAACCGAGAAATGTAAATCCCATAGGATAGCACCATAGTAACGTCACCAATCAAACATAACAACCGAGAAATGTAAATACCATAGGATAGCACCGTAGGGAATAGCACCATAGGGACGTCACCAATGAAAAATATAACCGAGAAATGTAAATACCATAGGATAGCACCATAGGGACGTCACCAATCAAAAATATCAACCGAGAAATGTAAATATCATAGGATAACACCATAGGGACGTCACCAATCAAAAATAAAATATAACCGAGAAATGTAAATACCATAGGATAGCGCCATAGGGACGTCACCAATCAAAAATAACAACCGACAAATGTAAATATCATAGGAAAACACCATAGGGACGTCACCAATCAAACATAACAACCGAGAAATGTAAATACCATAGGATAGCACCATAGGGACGTCACCAATCAAACATAACAACCGAGAAATGTAAATACCATAGGATAGCACCATAGGGACGTCACCAATCAAACATAACAACCGAGAAATGTAAATCCCATAGGATAGCACCATAGTAACGTCACCAATCAAACATAACAACCGAGAAATGTAAATACCATAGGATAGCACCATAGGGACGTCACCAATCAAAAATAACAACCGAGAAATGTAAATATCATAGGAAAACACCATAGGGACGTCACCAATCAAACATAACAACCGAGAAATGTAAATACCATAGGATAGCACCATACGGACGTCACCAATCAAACATAACAACCGAGAAATGTAAATACCATAGGATAGCACCATAGGGACGTCACCAATCAAACATAACAACCGAGAAATGTAAATCCCATAGAATAGCACCATAGTAACGTCACCAATCAAAAATAACAACCGAGAAATGTAAATATCATAGGAAAACACCATAGGGACGTCACCAATCAAACATAACAACCGAGAAATGTAAATACCATCGGATAGCACCATAGGGACGTCACCAATCAAACATATCAAAGGAGAAATGTAAATACCATAGGATGACACCATAGGGACGTCACCAATCAAAAATAACAACCGAGAAATGTAAATATCATAGGAAAACACCATAGGGACGTCACCAATCAAACATAACAACCGAGAAATGTAAATACAATAGGATAGCACCATAGGGACGTCACCAATCAAAAATATCAACCGAGAAATGTAAATATCATATGATAACACCATAGGGACGTTACCAATCAAACATAACAACCGAGAAATGTAAATACCATAGGATAGCACAATAGTGACGTCACCAATCAAACATAACAACCGAGAAATGTAAATACCATAGGATAGCACCATAGGGAATAGCACCATAGGGACGTCACCAATCAAAAATATAACCGAGAAATGTAAATACCATAGGATAGCGCCATAGGGACATCACCAATCAAAAATAACAACCGAGAAATGTAAATATCATAGGAAAACACCATAGGGACGTCACCAATCAAACATAACAACCGAGAAATGTAAATACCATAGGATAGCACCATAGGGACGTCACCAATCAAACATAACAACCGAGAAATGTAAATACCATAGGATATCACCATAGGGACGTCACCAATCAAACATAACAACCGAGAAATGTAAATCCCATAGGATAGCACCATAGGGAATAGCACCATAGGGACGTCACCAATCAAAAATAACAACCGAGAAATGTAAATACCATAGGATGACACCATAGGGACGTCACCAATCAAAAATAACAACCGAGAAATGTAAATATCATAGGAAAACACCATAGAGACGTCACCAATCAAACATAACAACGAGAAATGTAAATACCATAGGATAGCACAATAGGGACGTCACCAATCAAAAATATCAACCGAGAAATATAAATACCATAGGATGACACCATAGGGACGTCACCAATCAAAAATAACAACCGAGAAATGTAAATATCATAGGATAACACCATAGGGACGTCACCAATCAAAAATATCAACCGAGAAATGTAAATACCATAGGATAGCACCATAGGGACGTCACCAATCAAAAATATCAACCGAGAAATGTAAATACCATAGGATAGCACCATAGGGACGTCACCAATCAAAAATAAAATACAACCGAGAAATGTAAATACCATACGATAGCACCATAGAACCGTCACCAATCAAAAATAACAACCCAGAAATGTAAATATCATAGGATAGCACCATAAGGACGTCACCAATCAAAAATATCAACCGAGAAATGTAAATACCATAGGATAACACCATAGGGACGTCACCAATCAAAAATATCAACCGAGAAATGTAAATATCATAGGATGACACCATAGGGACGTCACCAATCAAAAATAACAACCGAGAAATGTAAATACCATAGGATAGCACCATAGGGACGTCACCAATCAAACATAACAACAGAGAAATGTAAATATCATAGGAAAACACCATAGGGACGTCACCAATCAAACATAATAACCGAGAAATGTAAATACCATAGGATAGCACCATAGGGACGTCACCAATCAAACATATCAACCGAGAAATGTAAATACCATAGGATAGCACCATAGGGACGTCACCAATCAAAAATAACAACCGAGAAATGTAAATACCATAGGATAGCACCATAGGGACGTCACCAATCAAAAATATCAACCGAGAAATGTAAATACCATAGGACAACACCATAGGGACGTCACCAATCAAAAATATCAACCGAGAAATGTAAATACCATAGGATGACACCATAGGGACGTCTCCAATCAAACATAACAACCGAGAAATGTAAATACCATAGGATAGCACCATAGGGACGTCACCAATCAAACATAACAACCGAGAAATGTAAATACCATAGGATAGCACCATAGGGACGTCACCAATCAAACATAACAACCGAGAAATGTAAATACCATAGGATGACACCATAGGGACGTCACCAATCAAACATAACAACCGAGAAATGTAAATACCATAGGATAGCACCATAGGGACGTCACCAATCAAAAATAACAACCGAGAAATGTAAATACCATAGGATGACACCATAGGGACGTCACCAATCAAACATAACAACCGAGAAATGTAAATACCATAGGATAGCACCATAGGGACGTCACCAATCAAACATAACAACCGAGAAATGTAAATACCATAGGATAGCACCATAGGGACGTCACCAATCAAAAATAAAATACAACCGAGAAATGTAAATACCATAGGATAGCACCATAGGGACGTCACCAATCAAAAATAACAACCGAGAAATGTAAATATCATAGGATAGCACCATAGGGACGTCACCAATCAAAAATAACAACCGAGAAATGTAAATATCATAGGAAAACACCATAGGGACGCCACCAATCAAAAATAAAATACAACCGAGAAATGTAAATATCATAGGATAGCACAATAGGGACGTCACCAATCAAACATAACAACTGAGAAATGTAAATATCATAGGAAAACACCATAGGGACGTCACCAATCAAACATAACAACCGAGAAATGTAAATACCATAGGATAACACCATAGGGACGTCACCAATCAAAAATATCAACCGAGAAATGTAAATACCATAGGATAGCACCATAGGGACGTCACCAATCAAAAATATCAACCGAGAAATGTAAATATCATAGGATAACACCATAGGGACGTCACCAATCAAAAATAAAATATAACCGAGAAATGTAAATACCATAGGATAGCGCCATAGGGGCGTCACCAATCAAAAATAACAACCGAGAAATGTAAATATCATAGGAAAACACCATAGGGACGTCACCAATCAAACATAACAACCGAGAAATGTAAATACCATAGGATAGCACCATAGGGACGTCACCAATCAAACATAACAACCGAAAAATGTAAACACCATAGGATAGCACCATAGGGACGTCACCAATCAAACATAACAACCGAGAAATGTAAATCCCATAGGATAGCACCATAGTAACGTCACCAATCAAACATAACAACCGAGAAATGTAAATACCATAGGATAGCACCATAGGGAATAGCACCATAGGGACGTCACCAATCAAAAATATAACCGAGAAATGTAAATACCATAGGATAGCACCATAGGGACGTCACCAATCAAAAATATCAACCGAGAAATGTAAATATCATAGGATAACACCATAGGGACGTTACCAATCAAAAATAAAATATAACCGAGAAATGTAAATACCATAGGATAGCGCCATAGGGACGTCACCAATCAAAAATAACAACCGACAAATGTAAATATCATAGGAAAACACCATAGGGACGTCACCAATCAAACATAACAACCGAGAAATGTAAATACCATAGGATAGCACCATAGGGACGTCACCAATCAAACATAACAACCGAGAAATGTAAATACCATAGGATAGCACCATAGGGACGTCACCAATCAAACATAACAACCGAGAAATGTAAATACCATAGGATAGCACCATAGTAACGTCACCAATCAAACATAACAACCGAGAAATGTAAATACCATAGGATAGCACCATAGGGACGTCACCAATCAAACATAACAACCGAGAAATGTAAATATCATAGGAAAACACCATAGGGACGTCACCAATCAAACATAACAACCGAGAAATGTAAATACCATAGGATAGCACCATAGGGACGTCACCAATCAAACATAACAACCGAGAAATGTAAATACCATAGGATAGCACCATAGGGACGTCACCAATCAAACATAACAACCGAGAAATGTAAATCCCATAGGATAGCACCATAGTAACATCACCAATCAAAAATAACAACCGAGAAATGTAAATACCATAGGATAGCACCATAGGGACGTCACCAATCAAACATAACAACCGAGAAATGTAAATACCATAGGATAGCACCATAGGGACGTCACCAATCAAACATAACAACCGAGAAATGTAAATACCATAGGATAGCACCATAGGGACGTCACCAATCAAACATAACAACCGAGAAATGTAAATCCCATAGAATAGCACCATAGTAACGTCACCAATCAAAAATAACAACCGAGAAATGTAAATATCATAGGAAAACACCATAGGGACGTCACCAATCAAACATAACAACCGAGAAATGTAAATACAATAGGATAGCACCATAGGGACGTCACCAATCAAAAATATCAACCGAGAAATGTAAATATCATAGGATAACACCATAGGGACGTTACCAATCAAACATAACAACCGAGAAATGTAAATACCATAGGATAGCACAATAGTGACGTCACCAATCAAACATAACAACCGAGAAATGTAAATACCATAGGATAGCACCATAGGGAATAGCACCATAGGGACGTCACCAATCAAAAATATAACCGAGAAATGTAAATACCATAGGATAGCGCCATAGGGACATCACCAATCAAATATAACAACCGAGAAATGTAAATATCATAGGAAAACACCATAGGGACGTCACCAATCAAACATAACAACCGAGAAATGTAAATACCATAGGATAGCACCATAGGGACGTCACCAATCAAACATAACAACCGAGAAATGTAAATACCATGGGATATCACCATAGGGACGTCACCAATCAAACATAACAACCGAGAAATGTAAATCCCATAGGATAGCACCATAGGGAATAGCACCATAGGGACGTCACCAATCAAAAATAACAACCGAGAAATGTAAATACCATAGGATGACACCATAGGGACGTCACCAATCAAAAATAACAACCGAGAAATGTAAATATCATAGGAAAACACCATAGGGACGTCACCAATCAAACATAACAACGAGAAATGTAAATACCATAGGATAGCACAATAGGGACGTCACCAATCAAAAATAACAACCGAGAAATGTAAATATCATAGGAAAACACCATAGGGACGTCACCAATCAAACATAACAACCGAGAAATGTAAATACCATAGGATAGCACCATAGGGACGTCACCAATCAAACATAACAACCGAGAAATGTAAATACCATAGGATAGCACCATAGGGACGTCACCAATCAAAAATAAAATACAACCGAGAAATGTAAATACCATAGGATAGCACCATAGGGACGTCACCAATCAAAAATAACAACCGAGAAATGTAAATATCATAGGATAGCACCATAGGGACGTCACCAATCAAAAATACCAACCGAGAAATGTAAATATCATAGGAAAACACCATAGGGACGCTACCAATCAAAAATAAAATACAACCGAGAAATGTAAATATCATAGGATAGCACAATAGGGACGTCACCAATCAAACATAACAACTGAGAAATGTAAATATCATAGGAAAACACCATAGGGACGTCACCAATCAAACATAACAACCGAGAAATGTAAATACCATAGGATAACACTATAGGGACGTCACCAATCAAAAATATCAACCGAGAAATGTAAATACCATAGGATAGCACCATAGGGACGTCACCAATCAAAAATATCAACCGAGATATGTAAATATCATAGGATAACACCATAGGGACGTCACCAATCAAAAATAAAATATAACCGAGAAATGTAAATACCATAGGATAGCGCCATAGGGGCGTCACCAATCAAAAATAACAACCGAGAAATGTAAATATCATAGGAAAACACCATAGGGACGTCACCAATCAAACATAACAACCGAGAAATGTAAATACCATAGGATAGCACCATAGGGACGTCACCAATCAAACATAACAACCGAAAAATGTAAACACCATAGGATAGCACCATAGGGACGTCACCAATCAAACATAACAACCGAGAAATGTAAATCCCATAGGATAGCACCATAGTAACGTCACCAATCAAACATAACAACCGAGAAATGTAAATACCATAGGATAGCACCATAGGGAATAGCACCATAGGGACGTCACCAATCAAAAATATAACCGAGAAATGTAAATACCATAGGATAGCACCATAGGGACGTCACCAATCAAAAATATCAACCGAGAAATGTAAATATCATAGGATAACACCATAGGGACGTCACCAATCAAAAATAAAATATAACCGAGAAATGTAAATACCATAGGATAGCGCCATAGGGACGTCACCAATCAAAAATATCAACCGAGAAATGTAAATATCATAGGATAGCACAATAGTGACGTCACCAATCAAACATAACAACCGAGAAATGTAAATACCATAGGATAGCACCATAGGGAATAGCACCATAGGGACGTCACCAATCAAAAATATAACCGAGAAATGTAAATACCATAGGATAGCGCCATAGGGACATCACCAATCAAAAATAACAACCGAGAAATGTAAATATCATAGGAAAACACCATAGGGACGTCACCAATCAAACATAACAACCGAGAAATGTAAATACCATAGGATAGCACCATAGGGACGTCACCAATCAAACATAACAACCGAGAAATGTAAATACCATGGGATATCACCATAGGGACGTCACCAATCAAACATAACAACCGAGAAATGTAAATCCCATAGGATAGCACCATAGGGAATAGCACCATAGGGACGTCACCAATCAAAAATAACAACCGAGAAATGTAACTACCATAGGATGACACCATAGGGACGTCACCAATCAAAAATAACAACCGAGAAATGTAAATATCATAGGAAAACACCATAGGGACGTCACCAATCAAACATAACAACGAGAAATGTAAATACCATAGGATAGCACATTAGGGACGTCACCAATCAAAAATATCAACCGAGAAATATAAATACCATAGGATGACACCATAGGGACGTCACCAATCAAAAATAACAACCGAGAAATGTAAATATCATAGGAAAACACCATAGGGACGTCACCAATCAAACATAACAACCGAGAAATGTAAATACCATAGGATAGCACCATAGGGACGTCACCAATCAAACATAACAACCGAGAAATGTAAATACCATAGGATAGCACCATAGGGACGTCACCAATCAAAAATAAAATACAACCGAGAAATGTAAATACCATAGGATAGCACCATAGGGACGTCACCAATCAAAAATAACAACCGAGAAATGTAAATATCATAGGATAGCACCATAGGGACGTCACCAATCAAAAATAACAACCGAGAAATGTAAATATCATAGGAAAACACCATAGGGACGCTACCAATCAAAAATAAAATACAACCGAGAAATGTAAATATCATAGGATAGCACAATAGGGACGTCACCAATCAAACATAACAACTGAGAAATGTAAATATCATAGGAAAACACCATAGGGACGTCACCAATCAAACATAACAACCGAGAAATGTAAATACCATAGGATAACACTATAGGGACGTCACCAATCAAAAATATCAACCGAGAAATGTAAATACCATAGGATAGCACCATAGGGACGTCACCAATCAAAAATATCAACCGAGAAATGTAAATATCATAGGATAACACCATAGGGACGTCACCAATCAAAAATAAAATATAACCGAGAAATGTAAATACCATAGGATAGCGCCATAGGGGCGTCACCAATCAAAAATAACAACCGAGAAATGTAAATATCATAGGAAAACACCATAGGGACGTCACCAATCAAACATAACAACCGAGAAATGTAAATACCATAGGATAGCACCATAGGGACGTCACCAATCAAACATAACAACCGAAAAATGTAAACACCATAGGATAGCACCATAGGGACGTCACCAATCAAACATAACAACCGAGAAATGTAAATCCCATAGGATAGCACCATAGTAACGTCACCAATCAAACATAACAACCGAGAAATGTAAAAACCATAGGATAGCACCATAGGGAATAGCACCATAGGGACGTCACCAATCAAAAATATAACCGAGAAATGTAAATACCATAGGATAGCACCATAGGGACGTCACCAATCAAACATAACAACCGAGAAATGTAAATACCATAGGATAGCACCATAGGGACGTCACCAATCAAACATAACAACCGAGAAATGTAAATACCATGGGATATCACCATAGGGACGTCACCAATCAAACATAACAACCGAGAAATGTAAATCCCATAGGATAGCACCATAGGGAATAGCACCATAGGGACGTCACCAATCAAAAATAACAACCGAGAAATGTAAATACCATAGGATGACACCATAGGGACGTCACCAATCAAAAATAACAACCGAGAAATGTAAATATCATAGGAAAACACCATAGGGACGTCACCAATCAAACATAACAACGAGAAATGTAAATACCATAGGATAGCACAATAGGGACGTCACCAATCAAAAATATCAACCGAGAAATATAAATACCATAGGAAAACACCATAGGGACGTCACCAATCAAACATAACAACCGAGAAATGTAAATACCATAGGATAGCACCATAGGGACGTCACCAATCAAACATAACAACCGAGAAATGTAAATACCATAGGATAGCACCATAGGGACGTCACCAATCAAAAATAAAATACAACCGAGAAATGTAAATACCATAGGATAGCACCATAGGGACGTCACCAATCAAAAATAACAACCGAGAAATGTAAATATCATAGGATAGCACCATAGGGACGTCACCAATCAAAAATAACAACCGAGAAATGTAAATATCATAGGAAAACACCATAGGGACGCTACCAATCAAAAATAAAATACAACCGAGAAATGTAAATATCATAGGATAGCACAATAGGGACGTCACCAATCAAACATAACAACTGAGAAATGTAAATATCATAGGAAAACACCATAGGGACGTCACCAATCAAACATAACAACCGAGAAATGTAAATACCATAGGATAACACTATAGGGACGTCACCAATCAAAAATATCAACCGAGAAATGTAAATACCATAGGATAGCACCATAGGGACGTCACCAATCAAAAATATCAACCGAGAAATGTAAATATCATAGGATAACACCATAGGGACGTCACCAATCAAAAATAAAATATAACCGAGAAATGTAAATACCATAGGATAGCGCCATAGGGGCGTCACCAATCAAAAATAACAACCGAGAAATGTAAATATCATAGGAAAACACCATAGGGACGTCACCAATCAAACATAACAACCGAGAAATGTAAATACCATAGGATAGCACCATAGGGACGTCACCAATCAAACATAACAACCGAAAAATGTAAACACCATAGGATAGCACCATAGGGACGTCACCAATCAAACATAACAACCGAGAAATGTAAATCCCATAGGATAGCACCATAGTAACGTCACCAATCAAACATAACAACCGAGAAATGTAAATACCATAGGATAGCACCATAGGGAATAGCACCATAGGGACGTCACCAATCAAAAATATAACCGAGAAATGTAAATACCATAGGATAGCACCATAGGGACGTCACCAATCAAAAATATCAACCGAGAAATGTAAATATCATAGGATAACACCATAGGGACGTCACCAATCAAAAATAAAATATAACCGAGAAATGTAAATACCGTAGGATAGCGCAATAGGGACGTCACCAATCAAAAATAACAACCGACAAATGTAAATATCATAGGAAAACACCATAGGGACGTCACCAATCAAACATAACAACCGAGAAATGTAAATACCATAGGATAGCACCATAGGGACGTCACCAATCAAACATAACAACCGAGAAATGTAAATACCATAGGATAGCACCATAGGGACGTCACCAATCAAACATAACAACCGAGAAATGTAAATACCATAGGATAGCACCATAGTAACGTCACCAATCAAACATAACAACCGAGAAATGTAAATACCATAGGATAGCACCATAGGGACGTCACCAATCAAAAATAACAACCGAGAAATGTAAATATCATAGGAAAACACCATAGGGACGTCACCAGTCAAACATAACAACCGAGAAATGTAAATACCATAGGATAGCACCATAGGGACGTCACCAATCAAACATAACAACCGAGAAATGTAAATACCATAGGATAGCACCATAGGGACGTCACCAATCAAACATAACAACCGAGAAATGTAAATCCCATAGGATAGCACCATAGTAACATCACCAATCAAAAATAACAACCGAGAAATGTAAATACCATAGGATGACACCATAGGGACGTCGACAATCAAAAATAACAACCGAGAAATGTAAATATCATAGGAAAACACCATAGGGACGTCACCAATCAAACATAACAACCGGGAAATGTAAATACCATAGGATAGCACCATAGGGACGTCACCAATCAAAAATATCAACGGAGAAATGTAAATACCATAGGATGACACCATAGGGACGTCACCAATCAAAAATAACAACCGAGAAATGTAAATATCATAGGAAAACACCATAGGGACGTCACCAATCAAACATAACAACCGAGAAATGTAAATACAATAGGATAGCACCATAGGGACGTCACCAATCAAAAATATCAACCGAGAAATGTAAATATCATAGGATAACACCATAGGGACGTTACCAATCAAACATAACAACCGAGAAATGTAAATACCATAGGATAGCACCATAGGGAATAGCACCATAGGGACGTCACCAATCAAAAATATCAACCGAGAAATGTAAATACCATAGGATAGCACCATAGGGACGCCACCAATCAAAAATAAAATACAATCGAGAAATGTAAATACCATAGGATAGCACCATAGGGACGTCACCAATCAAAAATAACAACCGAGAAATGTAAATATCATAGGATAGCACCATAGGGACGTCACCAATCAAAAATAACAACCGAAAAATGTAAATATCATAGGAAAATACGATAGGGACGCCACCAATCAAAAATAAAATACAACCGAGAAATGTAAATATCATAGGATAGCACAATAGGGACGTCACCAATCAAACATAACAACCGAGAAATGTAAATACCATAGGATAGCACCATAGGGACGTCACCAATCAAACATAACAACCGAGAAATGTAAATACCATAGGATAGCACCATAGGGACGTCACCAATCAAACATAACAACCGAGAAATGTAAATCCCATAGGATAGCACCAAAGTAACGTCACCAATCAAACATAACAACCGAGAAATGTAAATACCATAGGATAGCACCATAGGGACGTCACCAATCAAAAATAACAACCGAGAAATGTAAATATCATAGGAAAACACCATAGGGACGTCACCAATCAAACATAACAACCGAGAAATGTAAATACCATAGGATAGCACCATAGGGACGTCACCAATCAAACATAACAACCGAGAAATGTAAATACCATAGGATAGCACCATAGGGACGTCACCAATCAAACATAACAACCGAGAAATGTAAATATCATAGGATAACACCATAGGGACGTCACCAATCAAAAATATCAACCGAGAAATGTAAATACCATAGGATAGCACCATAGGGACGTCACCAATCAAAAATATCAACCGAGAAATGTAAATACCATAGGATAGCACCATAGGGACGTCACCAATCAAAAATAAAATACAACCGAGAAATGTAAATACCATACGATAGCACCATAGAACCGTCACCAATCAAAAATAACAACCCAGAAATGTAAATATCATAGGATAGCACCATAAGGACGTCACCAATCAAAAATATCAACCGAGAAATGTAAATACCATAGGATAACACCATAGGGACGTCACCAATCAAAAATAACAACCGAGAAATGTAAATATCATAGGAAAACACCATAGGGACGTCACCAATCAAACATAACAACCGAGAAATGTAAATACCATAGGATAACACTATAGGGACGTCACCAATCAAAAATATCAACCGAGAAATGTAAATACCATAGGATAGCACCATAGGGACGTCACCAATCAAAAATAAAATACAACCGAGAAATGTAAATATCATAGGATAGCACAATAGGGACGTCACCAATCAAACATAACAACTGAGAAATGTAAATATCATAGGAAAACACCATAGGGACGTCACCAATCAAACATAACAACCGAGAAATGTAAATACCATAGGATAACACTATAGGGACGTCACCAATCAAAAATATCAACCGAGAAATGTAAATACCATAGGATAGCACCATAGGGACGTCACCAATCAAAAATATCAACCGAGAAATGTCAATATCATAGGATAACACCATAGGGACGTCATCAATCAAAAATAAAATATAACCGAGAAATGTAAATACCATAGGATAGCGCCATAGGGGCGTCACCAATCAAAAATAACAACCGAGAAATGTAAATATCATAGGAAAACACCATAGGGACGTCACCAATCAAACATAACAACCGAGAAATGTAAATACCATAGGATAGCACCATAGGGACGTCACCAATCAAACATAACAACCGAGAAATGTAAACACCATAGGATAGCACC
Source organism: Bathymodiolus brooksi (assembly GCA_963680875.1). Classification (NCBI taxonomy): domain Eukaryota; kingdom Metazoa; phylum Mollusca; class Bivalvia; order Mytilida; family Modiolidae; genus Bathymodiolus; species Bathymodiolus brooksi. Next base: position 70,311,704 of record OY804587.1, read on the forward strand.
ATAGGGACGTCACCAATCAAACATACCAACCGAGAAATGTAAATCCCATAGGATAGCACCATAGTAACGTCACCAATCAAACAGGATAGCACCATAGGGAATAGCACCATAGGGACGTCACCAATCAAAAATATAACCGAGAAATGTAAATACCATAGGATGACACCATAGGGACGTCACCAATCAAAAATAAAATATAACCGAGAAATGTAAATACCATAGGATAGCGCCATAGGGACGTCACCAATCAAAAATAACAACCGAGAAATGTAAATATCATAGGAAAACACCATAGGGACGTCACCAATCAAACATAACAACCGAGAAATGTAAATACCATAGGATAGCACCATAGGGACGTCACCAATCAAACATAACAACCGAGAAATGTAAATACCATAGGATAGCACCATAGGGACGTCACCAATCAAACATAACAACCGAGAAATGTAAATACCATAGGATAGCACCATAGGGACGTCACCAATCAAACATAACAACCGAGAAATGTAAATACCATAGGATAGCACCATAGGGAATAGCACCATAGGGACGTCACCAATCAAAAATAACAACCGAGAAATGTAAATACCATAGGATGACACCATAGGGACGTCACCAATCAAACATAGCAACCGAGAAATGTAAATACCATAGGATAGCACCATAGGGACGTCACCAATCAAAAATATCAACCGAGAAATGTAAATATCATAGGATAACACCATAGGGACGTCCCCAATCAAACATAGCAACGGAGAAATGTAAATACCATAGGATAGCACCATAGGGACGTCACCAATCAAACATAACAACCGAGAAATGTAAATACCATAGGATAGCACCATAGGGACGTCACCAATCAAAAATAAAATACAACCGAGAAATGTAAATACCATAGGATAGCACCATAGGGACGTCACCAATCAAAAATAACAACCGAGAAATGTAAATATCATAGGATAGCACCATAGGGACGTCACCAATCAAAAATAAAATACAACCGAGAAATGTAAATATCATAGGATAGCACAATAGGGACGTCACCAATCAAACATAACAACTGAGAAATGTAAATATCATAGGAAAACACCATAGGGACGTCACCAATCAAACATAACAACCGAGAAATGTAAATACCATAGGATAACACTATAGGGACGTCACCAATCAAAAATATCAACCGAGAAATGTAAATACCATAGGATAGCACCATAGGGACGTCACCAATCAAAAATAAAATACAACCGAGAAATGTAAATACCATAGGATAGCACCATAGGGACGTCACCAATCAAACATAACAACTCAGAAATGTAAATATCATAGGATAGCACTATAGGGACGTCACCAATCAAACATAACAACTGAGAAATGTAAATATCATAGGATAGCACCATAGGGACGTCACCAATCAAACAGAACAACCGGGAAATGTAAATACCATAGGATAGCACCATAGGGACGTCACCAATCAAACATAACAACCGAGAAATGTAAATACCAGAGGATAGCACCATAGGGACGTCACCAATCAAAAATATCAACCGAGAAATGTAAATACAATAGGATAGCACCATAGGGACGTCACCAATAAAAAATATGAACCGAGAAATGTAAATACCATAGGATAGCACCATAGGGACGTCACCAATCAAAAATCAAAAATAACAACCGAGAAATGTAAATACCATAGGATGACACCATAGGGACGTCACGAATCAAAAATCAAAAATAACAACCGAGAAATGTAAATACCATAGGATACCACCATAGGGACGTCACCAATCAAACATAACAACCGAGAAATGTAAATATCATAGGATAACACCATAGGGACGTCACCAATCAAAAATAACAACCGAGAAATGTAAATACCATAGGATAGCACCATAGGGACGTCACCAATCAAACATAACAACCGAGAAAGGTAAATATCATAGGAAAACACCATAGGGACGTCACCAATCAAACATAATAACCGAGAAATGTAAATACCATAGGATAGCACCATAGGGACGTCACCAATCAAACATAGCAACCGAGAAATGTAAATATCATAGGATAACACCATAGGGACGTCACCAATCAAAAATATCAACCGAGAAATGTAAATACCATAGGATAGCACCATAGGGACGTCACCAATCAAAAATATCAACCGAAAAATGTAAATACCATAGGATAGCACCATAGGGACGTCACCAATCAAAAATAAAATACAACCGAGAAATGTAAATACCATACGATAGCACCATAGAACCGTCACCAATCAAAAATAACAACCCAGAAATGTAAATATCATAGGATAGCACCATAAGGACGTCACCAATCAAAAATATCAACCGAGAAATGTAAATACCATAGGATAACACCATAGGGACGTCACCAATCAAAAATATCAACCGAGAAATGTAAATATCATAGGATGACACCATAGGGACGTCACCAATCAAAAATAACAACCGAGAAATGTAAATACCATAGGATAGCACCATAGGGACGTCACCAATCAAACATAACAACAGAGAAATGTAAATATCATAGGAAAACACCATAGGGACGTCACCAATCAAACATAATAACCGAGAAATGTAAATACCATAGGATAGCACCATAGGGACGTCACCAATCAAACATATCAACCGAGAAATGTAAATACCATAGGATAGCACCATAGGGACGTCACCAATCAAAAATAACAACCGAGAAATGTAAATACCATAGGATAGCACCATAGGGACGTCACCAATCAAAAATATCAACCGAGAAATGTAAATACCATAGGATAACACCATAGGGACGTCACCAATCAAAAATATCAACCGAGAAATATAAATACCATAGGATGACACCATAGGGACGTCTCCAATCAAACATAACAACCGAGAAATGTAAATACCATAGGATAGCACCATAGGGACGTCACCAATCAAACATAACAACCGAGAAATGTAAATACCATAGGATAGCACCATAGGGACGTCACCAATCAAACATAACAACCAAGAAATGTAAATACCATAGGAAAACACCATAGGGACGTCACCAATCAAACATAACAACCGAGAAATGTAAATACCATAGGATAGCACCATAGGGACGTCACCAATCAAACATAACAACCGAGAAATGTAAATATCATAGGATAACACCATAGGGACGTCACCAGTCAAAAATAAAATACAACCGAGAAATGTAAATACCATAGGATAGCACCATAGGGACGTCACCAATCAAACATAACAACCCAGAAATGTAAATACCATAGGATAGCACCATAGGGACGTCACCAATCAAACATAACAACCAAGAAATATAAATATCATAGGAAAACACCATAGGGACGTCACCAATCAAACATAACAACCGAGAAATGTAAATATCATAGGATAACACCACAGGGACGTCACCAGTCAAAAATAAAATACAACCGAGAAATGTAAATACCATAGGATAACACCATAGGGACGTCACCAATCAAAAATATCAACCGAGAAATGTAAATACAATAGGATAGCACCATAGGGACGTCACCAATCAAAAATAAAATACAACTGAGAAATGTAAATACCAGAGGATAGCACTATAGGGACGTCACCAATCAAACATAACAACTGAGAAATGTAAATACCATAGGATAGCACCATAGGGACGTCACCAATCAAAAATCAAAAATAACAACCGAGAAATGTAAATACCATATGATAGCACCATAGGGACGTCACCAATCAAACATAACAACCGAGAAATGTAAATACCATAGGATAACACTATAGGGACGTCACCAATCAAAAATATCAACCGAGAAATGTAAATACCATAGGATAGCACCATAGGGACGTCACCAATCAAAAATATCAACCGAGAAATGTCAATATCATAGGATAACACCATAGGGACGTCATCAATCAAAAATAAAATATAACCGAGAAATGTAAATACCATAGGATAGCGCCATAGGGGCGTCACCAATCAAAAATAACAACCGAGAAATGTAAATATCATAGGAAAACACCATAGGGACGTCACCAATCAAACATAACAACCGAGAAATGTAAATACCATAGGATAGCACCATAGGGACGTCACCAATCAAACATAACAACCGAGAAATGTAAACACCATAGGATAGCACCATAGGGACGTCACCAATCAAACATAACAACCGAGAAATGTAAATCCCATAGGATAGCACCATAGTAACGTCACCAATCAAACAGGATAGCACCATAGGGAATAGCACCATAGGGACGTCACCAATCAAAAATATAACCGAGAAATGTAAATACCATAGGATGACACCATAGGGACGTCACCAATCAAAAATAAAATATAACCGAGAAATGTAAATACCATAGGATAGCGCCATAGGGACGTCACCAATCAAAAATAACAACCGAGAAATGTAAATATCATAGGAAAACACCATAGGGACGTCACCAATCAAACATAACAACCGAGAAATGTAAATACCATAGGATAGCACCATAGGGACGTCACCAATCAAACATAACAACCGAGAAATGTAAATATCATAGGATAACACCATAGGGACGTCACCAGTCAAAAATAAAATACAACCGAGAAATGTAAATACCATAGGATAGCACCATAGGGACGTCACCAATCAAACATAACAACCCAGAAATGTAAATACCATAGGATAGCACCATAGGGACGTCACCAATCAAACATAACAACCAAGAAATATAAATATCATAGGAAAACACCATAGGGACGTCACCAATCAAACATAACAACCGAGAAATGTAAATATCATAGGATAACACCACAGGGACGTCACCAGTCAAAAATAAAATACAACCGAGAAATGTAAATACCATAGGATAACACCATAGGGACGTCACCAATCAAAAATATCAACCGAGAAATGTAAATACAATAGGATAGCACCATAGGGACGTCACCAATCAAAAATAAAATACAACTGAGAAATGTAAATACCAGAGGATAGCACTATAGGGACGTCACCAATCAAACATAACAACTGAGAAATGTAAATACCATAGGATAGCACCATAGGGACGTCACCAATCAAAAATCAAAAATAACAACCGAGAAATGTAAATACCATATGATAGCACCATAGGGACGTCACCAATCAAACATAACAACCGAGAAATGTAAATACCATAGGATAACACTATAGGGACGTCACCAATCAAAAATATCAACCGAGAAATGTAAATACCATAGGATAGCACCATAGGGACGTCACCAATCAAAAATATCAACCGAGAAATGTCAATATCATAGGATAACACCATAGGGACGTCATCAATCAAAAATAAAATATAACCGAGAAATGTAAATACCATAGGATAGCGCCATAGGGGCGTCACCAATCAAAAATAACAACCGAGAAATGTAAATATCATAGGAAAACACCATAGGGACGTCACCAATCAAACATAACAACCGAGAAATGTAAATACCATAGGATAGCACCATAGGGACGTCACCAATCAAACATAACAACCGAGAAATGTAAACACCATAGGATAGCACCATAGGGACGTCACCAATCAAACATAACAACCGAGAAATGTAAATCCCATAGGATAGCACCATAGTAACGTCACCAATCAAACAGGATAGCACCATAGGGAATAGCACCATAGGGACGTCACCAATCAAAAATATAACCGAGAAATGTAAATACCATAGGATGACACCATAGGGACGTCACCAATCAAAAATAAAATATAACCGAGAAATGTAAATACCATAGGATAGCGCCATAGGGACGTCACCAATCAAAAATAACAACCGAGAAATGTAAATATCATAGGAAAACACCATAGGGACGTCACCAATCAAACATAACAACCGAGAAATGTAAATACCATAGGATAGCACCATAGGGACGTCACCAATCAAACATAACAACCGAGAAATGTAAATACCATAGGATAGCACCATAGGGACGTCACCAATCAAACATAACAACCGAGAAATGTAAATACCATAGGATAGCACCATAGGGACGTCACCAATCAAACATAACAACCGAGAAATGTAAATACCATAGGATAGCACCATAGGGAATAGCACCATAGGGACGTCACCAATCAAAAATAACAACCGAGAAATGTAAATACCATAGGATGACACCATAGGGACGTCACCAATCAAACATAACAACCGAGAAATGTAAATACCATAGGATAGCACCATAGGGACGTCACCAATCAAAAATATCAACCGAGAAATGTAAATATCATAGGATAACACCATAGGGACGTCCCCAATCAAACATAGCAACGGAGAAATGTAAATACCATAGGATAGCACCATAGGGACGTCACCAATCAAACATAACAACCGAGAAATGTAAATACCATAGGATAGCACCATAGGGACGTCACCAATCAAAAATAAAATACAACCGAGAAATGTAAATACCATAGGATAGCACCATAGGGACGTCACCAATCAAAAATAACAACCGAGAAATGTAAATATCATAGGATAGCACCATAGGGACGTCACCAATCAAAAATAAAATACAACCGAGAAATGTAAATATCATAGGATAGCACAATAGGGACGTCACCAATCAAACATAACAACTGAGAAATGTAAATATCATAGGAAAACACCATAGGGACGTCACCAATCAAACATAACAACCGAGAAATGTAAATACCATAGGATAACACTATAGGGACGTCACCAATCAAAAATATCAACCGAGAAATGTAAATACCATAGGATAGCACCATAGGGACGTCACCAATCAAAAATAAAATACAACCGAGAAATGTAAATACCATAGGATAGCACCATAGGGACGTCACCAATCAAACATAACAACCCAGAAATGTAAATATCATAGGATAGCACTATAGGGACGTCACCAATCAAACATAACAACCGAGAAATGTAAATATCATAGGATAACACCATAGGGACGTCACCAATCAAAAATATCAACCGAGAAATGTAAATACCATAGGATAGCACCATAGGGACGTCACCAATCAAAAATATCAACCGAGAAATGTAAATACCATAGGATAGCACCATAGGGACGTCACCAATCAAAAATAAAATACAACCGAGAAATGTAAATACCATACGATAGCACCATAGAACCGTCACCAATCAAAAATAACAACCCAGAAATGTAAATATCATAGGATAGCACCATAAGGACGTCACCAATCAAAAATATCAACCGAGAAATGTAAATACCATAGGATAACACCATAGGGACGTCACCAATCAAAAATATCAACCGAGAAATGTAAATATCATAGGATGACACCATAGGGACGTCACCAATCAAAAATAACAACCGAGAAATGTAAATACCATAGGATAGCACCATAGGGACGTCACCAATCAAAAATCAAAAATAACAACCGAGAAATGTAAATACCATATGATAGCACCATAGGGACGTCACCAATCAAACATAACAACCGAGAAATGTAAATACCATAGGATAGCACCATAGTGACGTCACCAATCAAACATAACAACCGAGAAATGTAAATACCGTAGGATAGCACCATGGGGAATAGCACCATAGGGACGTCACCAATCAAAAATATCAACCGAGAAATGTAAATACAATAGGATAGCACTATAGGGACGTCACCAATAAAAAATATGAACCGAGAAATGTAAATACCATAGGATAGCACCATAGGGACGTCACCAATCAAAAATCAAAAATAACAACCGAGAAATGTAAATACCATAGGATGACACCATAGGGACGTCACGAATCAAAAATCAAAAATAACAACCGAGAAATGTAAATACCATAGGATACCACCATAGGGACGTCACCAATCAAACATAACAACCGAGAAATGTAAATATCATAGGATAACACCATAGGGACGTCACCAATCAAAAATAACAACCGAGAAATGTAAATACCATAGGATAGCACCATAGGGACGTCACCAATCAAACATAACAACCGAGAAATGTAAATATCATAGGAAAACACCATAGGGACGTCACCAATCAAACATAATAACCGAGAAATGTAAATACCATAGGATAGCACCATAGGGACGTCACCAATCAAACATAGCAACCGAGAAATGTAAATATCATAGGATAACACCATAGGGACGTCACCAATCAAAAATATCAACCGAGAAATGTAAATACCATAGGATAGCACCATATGGACGTCACCAATCAAAAATATCAACCGAGAAATGTAAATACCATAGGATAGCACCATAGGGACGTCACCAATCAAAAATAAAATACAACCGAGAAATGTAAATACCATACGATAGCACCATAGAACCGTCACCAATCAAAAATAACAACCCAGAAATGTAAATATCATAGGATAGCACCATAAGGACGTCACCAATCAAAAATATCAACCGAGAAATGTAAATACCATAGGATAACATCATAGGGACGTCACCAATCAAAAATATCAACCGAGAAATGTAAATATCATAGGATGACACCATAGGGACGTCACCAATCAAAAATAACAACCGAGAAATGTAAATACCATAGGATAGCACCATAGGGACGTCACCAATCAAACATAACAACAGAGAAATGTAAATATCATAGGAAAACACCATAGGGACGTCACCAATCAAACATAATAACCGAGAAATGTAAATACCATAGGATAGCACCATAGGGACGTCACCAATCAAACATAGCAACCGAGAAATGTAAATATCATAGGATAACACCATAGGGACGTCACCAATCAAAAATATCAACCGAGAAATGTAAATACCATAGGATAACACCATAGGGACGTCACCAATCAAACATATCAACCGAGAAATGTAAATACCATAGGATAGCACCATAGGGACGTCACCAATCAAAAATAACAACCGAGAAATGTAAATACCATAGGATAGCACCATAGGGACGTCACCAATCAAAAATATCAACCGAGAAATGTAAATACCATAGGATAACACCATAGGGACGTCACCAACCACAAATATCAACCGAGAAATGTAAATACCATAGGATGACACCATAGGGACGTCTCCAATCAAACATAACAACCGAGAAATGTAAATACCATAGGATAGCACCATAGGGACGTCACCAATCAAACATAACAACCGAGAAATGTAAATACCATAGGATAGCACCATAGGGACGTCACCAATCAAACATAACAACCAAGAAATGTAAATACCATAGGAAAACACCATAGGGACGTCACCAATCAAACATAACAACCGAGAAATGTAAATACCATAGGATAGCACCATAGGGACGTCACCAATCAAACATAACAACCGAGAAATGTAAATATCATAGGATAACACCATATGGACGTCACCAGTCAAAAATAAAATACAACCGAGAAATGTAAATACCATAGGATAGCACCATAGGGACGTCACCAATCAAACATAACAACCGAGAAATGTAAATACCATAGGATAGCACCATAGGGACGTCACCAATCAAACATAACAACCAAGAAATATAAATATCATAGGAAAACACCATAGGGACGTCACCAATCAAACATAACAACCGAGAAATGTAAATATCATAGGATAACACCAAAGGGACGTCACCAGTCAAAAATAAAATACAACCGAGAAATATAAATACCATAGGATAACACCATAGGGACGTCACCAATCAAAAATATCAACCGAGAAATGTAAATACAATAGGATAGCACCATAGGGACGTCACCAATCAAAAATAAAATACAACTGAGAAATGTAAATACCAGAGGCTAGCACTATAGGGACGTCACCAATCAAACATAACAACTGAGAAATGTAAATACCATAGGATAGCACCATAGGGACGTCACCAATCAAAAATCAAAAATAACAACCGAGAAATGTAAATACCATAGGATGACACCATAGGGACGTCACGAATCAAAAATCAAAAATAACAACCGAGAAATGTAAATACCATAGGATACCACCATAGGGACGTCACCAATCAAACATAACAACCGAGAAATGTAAATATCATAGGATAACACCATAGGGACTTCACCAATCAAAAATAACAACCGAGAAATGTAAATATCATAGGATAGCACTATAGGGACGTCACGAATCAAACATAACAACTGAGAAATGTAAATATCATAGGATAGCACCATAGGGACGTCACCAATCAAACATAACAACCGAGAAATGTAAATACCATAGGATAGCACCATAGGGACGTCACCAATCAAACATAACAACCGAGAAATGTAAATATCATAGGAAAACACCATAGGGACGTCACCAATCAAACATAATAACGGAGAAATGTAAATACCATAGGATAGCACCATAGGGACGTCACCAATCAAACATAGCAACCGAGAAATGTAAATATCATAGGATAACACCATAGGGACGTCACCAATCACAAATATCAACCGAGAAATGTAAATCCCATAGGATAGCACCATAGGGACGTCACCAATCAAAAATATCAACCGAGAAATGTAAATATCATAGGAAAACACCATAGGGACGTCACCAATCAAACATAACAACCGAGAAATGTAAATATCATAGGATAACACCACAGGGACGTCACCAGTCAAAAATAAAATACAACCGAGAAATGTAAATACCATAGGATAACACCATAGGGACGTCACCAATCAAAAATATCAACCGAGAAATGTAAATACAATAGGATAGCACCATAGGGACGTCACCAATCAAAAATAAAATACAACTGAGAAATGTAAATACCAGAGGATAGCACTATAGGGACGTCACCAATCAAACATAACAACTGAGAAATGTAAATACCATAGGATAGCACCATAGGGACGTCACCAATCAAAAATCAAAAATAACAACCGAGAAATGTAAATACCATAGGATGACACCATAGGGACGTCACGAATCAAAGATCAAAAATAACAACCGAGAAATGTAAATACCATAGGATACCACCATAGGGACGTCACCAATCAAACATAACAACCGAGAAATGTAAATATCATAGGATAACACCATAGGGACGTCACCAATCAAAAATAACAACCGAGAAATGTAAATATCATAGGATAGCACTATAGGGACGTCACGAATCAAACATAACAACTGAGAAATGTAAATATCATAGGATAGCACCATAGGGACGTCACCAATCAAACATAACAACCGAGAAATGTAAATACCATAGGATAGCACCATAGGGACGTCACCAATCAAAAATAAAATACAACCGAGAAATGTAAATACCATACGATAGCACCATAGAACCGTCACCAATCAAAAATAACAACCCAGAAATGTAAATATCATAGGATAGCACCATAAGGACGTCACCAATCAAAAATATCAACCGAGAAATGTAAATACCATAGGATAACACCATAGGGACGTCACCAATCAAAAATATCAACCGAGAAATGTAAATATCATAGGATGACACCATAGGGACGTCACCAATCAAAAATAACAACCGAGAAATGTAAATACCATAGGATAGCACCATAGGGACGTCACCAATCAAACATAACAACAGAGAAATGTAAATATCATAGGAAAACACCATAGGGACGTCACCAATCAAACATAATAACCGAGAAATGTAAATACCATAGGATAGCACCATAGGGACGTCACCAATCAAACATAGCAACCGAGAAATGTAAATATCATAGGATAACACCATAGGGACGTCACCAATCAAAAATATCAACCGAGAAATGTAAATACCATAGGATAACACCATAGGGACGTCACCAATCAAACATATCAACCGAGAAATGTAAATACCATAGGATAGCACCATAGGGACGTCACCAATCAAAAATAACAACCGAGAAATGTAAATACCATAGGATAGCACCATAGGGACGTCACCAATCAAAAATATCAACCGAGAAATGTAAATACCATAGGATAACACCATAGGGACGTCACCAATCAAACATAACAACCGAGAAATGTAAATACCATAGGATAGCACCATAGGGACGTCACCAATCAAACATAACAACCAAGAAATGTAAATACCATAGGAAAACACCATAGGGACGTCACCAATCAAACATAACAACCGAGAAATGTAAATACCATAGGATAGCACCATAGGGACGTCACCAATCAAACATAACAACGGAGAAATGTAAATATCATAGGATAACACCATAGGGACGTCACCAGTCAAAAATAAAATACAACCGAGAAATGTAAATACCATAGGATAGCACCATAGGGACGTCACCAATCAAACATAACAACCGAGAAATGTAAATACCATAGGATAGCACCATAGGGACGTCACCAATCAAACATAACAACCAAGAAATATAAATATCATAGGAAAACACCATAGGGACGTCACCAATCAAACATAACAACCGAGAAATGTAAATATCATAGGATAACACCACAGGGACGTCACCAGTCAAAAATAAAATACAACCGAGAAATATAAATACCATAGGATAACACCATAGGGACGTCACCAATCAAAAATATCAACCGAGAAATGTAAATACAATAGGATAGCACCATAGGGACGTCACCAATCAAAAATAAAATACAACTGAGAAATGTAAATACCAGAGGATAGCACTATAGGGACGTCACCAATCAAACATAACAACTGAGAAATGTAAATACCATAGGATAGCACCATAGGGACGTCACCAATCAAAAATCAAAAATAACAACCGAGAAATGTAAATACCATAGGATGACACCATAGGGACGTCACGAATCAAAAATCAAAAATAACAACCGAGAAATGTAAATACCATAGGATACCACCATAGGGACGTCACCAATCAAACATAACAACCGAGAAATGTAAATATCATAGGATAACACCATAGGGACGTCACCAATCAAAAATAACAACCGAGAAATGTAAATATCATAGGATAGCACTATAGGGACGCCACGAATCAAACATAACAACTGAGAAATGTAAATATCATAGGATAGCACCATAGGGACGTCACCAATCAAACATAATAACGGAGAAATGTAAATACCATAGGATAGCACCATAGGGACGTCACCAATCAAACATAGCAACCGAGAAATGTAAATATCATAGGATAACACCATAGGGACGTCACCAATCACAAATATCAACCGAGAAATGTAAATACCATAGGATAGCACCATAGGGACGTCACCAATCAAAAATATCAACCGAGAAATGTAAATATCATAGGAAAACACCATAGGGACGTCCCCAAAAAAAAACATAACAACCGAGAAATGTAAATATCATAGGATAACACCACAGGGACGTCACCAGTCAAAAATAAAATACAACCGAGAAATGTAAATACCATAGGATAACACCATAGGGACGTCACCAATCAAAAATATCAACCGAGAAATGTAAATACAATAGGATAGCACCATAGGGACGTCACCAATCAAAAATAAAATACAACTGAGAAATGTAAATACCAGAGGATAGCACTATAGGGACGTCACCAATCAAACATAACAACTGAGAAATGTAAATACCATAGGATAGCACCATAGGGACGTCACCAATCAAAAATCAAAAATAACAACCGAGAAATGTAAATACCATAGGATGACACCATAGGGACGTCACGAATCAAAAATCAAAAATAACAACCGAGAAATGTAAATACCATAGGATACCACCATAGGGACGTCACCAATCAAACATAACAACCGAGAAATGTAAATATCATAGGATAACACCATAGGGACGTCACCAATCAAAAATAACAACCGAGAAATGTAAATATCATAGGATAGCACTATAGGGACGTCACGAATCAAACATAACAACTGAGAAATGTAAATATCATAGGATAGCACCATAGGGACGTCACCAATCAAACATAACAACCGAGAAATGTAAATACCATAGGATAGCACCATAGGGACGTCACCAATCAAACATAACAACCGAGAAATGTAAATACCATAGGATAGCACCATAGGGACGTCACCAATCAAACATAACAACCGAGAAATGTAAATATCATAGGAAAACACCATAGGGACATCACCAATCAAACATAATAACGGAGAAATGTAAATACCATAGGATAGCACCATAGGGACGTCACCAATCAAACATAGCAACCGAGAAATGTAAATATCATAGGATAACACCATAGGGACGTCACCAATCAAAAATATCAACCGAGAAATGTAAATACCATAGGATAGCACCATAGGGACGTCACCAATCAAAAATATCAACCGAGAAATGTAAATACCATAGGATAGCACCATAGGGACGTCACCAATCAAAAATAAAATACAACCGAGAAATGTAAATACCATACGATAGCACCATAGAACCGTCACCAATCAAAAATAACAACCCAGAAATGTAAATATCATAGGATAGCACCATAAGGACGTCACCAATCAAAAATATCAACCGAGAAATGTAAATACCATAGGATAACACCATAGGGACGTCACCAATCAAAAATATCAACCGAGAAATGTAAATATCATAGGATGACACCATAGGGACGTCACCAATCAAAAATAACAACCGAGAAATGTAAATACCATAGGATAGCACCATAGGGACCGCACCAATCAAACATAGCAACAGAGAAATGTAAATATCATAGGAAAACACCATAGGGACGTCACCAATCAAACATAATAACCGAGAAATTTAAATACCATAGGATAGCACCATAGGGACGTCACCAATCAAACATAGCAACCGAGAAATGTAAATATCATAGGATAACACTATAGGGACGTCACCAATCAAAAATATCAACCGAGAAATGTAAATACCATAGGATAACACCATAGGGACGTCACCAATCAAAAATATCAACCGAGAAATGTAAATACCATAGGATAGCACCATAGGGACGTCACCAATCAAAAATAACAACCGAGAAATGTAAATACCATAGAATAGCACCATAGGGACGTCACCAATCAAAAATATCAACCGAGAAATGTAAATACCATAGGATAACACCATAGGGACGTCACCAATCAAAAATATCAACCGAGAAATGTAAATACCATAGGATGACACCATAGGGACGTCTCCAATCAAACATAACAACCGAGAAATGTAAATACCATAGGATAGCACCATAGGGACGTCACCAATCAAACATAACAACCGAGAAATGTAAATACCATAGGATAGCACCATAGGGACGTCACCAATCAAACATAACAACCAAGAAATGTAAATATCATAGGAAAACACCATAGGGACGTCACCAATCAAACATAACAACCGAGAAATGTAAATACCATAGGATAGCACCATAGGGACGTCACCAATCAAACATAACAACCGAGAAATATAAATAGCATAGGATAACACCATAGGGACGTCACCAGTCAAAAATAAAATACAACCGAGAAATGTAAATACCATAGGATAGCACCATAGGGACGTCACCAATCAAACATAACAACCGAGAATTGTAAATACCATAGGATAGCACCATAGGGACGTCACCAATCAAACATAACAACCAAGAAATATAAATATCATAGGAAAACACCATAGGGACGTCACCAATCAAACATAACAACCGAGAAATGTAAATACCATAGGATAGCACCATAGGGACGTCACCAATCAAACATAACAACCGAGAAATGTACATATCATAGGATAACACCATAGGGACGTCACCAGTCAAAAATAAAATACAACCGAGAAATGTAAATACCATAGGATAACACCATAGGGACGTCACCAATCAAAAATATCAACCGAGAAATGTAAATACAATAGGATAGCACCATAGGGACGTCACCAATCAAAAATAAAATACAACTGAGAAATGTAAATACCATAGGATAGCACTATAGGGACGTCACCAATCAGACATAACAACTGAGAAATGTAAATACCATAGGATAGCACCATAGGGACGTCACCAATCAAAAATATCAACCGAGAAATGTAAATGCCATAGGATAGCACCATAGGGACGTCACCAATCAAAAATAAAATACAACCGAGAAATGTAAATACCATAGGATAGCACAATAGGGACGTCACCAATCAAAAATATCAACCGAGAAATGTAAATACCATAGGATAGCACTATAGGAACGTCACCAATAAAAAATAACAACCGAGAAATGTAAATACCATAGGATAGCACCATAGGGACGTCACCAATCAAAAATAAAATACAACCGAGAAATGTAAATACCATAGGATAGCACCATAGGGACGTCACCAATCAAACATAACATTGATGATAGAGAAAACAAATTATCTCTTTTGTCGTAAAGGCGTGTTTTAAAATATATTTGTGGTGTCTTTTTTTATTCAACTTTATGGAGAGCTATGAATGAATCAAATAATATGAAACAGGCACGACCATGAATGCTCGCGAAACTGAATATTATCTGGCAATTTCACACTTATCCAGTGCATCAAAAAGTGTCGAGATTTTTTGAGCCGAGATATATCGGGGACGACTTTTTTTTAGGGCCGAATCTAGTCTCATTGAATCGAGCTGTCGTTCCTTACGAAATCTCAAAAGTTAACTTCCGCGTAGAAACAAAAATTATTGTCAGTATGTCAGAAGAGATTTAATAAATTAAAAAATATCAATATAAGTAAAACAGGCTAACAAAATGACTTTTATTACACACGGGTTCCGGGTTTCAGTGGTATCGGACGTACGAGAGGGGGTACGAGACATCAGGATCACCTTTGCGCTTTATGTTAAGAAGATCTTCATTAGTTGAGTGTGTTAGTGTGTTACACGGAACGTGTTTACAAAGCGTCGAATTTTTTTTTTATTCGTCAGTATGTCCAGCCATGTTTGTCAAATAATCCTAAGTACACATTTTATACCATAAAGAGCTCGCTGACGTTCGCATATTAACCTTTTACATGATACCCGTTAAATTGATGATATTTGTATTTTATTATTATCTAGGTGGGTGGAGTAGCTGGATTGCATTTGGAAAGTGCTCTGCAACATGTGGATATGGAACACAAACGTACCAACGGAAATGTGATAATCCACTTCCTGTGGGAATTTATTGCACAGGTGATCACGTAAAAAATCAGATATGTTCCCAAGAAGGTTGCCATGGTTTGTATTTTTTTTATGTTAAGTCCATCACTTATTAAAATCAAGTCGACAAGAATGATAATTGATGATCTCATTAACGACTGACTCTCCCTCGTCGAACATAACGTGAGCTCGAACAACAGAACTGTTGGAGATCTAGATTGAACTGGTTCGTGGTACTTATACATTCCCTCCTATAAAAGGAAGTATGAACCAACAATAAAATGCAATGTTTTGCCTCAATTCAACATGTCCATACACCATCATAGAAATAACGACACACTATATATAATCACTGTTAGATCAATGACTGTGTGTACTTATCTGTTTATCTGTAGAAGCATATTTTGGCTTGTATACCATTATAATAATTATACCATTTTTCTGATAGATTGAATATCAATTATGCATAAATCTAGAGAAATTAATGGTTTTCTCTCGATACGATAAGTAACTAAAATAAAAACGTAGATTTCAAATTTACTGCGCACGACGCGTTTCTGGAATAACCCTCACCAGGTACGCTCAAGCTCGGCTAAAGAGAAAATTAGTTTTTAAAACTACATTCAAACTTTTTGTTTAGCAACAATATATTTTTATTCAAAATGGTTGTTACATTCTTACTTCAAAAACCCAAACTACTTATGAAGTATTTCATATTAATATTTTCTTATATAATTAAAATACTTTCAAATAATATAATATAACTGATGAGTATCAGACTTTAATTAAATATACCTATACATACGCACCTACATCTACACACATACATCTATGTATATACACACATGCATATGCATGCATACATATACATATACATATATACAATGCATACATATTTACATTTCAATATTTTCCCTTATTTTTGCTAACAGTTTACTATTTTGGAGTTTTTGCACCTGGCTTATTTTCGTAATATATTCTCTCACAAATAAAGAATATATGTTTACTTGTTTGGTCTTTTGTTCAGATACATAATATGCTTTGTATGTAGAAAATCCTAAAACTACATTCAAACTTTGCTCACAGACGTTTAACAGTTAGACTTGCAAAAGTGATTTTCTGTTTCAGTTATTTAAATATCTATATATTTAGCCTCCAATATTACATGTTTTAATAACGATTCGCCGTTACGTTTAGCCTAAAAAATGTTCGTGGGCTCTGCATGGTATTATTGAAGTAACAGACCAAAGAGTTCTTTTCAAAGGACTCCTTTGACCTTTACCAAAATTGTGATTTTTTTGCAGAATAACAAAAAAATAGTAGGTAGCGAGAGTAGTTCAATTAGTTCCTTTTGTATTTTCACCAAATGACATTCTCCCCCACATTTAACATTATTGTTGTATATATAATGTTCTAACAATTCAATTTTCATTATGTTTTGTGTCAAATTTAAAAAAGAGATAATGAAAAGAACGTTTAAACAGTGTTAGTCGACAATTCTACCAAAATCAACAAAAACGAAGAAACAATTGTATCCCACCTGTACATAAAAAATACATTGGAAATACAAGCCCTGGCGCAGGACAGGAAGAAAACTGTGGCGGGGTTAAACCGCCAATCACTGTATTGAGCATAAACATTAGAGTAACGTATGAATTGCTAAATGTAAACTTCAATGTATGGTGAATGATGCGGGACATTTCTTTATACAGGTACATTGTGTTGTATATACAGACGGGCCGCTCGTATTGGATCGACTTTTGCAACTTTTAAATATATGATTTGGTTGAAAATGTGTCGCTTCAATATATCAATAGGTTTATATTTTTTAGATATCAATGGGGCATATTTCTACAAGACCACAATGTGAGTTCGAACCCCGTTCATGGCGAGGTGTACTCGATACAACATTATGTGATAAAGTTTGTGACTTGCGACATCGATGATTTTCTCCGGATACTCCGTTTTCCTACATAAATAAAACTGACCGCCACGATATAACTGAAAAATTGCTGAAAGTGGCGTTAAACAATATAAACCAAACCAAATACAACACCACAACTACTTTATTGCTAAGACAAATTCACAAGGGGAAGAAATCCGATCAGGTGCAAGATTGATATGTGACCACTTTGTATGTTTATTTTTTATTTTCATATTAATGTAATTTATGAATGGATCACCAATAAATACCCAATACACGAATGTATATAGTTATTGCATAGGAAGCAGTGTTATATTTTCCAACCCCAAGCTGCTCCCCATACCCAATTTTACACGTGGACAAATAAAAACAAAGAAAAAAAAACAAACATACAAGAAAAACATAAAAACAAAACAAAACAAAAAAAGAGGAAGAAAAACAAAATAATAAACAATACAAATACAAGAAACTGTATGTGGTATTTTACATATAATTTAAATAACACTCCAACTTTATCATTTCCCAGAAAAGTGCTAATAACACTAACTCATTGTTTTGCAATTACAAATAACCTCATTGTTGCTAAATATTTAGATAAAATAAATTGCTTCCTTCTTTATTAAGGTGGATGGAGTACATGGGAAATATATGGAGATTGTTCTGTTACGTGTGGCAACGGAACACAAAACTACTACAGGAAATGTGATAATCCTGTTCCTGGAAATGGAGGATCATTTTGTGTTGGTAACTCTACAAACGCCATGCCGTGTTATAAAAATGGATGTCCTGGTGAGTACAAACTGCTTAGATATAGTCATGGATGTCCTGGCGAGTTCAAGCTGCTTAGATATAGACATGGGTGTCCCCGTGAGAATAAACTGATTAGATATATACATGGATGTCCTGGTGAGTACAAACTTCTTAGATATAGACATGGATTTCCTGGTTAATACAAACTGCTTAGATATAAACATGGATGTCCTGGTCGGTACAAACTGCTTAGATATAAACATGGGTGTCCCGGTGAGTACAAACTGCTTAGATATAAACATGGATTTCCTGGTGAGTACAAGCTGCACAGATATAACCATGGGTGTCCCGGTGAGTACAAACTGCTTAGATATAGACATGGACTTCCTAGTGAGTACAAACTGCTTAGATATAGACATGGATGTCCTGGTGAGTACAAACTGTTTATATATAGACATGGATGTCCTGGTGAGTACAAAATGCTTAGATATAGACATTGATTTCCTGGTGAGTACAAACTGTTTAGATATAGACATGGGTGTCCTGGTTAGTACAAGCTGCTCAGATATAAACACGGGTGTCTTGGTGAGTACAAACTGCTTAGATATAAACATGTATTTCCTGGTGAGTACAAACTGTTTATATATAGACATGGGTGTACTGGTGAGCACAAACTGCTTAAATATAGACATGGATTTCCTGACGAGTACAAACTGCTTAGATAAAGACATGGATTTCCTGGCGAGTACAAACTGCTTAGATAAAGACATGGACTTCCTGGTGAGCACAAACTGCTTAGGTATAAACATGGATGTCCTGGCGAGTTCAAGCTGCTCATATATAGACATGGATGTCCCGGTGAGTACAAACGGCTTTGATATAGTCATGAATGTCCTGGTAAGTACTAAATGCTTAGATATAGACATGGTTGTCCCGGTGAGTACTAAATGTTTAGATATAAACATGGGTGTCCCGGTGAGCACAAACTGCTTAGATATAAACATGGTTGTCCCGGTGAGTACAAACTGCTCAGATATAGACATGGGTGTCCCGGTGAGTACAAACTGCTTAGATATAAACGTGGATGTCCTGGTGAGTGCAATCTGCTTTGATATAGTCATGGATGTCCTGGTAAGTACAAACTGCTCAGATATAAACATGGGTGTCCAAGTGAATACAAACTGCTTAGATATAAACATGGATGTCCCGGTGAGCACAAACTGCTTAGATATAAACATGGATTTCCTGGTGAGCGCAAACTGCTTAGATATAGACATGGATGTCCTGGTAAGTTCAAACTGCTCAGATATCAACATGGGTGTCCCGGTGGGTAAAAACTGCTTTGATGTATACATGGGTCTCCTGGTGAGTACAAACTGCTTAGATATATAAATGGGTCTCCTGGTGAGTACAAACTGCTTTGATATAGGCATTGGTGTCCTGGTGAGTACAAACTGCTCAGATATAAACATGTGTGTTCCGGTGAGAACAAACTGCTTAGATATAAACATGGGTGTCCCGGTGAGTACAAACTGCTTAGATATATACATGGGTCTCCTGTTGAGAACAAACTGCTCAAATATAAACGTGGGTGTCCCCGTGAGTACAAACTGCTCAGATATAAACTTGGGTGTCCCCGTGAGTACAAACTGCTCAGATATAAACTTTGGTGTCCCCGTGAGTACAAACTGCTTCGATATATATATGGGTCTCCTGGTGAGTACAAACTGTTCAGATATAAACATGGGTGTCCTGGTGAGTGCAAGCTGCTTAGATATATAAATGGGTCTCCTGGTGAGTACAAAGTGCTTAGATATATACATGGATGTCCCGGTGAGTACAACCTGCTTATATATAGACATAGGTGTCATGGTGAGCACAAACTGCTTAGATATAGACATGGGTGTCATGGTGAGTACAAAGTGCTTTGATATATACATGGGTGTCCCGGTGAGTACAAAGTGATTAGATATAAACATGGGTACTTTAAACATATTTTATTGTTCAATAAGAAACAATTGGATAGGACACAAGTCCAAACTGCTCAGATATAAACATGGGTGTCCCGGTGGGTAAAAACTGCTTTGATGTATACATGGGTCTCCTGGTGAGTACAAACTGCTTAGATATATACATGGGTGTCATGGTGAGTGCAAACTGCTTAGATATATAAATGGGTCTCCTGGTGAGTACAAACTGCTTTGATATAGGCATTGGTGTCCTGGTGAGTACAAACTGCTCAGATATAAACATGTGTATTCCGGTGAGAACAAACTGCTTAGATATAAACATGGGTGTCCCGGTGAGTACAAACTGCTTAGATATATACATGGGTCTCCTGGTGAGTACAAACTGCTTCGATATATACATGGGTCTCCTGGCGAGTACAAACTGTTCAGATATAAACATGGGTGTCCTGGTGAGTGCAAGCTGCTTAGATATATAAATGGGTCTCCTGGTGAGTACAAAGTGCTTAGATATATACATGGATGTCCCGGTGAGTACAACCTGCTTAGAAATAGACATGGGTTTCATGGTGAGCACAAACTGCTTAGATATAGACATGGGTGTCATGGTGAGTACAAAGTGCTTTGATATATACATGGGTGTCCCGATGAGTACAAAGTGCTTAGATATAAACATGGGTACTTTAGACATATTTTATTGTTCAATAAGAAATAATTGGATAGGACACAAGTCCAAACTGCTCAGATATAAACATGGGTGTCCCGGTGGGTAAAAACTGCTTTGATGTATACATGGGTCTCCTGGTGAGTACAAACTGCTTAGATATATACATGGGTGTCATGGTGAGTGCAAACTGCTTAGATATATAAATGGGTCTCCTGGTGAGTACAAACTGCTTTGATATAGGCATTGGTGTCCTGGTGAGTACAAACTGCTCAGATATAAACATGTGTATTCCGGTGAGAACAAACTGCTTAGACATAAACATGGGTGTCCCGGTGAGTACAAACTGCTTAGATATATACATGGGTCTCCTGGTGAGTACAAACTGCTCAGATATAAACTTGGGTGTCCCCGTGAGTACAAACTGCTTCGATATATACATGGGTCTCCTGGCGAGTACAAACTGTTCAGATATAAACATGAGTGTCCTGGTGAGTGCAAGCTGCTTAGATATATAAATGGGTCTCCTTGTGAGTACAAAGTGCTTAGATATATACATGGATGTCCCGGTGAGTACAACCTGCTTAGAAATAGACATGGGTGTCATGGTGAGCACAACTGCTTAGATACAGACATGGGTGTCATGGTGAGTACAAAGTGCTTTGATATATACATGGGTGTCCCGGTGAGTACAAAGTGCTTAGATATAAACATGGGTACTTTAAACATATTTTATTGTTCAATAAGAAACAATTGGATAGGACACAAGTTTCACAACTTAGAAACGTCTTCTCCAATATATACATGAATTAATACAAAATGAACTTATATAATATTATATACATATTTTATATTAAGTGAAGACATGAAAAAATCAAAAACAAAAACAAACAAAAACTAAAAATGTTGAGCGTCATGCAGGTGGATTATCCAAGCTAAAGTATACTTAATCGAACACACCCTTTCATCTTAATGACACGAACACATCAAACATTCAATTGGGATTTAACTGTCTAGTGGATTTATATTTAAAGTGGGTGCTTAATTAAGGTAGTTAACATGTGAAGATATAGGGAGGAATCATTATGCTATTAACGTTCGGTAAGTATATTGCTTTCTTTTTTATAATATTTTTGTTAAAAACTGTTATTTATGATATGACGCCTCGATAATCCAGTTGCATGAGTCTGTCTCGAAACTAGATCATACGATCTTGATCAATAAATTAAGACACTAATCTATTATTAACCTGTTACACATTACAAATATGACTAATATACAAACATTAATGATCATGACATAGAAAAGCGACAGGTATTTTTAATGTATTTTTGTACAGCCACAAATATGGAACAATTTATATCACATCTAAGTGTTTCATTTCCGAATAATAATAAATCAATATTTACCGGAATTCCAATCAAATTCAACTTATTTATTTCAAATATTTAAAACAATTTATATACATGGGTGTCCCGGTGAGTACAAACTGCTTTGATATAGACATGGGTGTCATGGCGAGTACAAAGTGCCTAGATATATACATGGATTTCCTAGTGAGTACATATTGCTTAGTTATATACATGGGTGTCCATATGAGTACAAACTGCTTAGATATAGAAATAGATGTACCGGTGAATACAAAATGCTTAGATATATACATGAATTTTCTGGTTAGTACAAACTGCTTAGATATATACATGGGTCTCCTGGTGAGTGCAACCTGCTTAGATATATACATGGGTGCTATGGTGAGTACAAACTGCTTAGATATATGCATGAATTTTCTGGTTAGTGCAAACTGCTTAGATATATACATGAATTTTCTGGTTAGTGCAAACTGCTTAGATATATACATGGGTGCTATGGTGAGTACAAACTGCTTAGATAAATACATGAATTTTCTGGATAGTGCAAACTGCTTAGATATATACATGAATTTTCTGGTTAGTGCAAACTGCTTAGATATATACATGAATTTTTTGGTTAGTGCAAACTGCTTAGATATATACATGGGTGCTATGGTGAGTACAAACTGCTTAGATAAATACATGAATTTTCTGGATAGTGCAAACTGCTTAGATATATACATGAATTTTCTGGTTAGTGCAAACTGCTTAGATATATACATGAATTTTCTGGTTAGTACAACCTGCTTAGATATATACATGGGTGCTATGGTGAGTACAAACTGCTTAGATATATACATGAATTTTCTGGTTAGTACAACCTGCTTAGATATATACATGGGTGCTATGGTGAGTACAAACTGCTTAGATATATACATGGGTGCTATGGTGAGTACAAACTGCTTAGATATATACATGGGTGTCCTGGTGAGTACGAACTGCGTAGATATAGATATGGAAGTCAAGGCGAGTAAAAACGGCTTACAAGTTATATGTGCATTGAAATATGTTATTTATTAATTTAGATGAAGCTAAAACTTATATCATTATGCCAACTCAACATAATAATAATAGTATAATCACTTAATATATACTTCACAGCATATTACATGGTAAGCGAACAGAATTATCGCAAGCATTATGGTATCGGGTATTCGGTAATTATAACAGATTTCATAAAATATATGGACTTGGCTGTAGTTATGCATAATTTAGGATTAGTTTAGTTTAGTTTATGGTGTTTATCGCCACTTTCAACAATACTAACGTACGTAAGGTCTTTGCTCCGCATAGGTCATTGACGAACTCCTCCATCTAACTCGACTTGGCGCTAGTTTTTCTGCCGAGTTCCAGTTGTGTCCCTACTCTTTCAATTCTGACTCTGTGTCTCTACGTCAGGTGTTACTAGGTCGTCCTCTGCTTCTTTTGCCTTGTGGGTTCCATTTGAGGGCCTGTCTGGTGATGCTGCCTGGTGGTTTCCTCAGTGTGTGGCCAATGCATGCCCATTTCCTCTTTTTAATGTGTATGCTTATGGGGTCCTGGTTTGCGCTTTGCCAAAGTTCCTCATTTCTGACTTTGTCGAATCATCGGATGTTCATGATTTTCCGTAGGCAGTAGTTGATGAATCTTTGGATTTTTGACAACATGGCCTTTGCTGTTCTCCATGTTTCTGCCCCATACAAGAGCAGAGATTTTACATTTGAGATAAAGATTTTCATCTTTGTGCCTCTTGAGATGTTCTTGGCACTCCATACTTTCTCTATAATGTTGAAGATGACTCTGACTTTGTTAATTCTATTCTTTACATCAGCATCAGTGCCTCCTTCAATATTCACAATGCTTCGTAGGTAGGTGAACTCCTCTACTTCTTCCAAGTTGGTATCCTTTATCTTGATAGGTTGTTTACGTTTGGCATTGATCGTCATAACCTTGGTCTTGCTTTCGTTTGGTCTTAGTCCTAGCTTAATTGATGTTTCTGCTAGAAGGGATGTTTTTCTTGCATTTGTTGTTGTGTACTGGAGATGAGGGCTATGTCGTCTGCGAAATCTAAGTCGTCCAGTTGTTACCACATTGTCCATTGGATTCCATTTTTTTTACTTCAGTTGACTCTCTCATGATGTAATCAATTGCCAGGAGGAAGAGAAAGGGATATAACAAGCAGTCTTGTTTTACTCCTGTCTTGACATCAAATTTTCAGTTAGTTTGCCTTCATGTTGTTATAAGAGTTCCTAATGATGTTGTTGAACGTTTGAGGTATTCCATAGTGTGCCATTAGATTCCATAAAACTTATCTATCTAAACTGTCAAAAGCTTTCTCGAAGTCTACAAAGTTGAGAAATAAGGAGGTGTTCCATTCTAATGATTGTTCTATTATTATTCTCAGTGCAGCTATTTGGTCTGTGCATGATCGATCTTTTCTAAAGCCTGCTTGTTGTTCTCTTAACTTTTCATCTACAGCCTTCAATAGTCATGTAAGAAGTATTCTGTTCAGCACCTTTGCAACCATTGACAATAGTGCGATTCCTCTGTAGTTTTTACATTCTTTGAGGCTACCTTTCTTTGGCAGTTTAATTAAATGGCCAATGTTCCAGTCTTGAAGCATTACTTCTTTTTCCCATATGTCACTGCAGATCTTGTGAAGTATATTTGCTGTTAGATCTGGGTTTGCTTTCAGGGCTTCTGGTGGAATGCTATATGGGCCTGCAGCTTTGGCTGTTTTCAACTTCTTAATTGCTTGTTTAATTTCTGTTTTTGATGGCAGGTTAAGATTTATTTTTAGTTCTTCATCTGCTCTGTTAATTTCTGGTGTTACATCAGGTGGTGGTCTGTTTAGTAGCTCCTTAAAAGGGTCTGCCCATCTTGCTAGCTGTTCCTCGGTTGTGGTTAGGACCTTTCCATTTTTGTCTTTAATCTGTTGGCTTATTTGTCTAAAATTTCCTGCAAGTTTTTTGATGGTGTTATATAGATCTTTCATATTCCTCATGTTTGCAGCTTCTTCTGCTTGAGCAGCAAGATTGTCTATGTATATTCTCCTGTCTTTTCTTACATTTCTGTCTAACTTCCTTGTGAGCTTTGTTGTATTCTGTTCGAGGTGTTGCCTTTTCTTTCCTAGTTCTGCTGCAATTAATTGCACCTTTCTTCTGTTTTCTCTCCTGCACTTTTTTAAGAGTTTCTGGTGTGATCCACTCTTTTTGTGTGAATGATTTTCTATCGAAAGAGTTTCTTCACATGTGTTATTTATCATGTCTTTTATTTGGCTCCACTGATCTTCAATATTGTAGAGCTTTTCTAGTATTTGAAATTTGTTTGACAGTGTGATGTTGGACTGGTCTCTTGTTGTTTTATCTTTCAGAAAGTTGATATTGTATTTTACCCTTGGATTTTTCATGGTGAATACCTTCCTTAACTTCATTCGCATTTTTCCAACTAGTAAATGATGGTCTAATGCAGCATCTGCTCCTCTCTTAACACAAACGTCCTGAAGTGATCTTCTAAACTTTTTATTGATGCAGATATGGTCAATCTGATTTTCTGTGATATGGTCTGGTGATACCCATGTTGCTTTATATATGCGTTTGTGTGCAAAAATACTTACTCCTATGTTAAATTTGTTGTTGGCACAAAGCTCAGCAAATCTTTCTCCATTTTCATTCATTTGTCCAATTCCGTGTCTTCCCATTGTTTGTTCATACCCTGTATTGTTATATCCTACATTGGCATTGAAATCTTCCATGAGTATTGTAAGATCTTTCTCCTTTTGCTGGTTTAGGATGGCACTAAGGGTGTTGTAAAAGTTGTCTTTGTCACTTTCTTAAACATCGTTAGTAGGTGCATAACATTGTATCAAGATTGCTTTAATTCTTGATTGTTTTGTTTGAAAAATTGCAGTTATAATTATTATTGTGCTGATAGGTTCCCAAGATATATGTGCCTTACTGGCTTATTTTGTCATCATGAAGGCAACCCTTTCCGTGTATGGACTGTCCTCATCTTGATGTCCAGAGTATAATACAACCTCTCCAGTTGCTAGTATCGTCTTTTCAGTTGAAATCCATCTAGTCCTACTCAACCCCATTACTTCAATGTTATACTTATGCATTTCCTTTCCTATTTGAGCTGCTTTGCCACTTTGGTAAATGGTTCTAACATACCAGGCCCCAAGTATGGATGATGACTGTGTGCTTAGAAGGTTAGTCGGCATTGTAGCTTCTTGATTGCTTTCACTACAATGCGTCATTCGTCTTTATTGTTGAAGAGACCCTCTTTACCTAGTCAAAGTTTATATTTCTGTTCGTCAATGTTTCTGTAGCTGTAGATTTTTTTACTAGGCGAGATAGTTGGTCTTGCGCTAAACCCTCAACCTGGAGGGCCAGAGATTTTACTGTCAATGTATCTTTCCTCTAGATAAGCTGTTAACTAAAACTTACAAGTCTTATCTACCCGGTTTGATTTTGGAGTATTTCCTTCTCCTAAATGAGTTGTTTTCCATGGCTTACGACTCCCATCTGTCCGGCTATTAACCCATAGCTGGGGCAAGGTTGATGAGAGCCAGGGCATGTCCACACACCAGTGGGCCTACACTCTGCATCTTTCGGGCCCATGCGGCTCCAAGATCCCCAACAGTTTAGCCTGGGGTATTTGACCCCAGTATACGTGTGCTGTCGCTGGGAAGCACTGAAGGAGTCTTTATTGTGCAGAGGCTTTCTACTAGCAGGAGAGACTTACACACTCGGCTCTCTTTTCACTTGCTAGGCAAGTTATCTAGCGGCAGCAGTAAAGTCGTCGACACCCTGCTACACTAGACGCATAGCACTACCCTGTGGATAAACCACCAACAAACTTTCAACAATATTTCAGTTATATTGTGACGGTCAGTTTTATTGGTGGAGGAAACGTGACTACCCGGAGAAAACCACCGACCTGTTGCAAGTCGCTGACAAACTTTATCACATAAAATGTATCGAGGACACCTCGCCATGAACGGGGTTCGAACTCACAACTTTTGTGGTGATAGGCACCGATTTCATAGGTAGTTGTAAATCCAACTACCACACGATCACGACCATGACGATCCCTTGCATAATTTAAAAGCTAAATCAATTTCCCACTATGTATCTTGTAGAAATAAAATTGTATTCAGCTCATCGATTGTATGTTTAATTATCTATAACAGTTTATAATGAGTATATGTAATCTATCATTTTACATTATATTTCTTTGGATAATAATACGACAATTTCAATTTAAAACAGTTGTCATTTTTTCCCCATATGGTCTATAAATTTATTTGTTAAACGGATTGAAATTTATAGCTACCTATTAATTTTGTCTTCATTTGTCTTTCATCATTGCAACATGATAAATAATTAATAATATCGTGGTATTTGTCATATTGTAGATAACGAATAAATAACAGGCATGATTAACCCTTTCCATACCGAACACTGCATAAACCAGAATCCTGTATAAACCAAACTATGAATTAATAAATAAGTCCTAAGGTCAAAAAAAATCATTGTTAATTAGATTTGTATGGAATTGCACACCTGTCTATTCCGAACAAAAAGTGATCCCAATAACGTGTATAATTAAACCTTACCATGTCAAACCCTGAATAAATCAGAATCCTGTATAAAGCAAACTATATATAAATGAATAAATAAATAGGTCTAATGTAGAAAATCATTGTTAATTTGACTGGTATAAAATTAAGAAATAATTCATGGAAGCCATATGTATATTATAAGTTATAAGCTCCCTAGTGACCGTCTATCGTTATTTAGACGGTCAGTAAATCGTTGAAGGGTGAGCGCTCCAGCACGAACCCTTCAACTATTTACTTTACCGTCTAAATAACCATAGTCGGTCACGGGAGCTTATAACATTTCTGTACGATGTTGCTGATCTATAACTTGAAACAGTAACTAAGTTTTTTCCACGAACTATGTTTGACGGACTTTCTTGGAAGTTCTAAGGCTAAACACGTAATGGTCAATACACAAAATTAAGCAACGCCCACTGACCTTCTGTAGTGTGTCGCAAGAAGAGTTCTTTTACTGTGTTATTTTAGAAGAAAATATAAATCCTCATCTTTCTTGCAGTTGTGTTTAATTATGCTAAATCAAAATACACACACATATATATAAAGGGCCTCGTCAAATACGTCATCTCAGTTATCGATTACAATATTTCTTTATTTCGGACAGCGTCAAGGTCAAATTATACAATAATAGATTACACAATGCTACAGTCTGCTTCTATCGTTATTTTTAGGAATGGAATTTTCCACTGGCCAGTAAAGCGTATTAATCTTATTCTCTGGCTCTGCCTTCATCGTTATTCGACGAAGTCGTATACGATCGCTTTTTAACTATTTTTGCTATGGATGCTGTTACCTAGCAATTTTAAAGATGAAAATATTTTCTAACTTTTTGATTGGAGATTAATACAAATTTGGTAAGAGTTCGGAGAACGGAGTTAAAATACTTGCAGTGATTTTCCGACTGTGTTTTTTGGGCCGAATATCGGCCTCATTGTGAAAAACGTTTTTCCCCAATTTGATGGGGGAAAATTCCCAATAGCGTGGTGATAAAATTATTCGTAAAAACTGGTTAATAAACGCTTTTTGAAAAGAAATTAAAAGTCGAGCATTTTCACGCTTATGACCTGGTTTCTATTTGTTTTGATTAACCAAGCGAAATAATACGAACAAGATACCGGGAACCAGTACAGTATATTGGGTCGCTTGATTTGTTTACCGAACTCCGATAAAACTTCAGAAAAATGAAAGCGGAAATCTGTAGTATTTGGAATAAATGTTTATTTAAATAAATTTAATATAAAATTTTAATTAAAAATAGTAAATATGTCATGTGATTTACTTTGCTTGATATTTTGTCAGTTCATCCGAAATTAAAAACGGAAAACAGTTGATGAAGCGGAATACGCGAATTATTGTTTTAAAGTTAAAAATAAAAATGTATATATTAGTTCTCTATTCTCTAATCAAGGTTTACCTGAAGTTAATGAGTTTTTTGTTTATACACCCTAAGCCCCAATGTTTGCACATTGTTTATACAATAATTACAGCTATTCCCACTTGAAATTTTAGATTTCTTTAACGAATCTTTAAAAAAAAGTGGGATTAGGTGGATTCAACCCTACCGGTCACCGACACTAAGTACTGATACACCATGCCCAGAAGCTGAAAGCCTTGTTACCACTGCGAATGTCACTCCAAAAACAACCAATTCAAATTCTTTATTACCGGTACCTAACACAGCTTCAAATGACATCCAACAACATGTAAATAGTGCAAATAGTGGTGATGTTGATATTCGCAATCTGACTGTCACTCTGATTCGGACAGTTGTGCTCAGGTCATGGTACCAGATGCCAGGTTGTTCAGTTCAATGCAAAATGAACAAAAATACCCATGGCTATATGACAGTGCGGTACACCAAGTGTATTTATGTAAGTTTTGTGAACTGTTTTCTGGTCATTCTTCCTCATCACAAGAATGTGTTACTGTTGGCATTAACCTTGGTACAGTATGATTGCTATTCTATTACGGGAACTCCAAACTAATAAATGTATTGCTCTTCCCATCTTTTCCCAATTCAAATCATTTACGCGCTAATTTTCCCAAATATAAGGGACCCGGACCCCAGATACAAATGAGTAGGGAAATCATTGACTTGTAATAAGCATGTCGGATTATTGGCACTTTGTAATAAGCAAGTCGGATTTAAGGCACTTGTAATAAGCAAGTTATTTAGTAGTTTTCTGATTGGTTGCGTCCGTCGTCCTACGCCCCATACAGACAAAGGGAGTTCGAATATAACTGATAATATGATTACTTTTAATGGTATATCTGTATTAAACTTTAAATTTAAGAGATATGCTCTTTAATCAAAGTATTATATGTCGTAAAGTTTTATTTTCAATGTATTATGTAACCTTCAGGTGAGCGACGGGGTTATTAAATTCTGAGAAAGTGCCATTTCATCTATTACATATTAAGAAGTTATTGTTGAAGCCATGAATTTTTTGAGATTTTACCATGGATAGGAAATAATATGCACCCCCTTTTTTTTAGCTCACCTGACCCAAAGGATCATGTGAGCCTTTGTCATCATTTTGCGTCGGTCGTCCGTCCGTACACAATTACTAAAAATATTCTCCTCTGAAACCACTTGGCCACTTAAGACCAAACTTTGGTAGAATGGTCCATTGGTGATCCCCTTCCAAAATTGTGTCCGGCAGTCCCGACCTCCAACCAACATGGTTGCTGTTACTAAGAATAAAAAAGGGGGATGGAATTTAAAAAATGTTTATCTCTGAAACTACTGGGCCAATTGGAACTAAACTTTGCTTAGTCCTTTGATGACCCCCTTTCAAAATTGTGTCCGACAATCCAGACGTCCAACCAACATGGCCACTGTTGCTAAAAACAGAAAAGGTGGATGAAATTTTAATTTATTTCCTCTTAAACTACTGGGCCAATTGGATTGAAGCTTTGCTAAAATAATCCTTTGGTGATCCCCTTTCAAAATTTTGTCTGGCAGTCCCGTCCTCGGGCCAAGATGGACGCTGTTACTATTTATTAACGATTACTTGCACATTAAGTAGGATGCAAGGCTGTACATGTCTTATCAAATGCTATAAAACCAATATGTTAAGGTTATTTCAGTGAAATACTGTTCGTAGATGAATATAATATTTGTGCTTCGTCGTGCATCTTTTTTTTTAAAGATAGTTCTTGTTTTTAGGAATGAGTTTATCCAATCATAGGTCGTCAAATAAATCCAATATCGTACAAATTGCTTTTACCACGGGTAGGCCTTTATGTCACGAAGTTTTACCCCGAGCGTTAGAGAGGGGTAAAAAGCTGACATAAAGGCATACCCGTGGTAAAAACAATATATACATATGGCTTCCATGAATTATTTCGATTCTAATATGTAAAAATCGGTAAAATATCGTTATAAATTGTCGATGACGTCATAAATTACAATGGGTGTAGATATATATTATTTTTACCACGGGTTTGGACTCAAAGCGTTTGAAGGACGTCATATTAGAATTAACACCTTTCTATTCCGACCAAAATAGTCGGTCCCAATACTGTTTGGTTCAGACAGGTGGGTTTTTTTTACGCATTTACACTGTGATCCACATACAAATAACTTATATCTGTCATGTGCTATGCTATCTAATATTACTGACGATTTTAACATGACAAACTAGTACTACCGTTCAATTGTCTCATGTGATTTGAGACTGCTCAACATAGTTTGACAAGACTAACACCAATTTTACTTTAAACATATTTTATTATTATACTTTACAATAGAAACCAAGCAAGAAATAATTAAGATATTTTAAAGTTTTATTCCATGGAACAAGAAATAACTCATTATTTCCGCGGCAAACTGCACGTAGGTCAAATAACTGTGAGGGAAACTGCACGCAGCACAAAATAACTGTTTGAATGATTGGCGCGCTTTTGCACGTCGAACCAATAACTAATTATTTCCCTCATATTAGTTCAGTATAATAATACAGTTATGTCCTTCATGAGAAGTTAATATCCATAATTCTAATATGACGTCTATAAAACGGCACACACGATATTACTCAACAACTCTATATTTAGCGCAAGTGCAGTACACAACAAATCTGGCTGTTCCATTGTGACTCCCGCTGTGAAATTACCGTGACGACCGAGTGTAAACAAACAAAACACCGGCATATAACGTATTTTTAAAGTCCTTAAAATAAAAATTCCCTGTCAGTTATAAATAATTATTCTGTAACTAAGTATTTTTTTTTCATTTGTTTTGAAAATTTACATTTGGGTATCCCCAGTACGCACACATACATTCCATTGATATGTGTCGGCCATGAATAACAAAATGCACTAACCTTGTTTTCCTACGTATACATTGATAACTAGACGGTGATGTAATTAAGTTACTGATATTTTCCAATTTGATGGCATTTTGAATTTTGCTACTTAAACAAGTAAAATGCTCACAAAATCGTAAAATAAATCAGTAACCAGCTTGTGTCAATCAGCGTCCCTTGTAAACAACGTCACAGGATGACGATATATTACAAAAGTCAAAGTCGATAGATGGTTGTCTGAAGTAATTTTTCCTGAATTTGTTTTTTTTATGTCAACAATACAAGCTTTTTTTTTCATTGGCATTTATTTTTTTGTATTTCATATCTAACAATCATTGTCGATTATTAACAACTGTTCAAATGTTCGATATTATGTTTGACAAATACAAATAATTCAAAATCAATTAAAAATTTATGAAGGAGGTAAATGGAACAGCCACCAAATGCCGTGTGTATACAGTTCACGAATGGTTAAAAATTACCGTATTTGTCCTATTAGAATCGAAATAATTCATGGCAGGCATAGAGTTGTGCAAATTTACACATGGGCTGGGCCTTTATATTCTTAGATTTTACCCCTCGCTTTTGCTCGGGGTAAAATTCGAATATAAAGGCCCAGCCCATGTGTAAATTTGCACAACTCTATGACTGCCATGAATTATTTCTTAATTATTATACAGCTATAATTGTAATCCAATCAAAGACACCCATTTAAGACATGTGATCGTACATTATTTTTCCCGTATTGTACAACCGGAAGCCATATTTTTTCCGTATTGGACGTCCAATACGTTTTTTTTTCGTTATGTAAGGGAAGTAACTCGTTGGTTTATGTCGTCTTCTAGTAAATTATTTTTAATTGTAATCTACAATCAAATTAACTTGTTCGATATTTAACAGTTTGAGGGAAAAAAAGTTGTTTAGAATAATTGTTGATCAGTTATTTTGCTGTTTTTAATTCATTTTAGAGATTACGAGATCTGTATTGACTGTATTAAAAGTTAAACATAAAATTGTTGTTATAGTATTGATCATTTCAGCTGTATAATAAATAGGTCATTATACAGTGTTATGTACAATATGGAAATATATTGTACTCGTCCGTATTGTATTGAAAACCCGTATTGGACGAGACGCCTGCGGACTCGTACAATATATTTTCATATTGTACATAACACTATAATAACCTATTAAATCTCGAAAGGGTTATGTTCCCAAGTTTCACAACGTAGAAACGTCTTCGCCAATACATATATGAATTAATACAAAATGAACTTATATAATATTATATACATATTTCATATTAAGTGAAGACATGAAAAAAACAAAAACAAACAAAAACTAAAAATGTTGAGCGTCATGCAGGTGGATTATTCAAGCTAAAGTATACTTAATCGAACACACCCTTTTATCTTAATGACTCGAACACACCAAACATTCAATTGGGATTTAACTTTTTAATGAATTTATATCTAAAGTGGGTGCTTAATTAAGGTAGTTAACATGTGAAGATATAGGGAGGAATCATTATTCTATTAACGTTCGGTAAGTATATTGCTTTTTTTTGCTTTTTTTGGTTAAAAACTGTTATTTATGATATGACGACTCGATAATCCAGTTGCATGAGGCTGTCTCGAAACTAAATTAGTTCATACGATATTGATCAATAAAGTAAGACAAATTTATCTATTATTAACCTGTTACAAATATGACTAATTTACAAACATTTATGATCATGACATAGAAAAGCGACAGATGTTTTTAATGTATTTTTGTACAGCCAAAAATATGGAACAATTTATATCACAGCTAAGTGTTTCATTTCCGAATAATAATAAATCAATATTTACCGGAATTCCAATCAAATTCAACTTATTTATTTCAAATAACATAATAATACGCGATAATATAAGGTAAATTTGTTACAGTGTAACAAGTAATGCTCTGCATTTGCATTAATGTCGTTCGAAGTAATTCAAGTGACTCTCAAGTATGTTTGTTGTATTATAAGCTGCTCCTATAATAAGGGCATGGATTTTGAGGGAGATCTCTCTGTTTACCCAGTATTAAACATAAAATATTTGCAATGTACCTTATAGCGTAATATTACACTTTACGTTTTTATTTCCCCTATTTGTCTTTGTTAGCGCAGCCGGTCACTATTTTCGTATATCGACCGGCCAGGTACCTGCATTATTTTAGATAAAAGGTATAATATAGCAAATAGTTCATGTCACTTCGGGTCATATGGCAGTATATGGACCGGTCCGTCACCAAAAAAATATGTTATGGACCTCAGAAGCTTCGGTCCATATAATATTTGTTTGGTGACGGACCGGTCCATATACTGCCATATGACCCTCAGTGCCATGAACTATTTGCTATTTAGTACAATTTCTTCTAAAAGATCGTCCATATTGTCACCCTCGAAAGGTGCAATATTACATTGTATATATTGCTTGGGTAGGCGATAATATAATTGTTACCAATACCACAATCATGTTTTGTTTTCCCGGTCCTTTCCTCATATACGACTTATCACCGGGTTTGTAATTAGATTAACACAACGGGTGTCACTAGTAGAGCAAGAACTGCTCACCCTTCCGGAGCATCTGAGTTCACCCCCAGCTTTAAGTGGGGTTCGTGTTACTCGATCTTTAGCTTTGTAGTTCGTTATTTGTCCTTCTTTTGGCCATTGTGTTGTCTGTTCTTCTTTGATATACGGAATCTGATTACCTCTTTGGTATCTTGAAACTCTTCTTGTGACTATGTATGTATAATGGACTTTGTATTAGTTCTAAGGACACATTGATACATTTCTTTTTTTTTCTTAATCGCTAACATAGAATGCAAAACACAAAATAATACCATGCTGTCGGAACATTTCCAAAATTTCATTGAAAAATCATAGAAACAGAGGCATGGAAGTCTCGGGCTAATACCAGGGCAGATATGGAAAATGTCATGTAATAATCTCTTAATATTAACTTCTCATGAAGGCCATAATTGTATATTGTTCAATAAGAAACAATTGGATAGGACACAAGTTTCACAACTTAGAAACGTCTTCGCCAATACATATATGAATTAATACAAAATGAACTTATATAATATTATATACATATTTCATATTAAGTGAAGACATGAAAAAATCAAAAACAAAAACAAACAAAAACTAAAAATGTTGAGCGTCATGCAGGTGGATTATCCAAGCTAAAGTATACTTAATCGAACACACCCTTTTATCTTAATGACTCGAACGCACCAAACATTCAATTGGGATTTAACTTTTTAATGAATTTATATCTAAAGTGGGTGCTTAATTAAGGTAGTTAACATGTGAAGATATAGGGAGGAATCATTATTCTATTAACGTTCGGTAAGTATATTGCTTTTTTTTTGCTTTTTTTTGGTTAAAAACTGTTATTTATGATATGACGACTCGATAATCCAGTTGCATGAGGCTGTCTCGAAACTAAATTAGTTCATACGATCTTGGTCAATAAAGTAAGACATAAATCTATTATTAACCTGTTACAAATATGACTAATTTACAAACATTTATGATCATGACATAGAAAAGCGACAGGTGTTTTTAATGTATTTTTGTACAGCCAAAAATATGGAACAATTTATATCACAGCTAAGTGTTTCATTTCCGAATAATAATAAATCAATATTTACCGGAATTCCAATCAAATTCAACTTATTTATTTCAAATAACATAATAATACGCGATAAGGTAAATCTGTTACAGTGTAACAAGTAATGCTCTGCATTTTCATTAATGTCGTTCGAAGTAATTCAAGTGACTCTCAAGTATGTTTGTTGTATTATAAACTGCTCCTATAATAAGGGCATGGATTTTGAGGGAGATCTCTCTGTTTACCAAGTATTAAACATAAAATATTTGCAATGTACCTTATAGCGTAATATTACACTTTACGTTTTTATTTTCCCTATTTGTCTTTGTTAGCGCAGCCTGTTACTATTTTCGTATATGGCCCGGTAGTATATGGACCAGCCAGGTACCTGCATTATTTTAGATAAAAGGTATAATATAGCAAATAGTTCATGTCACTTCGGGTCATATGACAGTATATGGACCGGTCCGTCACCCAAAAAATATTTAATGGACCTCAGAAGCTTCGGTCCATATAATATTTTTTTGGTGACGGACCGGTCCATATACTGCCATATGACCCTCAGTGCCATGAACTATTTGCTATTTAGTACAATTTCTTCTAAAAGATCGTCCATATCGTCACCCTCGAAAGGTGCAATATTACATTGTATATATTGCTTGGGTAGGCGATAATATAATTGTTACCAATACCACAATCATGTTTTGTTTTCCCGGTCCTTTCCTCATATACGACTTATCACCGGGTTTGTAATTAGATTAACACAACGGGTGTCACTAGTAGAGCAAGAACTGCTCACCCTTCCGGAGCATCTGAGTTCACCCCCAGCTTTAAGTGGGGTTCGTGTTACTCGATCTTTAGCTTTGTAGTTCGTTATTTGTCCTTCTTTTGGCCATTGTGTTGTCTGTTCTTCCTTGATATACGGAATCTGATTACCTCTTTGGTATCTTGAAACTCTTCTTGTGACTATGTATGTATAATGGACTTTGTATTAGTTCTAAGGACACATTGATACATTTCTTTTTTTTCTTAATCGCTAATATAGAATGCAAAACACAAAATAATACCATGCTGTCGGAACATTTCCAAAATTTCATTGAAAAATCATAGAAACAGAGGCAAACTAAATAACCCTAACAAATAATACATGATCTCTCACTTATCTGGCTTGGTACAGACAATTCAATAAAAAGTGGCGGGGCTACACTTGTAATATTCGCTCAAACGGCCAAACCTGTTCCTTTAGTGAAATGATGCGGTGTTTTCCATATGCGAGTAAAAAATGCGAGTAATTTTAAATTACTTCTGTTTTTACTTATATAATTCACTGGTGATGTCAATGTTTGTATCAGTCACGTGAAATGATCAATCATATTCATTTATTTAAATCTTCATGATACAGTTCAAGTTAAATGTCTTTGTTATATAATTTAACCAATCAAAATGCACTATGTTCGATTTTTCAGATAACATATGTACACAACTCTCTCAATCAACATTTTAACAAAGGGGTAAAAAACAAACCAAAACAATATCACACCGTCAGAACAGTTCCAAATTATTGATTGAACATTCGTAGAAACAAAGACAAAATTGATTACTCTAGCATATGTACATGACTACTCACTTACCTGGCTTGATACAGGAACACAGACATCGAAAACATTGGGTACACAAGACACAGGACGAAGACAAAAAAAAACCATACTCACACTCACAGAAACTAAAAAGATGAGACACACGGATCCCATAAAAAATGAGAGTGAACTCAGGTGCTCCGGAAGGACAACAGTTCCTGCTTCTTATAAACCGTTTTATGGAACCAAGCTTCTCCTCTTGTAAATTGCTTAATCAGTAATCCATGTTCTAGTCAAACGTTAGAAGAAATGTCGAATATCTCTTATTTATTTATTGTTATCATTTCCAATGTACACAGTTTATAGATGGAGTTACCTCAAAGAGCAAAATCTAACAAGATGGCAACTACAGGAAATCTTAAACGAAGAAATACATGATATTAAAGAAAACCTCACCTTAAACAGTAGGCAAACATCATCAGCTATCAGACGGAGAACATCAGCACCTGATGACAGATGGTCTGCTGCGTCCTGTGGGTATGTTGGAATAGGGATACTGTCTGCTGTTGCCGTTCTGATACTATGGTCTGATTGCTCAAAATTGTTAAGGCGAAAACTGCAGGTATCAGCAACGATGCCCAATGCAAAGGTCAAAACTACCGGAGACAAATAATATGCAATTGATCCCAGATTAGAGATTGTGAATGCACCAATTTGATCTACATATACAGTCTGATATACAGCTTGTACAACACAAGACAGTCACAGTGAAGAAGTGTCATCTATTAAAAAACGTCAGAGAAAACAAATGGTGATAATCAAGAATGCACAATCCAGCGAAAACTGGCAACATTGGGCATACCTATTTTTGATTTCACTTTCCCACTCATGTTAATTCTTCACCTTTATATATATATACTTCAAGCTGATTCTTATCGAGTAAAGGACTCCATTGGAAATAATCTAAATGGCTTTTTGGTGTTATTCTTGGTTATAAACATGCATCATGCAACAAGTGGTATTCAATTACAATCGCTAAGTTTTATCTTTAGTTAAATTCAGAGATGTTTAATCACTGGTATCGAGAGAGAAATATGGTGTTTAACTCCACTTTCAACAATGTTTCAGTTATATCGTGGCGGTCAGTTTTATTGTTGAAGGAAAGTGGCGTTAAACACCATACCCCCTGCAAATGTCCATGTATATAATATACCACAGAGTATATATATAATCATTGTGATCCATCAATCGCCTAAAATCATGATGTATCATATGTCCAAAATTGGCATTGTCCATCTAGATTGCATGTATATTACTGTCGCAGTTTAAGTACATGGTGTTTTGGGGGTACTAAATAAAACAAAAAATTATTCTCTCTGAAAATGTACCCCTGGCTATGCTGCACAATTCAAGTAGACATTTCACCATACATTCTTGGCGTAAATGCGTGTCTCATGTGTTGTGATGTCACGCTCTTTGAACGTAAAAGACATCTATCAATAGATCTAATGAACATCAGTTTGAATGATTAAAAGGTTTGGAAAACACTATCCCATGGATGGGGGTACGTGGTGTCGCTGGAAATTGGAAAATAACCTCTTTCATACATTCCATCTGTATTAAGACTATGCATATTCAAACATTCCCTCAGTATGAAGACTATGCACATTTATACATTCCTTCAGCATGAAGACTATGAACATTCATACATTCCATCTGTATGAAGACTATGCACATTCATACATTCCCTCAGTATGAAGACTATGCACATTCATACATTCCCTCAGTATGAAGACTATGCACATTCATGCATTCCCTTGAGTATGAAGACTATACACATTCATACATTCCATCTGAATGAAGATTATGCATATTCATACATTCCCTCAGAATGAAGACTATGCACATTCATACATTCCCTCAGTATGAAGACTATACACATTCATACATTCCCTCAGTATGAAGACTATGCACATTCATACATTCCTTCAGCATGAAGACTATGCACATTCATACATTCCATCTGTATGAAGACTATGCACATTTATACATTCCCTAAGTATGAAGACTATGCACATTCATACATTCCCTCAGTATGAAGACTATGCAAATTCATACATTCCATTAGTATGAAGACTATGCACATTCATATATTCCATCAGTATGAAGACTATGCACATTCATACATTCCATCTGTGTGAAGACTATGCACATTCATACATTCCCTCAGTATGAAGACTATGCGCAGTCATACATTCCCTCAGCATGAAGACTATGCACATTTATGCATTCCATCTGTATGAAGACTATGCACATTCATACATTCCCTCAGTATGAAGACTATGCACATTCATACATTCCCTCAGTATGAAGACTATGCACATTCATACATTCCCTCAGTATGAAGACTATGCGCAGTCATACATTCCCTCAGCATGAAGACTATGCACATTTATGCATTCCATCTGTATGAAGACTATGCACATTCATACATTCCCTCAGTATGAAGACTATGCACATTCATACATTCCCTCAGTATGAAGACTATACAAATTCATACATTCCATTAGTATGAAGACTATGCACATTCATACATTCCATCTGTATGAAGACTATGCACATTCATACATTCCATCTGTATGAAGACTATGCACATTCATACATTCCATCTGTATGAAGACTATGCACATTCATACATTCCCTCAGTGTGAAGACTATGCACATTCATGAATTACCTCAGTATGAAGACTATGCACATTCATACATTCCCTCAGTATGAAGACTATGCACATTCATACATTCCCCCAGTATGAAGACTATGCACATTCATACATTCCCTCAGTATGAAGACTATGCACATTCATACATTCCCTCAGTATGAAGACTATGCACATTCATACATTCCCTCAGTATGAAGACTATGCACATTCATACATTCCCTCAGTATGAAGACTATGCACATTCATATATTCCCTCAGTATGAAGACTATATACATGCATACATTCCCTCAGTATGAAGACTATGCACATTCATACATTCCCTCAGTATGAAGACTATGAACATTCATATATTCCCTCAGTATGAAGACTATATACATTTATACATTCCCTCAGTATGAAGACTATGCACATTCATACATTCCCTCAGTATGAAGACTATGCACATTCATACATTCCCTCAGTATGAAGACTATGCACATTCATATATTCCCTCAGTATGAAGACTATATACATTCATACATTCCCTCAGTATGAAGACTATGCACATTCATACATTCCCTCAGTATGAAGACTATGCACATTCATATATTCCCTCAGTATGAAGACTATATACATTCATACATTCCCTCAGTATGAAGACTATGCACATTCATACATTCCCTCAGTATGAAGACTATGCACATTCATACATTCCCTCAGTATGAAGACTATCAACATTCATACATTCCCTCAGTATGAAGACTATGCACATTCATGCATTCCCTCAGTATGAAGACTATAAACATTCATACATTCCCTCAGTATGAAGACTATACAAATTCATACATTCCATCTGTATGAAGACTATCAACATTCTTACATTCACTCAGTATGAAGACTATGCACATTCATACATTCCCTCAGTATGAAGACTATGCACATTCATACATTCCCTCAGTATGAAGACTATGCACATTCATACATTCCCTCAGTATGAAGACTATACAAATTCATACATTCCATCTGTATGAAGACTATCAACATTCATACATTCCCTCAGTATTAAAACTATGCAAATTCTTACATTCGAAGTACGGAAACGATGCCCACTCTCATATTATTTGTATATTGGTGATTCATTCATATATTCGACTTAAATCCAAGTAAAAGAGGGTAATCAGAAACCTTAAATCAAAGAAGGATACACAATGCAATGGCCAAAAAGACACCCCAAAAATGAATACAAAACAGTAAATAGAACGTTTAAGACTGAACAACACGAACCCAACAAGAAACGGGGACAAACTCATGTGTTCCGAAAGAGAAAGAAGTTCCCGCTCCACTAGAAATTCCCGTTGTGGTACTGTTAAACAATACGAACATCATCTGATATGGCTATCGTGTTGGACATTAATATGTGTAAATAGATTGAAATAAAGTAAAGTTGTTTCCGTCGTGAATATGTTGGACATTCTCCCTAAAGAAGTTCTCGGTATTCGTCATATGCATAAACAAATGAATATCAACTATTCTCATATGTTAGTTACAAGCTGATTGTGGTGGACTTTTTCAACGAAGGTACAGATCACCAGTCTCTAGGCTTCAACAATGCTTTTCAGCAATAACTTATAGGTCTATCCTTCCACCACTACTGGTAATTGAGATATTCACAACAAATATAGCACAAGTGTCGTTAAACAACAAGTCAATAACAAATTATTTTCTCAGAAACCTTTTATATGAAAACTATGAATGATCACTGGATGTTAGCCGCATATGTAGCGCAATGGTTAGCTTGCACGCCTCGAGTCTGGTAGATCATAGGTCTGAGCACGGGTCAATCCAAAGACAATAACATTGGTATTCACTGCTTCTCCGCTAGGCACACATCCTCAAGGAGTAAGAACAAAGACTGCTTGGTTCGAAATCAGCAAAATGTGTTCGAGGGGAGCAACATGTTTACCCGCGGACTGTTTTACTTTGAAGTAGCAATCTTAATTCAACTCAGCGTGTTGGTCTGGTAGAAACCGGACATCATCATTATTTCCTCGAATAGTAACATGTTTTAACCATGAAATAGTTGACAATTTACTCACTTGGCGTTAAACAACAATCACTCAGTTCCCTAGACGACGACAATCACTCAGTAATTACCTAGACGACAGCAATCACTCAGTAATTCTCTAGACGAAAACAATCACTCAGTAATTCTCTAGACGACAACAATCACTCAGTATTTATCTAGACGACAACAATCACTCAGTAATTATCTAGACGAAAACAATCACTCAGTAATTCACTAGACGACAGCAATCACTCAGTAATTCCCTAGACGACAGCAATCACTCAGTAATTCCCTAGATGACAACAATCACTCAGTAATTCTCTAGACAACAATCACTCAGTAATTCTCTAGACGACAGCAATCACTCAGTAATTCCATAGACGACAATAATCACTCAGTAATTATCTAGACGACAACAATCACTCAGTAATTATCTAGACGACAACAATCACTCAGTAATTCTTTAGACGACAACAATCACTCAGTAATTCTCTAGACGACAGCAATCACTCAGTACTTCCCTAGACGACAACAAGCACTCAGTAATTCTCTAGACGACAACAATCACTCAGTAATTCCCTAGAAGACAACAATCACTCAGTAATTCCCTAGACGACAACAATCACTCATTAATTCTCTAGACAACAATCACTCAGTAATTCTCTAGACAACAATCACTCAGTAATTCTCTAGACGACAACAATCACTCAGTAATTTTCTAGACGACAACAATCACTCAGTAATTTTCTAGACAACAATCACTCAGTAATCCTCTAGACGACAACAATCACTCAGTAATTCTCTAGACGACAACAATCACTCAGTAATTCTCTAGACGACAACAATCACTCAGTAATTCCCTAGACGACAACTATCACTCAGTAATTCCCTAGACGACAACAATCACTCAGTAATTCCCTTGATGACGACAATCACTCAGTAATTCTCTAGACGACAACACTCACTCAGTAATTCTCTAGACGACAACAATCACTCAGTAATTGTCTAGATAACAACAATCACTCAGTAATTCTCTAGACGACAACAATCACTCAGTAATTCTCTAGACGACAACAATCA
Organism: Bathymodiolus brooksi; assembly: GCA_963680875.1. Lineage (NCBI taxonomy): Eukaryota > Metazoa > Mollusca > Bivalvia > Mytilida > Modiolidae > Bathymodiolus > Bathymodiolus brooksi. Next base: position 70,356,359 of record OY804587.1, read on the forward strand.
CTCAGTAATTCCCTAGACGACAACAATCACTCAGTAATTCCCTAGACGACAACAATCACTCAGTAATTCTCTAGACGACAACAATCACTCAGTAATTCTCTAGACGACAACAATAACTCAGTAATTCTCTAGACGACAACAATCACTCAGTAATTCTCTAGACGACAACAATCACTCAATAATTCTCTAGACGACAACAATCACTCAGTAATTCTCTAGACGACAACAATCACTCAGTAATTCCCTAGACGACAACTATCACTCAGTAATTCCCTAGACGACAACAATCACTCAGTAATTCCCTAGACGACGACAACCACTCAGTAATTCTCTAGACGACAACAATCACTCAGTAATTCTCTAGACGACAACAATCACTCAGTAATTCCCTAGACGACAACAATCACTCAGTAATTCTCTAGACAACAATCACTCAATAATTCTCTAGACGACAACAATCACTCAGTAATTCTCTAGACGACAACAATCACTCAGTAATTCTCTAGACGACAATAATCACTCAGTAATTCTCTAGACGACAACAATCACTCAGTAATTCTCTAGACAACAACAATCACTCAGTAATTCCCTAGACGACAACAATCACTCAGTAATTCCCTAGACGACGACAATCACTCAGTAATTCTCTAGACGACAACAATCACTCAGTAATTCTCTAGACGACAACAATCACTCAGTAATTCTCTAGACGACAACAATCACTCAGTAATTCTCTAGACGACAACAATCACTCAGTAATTCCCTAGATGACAACAATCACTCAGTAATTCTCTAGACGACAACAATCACTCAGTAATTCTCTAGACGACAATAATCACTCAGTAATTATCTAGACGACAACAATCACTCAGTAATTATCTAGACGACAACAATCACTCAGTAATTCTTTAGACGACAACAATCACTCAGTAATTCTCTAGACGACAGCAATCACTCAGTACTTCCCTAGACGACAACAAGCACTCAGTAATTCTCTAGACGACAACAATCACTCAGTAATTCCCTAGAAGACAACAATCACTCAGTAATTCCCTAGACGACAACAATCACTCAGTAATTCTCTAGACAACAATCACTCAGTAATTCTCTAGACGACAACAATCACTCAGTAATTTTCTAGACGACAACAATCACTCAGTAATTTTCTAGACAACAATCACTCAGTAATCCTCTAGACAACAATCACTCAGTAATTCTCTAGACGACAACAATCACTCAGTAATTCTCTAGACGACAACAATCACTCAGTAATTCTCTAGACGACAACAATCACTCAGTAATTCCCTAGACGACAACAATCACTCAGTAATTCCCTAGACGACAACAATCACTCAGTAATTCCCTTGATGACGACAATCACTCAGTAATTCTCTAGACGACAACACTCACTCGGTAATTCTCTAGACGACAACAATCACTCAGTAATTGTCTAGATAACAACAATCACTCAGTAATTCTCTAGACGACAACAATCACTCAGTAATTCTCTAGACGACAACAATCACTCAGTAATTCCCTAGACGACAACAATCACTCAGTAATTCCCTAGACGACAACAATCACTCAGTAATTCTCTAGACGACAACAATCACTCAGTAATTCTCTAGATGACAACAATAACTCAGTAATTCTCTAGACGACAACAATCACTCAGTAATTCTCTAGACGACAACAATCACTCAATAATTCTCTAGACGACAGCAATCACTCAGTACTTCCCTAGAGGACAACAAGCACTCAGTAATTCTCTAGACGACAACAATCACTCAGTAATTCCCTAGAAGACAACAATCACTCAGTAATTCCCTAGACGACAACAATCACTCATTAATTCTCTAGACAACAATCACTCAGTAATTCTCTAGACAACAATCACTCAGTAATTCTCTAGACGACAACAATCACTCAGTAATTCTCTAGACGACAACAATCACTCAGTAATTCCCTTGACGACAACTATCACTCAGTAATTCCCTAGACGACAACAATCACTCAGTAATTCCCTTGATGACGACAATCACTCAGTAATTCTCTAGACGACAACACTCACTCGGTAATTCTCTAGACGACAACAATCACTCAGTAATTGTCTAGATAACAACAATCACTCAGTAATTCTCTAGACGACAACAATCACTCAGTAATTCTCTAGACGACAACAATCACTCAGTAATTCCCTAGACGACAACAATCACTCAGTAATTCCCTAGACGACAACAATCACTCAGTAATTCTCTAGACGACAACAATCACTCAGTAATTCTCTAGACGACAACAATAACTCAGTAATTCTCTAGACGACAACAATCACTCAGTAATTCTCTAGACGACAACAATCACTCAATAATTCTCTAGACGACAGCAATCACTCAGTAATTCTCTAGACGACAACAATCACTCAGTAATTCCCTAGAAGACAACAATCACTCAGTAATTCCCTAGACGACAACAATCACTCATTAATTCTCTAGACAACAATGACTCAGTAATTCTCTAGACAACAATCACTCAGTAATTCTCTAGACGACAACAATCACTCAGTAATTTTCTAGACGACAACAATCACTCAGTAATTTTCTAGACAACAATCACTCAGTAATCCTCTAGACAACAATCACTCAGTAATTCTCTAGACGACAACAATCACTCAGTAATTCTCTAGACGACAACAATCACTCAGTAATTCTCTAGACGACAACAATCACTCAGTAATTCCCTAGACGACAACTATCACTCAGTAATTCCCTAGACGACAACAATCACTCAGTAATTCCCTTGATGACGACAATCACTCAGTAATTCTCTAGACGACAACACTCACTCGGTAATTCTCTAGACGACAACAATCACTCAGTAATTGTCTAGTTAACAACAATCACTCAGTAATTCTCTAGACGACAACAATCACTCAGTAATTCTCTAGACGACAACAATCACTCAGTAATTCCCTAGACGACAACAATCACTCAGTAATTCCCTAGACGACAACAATCACTCAGTAATTCTCTAGACGACAACAATCACTCAGTAATTCTCTAGACGACAACAATAACTCAGTAATTCTCTAGACGACAACAATCACTCAGTAATTCTCTAGACGACAACAATCACTCAATAATTCTCTAGACGACAACAATCACTCAGTAATTCTCTAGACGACAACAATCACTCAGTAATTCCCTAGACGACAACTATCACTCAGTAATTCCCTAGACGACAACAATCACTCAGTAATTCCCTAGACGACGACAATCACTCAGTAATTCTCTAGACGACAACAATCACTCAGTAATTCTCTAGACGACAACAATCACTCAGTAATTCCCTAGACGACAACAATCACTCAGTAATTCTCTAGACAACAATCACTCAATAATTCTCTAGACGACAACAATCACTCAGTAATTCTCTAGACGACAACAATCACTCAGTAATTCTCTAGACGACAATAATCACTCAGTAATTCTCTAGACGACAACAATCACTCAGTAATTCTCTAGACGACAACAATCACTCAGTAATTCTCTAGACGACAACAATCACTCAGTAATTCCCTAGACGACAACAATCACTCAGTAATTCCCTAGACGACAACAATCACTCAGTAATTCTCTAGACGACAACAATCAATCAGTAATTCCCTAAACGACAACAATCACTCAGTAATTCCCTAGACGAAAACAATCACTCAATAATTTCCCAGAAGACAGCAATCACTCAGTAATTCTCTAGACGACAACAATCACTCAGTAATTCCCTAGACGACAAAAATCACTCAGTAATTCTCTAGACGACAACAATCACTCAGTAATTCTCTAGACGACAACAATCACTCAGTAATTCCCTAGACGACAACAATCACTCAGTAATTCCCTAGACGACAACAATCACTCAGTAATTCTCTAGACGACAACAATCACACAGTAATTCTCTAGACGACAACAATTACTCAGTATTTCTCTAGACGACAACAATCACTCAGTAATTCCCTAGACGACGACAATCACTCAGTAATTCCCTAGACGACAACAATCACTCAGTAATTCCCTAGACAACAATCACTCAGTAATTTCCTAGACGACAACAATCACTCAGTAATTCCCTAGACGACAACAATCACTCAGTAATTCTCTAGACGACAACAATCACTCAGTAATTCTCTAGACGACAACAATCACTCAGTAATTCTCTAGACGACAACAATCACTCAGTAATTCCCTAGACGACAACAATCACTCAGTAATTCCCTAGACGACAACAATCACTCAGTAATTCTCTAGACGACAACAATCACACAGTAATTCTCTAGACGACAACAATTACTCAGTATTTCTCTAGACGACAACAATCACTCAGTAATTCCCTAGACGACGACAATCACTCAGTAATTCCCTAGAGGACAAAAATCACTCAGTAATTCTCTAGACGACAACAATCACTCAGTAATTCCCTAGACGACAACTAGCACTCAGTAATTCCCTAGACGACAACAATCACTCAGTAATTCTCTAGACGACAACAATTACTCAGTAATTCTCTAGACGACAACAATCACTCAGTAATTCCCTAGACGACAATAATCACTCAGTAATTCTCTAGATGACAACAATCACTCAGTAATTCTCTAGACGAAAACTATCAATCAGTAATTCTCTAGACGACAACAATCACTCAGTAATTCTCTAGACGACAACAATCACTCAGTAATTCCCTAGACGACAACAATCACTCAGTAATTCCCTAGACGACAATAATCACTCAGTACTTCTCTAGACGACAACAATCACTCAGTAATTCTCTAGACGACAACAATCACTCAGTAATTCTCTAGACGACAACAATCAATCAGTAATTCCCTAAACGACAACAATCACTCAGTAATTCCCTAGACGAAAACAATCACTCAATAATTTCCCAGAAGACAGCAATCACTCAGTAATTCTCTAGACGACAACAATCACTCAGTAATTCTATAGACGACAACAATCACTCAGTAATTCTCTAGACGACAACAATCACTCAGTAATTCTCTAGACGACAACAATCACTCAGTAATTCCCTAGACGACAACAATCACTCAGTAATTCCCTAGACGACAACAATCACTCAGTAATTCTCTAGACGACAACAATCACACAGTAATTCTCTAGACGACAACAATTACTCAGTATTTCTCTAGACGACAACAATCACTCAGTAATTCTCTAGACGACAACAATCACTCAGTAATTCCCTAGACGACAACTATCACTCAGTAATTCCCTAGACGACAACAATCACTCAGTAATTCCCTAGACGACGACAATCACTCAGTAATTCTCTAGACGACAACAATCACTCAGTAATTCTCTAGACGACAACAATCACTCAGTAATTCCCTAGACGACAACAATCACTCAGTAATTCTCTAGACAACAATCACTCAATAATTCTCTAGACGACAACAATCACTCAGTAATTCTCTAGACGACAACAATCACTCAGTAATTCTCTAGACGACAATAATCACTCAGTAATTCTCTAGACGACAACAATCACTCAGTAATTCTCTAGACGACAACAATCACTCAGTAATTCTCTAGACGACAACAATCACTCAGTAATTCCCTAGACGACAACAATCACTCAGTAATTCCCTAGACGACAACAATCACTCAGTAATTCTCTAGACGACAACAATCACTCAGTAATTCTCTAGACGACAACAATAACTCAGTAATTCTCTAGACGACAACAATCACTCAGTAATTCTCTAGACGACAACAATCACTCAATAATTCTCTAGACGACAGCAATCACTCAGTACTTCCCTAGACGACAACAAGCACTCAGTAATTCTCTAGACGACAACAATCACTCAGTAATTCCCTAGAAGACAACAATCACTCAGTAATTCTCTAGACGACAACAATCACTCATTAATTCTCTAGACGACAATCACTCAGTAATTCTCTAGACAACAATCACTCAGTAATTCTCTAGACGACAACAATCACTCAGTAATTTTCTAGACGACAACAATCACTCAGTAATTTTCTAGACAACAATCACTCAGTAATCCTCTAGACAACAATCACTCAGTAATTCTCTAGACGACAACAATCACTCAGTAATTCTCTAGACGACAACAATCACTCAGTAATTCTCTAGACGACAACAATCACTCAGTAATTCCCTAGACGACAACTATCACTCAGTAATTCCCTAGACGACAACAATCACTCAGTAATTACCTTGATGACGACAATCACTCAGTAATTCTCTAGACGACAACACTCACTCGGTAATTCTCTAGACGACAACAATCACTCAGTAATTGTCTAGATAACAACAATCACTCAGTAATTCTCTAGACGACAACAATCACTCAGTAATTCTCTAGACGACAACAATCACTCAGTAATTCCCTAGACGACAACAATCACTCAGTAATTCTCTAGACGACAACAATCACACAGTAATTCTCTAGACGACAACAATTACTCAGTATTTCTCTAGACGACAACAATCACTCAGTAATTCCCTAGACGACGACAATCACTCAGTAATTCCCTAGAGGACAAAAATCACTCAGTAATTCTCTAGACGACAACAATCACTCAGTAATTCCCTAGACGACAACTAGCACTCAGTAATTCCCTAGACGACAACAATCACTCAGTAATTCTCTAGACGACAACAATTACTCAGTAATTCTCTAGACGACAACAATCACTCAGTAATTCCCTAGACGACAATAATCACTCAGTAATTCTCTAGATGACAACAATCACTCAGTAATTCTCTAGACGAAAACTATCAATCAGTAATTCTCTAGACGACAACAATCACTCAGTAATTCTCTAGACGACAACAATCACTCAGTAATTCCCTAGACGACAACAATCACTCAGTAATTCCCTAGACGACAATAATCACTCAGTACTTCTCTAGACGACAACAATCACTCAGTAATTCTCTAGACGACAACAATCACTCAGTAATTCTCTAGACGACAACAATCAATCAGTAATTCCCTAAACGACAACAATCACTCAGTAATTCCCTAGACGAAAACAATCACTCAATAATTTCCCAGAAGACAGCAATCACTCAGTAATTCTCTAGACGACAACAATCACTCAGTAATTCTATAGACGACAACAATCACTCAGTAATTCTCTAGACGACAACAATCACTCAGTAATTCCCTAGACGACAACAATCACTCAGTAATTCCCTAGACGACAACAATCACTCAGTAATTCTCTAGACGACAACAATCACACAGTAATTCTCTAGACGACAACAATTACTCAGTATTTCTCTAGACGACAACAATCACTCAGTAATTCCCTAGACGACGACAATCACTCAGTAATTCCCTAGAGGACAAAAATCACTCAGTAATTCTCTAGACGACAACAATCACTCAGTAATTCCCTAGACGACAACTAGCACTCAGTAATTCCCTAGACGACAACAATCACTCAGTAATTCTCTAGACGACAACAATTACTCAGTAATTCTCTAGACGACAACAATCACTCAGTAATTCCCTAGACGACAATAATCACTCAGTAATTCTCTAGATGACAACAATCACTCAGTAATTCTCTAGACGAAAACTATCAATCAGTAATTCTCTAGACGACAACAATCACTCAGTAATTCTCTAGACGACAACAATCACTCAGTAATTCCCTAGACGACAACAATCACTCAGTAATTCCCTAGACGACAATAATCACTCAGTACTTCTCTAGACGACAACAATCACTCAGTAATTCTCTAGACGACAACAATCACTCAGTAATTCTCTAGACGACAACAATCAATCAGTAATTCCCTAAACGACAACAATCACTCAGTAATTCCCTAGACGAAAACAATCACTCAATAATTTCCCAGAAGACAGCAATCACTCAGTAATTCTCTAGACGACAACAATCACTCAGTAATTCTATAGACGACAACAATCACTCAGTAATTCTCTAGACGACAACAATCACTCAGTAATTCTCTAGACGACAACAATCACTCAGTAATTCCCTAGACGACAACAATCACTCAGTAATTCCCTAGACGACAACAATCACTCAGTAATTCTCTAGACGACAACAATCACACAGTAATTCTCTAGACGACAACAATTACTCAGTATTTCTCTAGACGACAACAATCACTCAGTAATTCTCTAGACGACAACAATCACTCAGTAATTCCCTAGACGACAACTATCACTCAGTAATTCCCTAGACGACAACAATCACTCAGTAATTCCCTAGACGACGACAATCACTCAGTAATTCTCTAGACGACAACAATCACTCAGTAATTCTCTAGACGACAACAATCACTCAGTAATTCCCTAGACGACAACAATCACTCAGTAATTCTCTAGACAACAATCACTCAATAATTCTCTAGACGACAACAATCACTCAGTAATTCTCTAGACGACAACAATCACTCAGTAATTCTCTAGACGACAATAATCACTCAGTAATTCTCTAGACGACAACAATCACTCAGTAATTCTCTAGACGACAACAATCACTCAGTAATTCTCTAGACGACAACAATCACTCAGTAATTCCCTAGACGACAACAATCACTCAGTAATTCCCTAGACGACAACAATCACTCAGTAATTCTCTAGACGACAACAATCACTCAGTAATTCTCTAGACGACAACAATAACTCAGTAATTCTCTAGACGACAACAATCACTCAGTAATTCTCTAGACGACAACAATCACTCAATAATTCTCTAGACGACAGCAATCACTCAGTACTTCCCTAGACGACAACAAGCACTCAGTAATTCTCTAGACGACAACAATCACTCAGTAATTCCCTAGAAGACAACAATCACTCAGTAATTCTCTAGACGACAACAATCACTCATTAATTCTCTAGACGACAATCACTCAGTAATTCTCTAGACAACAATCACTCAGTAATTCTCTAGACGACAACAATCACTCAGTAATTTTCTAGACGACAACAATCACTCAGTAATTTTCTAGACAACAATCACTCAGTAATCCTCTAGACAACAATCACTCAGTAATTCTCTAGACGACAACAATCACTCAGTAATTCTCTAGACGACAACAATCACTCAGTAATTCTCTAGACGACAACAATCACTCAGTAATTCCCTAGACGACAACTATCACTCAGTAATTCCCTAGACGACAACAATCACTCAGTAATTACCTTGATGACGACAATCACTCAGTAATTCTCTAGACGACAACACTCACTCGGTAATTCTCTAGACGACAACAATCACTCAGTAATTGTCTAGATAACAACAATCACTCAGTAATTCTCTAGACGACAACAATCACTCAGTAATTCTCTAGACGACAACAATCACTCAGTAATTCCCTAGACGACAACAATCACTCAGTAATTCTCTAGACGACAACAATCACACAGTAATTCTCTAGACGACAACAATTACTCAGTATTTCTCTAGACGACAACAATCACTCAGTAATTCCCTAGACGACGACAATCACTCAGTAATTCCCTAGAGGACAAAAATCACTCAGTAATTCTCTAGACGACAACAATCACTCAGTAATTCCCTAGACGACAACTAGCACTCAGTAATTCCCTAGACGACAACAATCACTCAGTAATTCTCTAGACGACAACAATTACTCAGTAATTCTCTAGACGACAACAATCACTCAGTAATTCCCTAGACGACAATAATCACTCAGTAATTCTCTAGATGACAACAATCACTCAGTAATTCTCTAGACGAAAACTATCAATCAGTAATTCTCTAGACGACAACAATCACTCAGTAATTCTCTAGACGACAACAATCACTCAGTAATTCCCTAGACGACAACAATCACTCAGTAATTCCCTAGACGACAATAATCACTCAGTACTTCTCTAGACGACAACAATCACTCAGTAATTCTCTAGACGACAACAATCACTCAGTAATTCTCTAGACGACAACAATCAATCAGTAATTCCCTAAACGACAACAATCACTCAGTAATTCCCTAGACGAAAACAATCACTCAATAATTTCCCAGAAGACAGCAATCACTCAGTAATTCTCTAGACGACAACAATCACTCAGTAATTCAATAGACGACAACAATCACTCAGTAATTCTCTAGACGACAACAATCACTCAGTAATTCTCTAGACGACAACAATCACTCAGTAATTCCCTAGACGACAACAATCACTCAGTAATTCCCTAGACGACAACAATCACTCAGTAATTCTCTAGACGACAACAATCACACAGTAATTCTCTAGACGACAACAATTACTCAGTATTTCTCTAGACGACAACAATCACTCAGTAATTCTCTAGACGACAACAATCACTCAGTAATTCCCTAGACGACAACTATCACTCAGTAATTCCCTAGACGACAACAATCACTCAGTAATTCCCTAGACGACGACAATCACTCAGTAATTCTCTAGACGACAACAATCACTCAGTAATTCTCTAGACGACAACAATCACTCAGTAATTCCCTAGACGACAACAATCACTCAGTAATTCTCTAGACAACAATCACTCAATAATTCTCTAGACGACAACAATCACTCAGTAATTCTCTAGACGACAACAATCACTCAGTAATTCTCTAGACGACAATAATCACTCAGTAATTCTCTAGACGACAACAATCACTCAGTAATTCTCTAGACGACAACAATCACTCAGTAATTCTCTAGACGACAACAATCACTCAGTAATTCCCTAGACGACAACAATCACTCAGTAATTCCCTAGACGACAACAATCACTCAGTAATTCTCTAGACGACAACAATCACTCAGTAATTCTCTAGACGACAACAATAACTCAGTAATTCTCTAGACGACAACAATCACTCAGTAATTCTCTAGACGACAACAATCACTCAATAATTCTCTAGACGACAGCAATCACTCAGTAATTCCCTAGACGACAACAAGCACTCAGTAATTCTCTAGACGACAACAATCACTCAGTAATTCCCTAGAAGACAACAATCACTCAGTAATTCTCTAGACGACAACAATCACTCATTAATTCTCTAGACGACAATCACTCAGTAATTCTCTAGACAACAATCACTCAGTAATTCTCTAGACGACAACAATCACTCAGTAATTTTCTAGACGACAACAATCACTCAGTAATTTTCTAGACAACAATCACTCAGTAATCCTCTAGACAACAATCACTCAGTAATTCTCTAGACGACAACAATCACTCAGTAATTCTCTAGACGACAACAATCACTCAGTAATTCTCTAGACGACAACAATCACTCAGTAATTCCCTAGACGACAACTATCACTCAGTAATTCCCTAGACGACAACAATCACTCAGTAATTACCTTGATGACGACAATCACTCAGTAATTCTCTAGACGACAACACTCACTCGGTAATTCTCTAGACGACAACAATCACTCAGTAATTGTCTAGATAACAACAATCACTCAGTAATTCTCTAGACGACAACAATCACTCAGTAATTCTCTAGACGACAACAATCACTCAGTAATTCCCTAGACGACAACAATCACTCAGTAATTCCCTAGACGACGACAATCACTCAGTAATTCTCTAGACGACAACAATCACTCAGTAATTCTCTAGACGACAACAATCACTCAGTAATTCCCTAGACGACAACAATCACTCAGTAATTCTCTAGACAACAATCACTCAATAATTCTCTAGACGACAACAATCACTCAGTAATTCTCTAGACGACAACAATCACTCAGTAATTCTCTAGACGACAATAATCACTCAGTAATTCTCTAGACGACAACAATCACTCAGTAATTCTCTAGACAACAACAATCACTCAGTAATTCCCTAGACGACAACAATCACTCAGTAATTCCCTAGACGACAACAATCACTCAGTAATTCTCTAGACGACAACAATCACTCAGTAATTCTCTAGACGACAACAATCACTCAGTAATTCTCTAGACGACAACAATCACTCAGTAATTCTCTAGACGACAACAATCACTCAGTAATTCTCTAGATGACAACAATCACTCAGTAATTCTCTAGACGACAACAATCACTCAGTAATTCTCTAGACGACAACAATCACTCAGTAATTCTCTAGACGACAATAATCACTCAGTAATTCTCTAGACGACAACAATCACTCAGTAATTCTCTAAACAACAACAATCACTCAGTAATTCTCTAGACGACAACAATCACTCAGTAATACCCTAGAAGACAACAATCGCTCAGTAATTCCCTAGACGACAATAATCACTCAGTAATTCTCTAGACGACAACAATCACTCAGAAATTCTCTAGACGACAACAATCACTCAGTAATTCTCTAGACGACAACAATCAATCAGTAATTCCCTAAACGACAAAAATTCACTCAGTAATTCCCTAAACGACAACAATCACTCAGTAATTCCCTAGACGACAACAATCACTCAATAATTTCCCAGACGACAGCAATCACTCAGTAATTCTCTAGACGACAACAATCACTCAGTAATTCTCTAGACGAAAACAATCACTCAGTAATTCTCTAGACGACAACAATCACTCAGTAATTCTCTAGACGACAACAATCACTCGGTAATTCCCTAGACGACAACAATCACTCAGTAATTCTCTAGACGACAACAATCACACAGTAATTCTCTAGACGACAACAATTACTCAGTATTTCTCTAGACGACAACAATCAGTCAGTAATTCCCTAGACGACGACAATCACTCAGTAATTCCCTAGACGACAACAATCACTCAGTAATTCCCTAGACAACAATCACTCAGTAATTTCCTAGACGACAACAAACACTCAGTAATTCTTTAGACGACAAAAAATACTGAGTAATTCTTTAGACGACAACTAGCACTCAGTAATTCCCTAGACGACGACAATCACTCAGTAATTCCCTAGACGACAGCAATCACTCAGTAATTCCCTAGACGACAACAATCACTCAGTAATTCTCTAGACGACAACAATCACTCAGTAATTCTCTAGACGACAGCAATCACTCAGTAATTCCCTACACGACAACAATCACTCAGTAATTCTCTAGACGACAACAATCACTCAGAAATTCCCTAGACGGCAACAATCATCAGTAATTCCCTAGAAGACAACAATCACTCAGTAATTCCCTAGACGACAACAATCAATCAGTAATTCCCTAGACGACAACAATCACTCAGTAATTCTCTAGACAACAATCACTCATTAATTCTCTAGATGACGGCAATCACTCCGTAATTCTCTAGACGACAACAATCACTCAGTAATTCTCTAAACGACAACAATCACTCAGTAGTTCTCTAGACGACAAAAATCACTCAGTAATTCTCTAGACGACAACAATCACTCAGTAATTCCCTAGACGACAACTAGCACTCAATAATTCTTTTGACGACAACAATCACTCAGTAATTTTCTAGACGACAACAATCACTCAGTAATTCTCTAGACGACAACAATCACTCAGTAATTCCCTAGACGACAACTAGCACTCAGTAATTCCCTAGACGACAACAATCACTCAGTAATTGTCTAGACGACAACAATCACTCAGTAATACTCTAGACGACAGCAATCACTCAGTAGTTCCCTAGACGACAAAAATCACTCAGTAATTCTCTAGACGACAACAATCACTCAGTAATTCCCTAGACGACAACTAGCACTCAGTAATTCTTTTGACGACAACAATCACTCAGTAATTTTCTAGACGACAACAATCACTCAGTAATTCTCTAGACGACAACAATCACTCAGTAATTCCCTAGACGACAACTAGCACACAGTAATTCCCTAGACGACAACAATCACTCAGTAATTCTCTAGACGACAACAATCACTCAGTAATTCTCTAGACGACAACAATCACTCAGTAATTCTCTAGACGACAAAAATCACTCAGTAATTCTCTAGACGACAACAATCACTCAGTAATTCCCTAGACGACAACTAGCACTCAGTAATTCTCTAGACGACAACAATCACTCAGTAATTCCCTAGACGACAATAATCACTCAGTAATTCTCTAGATGACAACAATCACTCAGTAATTCTCTAGACGAAAACTATCAATCAGTAATTCTCTAGACGACAACAATCACTCAGTAATTCTCTAGACGACAACAATCACTCAGTAATTCCCTAGACGACAACAATCACTCAGTAATTCCCTAGACGACAATAATCACTCAGTACTTCTCTAGACGACAACAATCACTCAGTAATTCTTTAGACGACAACAATCACTCAGTAATTCCCTAGACGACGACAATCACTCAGTAATTCCCTAGACGACAGCAATCACTCAGTAATTCCCTAGACGACAACAATCACTCAGTAATTCTCTAGACGACAACAATCACTCAGTAATTCCCTAGACGACAGCAATCACTCAGTAATTCCCTAGACGACAACAATCACTCAGTAATTCCCTAGACGACAACAATCACTCAGTAATTCTCTAGACAACAATCACTCATTAATTCTCTAGATGACGGCAATCACTCCGTAATTCTCTAGACGACAACAATCACTCAGTAATTCTCTAAACGACAACAATCACTCAGTAGTTCTCTAGACGACAAAAATCACTCAGTAATTCTCTAGACGACAACAATCACTCAGTAATTCCCTAGACGACAACTAGCACTCAATAATTCTTTTGACGACAACAATCACTCAGTAATTTTCTAGACGACAACAATCACTCAGTAATTCTCTAGACGACAACAATCACTCAGTAATTCCCTAGACGACAACTAGCACTCAGTAATTCCCTAGACGACAACAATCACTCAGTAATTGTCTAGACGACAACAATCACTCAGTAATACTCTAGACGACAGCAATCACTCAGTAGTTCCCTAGACGACAAAAATCACTCAGTAATTCTCTAGACGACAACAATCACTCAGTAATTCCCTAGACGACAACTAGCACTCAGTAATTCTTTTGACGACAACAATCACTCAGTAATTTTCTAGACGACAACAATCACTCAGTAATTCTCTAGACGACAACAATCACTCAGTAATTCCCTAGACGACAACTAGCACACAGTAATTCCCTAGACGACAACAATCACTCAGTAATTCTCTAGACGACAACAATCACTCAGTAATTCTCTAGACGACAACAATCACTCAGTAATTCTCTAGACGACAACAATCACTCAGTAATTCCCTAGACGACA
The DNA here is from genome assembly GCA_963680875.1 of Bathymodiolus brooksi. Taxonomy (NCBI): domain Eukaryota; kingdom Metazoa; phylum Mollusca; class Bivalvia; order Mytilida; family Modiolidae; genus Bathymodiolus; species Bathymodiolus brooksi. The sequence continues at coordinate 70,371,600 of OY804587.1, forward strand.
ACTAGCACTCAGTAATTCTCTAGACGACAACAATCACTCAGTAATTCCCTAGACGACAATAATCACTCAGTAATTCTCTAGATGACAACAATCACTCAGTAATTCTCTAGACGAAAACTATCAATCAGTAATTCTCTAGACGACAACAATCACTCAGTAATTCTCTAGACGACAACAATCACTCAGTAATTCCCTAGACGACAACAATCACTCAGTAATTCCCTAGACGACAATAATCACTCAGTACTTCTCTAGACGACAACAATCACTCAGTAATTCTTTAGACGACAACAATCACTCAGTAATTCCCTAGACGACGACAATCACTCAGTAATTCCCTAGACGACAGCAATCACTCAGTAATTCCCTAGACGACAACAATCACTCAGTAATTCTCTAGACGACAACAATCACTCAGTAATTCCCTAGACGACAGCAATCACTCAGTAATTCCCTAGACGACAACAATCACTCAGTAATTCTCTAGACGACAACAATCACTCAGAAATTCCCTAGACGGCAACAATCATCAGTAATTCCCTAGAAGACAACAATCACTCAGTAATTCCCTAGACGACAACAATCAATCAGTAATTCCCTAGACGACAACAATCACTCAGTAATTCTCTAGACAACAATCACTCAGTAATTCTCTAGATGACGGCAATCACTCCGTAATTCTCTAGACGACAACTATCACTCAGTAATTCTCTAAACGACAACAATCACTCAGTAGTTCTCTAGACGACAAAAATCACTCAGTAATTCTCTAGACGACAACAATCACTCAGTAATTCCCTAGACGACAACTAGCACTCAGTAATTCTTTTGACGACAACAATCACTCAGTAATTTTCTAGACGACAACAATCACTCAGTAATTCTCTAGACGACAACAATCACTCAGTAATTCCCTAGACGACAACTAGCACTCAGTAATTCCCTAGACGACAACAATCACTCAGTAATTGTCTAGACGACAACAATCACTCAGTAATACTCTAGACGACAGCAATCACTCAGTAGTTCCCTAGACGACAAAAATCACTCAGTAATTCTCTAGACGACAACAATCACTCAGTAATTCCCTAGACGACAACTAGCACTCAGTAATTCTTTTGACGACAACAATCACTCAGTAATTTTCTAGACGACAACAATCACTCAGTAATTCTCTAGACGACAACAATCACTCAGTAATTCCCTAGACGACAACTAGCACACAGTAATTCCCTAGACGACAACAATCACTCAGTAATTCTCTAGACGACAACAATCACTCAGTAATTCTCTAGACGACAACAATCACTCAGTAATTCTCTAGACGACAAAAATCACTCAGTAATTCTCTAGACGACAACAATCACTCAGTAATTCCCTAGACGACAACTAGCACTCAGTAATTCCCTAGACGACAACAATCACTCAGTAATTCTCTAGACGACAACATTACTCAGTAATTCTCTAGACGACAACAATCACTCAGTAATTCCCTAGACGACAATAATCACTCAGTAATTCTCTAGATGACAACAATCACTCAGTAATTCTCTAGACGAAAACTATCAATCAGTAATTCTCTAGACGACAACAATCACTCAGTAATTCTCTAGACGACAACAATCACTCAGTAATTCCCTAGACGACAACAATCACTCAGTAATTCCCTAGACGACAATAATCACTCAGTACTTCTCTAGACGACAACAATCACTCAGTAATTCTCTAGACGACAACAATCACTCAGTAATTCTCTAGACGACAACAATCAATCAGTAATTCCCTAAACGACAACAATCACTCAGTAATTCCCTAGACGAAAACAATCACTCAATAATTTCCCAGAAGACAGCAATCACTCAGTAATTCTCTAGACGACAACAATCACTCAGTAATTCTATAGACGACAAAAATCACTCAGTAATTCTCTAGACGACAACAATCACTCAGTAATTCTCTAGACGACAACAATCACTCAGTAATTCCCTAGACGACAACAATCACTCAGTAATTCCCTAGACGACAACAATCACTCAGTAATTCTCTAGACGACAACAATCACACAGTAATTCTCTAGACGACAACAATTACTCAGTATTTCTCTAGACGACAACAATCACTCAGTAATTCCCTAGACGACGACAATCACTCAGTAATTCCCTAGACGACAACAATCACTCAGTAATTCCCTAGACAACAATCACTCAGTAATTTCCTAGACGACAACAATCACTCAGTAATTCCCTAGACGACAAAAATCACTCAGTAATTCTCTAGACGACAACAATCACTCAGTAATTCTCTAGACGACAACAATCACTCAGTAATTCTCTAGACGACAACAATCACTCAGTAATTCCCTAGACGACAACAATCACTCAGTAATTCCCTAGACGACAACAATCACTCAGTAATTCTCTAGACGACAACAATCACACAGTAATTCTCTAGACGACAACAATTACTCAGTATTTCTCTAGACGACAACAATCACTCAGTAATTCCCTAGACGACGACAATCACTCAGTAATTCCCTAGAGGACAAAAATCACTCAGTAATTCTCTAGACGACAACAATCACTCAGTAATTCCCTAGACGACAACTAGCACTCAGTAATTCCCTAGACGACAACAATCACTCAGTAATTCTCTAGACGACAACAATTACTCAGTAATTCTCTAGACGACAACAATCACTCAGTAATTCCCTAGACGACAATAATCACTCAGTAATTCTCTAGATGACAACAATCACTCAGTAATTCTCTAGACGAAAACTATCAATCAGTAATTCTCTAGACGACAACAATCACTCAGTAATTCTCTAGACGACAACAATCACTCAGTAATTCCCTAGACGACAACAATCACTCAGTAATTCCCTAGACGACAATAATCACTCAGTACTTCTCTAGACGACAACAATCACTCAGTAATTCTCTAGACGACAACAATCACTCAGTAATTCTCTAGACGACAACAATTAATCAGTAATTCCCTAAACGACAACAATCACTCAGTAATTCCCTAGACGAAAACAATCACTCAATAATTTCCCAGAAGACAGCAATCACTCAGTAATTCTCTAGACGACAACAATCACTCAGTAATTCTATAGACGACAACAATCACTCAGTAATTCTCTAGACGACAACAATCACTCAGTAATTCTCTAGACGACAACAATCACTCAGTAATTCCCTAGACGACAACAATCACTCAGTAATTCCCTAGACGACAACAATCACTCAGTAATTCTCTAGACGACAACAATCACACAGTAATTCTCTAGACGACAACAATTACTCAGTATTTCTCTAGACGACAACAATCACTCAGTAATTCCCTAGACGACGACAATCACTCAGTAATTCCCTAGACGACAACAATCACTCAGTAATTCCCTAGACAACAATCACTCAGTAATTTCCTAGACGACAACAATCACTCAGTAATTCCCTAGACGACAACAATCACTCAGTAATTCTCTAGACGACAACAATCACTCAGTAATTCTCTAGACGACAACAATCACTCAGTAATTCTCTAGACGACAACAATCACTCAGTAATTCCCTAGACGACAACAATCACTTTGTAATTCCCTAGACGACAACAATCACTCAGTAATTCTCTAGACGACAACAATCACACAGTAATTCTCTAGACGACAACAATTACTCAGTATTTCTCTAGACGACAACAATCACTCAGTAATTCCCTAGACGACGACAATCACTCAGTAATTCCCTAGAGGACAACAATCACTCAGTTATTCCCTAGACAACAATCACTCAGTAATTTCCTAGACGACAACAATCACTCAGTAATTCTCTAGACGACAACAATCACTCAGTAATTCTCTAGACGACAACAATCACTCGGTAATTCTCTAGACAACAATCACACAGTAATTCTCTAGACGACAACAATTACTCAGTATTTCTCTAGACGACAACAATCACTCAGTAATTCCCTAGACGACGACAATCACTCAGTAATTCCCTAGACGACAACAATCACTCAGTAATTCCCTAGACAACAATCACTCAGTAATTTCCTAGACGACAACAATCACTCAGTAATTCCCTAGACGACAACAATCACTCAGTAATTCTCTAGACGACAACAATCACTCAGTAATTCCCTAGACGACAGCAATCACTCAGTAATTCCCTAGACGACAACAATCACTCAGAAATTCCCTAGACGGCAACAATCATCAGTAATTCCCTAGACGACAACAATCATTCAGTAATTCTCTAGACGACAACAATCACTCGGTAATTCCCTAGACGACAACAATCACTCAGTAGTTCTCTAGACGACAACAATCACTCAGTAATTCTCTAGACGACAACAATCACTCAATAATTCTCTAGACGACAACAATCACTCAGTAATTCCCTAGACGACAATAATCACTCAGTAATTCTCTAGACTACAACAATCACTCAGTAATTCTCTAGACGACAACAATCACTCAGTACTTCCCTAGACGACAACAAGCACTCAGTAATTCTCTAGACGACAAAAATCACTCAGTATTTCCCTAGACGACAACAATCACTCCGTAATTCCCTAGACGACAACAATCACTCAGTAATTCCCTAGAAAACAACAATCACTCAGTAATTCCCTAGACGACAACAATCACTCAGTAATTTTCTAGACGACAACAATCACTCAGTAATTCCCTAGACGACAACAATCACTCAGTAATTCCCTAGATGACAACTATCACTCAGTAATTTTCTAGACGACAACAATCACTCGATAATTCTCTAGACGACAGCAATCACTAGGTAATTCCCTAGACGACAACAATCACTCAGTAATTCCCTAGACGACAACAATCACTCAGTAATTCTCTAGACGACAACAATCACTCAGTAATTTTCTAGACGACAACAATCACACAGTAATTCTCTAGACAACAATCACTCAGTAATTCTCTAGACAACAATCACTCAGTAATTCTCTAGATGACAGCAATCACTCAGTAATTCTCTAGACAACAACAATCACTCAGTAATTCTCTAGACGACAACAATCACTCAGTAATACCCTAGAAGACAACAATCACTCAGTAATTCTCTAGACGACAACAATCACTCAGTAATTCTCTAGACGACAACAATCACTCAGTAATTCTCTAGACGACAACAATCACACAGTAATTCTCTAGACGACAACAATTACTCAGTATTTCTCTAGACGACAACAATCACTCAGTAATTCCCTAGACGACGACAATCACTCAGTAATTCCCTATACGACAACAATCACTCAGTAATTCCCTAGACAACAATCACTCAGTAATTTCCTAGACGACAACAATCACTCAGTAATTCCCTAGACGACAACAATCACTCAGTAATTCTCTAGACGACAACAATCACTCAGTAATTCTCTAGACGACAACAATCACTCAGTAATTCCCTAGACGACAACAATCACTCAGTAATTCCCTAGACGACAACAATCACTCAGTAATTCTCTAGACGACAACAATCACACAGTAATTCTCTAGACGACAACAATTACTCAGTATTTCTCTAGACGACAACAATCACTCAGTAATTCCCTAGACGACGACAATCACTCAGTAATTCCCTAGAGGACAACAATCACTCAGTAATTCCCTAGACAACAATCACTCAGTAATTTCCTAGACGACAACAATCACTCAGTAATTCCCTAGACGACAACAATCACTCAGTAATTCTCTAGACGACAACAATCACTCGGTAATTCTCTAGACAACAATCACACAGTAATTCTCTAGACGACAACAATTACTCAGTATTTCTCTAGACGACAACAATCACTCAGTAATTCCCTAGACGACGACAATCACTCAGTAATTCCCTAGACGACAACAATCACTCAGTAATTCCCTAGACAACAATCACTCAGTAATTTCCTAGACGACAACAATCACTCAGTAATTCCCTAGACGACAACAATCACTCAGTAATTCCCTAGACAACAACAATCACTCAGTAATTCCCTAGACGACAGCAATCACTCAGTAATTCCCTAGACGACAACAATCACTCAGTAATTCTCTAGACGACAACAATCACTCAGAAATTCCCTAGACGGTAACAATCATCAGTAATTCCCTAGACGACAACAATCATTCAGTAATTCTCTAGACGACAACAATCACTCAGTAGTTCTCTAGACGACAACAATCACTCAGTAATTCTCTAGACGACAACAATCACTCAATAATTCTCTAGACGACAACAATCACTCAGTAATTCCCTAGACGACAATAATCACTTAGTAATTCTCTAGACGACAACAATCACTCAGTAATTCTCTAGACGACAACAATCACTCAGTACTTCCCTAGACGACAACAAGCACTCAGTAATTCTCTAGACGACAACAATCACTCAGTAATTCCCTAGACGACAACAATCAATCAGTAATTCCCTAGACGACAACAATCACTCAGTAATTCTCTAGACAACAATCACTCAGTAATTCTCTAGATGACGGCAATCACTCCGTAATTCTCTAGACGACAACTATCACTCAGTAATTCTCTAAACGACAACAATCACTCAGTAGTTCTCTAGACGACAAAAATCACTCAGTAATTCTCTAGACGACAACAATCACTCAGTAATTCCCTAGACGACAACTAGCACTCAGTAATTCTTTTGACGACAACAATCACTCAGTAATTTTCTAGACGACAACAATCACTCAGTAATTCTCTAGACGACAACAATCACTCAGTAATTCCCTAGACGACAACTAGCACTCAGTAATTCCCTAGACGACAACAATCACTCAGTAATTGTCTAGACGACAACAATCACTCAGTAATACTCTAGACGACAGCAATCACTCAGTAGTTCCCTAGACGACAAAAATCACTCAGTAATTCTCTAGACGACAACAATCACTCAGTAATTCCCTAGACGACAACTAGCACTCAGTAATTCTTTTGACGACAACAATCACTCAGTAATTTTCTAGACGACAACAATCACTCAGTAATTCTCTAGACGACAACAATCACTCAGTAATTCCCTAGACGACAACTAGCACACAGTAATTCCCTAGACGACAACAATCACTCAGTAATTCTCTAGACGACAACAATCACTCAGTAATTCTCTAGACGACAACAATCACTCAGTAATTCTCTAGACGACAAAAATCACTCAGTAATTCTCTAGACGACAACAATCACTCAGTAATTCCCTAGACGACAACTAGCACTCAGTAATTCCCTAGACGACAACAATCACTCAGTAATTCTCTAGACGACAACATTACTCAGTAATTCTCTAGACGACAACAATCACTCAGTAATTCCCTAGACGACAATAATCACTCAGTAATTCTCTAGATGACAACAATCACTCAGTAATTCTCTAGACGAAAACTATCAATCAGTAATTCTCTAGACGACAACAATCACTCAGTAATTCTCTAGACGACAACAATCACTCAGTAATTCCCTAGACGACAACAATCACTCAGTAATTCCCTAGACGACAATAATCACTCAGTACTTCTCTAGACGACAACAATCACTCAGTAATTCTCTAGACGACAACAATCACTCAGTAATTCTCTAGACGACAACAATCAATCAGTAATTCTCTAAACGACAACAATCACTCAGTAATTCCCTAGACGAAAACAATCACTCAATAATTTCCCAGAAGACAGCAATCACTCAGTAATTCTCTAGACGACAACAATCACTCAGTAATTCTATAGACGACAAAAATCACTCAGTAATTCTCTAGACGACAACAATCACTCAGTAATTCTCTAGACGACAACAATCACTCAGTAATTCCCTAGACGACAACAATCACTCAGTAATTCCCTAGACGACAACAATCACTCAGTAATTCTCTAGACGACAACAATCACACAGTAATTCTCTAGACGACAACAATTACTCAGTATTTCTCTAGACGACAACAATCACTCAGTAATTCCCTAGACGACGACAATCACTCAGTAATTCCCTAGACGACAACAATCACTCAGTAATTCCCTAGACAACAATCACTCAGTAATTTCCTAGACGACAACAATCACTCAGTAATTCCCTAGACGACAAAAATCACTCAGTAATTCTCTAGACGACAACAATCACTCAGTAATTCTCTAGACGACAACAATCACTCAGTAATTCTCTAGACGACAACGATCACTCAGTAATTCCCTAGACGACAACAATCACTCAGTAATTCCCTAGACGACAACAATCACTCAGTAATTCTCTAGACGACAACAATCACACAGTAATTCTCTAGACGACAACAATTACTCAGTATTTCTCTAGACGACAACAATCACTCAGTAATTCTCTAGACGACGACAATCACTCAGTAATTCCCTAGAGGACAAAAATCACTCAGTAATTCTCTAGACGACAACAATCACTCAGTAATTCCCTAGACGACAACTAGCACTCAGTAATTCCCTAGACGACAACAATCACTCAGTAATTCTCTAGACGACAACAATTACTCAGTAATTCTCTAGACGACAACAATCACTCAGTAATTCCCTAGACGACAATAATCACTCAGTAATTCTCTAGATGACAACAATCACTCAGTAATTCTCTAGACGAAAACTATCAATCAGTAATTCTCTAGACGACAACAATCACTCAGTAATTCTCTAGACGACAACAATCACTCAGTAATTCCCTAGACGACAACAATCACTCAGTAATTCCCTAGACGACAATAATCACTCAGTACTTCTCTAGACGACAACAATCACTCAGTAATTCTCTAGACGACAACAATCACTCAGTAATTCTCTAGACGACAACAATCAATCAGTAATTCCCTAAACGACAACAATCACTCAGTAATTCCCTAGACGAAAACAATCACTCAATAATTTCCCAGAAGACAGCAATCACTCAGTAATTCTCTAGACGACAACAATCACTCAGTAATTCTATAGACGACAACAATCACTCAGTAATTCTCTAGACGACAACAATCACTCAGTAATTCCCTAGACGACAACAATCACTCAGTAATTCCCTAGACGACAACAATCACTCAGTAATTCTCTAGACGACAACAATCACACAGTAATTCTCTAGACGACAACAATTACTCAGTATTTCTCTAGACGACAACAATCACTCAGTAATTCCCTAGACGACGACAATCACTCAGTAATTCCCTAGACGACAACAATCACTCAGTAATTCCCTAGACAACAATCACTCAGTAATTTCCTAGACGACAACAATCACTCAGTAATTCCCTAGACGACAACAATCACTCAGTAATTCTCTAGACGACAACAATCACTCAGTAATTCTCTAGACGACAACAATCACTCAGTAATTCTCTAGACGACAACAATCACTCAGTAATTCCCTAGACGACAACAATCACTTTGTAATTCCCTAGACGACAACAATCACTCAGTAATTCTCTAGACGACAACAATCACACAGTAATTCTCTAGACGACAACAATTACTCAGTATTTCTCTAGACGACAACAATCACTCAGTAATTCCCTAGACGACGACAATCACTCAGTAATTCCCTAGAGGACAACAATCACTCAGTTATTCCCTAGACAACAATCACTCAGTAATTTCCTAGACGACAACAATCACTCAGTAATTCTCTAGACGACAACAATCACTCAGTAATTCTCTAGACGACAACAATCACTCGGTAATTCTCTAGACAACAATCACACAGTAATTCTCTAGACGACAACAATTACTCAGTATTTCTCTAGACGACAACAATCACTCAGTAATTCCCTAGACGACGACAATCACTCAGTAATTCCCTAGACGACAACAATCACTCAGTAATTCCCTAGACAACAATCACTCAGTAATTTCCTAGACGACAACAATCACTCAGTAATTCCCTAGACGACAACAATCACTCAGTAATTCTCTAGACGACAACAATCACTCAGTAATTCCCTAGACGACAGCAATCACTCAGTAATTCCCTAGACGACAACAATCACTCAGAAATTCCCTAGACGGCAACAATCATCAGTAATTCCCTAGACGACAACAATCATTCAGTAATTCTCTAGACGACAACAATCACTCGGTAATTCCCTAGACGACAACAATCACTCAGTAGTTCTCTAGACGACAACAATCACTCAGTAATTCTCTAGACGACAACAATCACTCAATAATTCTCTAGACGACAACAATCACTCAGTAATTCCCTAGACGACAATAATCACTCAGTAATTCTCTAGACTACAACAATCACTCAGTAATTCCCTAGAAAACAACAATCACTCAGTAATTCCCTAGACGACAACAATCACTCAGTAATTTTCTAGACGACAACAATCACTCAGTAATTCCCTAGACGACAACAATCACTCAGTAATTCCCTAGATGACAACTATCACTCAGTAATTTTCTAGACGACAACAATCACTCGCTAATTCTCTAGACGAGAGCAATCACTAGGTAATTCCCTAGACGACAACAATCACTCAGTAATTCCCTAGACGACAACAATCACTCAGTAATTCTCTAGACGACAACAATCACTCAGTAATTTTCTAGACGACAACAATCACACAGTAATTCTCTAGACAACAATCACTCAGTAATTCTCTAGACAACAATCACTCAGTAATTCTCTAGATGACAGCAATCACTCAGTAATTCTCTAGACAACAACAATCACTCAGTAATTCTCTAGACGACAACAATCACTCAGTAATACCCTAGAAGACAACAATCACTCAGTAATTCTCTAGACGACAACAATCACTCAGTAATTCTCTAGACGACAACAATCACTCAGTAATTCTCTAGACGACAACAATCACACAGTAATTCTCTAGACGACAACAATTACTCAGTATTTCTCTAGACGACAACAATCACTCAGTAATTCCCTAGACGACGACAATCACTCAGTAATTCCCTATACGACAACAATCACTCAGTAATTCCCTAGACAACAATCACTCAGTAATTTCCTAGACGACAACAATCACTCAGTAATTCCCTAGACGACAACAATCACTCAGTAATTCTCTAGACGACAACAATCACTCAGTAATTCTCTAGACGACAACAATCACTCAGTAATTCCCTAGACGACAACAATCACTCAGTAATTCCCTAGACGACAACAATCACTCAGTAATTCTCTAGACGACAACAATCACACAGTAATTCTCTAGACGACAACAATTACTCAGTATTTCTCTAGACGACAACAATCACTCAGTAATTCCCTAGACGACGACAATCACTCAGTAATTCCCTAGAGGACAACAATCACTCAGTAATTCCCTAGACAACAATCACTCAGTAATTTCCTAGACGACAACAATCACTCAGTAATTCCCTAGACGACAACAATCACTCAGTAATTCTCTAGACGACAACAATCACTCGGTAATTCTCTAGACAACAATCACACAGTAATTCTCTAGACGACAACAATTACTCAGTATTTCTCTAGACGACAACAATCACTCAGTAATTCCCTAGACGACGACAATCACTCAGTAATTCCCTAGACGACAACAATCACTCAGTAATTCCCTAGACAACAATCACTCAGTAATTTCCTAGACGACAACAATCACTCAGTAATTCCCTAGACGACAACAATCACTCAGTAATTCCCTAGACAACAACAATCACTCAGTAATTCCCTAGACGACAGCAATCACTCAGTAATTCCCTAGACGACAACAATCACTCAGTAATTCTCTAGACGACAACAATCACTCAGAAATTCCCTAGACGGTAACAATCATCAGTAATTCCCTAGACGACAACAATCATTCAGTAATTCTCTAGACGACAACAATCACTCAGTAGTTCTCTAGACGACAACAATCACTCAGTAATTCTCTAGACGACAACAATCACTCAATAATTCTCTAGACGACAACAATCACTCAGTAATTCCCTAGACGACAATAATCACTTAGTAATTCTCTAGACGACAACAATCACTCAGTAATTCTCTAGACGACAACAATCACTCAGTACTTCCCTAGACGACAACAAGCACTCAGTAATTCTCTAGACGACAACAATCACTCAGTAATTCTCTAGACGACAAAAATCACTCAGTAATTCCCTAGACGACAACAATCACTCCGTAATTCCCTAGACGACAACAATCACTCAGTAATTCCCTAGAAAACAACAATCACTCAGTAATTCCCTAGACGACAACAATCACTCAGTAATTTTCTAGACGACAACAATCACTCAGTAATTCCCTAGACGACAACAATAACTCAGTAATTCCCTAGATGACAACTATCACTCAGTAATTTTCTAGACGACAACAATCACTCGATAATTCTCTAGACGACAGCAATCACTAGGTAATTCCCTAGACGACAACAATCACTCAGTAATTCCCTAGACGACAACAATCACTCAGTAATTCTCTAGACGACAACAATCACTCAGTAATTTTCTAGACAACAATCACTCAGTAATTCTCTAGACAACAATCACTCAGTAATTCTCTAGACAACAATCACTCAGTAATTCTCTAGATGACAGCAATCACTCAGTAATTCTCTAGACAACAACAATCACTCAGTAATTCTCTAGACGACAACAATCACTCAGTAATACCCTAGAAGACAACAATCACTCAGTAATTCTCTAGACGACAACAATCACTCAGTAATTCTCTAGACGACAACAATCATTCAGTAATTCTCTAGACGACAGCAATCACTCAGTAATTCCCTAGACGACAACAATCACTCAGTAGTTCTCTAGACGACAACAATCACTCAGTAATTCTCTAGAAGACAACAATCACTCGGTAATTCTCTAGACGACAACAATCACTCAGTAATTCTCTAAACGACAACAATCACTCAGTAATTCTCTAGACGACAACTATCACTCAGTAATTCTCTAGACGACAACAATCACTCAGTAATTCTCTAGACGACAACAATCATTCAGTAATTCTCTAGACGACAGCAATCACTCAGTAATTCCCTAGACGACAACAATCACTCAGTAGTTCTCTAGACGACAACAATCACTCAGTAATTCTCTAGACGACAACAATCACTCAGTAATTCTCTAGACGACAACAATCATTCAGTAATTCTCTAGACGACAGCAATCACTCGGTAATTCCCTAGACGACAACAATCACTCAGTAGTTCTCTAGACGACAACAATCACTCAGTAATTATCTAGACGACAACAATTACTCAGTAATTCTCTAGACGACAACAATCACTCAGTAATTCCCTAGACGACAATAATCACTCAGTAATTCTCTAGATGACAACAATCACTCAGTAATTCTCTAGACGAAAACTATCAATCAGTAATTCTCTAGACGACAACAATCACTCAGTAATTCTCTAGACGACAACAATCACTCAGTAATTCCCTAGACGACAACAATCACTCAGTAATTCCCTAGACGACAATAATCACTCAGTACTTCTCTAGACGACAACAATCACTCAGTAATTCTCTAGACGACAACAATCACTCAGTAATTCTCTAGACGACAACAATCAATCAGTAATTCCCTAAACGACAACAATCACTCAGTAATTCCCTAGACGAAAACAATCACTCAATAATTTCCCAGAAGACAGCAATCACTCAGTAATTCTCTAGAAGACAACAATCACTCAGTAATTCTATAGACGACAACAATCACTCAGTAATTCTCTAGACGACAACAATCACTCAGTAATTCCCTAGACGACAACAATCACTCAGTAATTCCCTAGACGACAACAATCACTCAGTAATTCTCTAGACGACAACAATCACACAGTAATTCTCTAGACGACAACAATTACTCAGTATTTCTCTAGACGACAACAATCACTCAGTAATTCCCTAGACGACGACAATCACTCAGTAATTCCCTAGACGACAACAATCACTCAGTACTTCTCTAGACGACAACAATCACTCAGTAATTCTCTAGACGACAACAATCACTCAGTAATTCTCTAGACGACAACAATCAATCAGTAATTCCCTAAACGACAACAATCACTCAGTAATTCCCTAGACGAAAACAATCACTCAATAATTTCCCAGAAGACAGCAATCACTCAGTAATTCTCTAGAAGACAACAATCACTCAGTAATTCTATAGACGACAACAATCACTCAGTAATTCTCTAGACGACAACAATCACTCAGTAATTCCCTAGACGACAACAATCACTCAGTAATTCCCTAGACGACAACAATCACTCAGTAATTCTCTAGACGACAACAATCACACAGTAATTCTCTAGACGACAACAATTACTCAGTATTTCTCTAGACGACAACAATCACTCAGTAATTCCCTAGACGACGACAATCACTCAGTAATTCCCTAGACGACAACAATCACTCAGTAATTCCCTAGACAACAATCACTCAGTAATTTCCTAGACGACAACAATCACTCAGTAATTCCCTAGACGACAACAATCACTCAGTAATTCTCTAGACGACAACAATCACTCAGTAATTCTCTAGACGACAACAATCACTCAGTAATTCTCTAGACGACAACAATCACTCAGTAATTCCCTAGACGACAACAACCACTCAGTAATTCCCTAGACGACAACAATCACTCATTAATTCTCTAGACGACAACAATCACACAGTAATTCTCTAGACGACAACAATTACTCAGTATTTCTCTAGACGACAACAATCACTCAGTAATTCCCTAGACGACGACAATCACTCAGTAATTCCCTAGAGGACAACAATCACTCAGTAATTCCCTAGACAACAATCACTCAGTAATTTCCTAGACGACAACAATCACTCAGTAATTCCCTAGACGACAACAATCACTCAGTAATTCTCTAGACGACAACAATCACTCGGTAATTCTCTAGACAACAATCACACAGTAATTCTCTAGACGACAACAATTACTCAGTATTTCTCTAGACGACAACAATCACTCAGTAATTCCCTAGACGACGACAATCACTCAGTAATTCCCTAGACGACAACAATCACTCAGTAATTCCCTAGACAACAATCACTCAGTAATTTCCTAGACGACAACAATCACTCAGTAATTCCCTAGACGACAACAATCACTCAGTAATTCTCTAGACGACAACAATCACTCAGTAATTCCCTAGACGACAGCAATCACTCAGTAATTCCCTAGACGACAACAATCACTCAGTAATTCTTTAGACGACAACAATCACTCAGAAATTCCCTAGACGGCAACAATCATCAGTAATTCCCTAGACGACAACAATCATTCAGTAATTCTCTAGACGACAACAATCACTCGGTAATTCCCTAGACGACAACAATCACTCAGTAGTTCTCTAGACGACAACAATCACTCAGTAATTCTCTAGACGACAACAATCACTCAATAATTCTCTAGACGACAACAATCACTCAGTAATTCCCTAGACGACAATAATCACTCAGTAATTCTCTAGACGACAACAATCACTCAGTAATTCTCTAGACGACAACAATCACTCAGTACTTCCCTAGACGACAACAAGCACTCAGTAATTCTCTAGACGACAAAAATCACTCAGTATTTCCCTAGACGACAACAATCACTCCGTAATTCCCTAGACGACAACAATCACTCAGTAATTCCCTAGAAAACAACAATCACTCAGTAATTCCCTAGACGACAACAATCACTCAGTAATTTTCTAGACGACAACAATCACTCAGTAATTCCCTAGACGACAACAATCACTCAGTAATTCCCTAGATGACAACTATCACTCAGTAATTTTCTAGACGACAACAATCACTCGATAATTCTCTAGACGACAGCAATCACTAGGTAATTCCCTAGACGACAACAATCACTCAGTAATTCCCTAGACGACAACAATCACTCAGTAATTCTCTAGACGACAACAATCACTCAGTAATTTTCTAGACGACAACAATCACACAGTAATTCTCTAGACAACAATCACACAGTAATTCTCTAGACAACAATCACTCAGTAATTCTCTAGATGACAGCAATCACTCAGTAATTCTCTAGACAACAACAATCACTCAGTAATTCTCTAGACGACAACAATCACTCAGTAATACCCTAGAAGACAACAATCACTCAGTAATTCTCTAGACGACAACAATCACTCAGTAATTCTCTAGACGACAACAATCACTCAGTAATTCTCTAGACGACAACAATCACACAGTAATTCTCTAGACGACAACAATTACTCAGTATTTCTCTAGACGACAACAATCACTCAGTAATTCCCTAGACGACGACAATCACTCAGTAATTCCCTAGACGACAACAATCACTCAGTAATTCCCTAGACAACAATCACTCAGTAATTTCCTAGACGACAACAATCACTCAGTAATTCCCTAGACGACAACAATCACTCAGTAATTCTCTAGACGACAACAATCACTCAGTAATTCTCTAGACGACAACAATCACTCAGTAATTCTCTAGACGACAACAATCACTCAGTAATACCCTAGACGACAACAATCACTCAGTAATTCCCTAGACGACAACAATCACTCAGTAATTCTCTAGACGACAACAATCACACAGTAATTCTCTAGACGACAACAATTACTCAGTATTTCTCTAGACGACAACAATCACTCAGTAATTCCCTAGACGACGACAATCACTCAGTAATTCCCTAGAGGACAACAATCACTCAGTAATTCCCTAGACAACAATCACTCAGTAATTTCCTAGACGACAACAATCACTCAGTAATTCCCTAGACGACAACAATCACTCAGTAATTCTCTAGACGACAACAATCACTCGGTAATTCTCTAGACAACAATCACACAGTAATTCTCTAGACGACAACAATTACTCAGTATTTCTCTAGACGACAACAATCACTCAGTAATTCCCTAGACGACGACAATCACTCAGTAATTCCCTAGACGACAACAATCACTCAGTAATTCCCTAGACAACAATCACTCAGTAATTTCCTAGACGACAACAATCACTCAGTAATTCCCTAGACGACAACAATCACTCAGTAATTCCCTAGACAACAACAATCACTCAGTAATTCCCTAGACGACAGCAATCACTCAGTAATTCCCTAGACGACAACAAGCACTCAGTAATTCTCTAGACGACAACAATCACTCAGAAATTCCCTAGACGGTAACAATCATCAGTAATTCCCTAGACGACAACAATCATTCAGTAATTCTCTAGACGACAACAATCACTCGGTAATTCCCTAGACGACAACAATCACTCAGTAGTTCTCTAGACGACAACAATCACTCAGTAATTCTCTAGACGACAACAATCACTCAATAATTCTCTAGACGACAACAATCACTCAGTAATTCCCTAGACGACAATAATCACTTAGTAATTCTCTAGACGACAACAATCACTCAGTAATTCTCTAGACGACAACAATCACTCAGTACTTCCCTAGACGACAACAAGCACTCAGTAATTCTCTAGACGACAACAATCACTCAGTAATTCTCTAGACGACAAAAATCACTCAGTAATTCCCTAGACGACAACAATCACTCCGTAATTCCCTAGACGACAACAATCACTCAGTAATTCCCTAGAAAACAACAATCACTCAGTAATTCCCTAGACGACAACAATCACTCAGTAATTTTCTAGACGACAACAATCACTCAGTAATTCCCTAGACGACAACAATAACTCAGTAATTCCCTAGATGACAACTATCACTCAGTAATTTTCTAGACGACAACAATCACTCGATAATTCTCTAGACGACAGCAATCACTAGGTAATTCCCTAGACGACAACAATCACTCAGTAATTCCCTAGACGACAACAATCACTCAGTAATTCTCTAGACGACAACAATCACTCAGTAATTTTCTAGACAACAATCACTCAGTAATTATCTAGACAACAATCACTCAGTAATTCTCTAGACAACAATCACTCAGTAATTCTCTAGATGACAGCAATCACTCAGTAATTCTCTAGACAACAACAATCACTCAGTAATTCTCTAGACGACAACAATCACTCAGTAATACCCTAGAAGACAACAATCACTCAGTAATTCTCTAGACGACAACAATCACTCAGTAATTCTCTAGACGACAACAATCATTCAGTAATTCTCTAGACGACAGCAATCACTCAGTAATTCCCTAGACGACAACAATCACTCAGTAGTTCTCTAGACGACAACAATCACTCAGTAATTCTCTAGAAGACAACAATCACTCGGTAATTCTCTAGACGACAACAATCACTCAGTAATTCTCTAAACGACAACAATCACTCAGTAATTCTCTAGACGACAACTATCACTCAGTAATTCTCTAGACGACAACAATCACTCAGTAATTCTCTAGACGACAACAATCATTCAGTAATTCTCTAGACGACAGCAATCACTCAGTAATTCCCTAGACGACAACAATCACTCAGTAGTTCTCTAGACGACAACAATCACTCAGTAATTCTCTAGACGACAACAATCACTCAGTAATTCTCTAGACGACAACAATCATTCAGTAATTCTCTAGACGACAGCAATCACTCGGTAATTCCCTAGACGACAACAATCACTCAGTAGTTCTCTAGACGACAACAATCACTCAGTAATTCTCTAGACGACAACAATCACTCAATAATTCTCTAGACGACAACAATCACTCAGTAATTCCCTAGACGACAATAATTCACTCAGTAATTCCCTAGACGACAACAATCACTCAGTAATTCTCTAGACGACAATAATCACTCAATAATTCTCTAGACGACAACAATCACTCAGTAATTCTCTAGACAACAACAATCACTCAGTAATTCTCTAGACGACAACAATCACTCAGTAATACCCTAGAAGACAACAATCACTCAGTAATTCCTTAAACGACATCAATCACTCAGTAATTCCCTAGACGACAACAATCACTCAATAATTTCCCAGACGACAGCAATCACTCAGTAATTCTCTAGACGACAACAATCACTCAGTAATTCTCTAGACGACAACAATCACTCAGTAATTCTCTAGACGACAACAATCACTCAGTAATTCTCTAGACGACAACAATCACTCAGTAATTCCCTAGACGACAACAATCACTCAGTAATTCCCTAGACGACAACAATCACTCAGTAATTCTCTAGAAGACAACAATCACACAGTAATTCTCTAGACGACAACAATTACTCAGTATTTCTCTAGACGACAACAATCACTCAGTAATTCCCTAGACGACGACAATCACTCAGTAATTCCCTAGACGACAACAATCACTCAGTAATTCCCTAGACAACAATCACTCAGTAATTTCCTAGACGACAACAATCACTCAGAAATTCTTTAGACGACAAAAAATACTGAGTAATTCTCTAGACGACAACAATCACTAAGTAATTCCCTAGACGACGACAATAACTCAGTAATTCCCTAGACGACAGCAATCACTCAGTAATTCCCTAGACGACAACAATCACTCAGTAATTCTCTAGACGACAACAATCACTCAGTAATTCACTAGACGACAGCAATCACTCAGTAATTCCCTAGTCGACAACAATCACTCAGTAATTCTCTAGACGACAACAATCACTCAGAAATTCCCTAGACGGCAACAATCATCCGTAATTCCCTAGACGACAACAATCACTCAGTAATTCCCTAGACACCAACAATCACTCAGTAATTCCCTAGACGACAACAATCACTCAGTAATTCTCTAGACAACAATCACTCATTAATTCTATAGATGACAGCAATCACTCCGTAATTCTCTAGACGACAACAATCACTCAGTAATTCTCTAAACGACAACAATCACTCAGTAGTTCTCTAGACGACAAAAATCACTCAGTAATTATCTAGACGACAACAATCACTCAGTAATTCCCTAGACGACAACAATCACTCAGTAATACTCTAGACGACAGCAATCACTCAGTAATTCCCTAGACGACAACAATCACTCAGTAATTCTCTAGACGACAACAATCACTCAGTAATTCCCTAGACGACAACTAGCACTCAGTAATTCTTTTGACGACAACAATCACTCAGTAATTTTCTAGACGACAACAATCACTCAGTAATTCTCTAGACGACAACAATCACTCAGTAATTCCCTAGACGACAACTAGCACTCAGTAATTCCCTAGACAACAACAATCACTCAGTAATTCTCTAGACGACAACAATCACTCAGTAATTCTCTAGACGACAACAATCACTCAGTAATTCTCTAGACGACAACAATCACTCAGTAATTCTCTAGACGACAATAATCACTCAGTAATCCTCTAGACGAAAACAATCACTCAGTAATTCTCTAGACAACAACAATCACTCAGTAATTCTCTAGACGACAACAATCACTCAGTACTACCCTAGAAGACAACAATCACTCAGTAATTCTCTAGACGACAACAATCACTCAGTAATTCTCTAGACGACAACAATCACTCAATAATTCTCTAGACGACAACAATCAATCAGTAATTCCCTAAACGACAAAAATTCACTCAGTAATTCCCTAAAGGACAACAATCACTCAGTAATTCCCTAGACGACAACAATCACTCAATAATTTCCCAGATGACAGCAATCACTCAGTAATTCTCTAGACGACAACAATCACTCAGTAATTCTATAGACGACAACAATCACTCAGTAATTCTCTAGACGACAACAATCACTCAGTAATTCTCTAGACGACAACAATTACTCAGTATTTCTCTAGATGACAACAATCACTCAGTAATTCCCTAGACGACGACAATCACTCAGTAATTCCCTAGATGACAACAATCACTAAGTAATTCCCTAGACAACAATCACTCAGTAATTTCCTAGACGACTACAATCACTCAGTAATTCTTTAGACGACAAAAAATACTGAGTAATTCTCTAGACGACAACAATCACTCAGTAATTCCCTAGACGACGACAATCACTCAGTAATTCCCTAGACGACAGCAATCACTCAGTAATTCCCTAGACGACAACAATCACTCGGTAATTCTCTAGACGACAACAATCACTCAGTAATACCCTAAACGACAGCAATCACTCAGTAATTCCCTAGACGACAACAATCACTCAGTAATTCTCTAGACGACAACAATCACTCAGAAATTCCCTAGACGGCAACAATCATCAGTAATTCCCTAGACGACAACAATCACTCAGTAATTCCCTAGACGACAACAATCAATCAGTAATTCCCTAGACAACAACAATCACTCAGTTTTTCTCTAGACAACAATCACTCATTAATTCTATAGATGACGGCAATCACTCCGTAATTCTCTAAACGACAACAATCACTCAGTAGTTCTCTAGACGACAAAAATTACTCAGTAATTCTCTAGACGACAACAATCACTCAGTAATTCCCTAGACGACAACTAGCACTCAGTAATTCTTATGACGACAACAATCACTCAGTGATTTTCTAGACGACAACAATCACTCAGTAATTCTCTAGACGACAACAATCACTCAGTAATTCCCTAGACGACAACTAGCACTCAGTAATTCCCTAGACGACAACAATCACTCAGTAATTCTCTAGACGACAACAATCACTCAGTAATACTCTAGACGACAGCAATCACTCAGTAGTTCCCTAGACGACAACAATCACTCAGTAATTCTCTAGACGACAAAAATCACTCAGTAATTCTCTAGACGACAACAATCACTCAGTAATTCCCTAGACGACAACTAGCACTCAGTAATTCTTTTGACGACAACAATCACTCAGAAATTTCCTAGACGACAACAATCACTCAGTAATTCTCTAGACGACAACAATCACTCAGTAATTCCCTAGATGACAACTAGCACTCAGTAATTCCCTAGACGACAACAATCACTCAGTAATTCTCTAGACGACAACAATCACTCAGTAATTCTCTAGACGACAACAATCACTCAGTAATTATCTAGACGACAAAAATCACTCAGTAATTCTCTAGACGACAACAATCACTCAGTAATTCCCTAGAGGACAACTAGCACTCAGTAATTCCCTAGACGACAACAATCACTCAGTAATTCCCTAGACGACAACAATTACTCAGTAATTCTCTAGACGACAACAATCACTCAGTAATTCCCTAGACGACAATAATCACTCAGTAATTCTCTAGACGACAACAATCACTCAGTAATTCCCTAGACGACAACTAGCACTCAGTAATTCTTTTGACGACAACAATCACTCAGTAATTTCCCAGACGACAGCAATCACTCAGTAATTCTCTAGACGACAACAATCACTCAGTAATTCTATAGACGACAACAATCACTCAGTAATTCTCTAGACGACAACAATCACTCAGTAATTCTCTAGACGACAACAATCATTCAGTAATTCCCTAGACGACAACAATCACTCAGTAATTCCCTAGACGACAACAATCACTCAGTAATTCTCTAGACGACAACAATCACACAGTAATTCTCTAGACGACAACAATTACTCAGTATTTCTCTAGACGACAACAATCACTCAGTAATTCCCTAGACGACAATCACTCAGTAATTCCCTAGACGACAACAATCACTCAGTAATTCCCTAGACAACAATCACTCAGTAATTTCCTAGACGACAACAATCACTCAGTAATTCCCTAGACGAAAACAATCACTCAGTAATTCTCTAGACGACAACAATCACTCGGTAATTCTCTAGACAACAATCACTCAGTAATTCTCTAGACGACAACAATAACTCAGTAATTCTCTAGACGACAACAATCACTCAGTAATTCCCTAGACGACAACAATCACTCAGTAATTTTCTAGACGACAACAATCACTCAGTAATTCCCTAGACGACAGCAATCACTCAGTAATTCTCTAGACGACAAAAATCACTCAGTAATTCTCTAGACGACAACAATCACTCAGTAATTCCCTAGACGACAACTAGCACTCAGTAATTCTTTTGACGACAACAATCACTCAGTAATTTCCTAGACGACAACAATCACTCAGTAATTCCCTAGACGACAACTAGCACTCAGTAATTCCCTAGACGACAACAATCACTCAGTAATTCTCTAGACGACAACAATCACTCAGTAATTCTCTAGACGACAACAATCACTCAGTAATTATCTAGACGACAAAAATCACTCAGTAATTCTCTAGACGACAACAATCACTCAGTAAATCCCTAGACGACAACTAGCACTCAGTAATTCCCTAGACGACAACAATCACTCAGTAATTCTCTAGACGACAACAATTACTCAGTAATTCTCTAGACGACAACAATCACTCAGTAATTCCCTAGACGACAACAATCACTCAGTAATTCCCTAGACGACAACAATCACTCAGTTTTTCTCTAGACAACAATCACTCATTAATTCTATAGATGACGGCAATCACTCCGTAATTCTCTAAACGACAACAATCACTCAGTAGTTCTCTAGACGACAAAAATTACTCAGTAATTCTCTAGACGACAACAATCACTCAGTAATTCCCTAGACGACAACTAGCACTCAGTAATTCTTATGACGACAACAATCACTCAGTGATTTTCTAGACGACAACAATCACTCAGTGATTTTCTAGACGACAACAATCACTCAGTAATTCTCTAGACGACAACAATCACTCAGTAATTCCCTAGACGACAACTAGCACTCAGTAATTCCCTAGACGACAACAATCACTCAGTAATTCTCTAGACGACAACAATCACTCAGTAATTATCTAGACGACAAAAATCACTCAGTAATTCTCTAGACGACAACAATCACTCAGTAATTCCCTAGACGACAACTAGCACTCAGTAATTCCCTAGACGACAACAATCACTCAGTAATTCTCTAGACGACAACAATTACTCAGTAATTCTCTAGACGACAACAATCACTCAGTAATTCCCTAGACGACAATAATCACTCAGTAATTCTCTAGACGACAACAATCACTCAGTAATTCTCTAGATGACAACAATCACTCAGTAATTCTCTAGACGAAAACTATCAATCGGTAATTCTCTAGACGACAACAATCACTCAGTAATTCTCTAAACAACAACAATCACTCAGTAATTCTATAGACGACAACAATCACTCAGTAATTCTCTAGACGACAACAATCACTCAGTAATTCCCTAGACGACAACAATCACTCAGTAATTCCCTAGACGACAACAATCACTCAGTAATTCTCTAGACGACAACAATCACACAGTAATTCTCTAGACGACAACAATTACTCAGTATTTCTCTAGACGACAACAATCACTCAGTAATTCCCTAGACGACGACAATCACTCAGTAATTCCCTAGACGACAACAATCACTCAGTACTTCTCTAGACGACAACAATCACTCAGTAATTCTCTAGACGACAACAATCACTCAGTAATTCTCTAGACGACAACAATCAATCAGTAATTCCCTAAACGACAACAATCACTCAGTAATTCCCTAGACGAAAACAATCACTCAATAATTTCCCAGAAGACAGCAATCACTCAGTAATTCTCTAGAAGACAACAATCACTCAGTAATTCTATAGACGACAACAATCACTCAGTAATTCTCTAGACGACAACAATCACTCAGTAATTCCCTAGACGACAACAATCACTCAGTAATTCCCTAGACGACAACAATCACTCAGTAATTCTCTAGACGACAACAATCACACAGTAATTCTCTAGACGACAACAATTACTCAGTATTTCTCTAGACGACAACAATCACTCAGTAATTCCCTAGACGACGACAATCACTCAGTAATTCCCTAGACGACAACAATCACTCAGTAATTCCCTAGACAACAATCACTCAGTAATTTCCTAGACGACAACAATCACTCAGTAATTCCCTAGACGACAACAATCACTCAGTAATTCTCTAGACGACAACAATCACTCAGTAATTCTCTAGACGACAACAATCACTCAGTAATTCTCTAGACGACAACAATCACTCAGTAATTCCCTAGACGACAACAACCACTCAGTAATTCCCTAGACGACAACAATCACTCATTAATTCTCTAGACGACAACAATCACACAGTAATTCTCTAGACGACAACAATTACTCAGTATTTCTCTAGACGACAACAATCACTCAGTAATTCCCTAGACGACGACAATCACTCAGTAATTCCCTAGAGGACAACAATCACTCAGTAATTCCCTAGACAACAATCACTCAGTAATTTCCTAGACGACAACAATCACTCAGTAATTCCCTAGACGACAACAATCACTCAGTAATTCTCTAGACGACAACAATCACTCGGTAATTCTCTAGACAACAATCACACAGTAATTCTCTAGACGACAACAATTACTCAGTATTTCTCTAGACGACAACAATCACTCAGTAATTCCCTAGACGACGACAATCACTCAGTAATTCCCTAGACGACAACAATCACTCAGTAATTCCCTAGACAACAATCACTCAGTAATTTCCTAGACGACAACAATCACTCAGTAATTCCCTAGACGACAACAATCACTCAGTAATTCTCTAGACGACAACAATCACTCAGTAATTCCCTAGACGACAGCAATCACTCAGTAATTCCCTAGACGACAACAATCACTCAGTAATTCTTTAGACGACAACAATCACTCAGAAATTCCCTAGACGGCAACAATCATCAGTAATTCCCTAGACGACAACAATCATTCAGTAATTCTCTAGACGACAACAATCACTCGGTAATTCCCTAGACGACAACAATCACTCAGTAGTTCTCTAGACGACAACAATCACTCAGTAATTCTCTAGACGACAACAATCACTCAATAATTCTCTAGACGACAACAATCACTCAGTAATTCCCTAGACGACAATAATCACTCAGTAATTCTCTAGACGACAACAATCACTCAGTAATTCTCTAGACGACAACAATCACTCAGTACTTCCCTAGACGACAACAAGCACTCAGTAATTCTCTAGACGACAAAAATCACTCAGTATTTCCCTAGACGACAACAATCACTCCGTAATTCCCTAGACGACAACAATCACTCAGTAATTCCCTAGAAAACAACAATCACTCAGTAATTCCCTAGACGACAACAATCACTCAGTAATTTTCTAGACGACAACAATCACTCAGTAATTCCCTAGACGACAACAATCACTCAGTAATTCCCTAGATGACAACTATCACTCAGTAATTTTCTAGACGACAACAATCACTCGATAATTCTCTAGACGACAGCAATCACTAGGTAATTCCCTAGACGACAACAATCACTCAGTAATTCCCTAGACGACAACAATCACTCAGTAATTCTCTAGACGACAACAATCACTCAGTAATTTTCTAGACGACAACAATCACACAGTAATTCTCTAGACAACAATCACACAGTAATTCTCTAGACAACAATCACTCAGTAATTCTCTAGATGACAGCAATCACTCAGTAATTCTCTAGACAACAACAATCACTCAGTAATTCTCTAGACGACAACAATCACTCAGTAATACCCTAGAAGACAACAATCACTCAGTAATTCTCTAGACGACAACAATCACTCAGTAATTCTCTAGACGACAACAATCACTCAGTAATTCTCTAGACGACAACAATCACACAGTAATTCTCTAGACGACAACAATTACTCAGTATTTCTCTAGACGACAACAATCACTCAGTAATTCCCTAGACGACGACAATCACTCAGTAATTCCCTAGACGACAACAATCACTCAGTAATTCCCTAGACAACAATCACTCAGTAATTTCCTAGACGACAACAATCACTCAGTAATTCCCTAGACGACAACAATCACTCAGTAATTCTCTAGACGACAACAATCACTCAGTAATTCTCTAGACGACAACAATCACTCAGTAATTCTCTAGACGACAACAATCACTCAGTAATACCCTAGACGACAACAATCACTCAGTAATTCCCTAGACGACAACAATCACTCAGTAATTCTCTAGACGACAACAATCACACAGTAATTCTCTAGACGACAACAATTACTCAGTATTTCTCTAGACGACAACAATCACTCAGTAATTCCCTAGACGACGACAATCACTCAGTAATTCCCTAGAGGACAACAATCACTCAGTAATTCCCTAGACAACAATCACTCAGTAATTTCCTAGACGACAACAATCACTCAGTAATTCCCTAGACGACAACAATCACTCAGTAATTCTCTAGACGACAACAATCACTCGGTAATTCTCTAGACAACAATCACACAGTAATTCTCTAGACGACAACAATTACTCAGTATTTCTCTAGACGACAACAATCACTCAGTAATTCCCTAGACGACGACAATCACTCAGTAATTCCCTAGACGACAACAATCACTCAGTAATTCCCTAGACAACAATCACTCAGTAATTTCCTAGACGACAACAATCACTCAGTAATTCCCTAGACGACAACAATCACTCAGTAATTCCCTAGACAACAACAATCACTCAGTAATTCCCTAGACGACAGCAATCACTCAGTAATTCCCTAGACGACAACAAGCACTCAGTAATTCTCTA
Source organism: Bathymodiolus brooksi (assembly GCA_963680875.1). NCBI lineage: Eukaryota > Metazoa > Mollusca > Bivalvia > Mytilida > Modiolidae > Bathymodiolus > Bathymodiolus brooksi. The sequence goes on from OY804587.1 coordinate 70,399,133, forward strand.
GACGACAACAATCACTCAGAAATTCCCTAGACGGTAACAATCATCAGTAATTCCCTAGACGACAACAATCATTCAGTAATTCTCTAGACGACAACAATCACTCGGTAATTCCCTAGACGACAACAATCACTCAGTAGTTCTCTAGACGACAACAATCACTCAGTAATTCTCTAGACGACAACAATCACTCAATAATTCTCTAGACGACAACAATCACTCAGTAATTCCCTAGACGACAATAATCACTTAGTAATTCTCTAGACGACAACAATCACTCAGTAATTCTCTAGACGACAACAATCACTCAGTACTTCCCTAGACGACAACAAGCACTCAGTAATTCTCTAGACGACAACAATCACTCAGTAATTCTCTAGACGACAAAAATCACTCAGTAATTCCCTAGACGACAACAATCACTCCGTAATTCCCTAGACGACAACAATCACTCAGTAATTCCCTAGAAAACAACAATCACTCAGTAATTCCCTAGACGACAACAATCACTCAGTAATTTTCTAGACGACAACAATCACTCAGTAATTCCCTAGACGACAACAATAACTCAGTAATTCCCTAGATGACAACTATCACTCAGTAATTTTCTAGACGACAACAATCACTCGATAATTCTCTAGACGACAGCAATCACTAGGTAATTCCCTAGACGACAACAATCACTCAGTAATTCCCTAGACGACAACAATCACTCAGTAATTCTCTAGACGACAACAATCACTCAGTAATTTTCTAGACAACAATCACTCAGTAATTATCTAGACAACAATCACTCAGTAATTCTCTAGACAACAATCACTCAGTAATTCTCTAGATGACAGCAATCACTCAGTAATTCTCTAGACAACAACAATCACTCAGTAATTCTCTAGACGACAACAATCACTCAGTAATACCCTAGAAGACAACAATCACTCAGTAATTCTCTAGACGACAACAATCACTCAGTAATTCTCTAGACGACAACAATCATTCAGTAATTCTCTAGACGACAGCAATCACTCAGTAATTCCCTAGACGACAACAATCACTCAGTAGTTCTCTAGACGACAACAATCACTCAGTAATTCTCTAGAAGACAACAATCACTCGGTAATTCTCTAGACGACAACAATCACTCAGTAATTCTCTAAACGACAACAATCACTCAGTAATTCTCTAGACGACAACTATCACTCAGTAATTCTCTAGACGACAACAATCACTCAGTAATTCTCTAGACGACAACAATCATTCAGTAATTCTCTAGACGACAGCAATCACTCAGTAATTCCCTAGACGACAACAATCACTCAGTAGTTCTCTAGACGACAACAATCACTCAGTAATTCTCTAGACGACAACAATCACTCAGTAATTCTCTAGACGACAACAATCATTCAGTAATTCTCTAGACGACAGCAATCACTCGGTAATTCCCTAGACGACAACAATCACTCAGTAGTTCTCTAGACGACAACAATCACTCAGTAATTCTCTAGACGACAACAATCACTCAATAATTCTCTAGACGACAACAATCACTCAGTAATTCCCTAGACGACAATAATTCACTCAGTAATTCCCTAGACGACAACAATCACTCAGTAATTCTCTAGACGACAATAATCACTCAATAATTCTCTAGACGACAACAATCACTCAGTAATTCTCTAGACAACAACAATCACTCAGTAATTCTCTAGACGACAACAATCACTCAGTAATACCCTAGAAGACAACAATCACTCAGTAATTCCTTAAACGACATCAATCACTCAGTAATTCCCTAGACGACAACAATCACTCAATAATTTCCCAGACGACAGCAATCACTCAGTAATTCTCTAGACGACAACAATCACTCAGTAATTCTCTAGACGACAACAATCACTCAGTAATTCTCTAGACGACAACAATCACTCAGTAATTCTCTAGACGACAACAATCACTCAGTAATTCCCTAGACGACAACAATCACTCAGTAATTCCCTAGACGACAACAATCACTCAGTAATTCTCTAGAAGACAACAATCACACAGTAATTCTCTAGACGACAACAATTACTCAGTATTTCTCTAGACGACAACAATCACTCAGTAATTCCCTAGACGACGACAATCACTCAGTAATTCCCTAGACGACAACAATCACTCAGTAATTCCCTAGACAACAATCACTCAGTAATTTCCTAGACGACAACAATCACTCAGAAATTCTTTAGACGACAAAAAATACTGAGTAATTCTCTAGACGACAACAATCACTAAGTAATTCCCTAGACGACGACAATAACTCAGTAATTCCCTAGACGACAGCAATCACTCAGTAATTCCCTAGACGACAACAATCACTCAGTAATTCTCTAGACGACAACAATCACTCAGTAATTCACTAGACGACAGCAATCACTCAGTAATTCCCTAGTCGACAACAATCACTCAGTAATTCTCTAGACGACAACAATCACTCAGAAATTCCCTAGACGGCAACAATCATCCGTAATTCCCTAGACGACAACAATCACTCAGTAATTCCCTAGACACCAACAATCACTCAGTAATTCCCTAGACGACAACAATCACTCAGTAATTCTCTAGACAACAATCACTCATTAATTCTATAGATGACAGCAATCACTCCGTAATTCTCTAGACGACAACAATCACTCAGTAATTCTCTAAACGACAACAATCACTCAGTAGTTCTCTAGACGACAAAAATCACTCAGTAATTATCTAGACGACAACAATCACTCAGTAATTCCCTAGACGACAACAATCACTCAGTAATACTCTAGACGACAGCAATCACTCAGTAATTCCCTAGACGACAACAATCACTCAGTAATTCTCTAGACGACAACAATCACTCAGTAATTCCCTAGACGACAACTAGCACTCAGTAATTCTTTTGACGACAACAATCACTCAGTAATTTTCTAGACGACAACAATCACTCAGTAATTCTCTAGACGACAACAATCACTCAGTAATTCCCTAGACGACAACTAGCACTCAGTAATTCCCTAGACAACAACAATCACTCAGTAATTCTCTAGACGACAACAATCACTCAGTAATTCTCTAGACGACAACAATCACTCAGTAATTCTCTAGACGACAACAATCACTCAGTAATTCTCTAGACGACAATAATCACTCAGTAATCCTCTAGACGAAAACAATCACTCAGTAATTCTCTAGACAACAACAATCACTCAGTAATTCTCTAGACGACAACAATCACTCAGTACTACCCTAGAAGACAACAATCACTCAGTAATTCTCTAGACGACAACAATCACTCAGTAATTCTCTAGACGACAACAATCACTCAATAATTCTCTAGACGACAACAATCAATCAGTAATTCCCTAAACGACAAAAATTCACTCAGTAATTCCCTAAAGGACAACAATCACTCAGTAATTCCCTAGACGACAACAATCACTCAATAATTTCCCAGATGACAGCAATCACTCAGTAATTCTCTAGACGACAACAATCACTCAGTAATTCTATAGACGACAACAATCACTCAGTAATTCTCTAGACGACAACAATCACTCAGTAATTCTCTAGACGACAACAATTACTCAGTATTTCTCTAGATGACAACAATCACTCAGTAATTCCCTAGACGACGACAATCACTCAGTAATTCCCTAGATGACAACAATCACTAAGTAATTCCCTAGACAACAATCACTCAGTAATTTCCTAGACGACTACAATCACTCAGTAATTCTTTAGACGACAAAAAATACTGAGTAATTCTCTAGACGACAACAATCACTCAGTAATTCCCTAGACGACGACAATCACTCAGTAATTCCCTAGACGACAGCAATCACTCAGTAATTCCCTAGACGACAACAATCACTCGGTAATTCTCTAGACGACAACAATCACTCAGTAATACCCTAAACGACAGCAATCACTCAGTAATTCCCTAGACGACAACAATCACTCAGTAATTCTCTAGACGACAACAATCACTCAGAAATTCCCTAGACGGCAACAATCATCAGTAATTCCCTAGACGACAACAATCACTCAGTAATTCCCTAGACGACAACAATCAATCAGTAATTCCCTAGACAACAACAATCACTCAGTTTTTCTCTAGACAACAATCACTCATTAATTCTATAGATGACGGCAATCACTCCGTAATTCTCTAAACGACAACAATCACTCAGTAGTTCTCTAGACGACAAAAATTACTCAGTAATTCTCTAGACGACAACAATCACTCAGTAATTCCCTAGACGACAACTAGCACTCAGTAATTCTTATGACGACAACAATCACTCAGTGATTTTCTAGACGACAACAATCACTCAGTAATTCTCTAGACGACAACAATCACTCAGTAATTCCCTAGACGACAACTAGCACTCAGTAATTCCCTAGACGACAACAATCACTCAGTAATTCTCTAGACGACAACAATCACTCAGTAATACTCTAGACGACAGCAATCACTCAGTAGTTCCCTAGACGACAACAATCACTCAGTAATTCTCTAGACGACAAAAATCACTCAGTAATTCTCTAGACGACAACAATCACTCAGTAATTCCCTAGACGACAACTAGCACTCAGTAATTCTTTTGACGACAACAATCACTCAGAAATTTCCTAGACGACAACAATCACTCAGTAATTCTCTAGACGACAACAATCACTCAGTAATTCCCTAGATGACAACTAGCACTCAGTAATTCCCTAGACGACAACAATCACTCAGTAATTCTCTAGACGACAACAATCACTCAGTAATTCTCTAGACGACAACAATCACTCAGTAATTATCTAGACGACAAAAATCACTCAGTAATTCTCTAGACGACAACAATCACTCAGTAATTCCCTAGAGGACAACTAGCACTCAGTAATTCCCTAGACGACAACAATCACTCAGTAATTCCCTAGACGACAACAATTACTCAGTAATTCTCTAGACGACAACAATCACTCAGTAATTCCCTAGACGACAATAATCACTCAGTAATTCTCTAGACGACAACAATCACTCAGTAATTCCCTAGACGACAACTAGCACTCAGTAATTCTTTTGACGACAACAATCACTCAGTAATTTCCCAGACGACAGCAATCACTCAGTAATTCTCTAGACGACAACAATCACTCAGTAATTCTATAGACGACAACAATCACTCAGTAATTCTCTAGACGACAACAATCACTCAGTAATTCTCTAGACGACAACAATCATTCAGTAATTCCCTAGACGACAACAATCACTCAGTAATTCCCTAGACGACAACAATCACTCAGTAATTCTCTAGACGACAACAATCACACAGTAATTCTCTAGACGACAACAATTACTCAGTATTTCTCTAGACGACAACAATCACTCAGTAATTCCCTAGACGACAATCACTCAGTAATTCCCTAGACGACAACAATCACTCAGTAATTCCCTAGACAACAATCACTCAGTAATTTCCTAGACGACAACAATCACTCAGTAATTCCCTAGACGAAAACAATCACTCAGTAATTCTCTAGACGACAACAATCACTCGGTAATTCTCTAGACAACAATCACTCAGTAATTCTCTAGACGACAACAATAACTCAGTAATTCTCTAGACGACAACAATCACTCAGTAATTCCCTAGACGACAACAATCACTCAGTAATTTTCTAGACGACAACAATCACTCAGTAATTCCCTAGACGACAGCAATCACTCAGTAATTCTCTAGACGACAAAAATCACTCAGTAATTCTCTAGACGACAACAATCACTCAGTAATTCCCTAGACGACAACTAGCACTCAGTAATTCTTTTGACGACAACAATCACTCAGTAATTTCCTAGACGACAACAATCACTCAGTAATTCCCTAGACGACAACTAGCACTCAGTAATTCCCTAGACGACAACAATCACTCAGTAATTCTCTAGACGACAACAATCACTCAGTAATTCTCTAGACGACAACAATCACTCAGTAATTATCTAGACGACAAAAATCACTCAGTAATTCTCTAGACGACAACAATCACTCAGTAAATCCCTAGACGACAACTAGCACTCAGTAATTCCCTAGACGACAACAATCACTCAGTAATTCTCTAGACGACAACAATTACTCAGTAATTCTCTAGACGACAACAATCACTCAGTAATTCCCTAGACGACAACAATCACTCAGTAATTCCCTAGACGACAACAATCACTCAGTTTTTCTCTAGACAACAATCACTCATTAATTCTATAGATGACGGCAATCACTCCGTAATTCTCTAAACGACAACAATCACTCAGTAGTTCTCTAGACGACAAAAATTACTCAGTAATTCTCTAGACGACAACAATCACTCAGTAATTCCCTAGACGACAACTAGCACTCAGTAATTCTTATGACGACAACAATCACTCAGTGATTTTCTAGACGACAACAATCACTCAGTGATTTTCTAGACGACAACAATCACTCAGTAATTCTCTAGACGACAACAATCACTCAGTAATTCCCTAGACGACAACTAGCACTCAGTAATTCCCTAGACGACAACAATCACTCAGTAATTCTCTAGACGACAACAATCACTCAGTAATTATCTAGACGACAAAAATCACTCAGTAATTCTCTAGACGACAACAATCACTCAGTAATTCCCTAGACGACAACTAGCACTCAGTAATTCCCTAGACGACAACAATCACTCAGTAATTCTCTAGACGACAACAATTACTCAGTAATTCTCTAGACGACAACAATCACTCAGTAATTCCCTAGACGACAATAATCACTCAGTAATTCTCTAGACGACAACAATCACTCAGTAATTCTCTAGATGACAACAATCACTCAGTAATTCTCTAGACGAAAACTATCAATCGGTAATTCTCTAGACGACAACAATCACTCAGTAATTCTCTAAACAACAACAATCACTCAGTAATTCTCTAGACGACAACAATCACTCAGTAATACCCTAGAAGACAACAATCACTCAGTAATTCCCTAGACGACAATAATCACTCAGTAATTCTCTAGACGACAAAAATCACTCAGAAATTCTCTAGACGACAACAATCACTCAGTAATTCTCTAGACGACAACAATCAATCAGTAATTCCCTAAACGACAAAAAATCACTCAGTAATTCCCTAAACGACAACAATCACTCAGTAATTCCCTAGACGACAACAATCACTCAATAATTTCCCAGACGACAGCAATCACTCAGTTATTCTCTAGACGACAACAATCACTCAGTAATTCTCTAGACGAAAACAATCACTCAGTAATTCTCTAGACGACAACAATCACTCAGTAATTCTCTAGACGACAACAATCACTCGGTAATTCCCTAGACGACAACAATCACTCAGTAATTCTCTAGACGACAACAATCACACAGTAATTCTCTAGACGACAACAATTACTCAGTATTTCTCTAGACGACAACAATCACTCAGTAATTCCCTAGACGACGACAATCACTCAGTATTTCCCTAGACGACAACAATCACTCAGTAATTCCCTAGACAACAATCACTCAGTAATTTCCTAGACGACAACAAACACTCAGTAATTCTTTAGACGACAAAAAATACTGAGTAATTCTTTAGACGACAACAATCACTCAGTAATTCCCTAGACGACGACAATCACTCAGTAATTCCCTAGACGACAGCAATCACTCAGTAATTCCCTAGACGACAACAATCACTCATTAATTCTCTAGACGAAAACAATCACTCAGTAATTCCCTAGACGACAGCAATCACTCAGTAATTCCCTAGACGACAACAATCACTCAGTAATTCTCTAGACGACAACAATCACTCAGAAATTCCCTAGACGGCAACAATCATCAGTAATTCCCTAGAAGACAACAATCACTCAGTAATTCCCTAGACGACAACAATCAATCTGTAATTCCCTAGACGACAACAATCACTCAGTAATTCTCTAGAAAACAATCACTCATTAATTCTCTAGATGACGGCAATCACTCCGTAATTCTCTAGACGACAGCAATCACTCAGTAGTTCCCTAGACGACAACAATCACTCAGTAATTCTCTAGACGACAAAAATCACTCAGTAATTCTCTAGACGACAACAATCACTCAGTAATTCCCTAGACGACAACTAGCACTCAGTAATTCTTTTGACGACAACAATCACTCAGAAATTTCCTAGACGACAACAATCACTCAGTAATTCTCTAGACGACAACAATCACTCAGTAATTCCCTAGACGACAACTAGCACTCAGTAATTCCCTAGACGACAACAATCACTCAGTAATTCTCTAGACGACAACAATCACTCAGTAATTCTCTAGACGACAACAATCACTCAGTAATTATCTAGACGACAAAAATCACTCAGTAATTCTCTAGACGACAACAATCACTCAGTAATTCCCTAGACGACAACTAGCATTCAGTAATTCCCTAGACGACAACAATCATTCAGTAATTCTCTAGACGACAACAATTACTCAGTAATTCTCTAGACGACAACAATCACTCAGTAATTCCCTAGACGACAATAATCACTCAGTAATTCTCTAGACGACAACAATCACTCAGTAATTCCCTAGACGACAACTAGCACTCAGTAATTCTTTTGACGACAACAATCACTCAGTAATTTCCCAGACGACAGCAATCACTCAGTAATTCTCTAGACGACAACAATCACTCAGTAATTCTCTAGACGACAACAATCACTCAGTAATTCTCTAGACGACAACAATCACTCAGTAATTCTCTAGACGACAACAATCATTCAGTAATTCCCTAGACGACAACAATCACTCAGTAATTCCCTAGACGACAACAATCACTCAGTAATTCTCTAGACGACAACAATCACACAGTAATTCTCTAGACGACAACAATTACTCAGTATTTCTCTAGACGACAACAATCACTCAGTAATTCCCTAGACGACAATCACTCAGTAATTCCCTAGACGACAACAATCACTCAGTAATTCCCTAGACAACAATCACTCAGTAATTTCCTAGACGACAACAATCACTCAGTAATTCCCTAGACGAAAACAATCACTCAGTAATTCTCTAGACGACAACAATCACTCGGTAATTCTCTAGACAACAATCACTCAGTAATTCTCTAGACGACAACAATAACTCAGTAATTCTCTAGACGACAACAATCACTCAGTAATTCCCTAGACGACAACAATCACTCAGTAATTTTCTAGACGACAACAATCACTCAGTAATTCCCTAGACGACAGCAATCACTCAGTAATTCTCTAGACGACAAAAATCACTCAGTAATTCTCTAGACGACAACAATCACTCAGTAATTCCCTAGACGACAACTAGCACTCAGTAATTCTTTTGACGACAACAATCACTCAGTAATTTCCTAGACGACAACAATCACTCAGTAATTCCCTAGACGACAACTAGCACTCAGTAATTCCCTAGACGACAACAATCACTCAGTAATTCTCTAGACGACAACAATCACTCAGTAATTCTCTAGACGACAACAATCACTCAGTAATTATCTAGACGACAAAAATCACTCAGTAATTCTCTAGACGACAACAATCACTCAGTAAATCCCTAGACGACAACTAGCACTCAGTAATTCCCTAGACGACAACAATCACTCAGTAATTCTCTAGACGACAACAATTACTCAGTAATTCTCTAGACGACAACAATCACTCAGTAATTCCCTAGACGACAACAATCACTCAGTAATTCCCTAGACGACAACAATCACTCAGTTTTTCTCTAGACAACAATCACTCATTAATTCTATAGATGACGGCAATCACTCCGTAATTCTCTAAACGACAACAATCACTCAGTAGTTCTCTAGACGACAAAAATTACTCAGTAATTCTCTAGACGACAACAATCACTCAGTAATTCCCTAGACGACAACTAGCACTCAGTAATTCTTATGACGACAACAATCACTCAGTGATTTTCTAGACGACAACAATCACTCAGTAATTCTCTAGACGACAACAATCACTCAGTAATTCCCTAGACGACAACTAGCACTCAGTAATTCCCTAGACGACAACAATCGCTCAGTAATTCTCTAGACGACAACAATCACTCAGTAATTATCTAGACGACAAAAATCACTCAGTAATTCTCTAGACGACAACAATCACTCAGTAATTCCCTAGACGACAACTAGCACTCAGTAATTCCCTAGACGACAACAATCACTCAGTAATTCTCTAGACGACAACAATTACTCAGTAATTCTCTAGACGACAACAATCACTCAGTAATTCCCTAGACGACAATAATCACTCAGTAATTCTCTAGACGACAACAATCACTCAGTAATTCTCTAGATGACAACAATCACTCAGTAATTCTCTAGACGAAAACTATCAATCGGTAATTCTCTAGACGACAACAATCACTCAGTAATTCTCTAAACAACAACAATCACTCAGTAATTCTCTAGACGACAACAATCACTCAGTAATACCCTAGAAGACAACAATCACTCAGTAATTCCCTAGACGACAATAATCACTCAGTAATTCTCTAGACGACAAAAATCACTCAGAAATTCTCTAGACGACAACAATCACTCAGTAATTCTCTAGACGACAACAATCAATCAGTAATTCCCTAAACGACAAAAATTCACTCAGTAATTCCCTAAACGACAACAATCACTCAGTAATTCCCTAGACGACAACAATCACTCAATAATTTCCCAGACGACAGCAATCACTCAGTTATTCTCTAGACGACAACAATCACTCAGTAATTCTCTAGACGAAAACAATCACTCAATAATTCTCTAGACGACAACAATCACTCAGTAATTCTCTAGACGACAACAATCACTCGGTAATTCCCTAGACGACAACAATCACTCAGTAATTCTCTAGACGACAACAATCACACAGTAATTCTCTAGACGACAACAATTACTCAGTATTTCTCTAGACGACAACAATCACTCAGTAATTCCCTAGACGACGACAATCACTCAGTATTTCCCTAGACGACAACAATCACTCAGTAATTCCCTAGACAACAATCACTCAGTAATTTCCTAGACGACAACAAACACTCAGTTATTCTTTAGACGACAAAAAATACTGAGTAATTCTTTAGACGACAACAATCACTCAGTAATTCCCTAGACGACGACAATCACTCAGTAATTCCCTAGACGACAGCAATCACTCAGTAATTCCCTAGACGACAACAATCACTCATTAATTCTCTAGACGAAAACAATCACTCAGTAATTCCCTAGACGACAGCAATCACTCAGTAATTCCCTAGACGACAACAATCACTCAGTAATTCTCTAGACGACAACAATCACTCAGAAATTCCCTAGACGGCAACAATCATCAGTAATTCCCTAGAAGACAACAATCACTCAGTAATTCCCTAGACGACAACAATCAATCAGTAATTCCCTAGACGACAACAATCACTCAGTAATTCTCTAGAAAACAATCACTCATTAATTCTCTAGATGACGGCAATCACTCCGTAATTCTCTAGACGACAACAATCACTCAGTAATTCTCTAAAGGACAACAATCACTCAGTAGTTCTCTAGACGACAAAAATCACTCAGTAATTCTCTAGATAACAACAATCACTCAGTAATTCCCTAGACGACAACTAGCACTCAGTAATTCTTTTGACGACAACAATCACTCAGTAATTTTCTAGACGACAACAATCACTCAGTAATTCTCTAGACGACAACAATCACTCAGTAATTCCCTAGACGACAACTAGCACTCAGTAATTCACTAGACGACAACAATCACTCAGTAATTCTCTAGACGACAACAATCACTCAGTAATACTCTAGACGACAGCAATCACTCAGTAGTTCCCTAGACGACAAAAATCACTCAGTAATTCTCTAGACGACAACAATCACTCAGTAATACCCTAGACGACAACTAGCACTCAGTAATTCTTTTGACGACAACAATCACTCAGTAATTTTCTAGACGACAACAATCACTCAGTAATTCTCTAGATGACAACAATCACTCAGTAATTCCCTAGACGACAACTAGCACACAGTAATTCCCTAGACGACAACAATCACTCAGTAATTCTCTAGACGACAACAATCACTCAGTTATTCTCTAGACGACAACAATCACTCAGTAATTCTCTAGACGACAAAAATCACTCAGTGATTCTCTAGACGACAACAATCACTCAGTAATTCCCTAGACGACAACTAGCACTCAGTAATTCCCTAGACGACAACAATCACTCAGTAATTCTCTAGACGACAACAATTACTCAGTAATTCTCTAGACGACAACAATCACTCAGTAATTCCCTAGACGACAATAATCACTCAGTAATTCTCTAGACGACAACAATCACTCAGTAATTCTCTAGATGACAACAATCACTCAGTAATTCTCTAGACGAAAACTATCAATCAGTAATTCTCTAGACGACAACAATCACTCAGTAATTCTCTAGACGACAACAACCACTCAGTAATTCCCTAGACGACAACAATCACTCAGTAATTCCCTAGACGACAATAATCACTCAGTACTTCTCTAGACGACAACAATCACTCAGTAATTCTCTAGACGACAACAATCGCTCAGTAATTCTCTAGACGACAACAATCAATCAGTAATTCCCTAAGCGACAAAAATTCACTCAGTAATTCCCTAAACGACAACAATCACTCAGTAATTCCCTAGACGACAACAATCACTCAATAATTTCCCAGACGACAGCAATCACTCAGTAATTCTCTAGACGACAACAATCACTCAGTAATTCTATAGACGACAACAATCACTCAGTAATTCTCTAGACGACAACAATCACTCAGTAATTCTCTAGACGACAACAATCATTCAGTAATTCCCTAGACGACAACAATCACTCAGTAATTCCCTAGACGACAACAATCACTCAGTAATTCTCTAGACGACAACAATCACACAGTAATTCTCTAGACGACAACAATTACTCAGTATTTCTCTAGACGACAACAATCACTCAGTAATTCCCTAGACGACAATCACTCAGTAATTCCCTAGACGACAACAATCACTCAGTAATTCCCTAGACAACAATCACTCAGTAATTTCCTAGACGACAACAATCACTCAGTAATTCCCTAGACGAAAACAATCACTCAGTAATTCTCTAGACGACAACAATCACTCGGTAATTCTCTAGACAACAATCACTCAGTAATTCTCTAGACGACAACAATAACTCAGTAATTCTCTAGACGACAACAATCACTCAGTAATTCCCTAGACGACAACAATCACTCAGTAATTTTCTAGACGACAACAATCACTCAGTAATTCCCTAGACGACAGCAATCACTCAGTAATTCTCTAGACGACAAAAATCACTCAGTAATTCTCTAGACGACAACAATCACTCAGTAATTCCCTAAACGACAACTAGCACTCAGTAATTCTTTTGACGACAACAATCACTCAGTAATTTCCTAGACGACAACAATCACTCAGTAATTCCCTAGACGACAACTAGCACTCAGTAATTCCCTAGACGACAACAATCACTCAGTAATTCTCTAGACGACAACAATCACTCAGTAATTCTCTAGACGACAACAATCACTCAGTAATTATCTAGACGACAAAAATCACTCAGTAATTCTCTAGACGACAACAATCACTCAGTAAATCCCTAGACGACAACTAGCACTCAGTAATTCCCTAGACGACAACAATCACTCAGTAATTCTCTAGACGACAACAATTACTCAGTAATTCTCTAGACGACAACAATCACTCAGTAATTCCCTAGACGACAACAATCACTCAGTAATTCCCTAGACGACAACAATCACTCAGTTTTTCTCTAGACAACAATCATTCATTAATTCTATAGATGACGGCAATCACTCCGTAATTCTCTAAACGACAACAATCACTCAGTAGTTCTCTAGACGACAAAAATTACTCAGTAATTCTCTAGACGACAACAATCACTCAGTAATTCCCTAGACGACAACTAGCACTCAGTAATTCTTATGACGACAACAATCACTCAGTGATTTTCTAGACGACAACAATCACTCAGTAATTCTCTAGACGACAACAATCACTCAGTAATTCCCTAGACGACAACTAGCACTCAGTAATTCCCTAGACGACAACAATCACTCAGTAATTCTCTAGACGACAACAATCACTCAGTAATACTCTAGACGACAGCAATCACTCAGTAGTTCCCTAGACGACAACAATCACTCAGTAATTCTCTAGACGACAAAAATCACTCAGTAATTCTCTAGACGACAACTAGCACTCAGTAATTCTTTTGACAACAACAATCACTCAGTAATTCCCTAGACGACAACAATCACTCAGTAATTCCCTAGACGACAACTAGCACTCAGTAATTCCCTAGACGACAACAATCACTCAGTAATTCTCTAGACGACAACAATCACTCAGTAATTCTCTAGACGACAACAATCACTCAGTAATTATCTAGACGACAAAAATCACTCAGTAATTCTCTAGACGACAACAATCACTCAGTAATTCCCTAGACGACAACTAGCACTCAGTAATTCCCTAGACGACAACAATCACTCAGTAATTCTCTAGACGACAACAATTACTCAGTAATTCTCTAGACGACAACAATCACTCAGTAATTCCCTAGACGACAATAATCACTCAGTAATTCTCTAGATGACAACAATCACTCAGTAATTCTCTAGACGACAACAATCACTCAGTAATTCTCTAGACGACAACAATCACTCAGTAATTCTCTAGACGACAACAATCACTCAGTAATTCCCTAGACGACAACAATCACTCAGTAATTCCCTAGACGACAATAATCACTCAGTAATTCTCTAGACGACAACAATCACTCAGTAATTCTCTAGACGACAACAATCACTCAGTAATTCTCTAGACGACAACAATCAATCAGTAATTCCCTAAACGACAAAATTTCACTCAGTAATTCCCTAAACGACAACAATCACTCAGTAATTCCCTAGACGACAACAATCACTCAATAATTTCCCAGACGACAACAATCACTCAGTAATTCTCTAGACGACAACAATCACTCAGTAATTCTATAGACGACAACAATCACTCAGTAATTCTCTAGACGACAACAATCACTCAGTAATTCTCTAGACGACAACAATCACTCAGTAATTCCCTAGACGACAACAATCACTCAGTAATTCTCTAGACGACAACAATCCAACAGTATTTCTCTAGACGACAACAATCACTCAGTAATTCCCTAGACGACAACAATCACTCCGTAATTCCCTAGACAACAATCACTCAGTAATTTCCTAGACGACAACAATCACTCAGTAATTCCATAGACGACAGCAATCACTCAGTAATTCCCTAGACGACAACAATCACTCAGTAATTCTCTAGACGACAACAATCACTCAGAAATTCCCTAGACGGCAACAATCATCAGTAATTCCCTAGACGACAACAATCACTCAGTAATTCCCTAGACGACAACAATCACTCAGTAATTTTCTAGACAACAATCACTCATTAATTCTATAGATGACGGCAATCACTCCGTAATTCTCTAAACGACAACAATCACTCAGTAGTTCTCTAGACGACAAAAACCACTCAGTAATTCTCTAGACGACAACAATCACTCAGTAATTCCCTAGACGACAACTAGCACTCAGTAATTCTTTTGACGACAACAATCACTCAGTAATTTTCTAGACGACAACAATCACTCAGTAATTCTCTAGACGACAACAATCACTCAGTAATTCCCTAGACGACAACTAGCACTCAGTAATTCCCTAGACGACAACAATCACTCAGTAATTCTCTAGACGACAACAATCACTCAGTAATACTCTAAAGGACAGCAATCACTCAGTAATTCCCTAGACGACAACAATCACTCGGTAATTCTCTAGACGACAAAAATCACTCAGTAATTCTCTAGACGACAACAATCACTCAGTAATTCCATAGACGAAAACTAGCACTCAGTAATTCTTTTGACGACAACAATCACTCAGTAATTTTCTAGACGACAACAATCACTCAGTAATTCTCTAGACGACAACAATCACTCAGTAATTCCCTAGACGACAACTAGCACTCAGTTATTCCCTAGACGACAACAATAACTCAGTAATTCCCTAGACGACAACAATCACTCAGTAATTCCCTAGACGACAACAATCAATCAGTAATTCTCTAGACGACAAAAATCACTCAGTAATTCTCTAGACGACAACAATCACTCAGTAATTCCCTAGACGACAACTAGCACTCAGTAATTCCCTAGACGACAACAATCACTCAGTAATACTCTAGACGACAGCAATCACTCAGTAATTCCCTAGACGACAACAATCACTCAGTAATTCTCTAGACGACAACAATCACTCAGTAATTCCCTAGACGACAACTAGCACTCAGTAATTCTTTTGACGACAACAATCACTCAGTAATTTTCTAGACGACAACAATCACTCAGTAATTCTCTAGACGACAACAATCACTCAGTAATTCCCTAGACGACAACTAGCACTCAGTAATTCCCTAGACGACAACAATCACTCAGTAATTCTCTAGACGACAACAATCACTCAGTAATTCTCTAGACGACAACAATCACTCAGTAATTCTCTAGACGACAACAATCACTCAGTAATTCTCTAGACGACAATAATCACTCAGTAATTCTCTAGACGAAAACAATCACTCAGTAATTCTCTAGACAACAACAATCACTCAGTAATTCTCTAGACGACAACAATCACTCAGTAATACCCTAGAAGACAACAATCACTCAGTAATTCTCTAGACGACAACAATCACTCAGTAATTCTCTAGACGACAACAATCACTCAGTAATTCTCTAGACGACAACAATCAATCAGTAATTCCCTAAACGACAAAAATTCACTCAGTAATTCCCTAAAGGACAACAATCACTCAGTAATTCCCTAGACGACAACAATCACTCAATAATTTCCCAGATGACAGCAATCACTCAGTAATTCTCTAGACGACAACAATCACTCAGTAATTCTATAGACGACAACAATCACTCAGTAATTCTCTAGACGACAACAATCACTCAGTAATTCTCTAGACGACAACAATTACTCAGTATTTCTCTAGATGACAACAATCACTCAGTAATTCCCTAGACGACGACAATCACTCAGTAATTCCCTAGATGACAACAATCACTAAGTAATTCCCTAGACAACAATCACTCAGTAATTTCCTAGACGACTACAATCACTCAGTAATTCTTTAGACGACAAAAAATACTGAGTAATTCTCTAGACGACAACAATCACTCAGTAATTCCCTAGACGACGACAATCACTCAGTAATTCCCTAGACGACAGCAATCACTCAGTAATTCCCTAGACGACAACAATCACTCGGTAATTCTCTAGACGACAACAATCACTCAGTAATACCCTAAACGACAGCAATCACTCAGTAATTCCCTAGACGACAACAATCACTCAGTAATTCTCTAGACGACAACAATCACTCAGAAATTCCCTAGACGGCAACAATCATCAGTAATTCCCTAGACGACAACAATCACTCAGTAATTCCCTAGACGACAACAATCAATCAGTAATTCCCTAGACGACAACAATCACTCAGTTTTTCTCTAGACAACAATCACTCATTAATTCTATAGATGACGGCAATCACTCCGTAATTCTCTAAACGACAACAATCACTCAGTAGTTCTCTAGACGACAAAAATTACTCAGTAATTCTCTAGACGACAACAATCACTCAGTAATTCCCTAGACGACAACTAGCACTCAGTAATTCTTATGACGACAACAATCACTCAGTGATTTTCTAGACGACAACAATCACTCAGTAATTCTCTAGACGACAACAATCACTCAGTAATTCCCTAGACGACAACTAGCACTCAGTAATTCCCTAGACGACAACAATCACTCAGTAATTCTCTAGACGACAACAATCACTCAGTAATACTCTAGACGACAGCAATCACTCAGTAGTTCCCTAGACGACAACAATCACTCAGTAATTCTCTAGACGACAAAAATCACTCAGTAATTCTCTAGACGACAACAATCACTCAGTAATTCCCTAGACGACAACTAGCACTCAGTAATTCTTTTGACGACAACAATCACTCAGAAATTTCCTAGACGACAACAATCACTCAGTAATTCTCTAGACGACAACAATCACTCAGTAATTCCCTAGACGACAACTAGCACTCAGTAATTCCCTAGACGACAACAATCACTCAGTAATTCTCTAGACGACAACAATCACTCAGTAATTCTCTAGACGACAACAATTACTCAGTAATTCTCTAGACGACAACAATCACTCAGTAATTCCCTAGACGACAATAATCACTCAGTAATTCTCTAGACGACAACAATCACTCAGTAATTCCCTAGACGACAACTAGCACTCAGTAATTCTTTTGACGACAACAATCACTCAGTAATTTCCCAGACGACAGCAATCACTCAGTAATTCTCTAGACGACAACAATCACTCAGTAATTCTATAGACGACAACAATCACTCAGTAATTCTCTAGACGACAACAATCACTCAGTAATTCTCTAGACGAAAACAATCATTCCGTAATTCCCTAGACGACAACAATCACTCAGTAATTCCCTAGACGACAACAATCACTCAGTAATTCTCTAGACGACAACAATCACACAGTAATTCTCTAGACGACAACAATTACTCAGTATTTCTCTAGACGACAACAATCACTCAGTAATTCCCTAGACGACAATCACTCAGTAATTCCCTAGACGACAACAATCACTCAGTAATTCCCTAGACAACAATCACTCAGTAATTTCCTAGACGACAACAATCACTCAGTAATTCCCTAGACGAAAACAATCACTCAGTAATTCTCTAGACGACAACAATCACTCGGTAATTCTCTAGACAACAATCACTCAGTAATTCTCTAGACGACAACAATAACTCAGTAATTCTCTAGACGACAACAATCACTCAGTAATTCCCTAGACGACAACAATCACTCAGTAATTTTCTAGACGACATCAATCACTCAGTAATTCCCTAGACGACAGCAATCACTCAGTAATTCTCTAGACGACAAAAATCACTCAGTAATTCTCTAGACGACAACAATCACTCAGTAATTCCCTAGACGACAACAATCACTCAATAATTTCCCAGACGACAGCAATCACTCAGTTATTCTCTAGACGACAACAATCACTCAGTAATTCTCTAGACGAAAACAATCACTCAGTAATTCTCTAGACGACAACAATCACTCAGTAATTCTCTAGACGACAACAATCACTCGGTAATTCCCTAGACGACAACAATCACTCAGTAATTCTCTAGACGACAACAATCACACAGTAATTCTCTAGACGACAACAATTACTCAGTATTTCTCTAGACGACAACAATCACTCAGTAATTCCCTAGACGACGACAATCACTCAGTATTTCCCTAGACGACAACAATCACTCAGTAATTCCCTAGACAACAATCACTCAGTAATTTCCTAGACGACAACAAACACTCAGTAATTCTTTAGACGACAAAAAATACTGAGTAATTCTTTAGACGACAACAATCACTCAGTAATTCCCTAAACGACGACAATCACTCAGTAATTCCCTAGACGACAGCAATCACTCAGTAATTCCCTAGACGACAACAATCACTCAGTAATTCTCTAGACGACAACAATCACTCAGAAATTCCCTAGACGGCAACAATCATCAGTAATTCCCTAGAAGACAACAATCACTCAGTAATTCCCTAGACGACAACAATCAATCAGTAATTCCCTAGACGACAACAATCACTCATTAATTCTCTAGACGAAAACAATCACTCAGTAATTCCCTAGACGACAGCAATCACTCAGTAATTCCCTAGACGACAACAATCACTCAGTAATTCTCTAGACGACAACAATCACTCAGAAATTCCCTAGACGGCAACAATCATCAGTAATTCCCTAGAAGACAACAATCACTCAGTAATTCCCTAGACGACAACAATCAATCAGTAATTCCCTAGACGACAACAATCACTCAGTAATTCTCTAGAAAACAATCACTCATTAATTCTCTAGATGACGGCAATCACTCCGTAATTCTCTAGACGACAACAATCACTCAGTAATTCTCTAAAGGACAACAATCACTCAGTAGTTCTCTAGACGACAAAAATCACTCAGTAATTCTCTAGATAACAACAATCACTCAGTAATTCCCTAGACGACAACAATCACTCAGTAATTCCCTAGACAACAATCACTCAGTAATTTCCTAGACGACAACAATCACTCAGTAATTCCCTAGACGAAAACAATCACTCAGTAATTCTCTAGACGACAACAATCACTCGGTAATTCTCTAGACAACAATCACTCAGTAATTCTCTAGACGACAACAATAACTCAGTAATTCTCTAGACGACAACAATCACTCAGTAATTCCCTAGACGACAACAATCACTCAGTAATTTTCTAGACGACAACAATCACTCAGTAATTCCCTAGACGACAGCAATCACTCAGTAATTCTCTAGACGACAAAAATCACTCAGTAATTCTCTAGACGACAACAATCACTCAGTAATTCCCTAGACGACAACTAGCACTCAGTAATTCTTTTGACGACAACAATCACTCAGTAATTTCCTAGACGACAACAATCACTCAGTAATTCCCTAGACGACAACTAGCACTCAGTAATTCCCTAGACGACAACAATCACTCAGTAATTCTCTAGACGACAACAATCACTCAGTAATTCTCTAGACGACAACAATCACTCAGTAATTATCTAGACGACAAAAATCACTCAGTAATTCTCTAGACGACAACAATCACTCAGTAAATCCCTAGACGACAACTAGCACTCAGTAATTCCCTAGACGACAACAATCACTCAGTAATTCTCTAGACGACAACAATTACTCAGTAATTCTCTAGACGACAACAATCACTCAGTAATTCCCTAGACGACAACAATCACTCAGTAATTCCCTAGACGACAACAATCACTCAGTTTTTCTCTAGACAACAATCACTCATTAATTCTATAGATGACGGCAATCACTCCGTAATTCTCTAAACGACAACAATCACTCAGTAGTTCTCTAGACGACAAAAATTACTCAGTAATTCTCTAGACGACAACAATCACTCAGTAATTCCCTAGACGACAACTAGCACTCAGTAATTCTTATGACGACAACAATCACTCAGTGATTTTCTAGACGACAACAATCACTCAGTAATTCTCTAGACGACAACAATCACTCAGTAATTCCCTAGACGACAACTAGCACTCAGTAATTCCCTAGACGACAACAATCACTCAGTAATTCTCTAGACGACAACAATCACTCAGTAATTATCTAGACGACAAAAATCACTCAGTAATTCTCTAGACGATAACAATCACTCAGTAATTCCCTAGACGACAACTAGCACTCAGTAATTCCCTAGACGACAACAATCACTCAGTAATTCTCTAGACGACAACAATTACTCAGTAATTCTCTAGACGACAACAATCACTCAGTAATTCCCTAGACGACAATAATCACTCAGTAATTCTCTAGACGACAACAATCACTCAGTAATTCTCTAGATGACAACAATCACTCAGTAATTCTCTAGACGAAAACTATCAATCGGTAATTCTCTAGACGACAACAATCACTCAGTAATTCTCTAAACAACAACAATCACTCAGTAATTCTCTAGACGACAACAATCACTCAGTAATACCCTAGAAGACAACAATCACTCAGTAATTCCCTAGACGACAATAATCACTCAGTAATTCTCTAGACGACAAAAATCACTCAGAAATTCTCTAGACGACAACAATCACTCAGTAATTCTCTAGACGACAACAATCAATCAGTAATTCCCTAAACGACAAAAATTCACTCAGTAATTCCCTAAACGAAAACAATCACTCAGTAATTCCCTAGACGACAACAATCACTCAATAATTTCCCAGACGACAGCAATCACTCAGTTATTCTCTAGACGACAACAATCACTCAGTAATTCTCTAGACGAAAACAATCACTCAGTAATTCTCTAGACGACAACAATCACTCAGTAATTCTCTAGACGACAACAATCACTCGGTAATTCCCTAGACGACAACAATCACTCAGTAATTCTCTAGACGACAACAATCACACAGTAATTCTCTAGACGACAACAATTACTCAGTATTTCTCTAGACGACAACAATCACTCAGTAATTCCCTAGACGACGACAATCACTCAGTATTTCCCTAGACGACAACAATCACTCAGTAATTCCCTAGACAACAATCACTCAGTAATTTCCTAGACGACAACAAACACTCAGTAATTCTCTAGACGACAAAAAATACTGAGTAATTCTTTAGACGACAACAATCACTCAGTAATTCCCTAAACGACGACAATCACTCAGTAATTCCCTAGACGACAGCAATCACTCAGTAATTCCCTAGACGACAACAATCACTCAGTAATTCTCTAGACGACAACAATCACTCAGAAATTCCCTAGACGGCAACAATCATCAGTAATTCCCTAGAAGACAACAATCACTCAGTAATTCCCTAGACGACAACAATCAATCAGTAATTCCCTAGACGACAACAATCACTCATTAATTCTCTAGACGAAAACAATCACTCAGTAATTCCCTAGACGACAGCAATCACTCAGTAATTCCCTAGACGACAACAATCACTCAGTAATTCTCTAGACGACAACAATCACTCAGAAATTCCCTAGACGGCAACAATCATCAGTAATTCCCTAGAAGACAACAATCACTCAGTAATTCCCTAGACGACAACAATCAATCAGTAATTCCCTAGACGACAACAATCACTCAGTAATTCTCTAGAAAACAATCACTCATTAATTCTCTAGATGACGGCAATCACTCCGTAATTCTCTAGACGACAACAATCACTCAGTAATTCTCTAAAGGACAACAATCACTCAGTAGTTCTCTAGACGACAAAAATCACTCAGTAATTCTCTAGATAACAACAATCACTCAGTAATTCCCTAGACGACAACTAGCACTCAGTAATTCTTTTGACGACAACAATCACTCAGTAATTTTCTAGACGACAACAATCACTCAGTAATTCTCTAGACGACAACAATCACTCAGTAATTCCCTAGACGACAACTAGCACTCAGTAATTCACTAGACGACAACAATCACTCAGTAATTCTCTAGACGACAACAATCACTCAGTAATACTCTAGACGACAGCAATCACTCAGTAGTTCCCTAGACGACAAAAATCACTCAGTAATTCTCTAGACGACAACAATCACTCAGTAATACCCTAGACGACAACTAGCACTCAGTAATTCTTTTGACGACAACAATCACTCAGTAATTTTCTAGACGACAACAATCACTCAGTAATTCTCTAGACGACAACAATCACTCAGTAATTCCCTAGACGACAACTAGCACACAGTAATTCCCTAGACGACAACAATCACTCAGTAATTCTCTAGACGACAACAATCACTCAGTTATTCTCTAGACGACAACAATCACTCAGTAATTCTCTAGACGACAAAAATCACTCAGTGATTCTCTAGACGACAACAATCACTCAGTAATTCCCTAGACGACAACTAGCACTCAGTAATTCCCTAGACGACAACAATCACTCAGTAATTCTCTAGACGACAACAATTACTCAGTAATTCTCTAGACGACAACAATCACTCAGTAATTCCCTAGACGACAATAATCACTCAGTAATTCTCTAGACGACAACAATCACTCAGTAATTCTCTAGATGACAACAATCACTCAGTAATTCTCTAGACGAAAACTATCAATCAGTAATTCTCTAGACGACAATAATCACTCAGTAATTCTCTAGACGACAACAATCACTCAGTAATTCTCTAGACGACAACAATCACTCAGTAATTCTCTAGACGACAACAATCACTCAGTAATTCCCTAGACGACAACAATCACTCAGTAATTCCCTAGACGACAATAATCACTCAGTACTTCTCTAGACGACAACAATCACTCAGTAATTCTCTAGACGACAACAATCGCTCAGTAATTCTCTAGACGACAACAATCAATCAGTAATTCCCTAAACGACAAAAATTCACTCAGTAATTCCCTAAACGACAACAATCACTCAGTAATTCCCTAGACGACAACAATCACTCAATAATTTCCCAGACGACAGCAATCACTCAGTAATTCTCTAGACGACAACAATCACTCAGTAATTCTCTAGACGACAACAATCACTCAGTAATTCTCTAGACGACAACAATCACTCAGTAATTCTCTAGACGACAACAATCATTCAGTAATTCCCTAGACGACAACAATCACTCAGTAATTCCCTAGACGACAACAATCACTCAGTAATTCTCTAGACGACAACAATCACACAGTAATTCTCTAGACGACAACAATTACTCAGTATTTCTCTAGACGACAACAATCACTCAGTAATTCCCTAGACGACAATCACTCAGTAATTCCCTAGACGACAACAATCACTCAGTAATTCCCTAGACAACAATCACTCAGTAATTTCCTAGACGACAACAATCACTCAGTAATTCCCTAGACGAAAACAATCACTCAGTAATTCTCTAGACGACAACAATCACTCAGTAATTCTCTAGACAACAATCACTCAGTAATTCTCTAGACGACAACAATAACTCAGTAATTCTCTAGACGACAACAATCACTCAGTAATTCCCTAGACGACAACAATCACTCAGTAATTTTCTAGACGACAACAATCACTCAGTAATTCCCTAGACGACAGCAATCACTCAGTAATTCTCTAGACGACAAAAATCACTCAGTAATTCTCTAGACGACAACAATCACTCAGTAATTCCCTAGACGACAACTAGCACTCAGTAATTCTTTTGACGACAACAATCACTCAGTAATTTCCTAGACGACAACAATCACTCAGTAATTCCCTAGACGACAACTAGCACTCAGTAATTCCCTAGACGACAACAATCACTCAGTAATTCTCTAGACGACAACAATCACTCAGTAATTCTCTAGACGACAACAATCACTCAGTAAATCCCTAGACGACAACTAGCACTCAGTAATTCCCTAGACGACAACAATCACTCAGTAATTCTCTAGACGACAACAATTACTCAGTAATTCTCTAGACGACAACAATCACTCAGTAATTCCCTAGACGACAACAATCACTCAGTAATTCCCTAGACGACAACAATCACTCAGTTTTTCTCTAGACAACAATCACTCATTAATTCTATAGATGACGGCAATCACTGCGTAATTCTCTAAACGACAACAATCACTCAGTAGTTCTCTAGACGACAAAAATTACTCAGTAATTCTCTAGACGACAACAATCACTCAGTAATTCCCTAGACGACAACTAGCACTCAGTAATTCTTATGACGACAACAATCACTCAGTGATTTTCTAGACGACAACAATCACTCAGTAATTCTCTAGACGACAACAATCACTCAGTAATTCCCTAGACGACAACTAGCACTCAGTAATTCCCTAGACGACAACAATCACTCAGTAATTCTCTAGACGACAACAATCACTCAGTAATACTCTAGACGACAGCAATCACTCAGTAGTTCCCTAGACGACAACAATCACTCAGTAATTCTCTAGACGACAAAAATCACTCAGTAATTCTCTAGACGACAACAATCACTCAGTAATTCCCTAGACGACAACTAGCACTCAGTAATTCTTTTGACAACAACAATCACTCAGTAATTCCCTAGACGACAACAATCACTCAGTAATTCCCTAGACGACAACTAGCACTCAGTAATTCCCTAGACGACAACAATCACTCAGTAATTCTCTAGACGACAACAATCACTCAGTAATTCTCTTGACGACAACAATCACTCAGTAATTATCTAGACGACAAAAATCACTCAGTAATTCTCTAGACGACAACAATCACTCAGTAATTCCCTAGACGACAACTAGCACTCAGTAATTCCCTAGACGACAACAATCACTCAGTAATTCTCTAGACGACAACAATTACTCAGTAATTCTCTAGACGACAACAATCACTCAGTAATTCCCTAGACGACAATAATCACTCAGTAATTCTCTAGACGACAACAATCACTCAGTAATTCTCTAGATGACAACAATCACTCAGTAATTCTCTAGACGACAACAATCACTCAGTAATTCTCTAGACGACAACAATCACTCAGTAATTCCCTAGACGACAACAATCACTCAGTAATTCCCTAGACGACAACAATCACTCAGTAATTCCCTAGACGACAATAATCACTCAGTAATTCTCTAGACGACAACAATCACTCAGTAATTCTCTAGACGACAACAATCACTCAGTAATTCTCTAGACGACAACAATCAATCAGTAATTCCCTAAACGACAAAATTTCACTCAGTAATTCCCTAAACGACAACAATCACTCAGTAATTCCCTAGACGACAACAATCACTCAATAATTTCCCAGACGACAACAATCACTCAGTAATTCTCTAGACGACAACAATCACTCAGTAATTCTATAGACGACAACAATCACTCAGTAATTCTCTAGACGACAAAAATCACTCAGTAATTCTCTAGACGACAACAATCACTCAGTAATTCCCTAGACGACAACAATCACTCAGTAATTCTCTAGACGACAACAATCCAACAGTATTTCTCTAGACGACAACAATCACTCAGTAATTCCCTAGACGACAACAATCACTCCGTAATTCCCTAGACAACAATCACTCAGTAATTTCCTAGACGACAACAATCACTCAGTAATTCCCTAGACGACAGCAATCACTCAGTAATTCCCTAGACGACAACAATCACTCAGTAATTCTCTAGACGACAACAATCACTCAGAAATTCCCTAGACGGCAACAATCATCAGTAATTCCCTAGACGACAACAATCACTCAGTAATTCCCTAGACGACAACAATCACTCAGTAATTCTCTAGACAACAATCACTCATTAATTCTATAGATGACGGCAATCACTCCGTAATTCTCTAGACGACAACAATCACTCAGTAATTCTCTAAACGACAACAATCACTCAGTAGTTCTCTAGACGACAAAAACCACTCAGTAATTCTCTAGACGACAACAATCACTCAGTAATTCCCTAGACGACAACTAGCACTCAGTAATTCTTTTGACGACAACAATCACTCAGTAATTTTCTAGACGACAACAATCACTCAGTAATTCTCTAGACGACAACAATCACTCAGTAATTCCCTAGACGACAACTAGCACTCAGTAATTCCCTAGACGACAACAATCACTCAGTAATTCTCTAGACGACAACAATCACTCAGTAATACTCTAAAGGACAGCAATCACTCAGTAATTCCCTAGACGACAACAATCACTCAGTAATTCTCTAGACGACAAAAATCACTCAGTAATTCTCTAGACGACAACAATCACTCAGTAATTCCATAGACGAAAACTAGCACTCAGTAATTCTTTTGACGACAACAATCACTCAGTAATTTTCTAGACGACAACAATCACTCAGTAATTCTCTAGACGACAACAATCACTCAGTAATTCCCTAGACGACAACTAGCACTCAGTTATTCCCTAGACGACAACAATAACTCAGTAATTCCCTAGACGACAACAATCACTCAGTAATTCCCTAGACGACAACAATCACTCAGTAATTCTCTAGACGACAAAAATCACTCAGTAATTCTCTAGACGACAACAATCACTCAGTAATTCCCTAGACGACAACTAGCACTCAGTAATTCCCTAGACGACAACAATCACTCAGTAATTCTCTAGACGACAACAATTACTCAGTAATTCTCTAGACGACAACAATCACTCAGTAATTCCCTAGACGACAATAATCACTCAGTAATTCTCTAGACGACAACAATCACTCAGTAATTCTCTAGATGACAACAATCACTCAGTAATTCTCTAGACGACAACTATCAATCAGTAATTCTCTAGACGACAACAATAACTCAGTAATTCTCTAGACGACAACAATCACTCAGTAATTCCCTAGACGACAACAATCACTCAGTAATTCCCTAGACGACAATAATCACTCAGTAATTCTCTAGACGACAACAATCACTCAGTAATTCTCTAGACGACAACAATCACTCAGTAATTCTCTAGACGACAACAATCAATCAGTAATTCCCTAAACGACAAAAATTCACTCAGTAATTCCCTAAACGACAACAATCACTCAGTAATTTCCTAGACGACAACAATCACTCAATAATTTCCCAGACGACAGCAATCACTCAGTAATTCTCTAGACGACAACAATCACTCAGTAATTCTCTAGACGACAACAATCACTCAGTAATTCTCTAGACGACAACAATCACTCAGTAATTCTCTAGACGACAACAATCACTCAGTAATTCCCTAGACGACAACAATCACTCAGTAATTCCCTAGACGACAACAATTACTCAGTAATTCTCTAGACGACAACAATCACTCAGTAATTCTCTAGACGACAACAATCACTCAGTAATTCCCTAGACGACAACAATCACTCAGTAATTCCCTAGACGACAACAAT
This sequence comes from Bathymodiolus brooksi, assembly GCA_963680875.1. NCBI lineage: Eukaryota > Metazoa > Mollusca > Bivalvia > Mytilida > Modiolidae > Bathymodiolus > Bathymodiolus brooksi. The sequence continues at coordinate 70,427,841 of OY804587.1, forward strand.
TACTCAGTAATTCTCTAGACGACAACAATCACACAGTAATTCTCTAGACGACAACAATTACTCAGTATTTCTCTAGACGACAACAATCACTCAGTAATTCCCTAGACGACGACAATCACTCAGTAATTCCCTAGACGACAACAATCACTCAGTAATTCCCTAGACAACAATCACTCAGTAATTTTCTAGACGACAACAATCACTCAGTAATTCTTTAGACGACAAAAAATACTGAGTAATTCTCTAGACGACAACAATCACTCAGTAATTCCCTAGACGACGACAATCACTCAGTAATTCCCTAGACGACAGCAATCACTCAGTAATTCCCTAGACGACAACAATCACTCAGTAATTCTCTAGACGACAACAATCACTCAGTAATTCCCTAGACGACAGCAATCACTCAGTAATTCCCTAGTCGACAACAATCACTCAGAAATTCCCTAGACGGCAACAATCATCAGTAATTTTCTAGACGACAACAATCACTCAGTAATTCCCTAGACGACAAAAATCACTCAGTAATTCCCTAGACGACAACAATCACTCAGTAATTCTCTAGACAACAATCACTAATTAATTCTATAGATGACGGCAATCACTCCGTAATTCTCTAGACGACAACAATCACTCAGTAATTCTCTAAACGACAACAATCACTCAGTAGTTCTCTAGACGACAACAATCACTCAGTAATTCCATAGACGACAGCAATCACTCAGTAATTTCCTAGACGACAACAATCACTCAGTAATTCTCTAGACGACAACAATCATTCAGTAATTCTCTAGACGACAACAATCACTCGGTAATTCCCTAGACGACAACAATCACTCAGTAGTTCTCTAGACGACAACAATCACTCAGTAATTCTCTAGACGACAACAATCACTCAATAATTCTCTAGACGACAACAATCACTCAGTAATTCCCTAGACGACAATAATCACTCAGTAATTCTCTAGACGACAACAATCACTCAGTAATTCTCTAGACGACAACAATCACTCAGTCATTCTCTAGACGACAACAATCACTCAGTAATTCTCTAGACGACAACAATCACTCAGTAATTCTCTAGACGACAACAATTACTCAGTAATTCTTTAGACGACAACAATCACTCGGTAATTCTCTAGACGACAAAAATCACTCAGTAATTCCCTAGACGACAACAATCACTCAGTAATTCCCTAGAAAACAACAATCACTCAGTAATTCCCTAGACGACAACAATCACTCAGTAATTTTCTAGACGACAACAATCACTCAGTAATTCCCTAGACGACAACTTTCACTCAGTAATTCCCTAGATGACAACTATCACTCAGTAATTTTCTAGACGACAACAATCACTCGGTAATTCTCTAGACGACAGCAATCACTAGGTAATTCCCTAGACGACAACAATCACTCAGTAATTCCCTAGACGACAACAACCACTCAGTAATTCTCTAGACGACAACAATCACTCAGTAATTTTCTAGACGACAATCACTCAGTAATTCTCTAGATGACAGCAATCACTCAGTAATTCTCTAGACGACAGCAATCACTCAGTAATTCTCTAAACGACAACAATCACTCAGTAATTCTCTAGACGACAACAATCACTCAGTAATTCTCTAGACGACAACAATCACTCAATAATTCTCTAGACGACAACAATCACTCAGTAATTCCCTAGACGACAATAATTCACTCAGTAATTCTCTAGACGACAACAATCACTCAGTAATTCTCTAGACGACAACAATCACTCAGTAATTCTCTAGACGACAACTATCAATCAGTAATTCTCTAGACGACAACAATCACTCAGTATTCTCTAGACGACAATAATCACTCAGTAATTCTCTAGACGACAACAATCACTCAGTAATTCTCTAGACGACAACAATCACTCAGTCATTCTCTAGACGACAACTATCACTCAGTAATTCTCTAGACGACAACAATCACTCAGTAAATCTCTAGACGACAACAATTACTCAGTAATTCTTTAGACGACAACAATCACTCAGTAATTCTCTAGACGACAAAAATCACTCAGTAATTCCCTAGACGACAACAATCACTCAGTAATTCCCTAGACGACAACAATCACTCAGTAATTCCCTAGAAAACAACAATCACTCAGTAATTCCCTAGACGACAACAATCACTCAGTAATTTTCTAGACAACAACAATCACTCAGTAATTCCCTAGACGACAACTATCACTCAGTAATTCCCTAGATGACAACTATCACTCAGTAATTTTCTAGACGACAACAATCACTCGGTAATTCTCTAGACGACAGCAATCACTAGGTAATTCCCTAGACGACAACAATCACTCAGTAATTCCCTAGACGACAACAACCACTCAGTAATTCTCTAGACGACAACAATCACTCAGTAATTTTCTAGACGACAACAATCACTCAGTAATTCTCTAGACAACAATTACTCAGTATTTCTCTAGACGACAACAATCACTCAGTAATTCCCTAGACGACGACAATCACTCAGTATTTCCCTAGACGACAACAATCACTCAGTAATTCCCTAGACAACAATCACTCAGTAATTTCCTAGACGACAACAAACACTCAGTAATTCTTTAGACGACAAAAAATACTGAGTAATTCTTTAGACGACAACAATCACTCAGTAATTCCCTAGACGACGACAATCACTCAGTAATTCCCTAGACGACAGCAATCACTCAGTAATTCCCTAGACGACAACAATCACTCATTAATTCTCTAGACGAAAACAATCACTCAGTAATTCCCTAGACGACAGCAATCACTCAGTAATTCCCTAGACGACAACAATCACTCAGTAATTCTCTAGACGACAACAATCACTCAGAAATTCCCTAGACGGCAACAATCACCAGTAATTCCCTAGAAGACAACAATCACTCAGTAATTCCCTAGACGACAACAATCAATCAGTAATTCCCTAGACGACAACAATCACTCAGTAATTCTCTAGATAACAACAATCACTCAGTAATTCCCTAGACGACAACTAGCACTCAGTAATTCTTTTGACGACAACAATCACTCAGTAATTTTCTAGACGACAACAATCACTCAGTAATTCTCTAGACGACAACAATCACTCAGTAATTCCCTAGACGACAACTAGCACTCAGTAATTCACTAGACGACAACAATCACTCAGTAATTCTCTAGACGACAACAATCACTCAGTAATACTCTAGACGACAGCAATCACTCAGTAGTTCCCTAGACGACAAAAATCACTCAGTAATTCTCTAGACGACAACAATCACTCAGTAATACCCTAGACGACAACTAGCACTCAGTAATTCTTTTGACGACAACAATCACTCAGTAATTTTCTAGACGACAACAATCACTCAGTAATTCTCTAGACGACAACAATCACTCAGTAATTCCCTAGACGACAACTAGCACACAGTAATTCCCTAGACGACAACAATCACTCAGTAATTCTCTAGACGACAACAATCACTCAGTTATTCTCTAGACGACAACAATCACTCAGTAATTCTCTAGACGACAAAAATCACTCAGTGATTCTCTAGACGACAACAATCACTCAGTAATTCCCTAGACGACAACTAGCACTCAGTAATTCCCTAGACGACAACAATCACTCAGTAATTCTCTAGACGACAACAATTACTCAGTAATTCTCTAGACGACAACAATCACTCAGTAATTCCCTAGACGACAATAATCACTCAGTAATTCTCTAGACGACAACAATCACTCAGTAATTCTCTAGATGACAACAATCACTCAGTAATTCTCTAGACGAAAACTATCAATCAGTAATTCTCTAGACGACAACAATCACTCAGTAATTCTCTAGACGACAACAATCACTCAGTAATTCCCTAGACGACAACAATCACTCAGTAATTCCCTAGACGACAATAATCACTCAGTACTTCTCTAGACGACAACAATCACTCAGTAATTCTCTAGACGACAACAATCGCTCAGTAATTCTCTAGACGACAACAATCAATCAGTAATTCCCTAAACGACAAAAATTCACTCAGTAATTCCCTAAACGACAACAATCACTCAGTAATTCCCTAGACGACAACAATCACTCAATAATTTCCCAGACCACAGCAATCACTCAGTAATTCTCTAGACGACAACAATCACTCAGTAATTCTATAGACGACAACAATCACTCAGTAATTCTCTAGACGACAACAATCACTCAGTAATTCTCTAGACGACAACAATCATTCAGTAATTCCCTAGACGACAACAATCACTCAGTAATTCTCTAGACGACAACAATCACACAGTAATTCTCTAGACGACAACAATCACTCAGTATTTCTCTAGACGACAACAATCACTCAGTAATTCCCTAGACGACAATCACTCAGTAATTCCCTAGACGACAACAATCACTCAGTAATTCCCTAGACAACAATCACTCAGTAATTTCCTAGACGACAACAATCACTCAGTAATTCCCTAGACGACAACAATCACTCAGTAATTCTCTAGACGACAACAATCACTCGGTAATTCTCTAGACAACAATCACTCAGTAATTCTCTAGACGACAACAATAACTCAGTAATTCTCTAGACGACAACAATCACTCAGTAATTCCCTAGACGACAACAATCACTCAGTAATTTTCTAGACGACAACAATCACTCAGTAATTCCCTAGACGACAGCAATCACTCAGTAATTCTCTAGACGACAAAAATCACTCAGTAATTCTCTAGACGACAACAATCACTCAGTAATTCCCTAGACGACAACTAGCACTCAGTAATTCTTTTGACGACAACAATCACTCAGTAATTTCCTAGACGACAACAATCACTCAGTAATTCCCTAGACGACAACTAGCACTCAGTAATTCCCTAGACGACAACAATCACTCAGTAATTCTCTAGACGACAACAATCACTCAGTAATTCTCTAGACGACAACAATCACTCAGTAATTATCTAGACGACAAAAATCACTCAGTAATTCTCTAGACGACAACAATCACTCAGTAATTCCCTAGACGACAACTAGCACTCAGTAATTCCCTAGACGACAACAATCACTCAGTAATTCTCTAGACGACAACAATTACTCAGTAATTCTCTAGACGACAACAATCACTCAGTAATTCCCTAGACGACAACAATCACTCAGTAATTCTCTAGACGACAACAATCACTCAGTTTTTCTCTAGACAACAATCACTCATTAATTCTATAGATGACGGCAATCACTCCGTAATTCTCTAAACGACAACAATCACTCAGTAGTTCTCTAGACGACAAAAATTACTCAGTAATTCTCTAGACGACAACAATCACTCAGTAATTCCCTAGACGACAACTAGCACTCAGTAATTCTTATGACGACAACAATCACTCAGTGATTTTCTAGACGACAACAATCACTCAGTAATTCTCTAGACGACAACAATCACTCAGTAATTCCCTAGACGACAACTAGCACTCAGTAATTCCCTAGACGACAACAATCACTCAGTAATTCTCTAGACGACAACAATCACTCAGTAATACTCTAGACGACAGCAATCACTCAGTAGTTCCCTAGACGACAACAATCACTCAGTAATTCTCTAGACGACAAAAATCACTCAGTAATTCTCTAGACGACAACAATCACTCAGTAATTCCCTAGACGACAACTAGCACTCAGTAATTCTTTTGACAACAACAATCACTCAGTAATTTCCTAGACGACAACAATCACTCAGTAATTCTCTAGACGACAACAATCACTCAGTAATTCCCTAGACGACAACTAGCACTCAGTAATGCCCTAGACGACAACAATCACTCAGTAATTCTCTAGACGACAACAATCACTCAGTAATTCTCTAGACGACAACAATCACTCAGTAATTATCTAGACGACAAAAATCACTCAGTAATTCTCTAGACGACAACAATCACTCAGTAATTCCCTAGACGACAACTAGCACTCAGTAATTCCCTAGACGACAATAATCACTCAGTAATTCTCTAGACGACAACAATCACTCAGTAATTCTCTAGACGACAACAATCACTCAGTAATTCTCTAGACGACAACAATCAATCAGTAATTCCCTAAACAACAAAATTTCACTCAGTAATTCCCTAGACGACAACAATCACTCAGTAATTCCCTAGACGACAACAATCACTCAATAATTTCACAGACGACAACAATCACTCAGTAATTCTCTAGACGACAACAATCACTCAGTAATTCTATAGACGACAACAATCACTCAGTAATTCTCTAGACGACAACAATCACTCAGTAATTCTCTAGACGACAACAATCACTCAGTAATTCCCTAGACGACAACAATCACTCAGTAATTCTCTAGACGACAACAATCCAACAGTATTTCTCTAGACGACAACAATCACTCAGTAATTCCCTAGACGACAACAATCACTCCGTAATTCCCTAGACAACAATCACTCAGTAATTTCCTAGACGACAACAATCACTCAATAATTCCCTAGACGACAGCAATCACTCAGTAATTCCCTAGACGACAACAATCACTCAGTAATTCTCTAGACGACAACAATCACTCAGAAATTCCCTAGACGGCAACAATCATCAGTAATTCCCTAGACGACAACAATCACTCAGTAATTCCCTAGACGACAACAATCACTCAGTAATTCTCTAGACAACAATCACTCATTAATTCTATAGATGACGGCAATCACTCCGTAATTATCTAGACGACAACAATCACTCAGTAATTCTCTAAACGACAACAATCACTCAGTAGTTCTTTAGACGACAAAAATCACTCAGTAATTCCCTAGACGACAATTAGCACTCAGTAATTCTTTTGACGACAACAATCACTCAGTAATTCTCTAGACGACAACAATCACTCAGTAATTCCCTAGACGACAACTAGTACTCAGTAATTCCCTAGACGACAACAATCACTCAGTAATTCTCTAGACGACAACAATCACTCAGTAATACTCTAAAGGACAGCAATCACTCAGTAATTCCCTAGACGACAACAATCACTCAGTAATTCTCTAGACGACTAAAATCACTCAGTAATTCTCTAGACGACAACAATCACTCAGTAATTCCATAGACGAAAACTAGCACTCAGTAATTCTTTTGACGACAACAATCACTCAGTAATTTTCTAGACGACAACAATCACTCAGTAATTCTCTAGACGACAACAATCACTCAGTAATTCCCTAGACGACAACTAGCACTCAGTTATTCCCTAGACGACAACAATAACTCAGTAATTCCCTAGACGACAACAATCACTCAGTAATTCCCTAGACGACAACAATCACTCAGTAATTCTCTAGACGACAAAAATCACTCAGTAATTCTCTAGACGACAACAATCACTCAGTAATTCCCTAGACGACAACTAGCACTCAGTAATTCCCTAGACGACAACAATCACTCAGTAATTCTCTAGACGACAACAATTACTCAGTAATTCTCTAGACGACAACAATCACTCAGTAATTCCCTAGACGACAATAATCACTCAGTAATTCTCTAGACGACAACAATCACTCAGTAATTCTCTAGATGACAACAATCACTCAGTAATTCTCTAGACGACAACTATCAATCAGTAATTCTCTAGACGACAACAATCACTCAGTAATTCTCTAGACGACAACAATCACTCAGTAATTCCCTAGACGACAACAATCACTCAGTAATTCCCTAGACGACAATAATCACTCAGTAATTCTCTAGACGACAACAATCACTCAGTAATTCTCTAGACGACAACAATCACTCAGTAATTCTCTAGACGACAACAATCAATCAGTAATTCCCTAAACGACAAAAATTCACTCAGTAATTCCCTAAACGACAACAATCACTCAGTAATTTCCTAGACGACAACAATCACTCAATAATTTCCCAGACGACAGCAATCACTCAGTAATTCTCTAGACGACAACAATCACTCAGTAATTCTCTAGACGACATCAATCACTCAGTAATTCTCTAGACGACAACAATCACTCAGTAATTCCCTAGACGACAACAATCACTCAGTAATTCTCTAGACAACAATCACTCATTAATTCTATAGATGACAGCAATCACTCCGTAATTCTCTAGACGACAACAATCACTCAGTAATTCTCTAAACGACAACAATCACTCAGTAGTTCTCTAGACGACAAAAATCACTCAGTAATTATCTAGACGACAACAATCACTCAGTAATTCCCTAGACGACAACAATCACTCAGTAATACTCTAGACGACAGCAATCACTCAGTAATTCCCTAGACGACAACAATCACTCAGTAATTCTCTAGACGACAACAATCACTCAGTAATTCCCTAGACGACAACTAGCACTCAGTAATTCTTTTGACGACAACAATCACTCAGTAATTTTCTAGACGACAACAATCACTCAGTAATTCTCTAGACGACAACAATCACTCAGTAATTCCCTAGACGACAACTAGCACTCAGTAATTCCCTAGACAACAACAATCACTCAGTAATTCTCTAGACGACAACAATCACTCAGTAATTCTCTAGACGACAACAATCACTCAGTAATTCTCTAGACGACAACAATCACTCAGTAATTCTCTAGACGACAATAATCACTCAGTAATTCTCTAGACGAAAACAATCACTCAGTAATTCTCTAGACAACAACAATCACTCAGTAATTCTCTAGACGACAACAATCACTCAGTAATACCCTAGAAGACAACAATCACTCAGTAATTCTCTAGACGACAACAATCACTCAGTAATTCTCTAGACGACAACAATCACTCAATAATTCTCTAGACGACAACAATCAATCAGTAATTCCCTAAACGACAAAAATTCACTCAGTAATTCCCTAAAGGACAACAATCACTCAGTAATTCCCTAGACGACAACAATCACTCAATAATTTCCCAGATGACAGCAATCACTCAGTAATTCTCTAGACGACAACAATCACTCAGTAATTCTATAGACGACAACAATCACTCAGTAATTCTCTAGACGACAACAATCACTCAGTAATTCTCTAGACGACAACAATTACTCAGTATTTCTCTAGATGACAACAATCACTCAGTAATTCCCTAGACGACGACAATCACTCAGTAATTCCCTAGATGACAACAATCACTAAGTAATTCCCTAGACAACAATCACTCAGTAATTTCCTAGACGACTACAATCACTCAGTAATTCTTTAGACGACAAAAAATACTGAGTAATTCTCTAGACGACAACAATCACTCAGTAATTCCCTAGACGACGACAATCACTCAGTAATTCCCTAGACGACAGCAATAACTCAGTAATTCCCTAGACGACAACAATCACTCGGTAATTCTCTAGACGACAACAATCACTCAGTAATACCCTAAACGACAGCAATCACTCAGTAATTCCCTAGACGACAACAATCACTCAGTAATTCTCTAGACGACAACAATCACTCAGAAATTCCCTAGACGGCAACAATCATCAGTAATTCCCTAGACGACAACAATCACTCAGTAATTCCCTAGACGACAACAATCAATCAGTAATTCCCTAGACAACAACAATCACTCAGTTTTTCTCTAGACAACAATCACTCATTAATTCTATAGATGACGGCAATCACTCCGTAATTCTCTAAACGACAACAATCACTCAGTAGTTCTCTAGACGACAAAAATTACTCAGTAATTCTCTAGACGACAACAATCACTCAGTAATTCCCTAGACGACAACTAGCACTCAGTAATTCTTATGACGACAACAATCACTCAGTGATTTTCTAGACGACAACAATCACTCAGTAATTCTCTAGACGACAACAATCACTCAGTAATTCCCTAGACGACAACTAGCACTCAGTAATTCCCTAGACGACAACAATCACTCAGTAATTCTCTAGACGACAACAATCACTCAGTAATACTCTAGACGACAGCAATCACTCAGTAGTTCCCTAGACGACAACAATCACTCAGTAATTCTCTAGACGACAAAAATCACTCAGTAATTCTCTAGACGACAACAATCACTCAGTAATTCCCTAGACGACAACTAGCACTCAGTAATTCTTTTGACGACAACAATCACTCAGAAATTTCCTAGACGACAACAATCACTCAGTAATTCTCTAGACGACAACAATCACTCAGTAATTCCCTAGATGACAACTAGCACTCAGTAATTCCCTAGACGACAACAATCACTCAGTAATTCTCTAGACGACAACAATCACTCAGTAATTCTCTAGACGACAACAATCACTCAGTAATTATCTAGACGACAAAAATCACTCAGTAATTCTCTAGACGACAACAATCACTCAGTAATTCCCTAGACGACAACTAGCACTCAGTAATTCCCTAGACGACAACAATCACTCAGTAATTCCCTAGACGACAACAATTACTCAGTAATTCTCTAGACGACAACAATCACTCAGTAATTCCCTAGACGACAATAATCACTCAGTAATTCTCTAGACGACAACAATCACTCAGTAATTCCCTAGACGACAACTAGCACTCAGTAATTCTTTTGACGACAACAATCACTCAGTAATTTCCCAGACGACAGCAATCACTCAGTAATTCTCTAGACGACAACAATCACTCAGTAATTCTATAGACGACAACAATCACTCAGTAATTCTCTAGACGACAACAATCACTCAGTAATTCTCTAGACGACAACAATCATTCAGTAATTCCCTAGACGACAACAATCACTCAGTAATTCCCTAGACGACAACAATCACTCAGTAATTCTCTAGACGACAACAATCACACAGTAATTCTCTAGACGACAACAATTACTCAGTATTTCTCTAGACGACAACAATCACTCAGTAATTCCCTAGACGACAATCACTCAGTAATTCCCTAGACGACAACAATCACTCAGTAATTCCCTAGACAACAATCACTCAGTAATTTCCTAGACGACAACAATCACTCAGTAATTCCCTAGACGAAAACAATCACTCAGTAATTCTCTAGACGACAACAATCACTCGGTAATTCTCTAGACAACAATCACTCAGTAATTCTCTAGACGACAACAATAACTCAGTAATTCTCTAGACGACAACAATCACTCAGTAATTCCCTAGACGACAACAATCACTCAGTAATTTTCTAGACGACAACAATCACTCAGTAATTCCCTAGACGACAGCAATCACTCAGTAATTCTCTAGACGACAAAAATCACTCAGTAATTCTCTAGACGACAACAATCACTCAGTAATTCCCTAGACGACAACTAGCACTCAGTAATTCTTTTGACGACAACAATCACTCAGTAATTTCCTAGACGACAACAATCACTCAGTAATTCCCTAGACGACAACTAGCACTCAGTAATTCCCTAGACGACAACAATCACTCAGTAATTCTCTAGACGACAACAATCACTCAGTAATTCTCTAGACGACAACAATCACTCAGTAATTATCTAGACGACAAAAATCACTCAGTAATTCTCTAGACGACAACAATCACTCAGTAAATCCCTAGACGACAACTAGCACTCAGTAATTCCCTAGACGACAACAATCACTCAGTAATTCTCTAGACGACAACAATTACTCAGTAATTCTCTAGACGACAACAATCACTCAGTAATTCCCTAGACGACAACAATCACTCAGTAATTCCCTAGACGACAACAATCACTCAGTTTTTCTCTAGACAACAATCACTCATTAATTCTATAGATGACGGCAATCACTCCGTAATTCTCTAAACGACAACAATCACTCAGTAGTTCTCTAGACGACAAAAATTACTCAGTAATTCTCTAGACGACAACAATCACTCAGTAATTCCCTAGACGACAACTAGCACTCAGTAATTCTTATGACGACAACAATCACTCAGTGATTTTCTAGACGACAACAATCACTCAGTGATTTTCTAGACGACAACAATCACTCAGTAATTCTCTAGACGACAACAATCACTCAGTAATTCCCTAGACGACAACTAGCACTCAGTAATTCCCTAGACGACAACAATCACTCAGTAATTCTCTAGACGACAACAATCACTCAGTAATTATCTAGACGACAAAAATCACTCAGTAATTCTCTAGACGACAACAATCACTCAGTAATTCCCTAGACGACAACTAGCACTCAGTAATTCCCTAGACGACAACAATCACTCAGTAATTCTCTAGACGACAACAATTACTCAGTAATTCTCTAGACGACAACAATCACTCAGTAATTCCCTAGACGACAATAATCACTCAGTAATTCTCTAGACGACAACAATCACTCAGTAATTCTCTAGATGACAACAATCACTCAGTAATTCTCTAGACGAAAACTATCAATCGGTAATTCTCTAGACGACAACAATCACTCAGTAATTCTCTAAACAACAACAATCACTCAGTAATTCTCTAGACGACAACAATCACTCAGTAATACCCTAGAAGACAACAATCACTCAGTAATTCCCTAGACGACAATAATCACTCAGTAATTCTCTAGACGACAAAAATCACTCAGAAATTCTCTAGACGACAACAATCACTCAGTAATTCTCTAGACGACAACAATCAATCAGTAATTCCCTAAACGACAAAAATTCACTCAGTAATTCCCTAAACGACAACAATCACTCAGTAATTCCCTAGACGACAACAATCACTCAATAATTTCCCAGACGACAGCAATCACTCAGTTATTCTCTAGACGACAACAATCACTCAGTAATTCTCTAGACGACAACAATCACTCAGTAATTCTCTAGACGACAACAATCACTCAGTAATTATCTAGACGACAAAAATCACTCAGTAATTCTCTAGACGACAACAATCACTCAGTAATTCCCTAGACGACAACTAGCACTCAGTAATTCCCTAGACGACAACAATCACTCAGTAATTCTCTAGACGACAACAATTACTCAGTAATTCTCTAGACGACAACAATCACTCAGTAATTCCCTAGACGACAATAATCACTCAGTAATTCTCTAGACGACAACAATCACTCAGTAATTCTCTAGATGACAACAATCACTCAGTAATTCTCTAGACGACAACAATCACTCAGTAATTCTCTAGACGACAACAATCACTCAGTAATTCCCTAGACGACAACAATCACTCAGTAATTCCCTAGACGACAACAATCACTCAGTAATTCCCTAGACGACAATAATCACTCAGTAATTCTCTAGACGACAACAATCACTCAGTAATTCTCTAGACGACAACAATCACTCAGTAATTCTCTAGACGACAACAATCAATCAGTAATTCCCTAAACGACAAAATTTCACTCAGTAATTCCCTAAACGACAACAATCACTCAGTAATTCCCTAGACGACAACAATCACTCAATAATTTCCCAGACGACAACAATCACTCAGTAATTCTCTAGACGACAACAATCACTCAGTAATTCTATAGACGACAACAATCACTCAGTAATTCTCTAGACGACAAAAATCACTCAGTAATTCTCTAGACGACAACAATCACTCAGTAATTCCCTAGACGACAACAATCACTCAGTAATTCTCTAGACGACAACAATCCAACAGTATTTCTCTAGACGACAACAATCACTCAGTAATTCCCTAGACGACAACAATCACTCCGTAATTCCCTAGACAACAATCACTCAGTAATTTCCTAGACGACAACAATCACTCAGTAATTCCCTAGACGACAGCAATCACTCAGTAATTCCCTAGACGACAACAATCACTCAGTAATTCTCTAGACGACAACAATCACTCAGAAATTCCCTAGACGGCAACAATCATCAGTAATTCCCTAGACGACAACAATCACTCAGTAATTCCCTAGACGACAACAATCACTCAGTAATTCTCTAGACAACAATCACTCATTAATTCTATAGATGACGGCAATCACTCCGTAATTCTCTAGACGACAACAATCACTCAGTAATTCTCTAAACGACAACAATCACTCAGTAGTTCTCTAGACGACAAAAACCACTCAGTAATTCTCTAGACGACAACAATCACTCAGTAATTCCCTAGACGACAACTAGCACTCAGTAATTCTTTTGACGACAACAATCACTCAGTAATTTTCTAGACGACAACAATCACTCAGTAATTCTCTAGACGACAACAATCACTCAGTAATTCCCTAGACGACAACTAGCACTCAGTAATTCCCTAGACGACAACAATCACTCAGTAATTCTCTAGACGACAACAATCACTCAGTAATACTCTAAAGGACAGCAATCACTCAGTAATTCCCTAGACGACAACAATCACTCAGTAATTCTCTAGACGACAAAAATCACTCAGTAATTCTCTAGACGACAACAATCACTCAGTAATTCCATAGACGAAAACTAGCACTCAGTAATTCTTTTGACGACAACAATCACTCAGTAATTTTCTAGACGACAACAATCACTCAGTAATTCTCTAGACGACAACAATCACTCAGTAATTCCCTAGACGACAACTAGCACTCAGTTATTCCCTAGACGACAACAATAACTCAGTAATTCCCTAGACGACAACAATCACTCAGTAATTCCCTAGACGACAACAATCACTCAGTAATTCTCTAGACGACAAAAATCACTCAGTAATTCTCTAGACGACAACAATCACTCAGTAATTCCCTAGACGACAACTAGCACTCAGTAATTCCCTAGACGACAACAATCACTCAGTAATTCTCTAGACGACAACAATTACTCAGTAATTCTCTAGACGACAACAATCACTCAGTAATTCCCTAGACGACAATAATCACTCAGTAATTCTCTAGACGACAACAATCACTCAGTAATTCTCTAGATGACAACAATCACTCAGTAATTCTCTAGACGACAACTATCAATCAGTAATTCTCTAGACGACAACAATAACTCAGTAATTCTCTAGACGACAACAATCACTCAGTAATTCCCTAGACGACAACAATCACTCAGTAATTCCCTAGACGACAATAATCACTCAGTAATTCTCTAGACGACAACAATCACTCAGTAATTCTCTAGACGACAACAATCACTCAGTAATTCTCTAGACGACAACAATCAATCAGTAATTCCCTAAACGACAAAAATTCACTCAGTAATTCCCTAAACGACAACAATCACTCAGTAATTTCCTAGACGACAACAATCACTCAATAATTTCCCAGACGACAGCAATCACTCAGTAATTCTCTAGACGACAACAATCACTCAGTAATTCTCTAGACGACAACAATCACTCAGTAATTCTCTAGACGACAACAATCACTCAGTAATTCTCTAGACGACAACAATCACTCAGTAATTCCCTAGACGACAACAATCACTCAGTAATTCCCTAGACGACAACAATTACTCAGTAATTCTCTAGACGACAACAATCACTCAGTAATTCTCTAGACGACAACAATCACTCAGTAATTCCCTAGACGACAACAATCACTCAGTAATTCCCTAGACGACAACAATTACTCAGTAATTCTCTAGACGACAACAATCACACAGTAATTCTCTAGACGACAACAATTACTCAGTATTTCTCTAGACGACAACAATCACTCAGTAATTCCCTAGACGACGACAATCACTCAGTAATTCCCTAGACGACAACAATCACTCAGTAATTCCCTAGACAACAATCACTCAGTAATTTTCTAGACGACAACAATCACTCAGTAATTCTTTAGACGACAAAAAATACTGAGTAATTCTCTAGACGACAACAATCACTCAGTAATTCCCTAGACGACGACAATCACTCAGTAATTCCCTAGACGACAGCAATCACTCAGTAATTCCCTAGACGACAACAATCACTCAGTAATTCTCTAGACGACAACAATCACTCAGTAATTCCCTAGACGACAGCAATCACTCAGTAATTCCCTAGTCGACAACAATCACTCAGAAATTCCCTAGACGGCAACAATCATCAGTAATTTTCTAGACGACAACAATCACTCAGTAATTCCCTAGACGACAAAAATCACTCAGTAATTCCCTAGACGACAACAATCACTCAGTAATTCTCTAGACAACAATCACTAATTAATTCTATAGATGACGGCAATCACTCCGTAATTCTCTAGACGACAACAATCACTCAGTAATTCTCTAAACGACAACAATCACTCAGTAGTTCTCTAGACGACAACAATCACTCAGTAATTCCATAGACGACAGCAATCACTCAGTAATTTCCTAGACGACAACAATCACTCAGTAATTCTCTAGACGACAACAATCATTCAGTAATTCTCTAGACGACAACAATCACTCGGTAATTCCCTAGACGACAACAATCACTCAGTAGTTCTCTAGACGACAACAATCACTCAGTAATTCTCTAGACGACAACAATCACTCAATAATTCTCTAGACGACAACAATCACTCAGTAATTCCCTAGACGACAATAATCACTCAGTAATTCTCTAGACGACAACAATCACTCAGTAATTCTCTAGACGACAACAATCACTCAGTCATTCTCTAGACGACAACAATCACTCAGTAATTCTCTAGACGACAACAATCACTCAGTAATTCTCTAGACGACAACAATTACTCAGTAATTCTTTAGACGACAACAATCACTCGGTAATTCTCTAGACGACAAAAATCACTCAGTAATTCCCTAGACGACAACAATCACTCAGTAATTCCCTAGAAAACAACAATCACTCAGTAATTCCCTAGACGACAACAATCACTCAGTAATTTTCTAGACGACAACAATCACTCAGTAATTCCCTAGACGACAACTTTCACTCAGTAATTCCCTAGATGACAACTATCACTCAGTAATTTTCTAGACGACAACAATCACTCGGTAATTCTCTAGACGACAGCAATCACTAGGTAATTCCCTAGACGACAACAATCACTCAGTAATTCCCTAGACGACAACAACCACTCAGTAATTCTCTAGACGACAACAATCACTCAGTAATTTTCTAGACGACAATCACTCAGTAATTCTCTAGATGACAGCAATCACTCAGTAATTCTCTAGACGACAGCAATCACTCAGTAATTCTCTAAACGACAACAATCACTCAGTAATTCTCTAGACGACAACAATCACTCAGTAATTCTCTAGACGACAACAATCACTCAATAATTCTCTAGACGACAACAATCACTCAGTAATTCCCTAGACGACAATAATTCACTCAGTAATTCTCTAGACGACAACAATCACTCAGTAATTCTCTAGACGACAACAATCACTCAGTAATTCTCTAGACGACAACTATCAATCAGTAATTCTCTAGACGACAACAATCACTCAGTATTCTCTAGACGACAATAATCACTCAGTAATTCTCTAGACGACAACAATCACTCAGTAATTCTCTAGACGACAACAATCACTCAGTCATTCTCTAGACGACAACTATCACTCAGTAATTCTCTAGACGACAACAATCACTCAGTAAATCTCTAGACGACAACAATTACTCAGTAATTCTTTAGACGACAACAATCACTCAGTAATTCTCTAGACGACAAAAATCACTCAGTAATTCCCTAGACGACAACAATCACTCAGTAATTCCCTAGACGACAACAATCACTCAGTAATTCCCTAGAAAACAACAATCACTCAGTAATTCCCTAGACGACAACAATCACTCAGTAATTTTCTAGACAACAACAATCACTCAGTAATTCCCTAGACGACAACTATCACTCAGTAATTCCCTAGATGACAACTATCACTCAGTAATTTTCTAGACGACAACAATCACTCGGTAATTCTCTAGACGACAGCAATCACTAGGTAATTCCCTAGACGACAACAATCACTCAGTAATTCCCTAGACGACAACAACCACTCAGTAATTCTCTAGACGACAACAATCACTCAGTAATTTTCTAGACGACAACAATCACTCAGTAATT
The DNA here is from genome assembly GCA_963680875.1 of Bathymodiolus brooksi. Lineage (NCBI taxonomy): Eukaryota > Metazoa > Mollusca > Bivalvia > Mytilida > Modiolidae > Bathymodiolus > Bathymodiolus brooksi. Next base: position 70,445,765 of record OY804587.1, read on the forward strand.
CTCTAGACAACAATTACTCAGTATTTCTCTAGACGACAACAATCACTCAGTAATTCCCTAGACGACGACAATCACTCAGTATTTCCCTAGACGACAACAATCACTCAGTAATTCCCTAGACAACAATCACTCAGTAATTTCCTAGACGACAACAAACACTCAGTAATTCTTTAGACGACAAAAAATACTGAGTAATTCTTTAGACGACAACAATCACTCAGTAATTCCCTAGACGACGACAATCACTCAGTAATTCCCTAGACGACAGCAATCACTCAGTAATTCCCTAGACGACAACAATCACTCATTAATTCTCTAGACGAAAACAATCACTCAGTAATTCCCTAGACGACAGCAATCACTCAGTAATTCCCTAGACGACAACAATCACTCAGTAATTCTCTAGACGACAACAATCACTCAGAAATTCCCTAGACGGCAACAATCACCAGTAATTCCCTAGAAGACAACAATCACTCAGTAATTCCCTAGACGACAACAATCAATCAGTAATTCCCTAGACGACAACAATCACTCAGTAATTCTCTAGATAACAACAATCACTCAGTAATTCCCTAGACGACAACTAGCACTCAGTAATTCTTTTGACGACAACAATCACTCAGTAATTTTCTAGACGACAACAATCACTCAGTAATTCTCTAGACGACAACAATCACTCAGTAATTCCCTAGACGACAACTAGCACTCAGTAATTCACTAGACGACAACAATCACTCAGTAATTCTCTAGACGACAACAATCACTCAGTAATACTCTAGACGACAGCAATCACTCAGTAGTTCCCTAGACGACAAAAATCACTCAGTAATTCTCTAGACGACAACAATCACTCAGTAATACCCTAGACGACAACTAGCACTCAGTAATTCTTTTGACGACAACAATCACTCAGTAATTTTCTAGACGACAACAATCACTCAGTAATTCTCTAGACGACAACAATCACTCAGTAATTCCCTAGACGACAACTAGCACACAGTAATTCCCTAGACGACAACAATCACTCAGTAATTCTCTAGACGACAACAATCACTCAGTTATTCTCTAGACGACAACAATCACTCAGTAATTCTCTAGACGACAAAAATCACTCAGTGATTCTCTAGACGACAACAATCACTCAGTAATTCCCTAGACGACAACTAGCACTCAGTAATTCCCTAGACGACAACAATCACTCAGTAATTCTCTAGACGACAACAATTACTCAGTAATTCTCTAGACGACAACAATCACTCAGTAATTCCCTAGACGACAATAATCACTCAGTAATTCTCTAGACGACAACAATCACTCAGTAATTCTCTAGATGACAACAATCACTCAGTAATTCTCTAGACGAAAACTATCAATCAGTAATTCTCTAGACGACAACAATCACTCAGTAATTCTCTAGACGACAACAATCACTCAGTAATTCCCTAGACGACAACAATCACTCAGTAATTCCCTAGACGACAATAATCACTCAGTACTTCTCTAGACGACAACAATCACTCAGTAATTCTCTAGACGACAACAATCGCTCAGTAATTCTCTAGACGACAACAATCAATCAGTAATTCCCTAAACGACAAAAATTCACTCAGTAATTCCCTAAACGACAACAATCACTCAGTAATTCCCTAGACGACAACAATCACTCAATAATTTCCCAGACGACAGCAATCACTCAGTAATTCTCTAGACGACAACAATCACTCAGTAATTCTATAGACGACAACAATCACTCAGTAATTCTCTAGACGACAACAATCACTCAGTAATTCTCTAGACGACAACAATCATTCAGTAATTCCCTAGACGACAACAATCACTCAGTAATTCTCTAGACGACAACAATCACACAGTAATTCTCTAGACGACAACAATCACTCAGTATTTCTCTAGACGACAACAATCACTCAGTAATTCCCTAGACGACAATCACTCAGTAATTCCCTAGACGACAACAATCACTCAGTAATTCCCTAGACAACAATCACTCAGTAATTTCCTAGACGACAACAATCACTCAGTAATTCCCTAGACGACAACAATCACTCAGTAATTCTCTAGACGACAACAATCACTCGGTAATTCTCTAGACAACAATCACTCAGTAATTCTCTAGACGACAACAATAACTCAGTAATTCTCTAGACGACAACAATCACTCAGTAATTCCCTAGACGACAACAATCACTCAGTAATTTTCTAGACGACAACAATCACTCAGTAATTCCCTAGACGACAGCAATCACTCAGTAATTCTCTAGACGACAAAAATCACTCAGTAATTCTCTAGACGACAACAATCACTCAGTAATTCCCTAGACGACAACTAGCACTCAGTAATTCTTTTGACGACAACAATCACTCAGTAATTTCCTAGACGACAACAATCACTCAGTAATTCCCTAGACGACAACTAGCACTCAGTAATTCCCTAGACGACAACAATCACTCAGTAATTCTCTAGACGACAACAATCACTCAGTAATTCTCTAGACGACAACAATCACTCAGTAATTATCTAGACGACAAAAATCACTCAGTAATTCTCTAGACGACAACAATCACTCAGTAATTCCCTAGACGACAACTAGCACTCAGTAATTCCCTAGACGACAACAATCACTCAGTAATTCTCTAGACGACAACAATTACTCAGTAATTCTCTAGACGACAACAATCACTCAGTAATTCCCTAGACGACAACAATCACTCAGTAATTCTCTAGACGACAACAATCACTCAGTTTTTCTCTAGACAACAATCACTCATTAATTCTATAGATGACGGCAATCACTCCGTAATTCTCTAAACGACAACAATCACTCAGTAGTTCTCTAGACGACAAAAATTACTCAGTAATTCTCTAGACGACAACAATCACTCAGTAATTCCCTAGACGACAACTAGCACTCAGTAATTCTTATGACGACAACAATCACTCAGTGATTTTCTAGACGACAACAATCACTCAGTAATTCTCTAGACGACAACAATCACTCAGTAATTCCCTAGACGACAACTAGCACTCAGTAATTCCCTAGACGACAACAATCACTCAGTAATTCTCTAGACGACAACAATCACTCAGTAATACTCTAGACGACAGCAATCACTCAGTAGTTCCCTAGACGACAACAATCACTCAGTAATTCTCTAGACGACAAAAATCACTCAGTAATTCTCTAGACGACAACAATCACTCAGTAATTCCCTAGACGACAACTAGCACTCAGTAATTCTTTTGACAACAACAATCACTCAGTAATTTCCTAGACGACAACAATCACTCAGTAATTCTCTAGACGACAACAATCACTCAGTAATTCCCTAGACGACAACTAGCACTCAGTAATGCCCTAGACGACAACAATCACTCAGTAATTCTCTAGACGACAACAATCACTCAGTAATTCTCTAGACGACAACAATCACTCAGTAATTATCTAGACGACAAAAATCACTCAGTAATTCTCTAGACGACAACAATCACTCAGTAATTCCCTAGACGACAACTAGCACTCAGTAATTCCCTAGACGACAATAATCACTCAGTAATTCTCTAGACGACAACAATCACTCAGTAATTCTCTAGACGACAACAATCACTCAGTAATTCTCTAGACGACAACAATCAATCAGTAATTCCCTAAACAACAAAATTTCACTCAGTAATTCCCTAGACGACAACAATCACTCAGTAATTCCCTAGACGACAACAATCACTCAATAATTTCACAGACGACAACAATCACTCAGTAATTCTCTAGACGACAACAATCACTCAGTAATTCTATAGACGACAACAATCACTCAGTAATTCTCTAGACGACAACAATCACTCAGTAATTCTCTAGACGACAACAATCACTCAGTAATTCCCTAGACGACAACAATCACTCAGTAATTCTCTAGACGACAACAATCCAACAGTATTTCTCTAGACGACAACAATCACTCAGTAATTCCCTAGACGACAACAATCACTCCGTAATTCCCTAGACAACAATCACTCAGTAATTTCCTAGACGACAACAATCACTCAGTAATTCCCTAGACGACAGCAATCACTCAGTAATTCCCTAGACGACAACAATCACTCAGTAATTCTCTAGACGACAACAATCACTCAGAAATTCCCTAGACGGCAACAATCATCAGTAATTCCCTAGACGACAACAATCACTCAGTAATTCCCTAGACGACAACAATCACTCAGTAATTCTCTAGACAACAATCACTCATTAATTCTATAGATGACGGCAATCACTCCGTAATTATCTAGACGACAACAATCACTCAGTAATTCTCTAAACGACAACAATCACTCAGTAGTTCTTTAGACGACAAAAATCACTCAGTAATTCCCTAGACGACAATTAGCACTCAGTAATTCTTTTGACGACAACAATCACTCAGTAATTCTCTAGACGACAACAATCACTCAGTAATTCCCTAGACGACAACTAGTACTCAGTAATTCCCTAGACGACAACAATCACTCAGTAATTCTCTAGACGACAACAATCACTCAGTAATACTCTAAAGGACAGCAATCACTCAGTAATTCCCTAGACGACAACAATCACTCAGTAATTCTCTAGACGACTAAAATCACTCAGTAATTCTCTAGACGACAACAATCACTCAGTAATTCCATAGACGAAAACTAGCACTCAGTAATTCTTTTGACGACAACAATCACTCAGTAATTTTCTAGACGACAACAATCACTCAGTAATTCTCTAGACGACAACAATCACTCAGTAATTCCCTAGACGACAACTAGCACTCAGTTATTCCCTAGACGACAACAATAACTCAGTAATTCCCTAGACGACAACAATCACTCAGTAATTCCCTAGACGACAACAATCACTCAGTAATTCTCTAGACGACAAAAATCACTCAGTAATTCTCTAGACGACAACAATCACTCAGTAATTCCCTAGACGACAACTAGCACTCAGTAATTCCCTAGACGACAACAATCACTCAGTAATTCTCTAGACGACAACAATTACTCAGTAATTCTCTAGACGACAACAATCACTCAGTAATTCCCTAGACGACAATAATCACTCAGTAATTCTCTAGACGACAACAATCACTCAGTAATTCTCTAGATGACAACAATCACTCAGTAATTCTCTAGACGACAACTATCAATCAGTAATTCTCTAGACGACAACAATCACTCAGTAATTCTCTAGACGACAACAATCACTCAGTAATTCCCTAGACGACAACAATCACTCAGTAATTCCCTAGACGACAATAATCACTCAGTAATTCTCTAGACGACAACAATCACTCAGTAATTCTCTAGACGACAACAATCACTCAGTAATTCTCTAGACGACAACAATCAATCAGTAATTCCCTAAACGACAAAAATTCACTCAGTAATTCCCTAAACGACAACAATCACTCAGTAATTTCCTAGACGACAACAATCACTCAATAATTTCCCAGACGACAGCAATCACTCAGTAATTCTCTAGACGACAACAATCACTCAGTAATTCTCTAGACGACATCAATCACTCAGTAATTCTCTAGACGACAACAATCACTCAGTAATTCCCTAGACGACAACAATCACTCAGTAATTCTCTAGACAACAATCACTCATTAATTCTATAGATGACAGCAATCACTCCGTAATTCTCTAGACGACAACAATCACTCAGTAATTCTCTAAACGACAACAATCACTCAGTAGTTCTCTAGACGACAAAAATCACTCAGTAATTATCTAGACGACAACAATCACTCAGTAATTCCCTAGACGACAACAATCACTCAGTAATACTCTAGACGACAGCAATCACTCAGTAATTCCCTAGACGACAACAATCACTCAGTAATTCTCTAGACGACAACAATCACTCAGTAATTCCCTAGACGACAACTAGCACTCAGTAATTCTTTTGACGACAACAATCACTCAGTAATTTTCTAGACGACAACAATCACTCAGTAATTCTCTAGACGACAACAATCACTCAGTAATTCCCTAGACGACAACTAGCACTCAGTAATTCCCTAGACAACAACAATCACTCAGTAATTCTCTAGACGACAACAATCACTCAGTAATTCTCTAGACGACAACAATCACTCAGTAATTCTCTAGACGACAACAATCACTCAGTAATTCTCTAGACGACAATAATCACTCAGTAATTCTCTAGACGAAAACAATCACTCAGTAATTCTCTAGACAACAACAATCACTCAGTAATTCTCTAGACGACAACAATCACTCAGTAATACCCTAGAAGACAACAATCACTCAGTAATTCTCTAGACGACAACAATCACTCAGTAATTCTCTAGACGACAACAATCACTCAATAATTCTCTAGACGACAACAATCAATCAGTAATTCCCTAAACGACAAAAATTCACTCAGTAATTCCCTAAAGGACAACAATCACTCAGTAATTCCCTAGACGACAACAATCACTCAATAATTTCCCAGATGACAGCAATCACTCAGTAATTCTCTAGACGACAACAATCACTCAGTAATTCTATAGACGACAACAATCACTCAGTAATTCTCTAGACGACAACAATCACTCAGTAATTCTCTAGACGACAACAATTACTCAGTATTTCTCTAGATGACAACAATCACTCAGTAATTCCCTAGACGACGACAATCACTCAGTAATTCCCTAGATGACAACAATCACTAAGTAATTCCCTAGACAACAATCACTCAGTAATTTCCTAGACGACTACAATCACTCAGTAATTCTTTAGACGACAAAAAATACTGAGTAATTCTCTAGACGACAACAATCACTCAGTAATTCCCTAGACGACGACAATCACTCAGTAATTCCCTAGACGACAGCAATAACTCAGTAATTCCCTAGACGACAACAATCACTCGGTAATTCTCTAGACGACAACAATCACTCAGTAATACCCTAAACGACAGCAATCACTCAGTAATTCCCTAGACGACAACAATCACTCAGTAATTCTCTAGACGACAACAATCACTCAGAAATTCCCTAGACGGCAACAATCATCAGTAATTCCCTAGACGACAACAATCACTCAGTAATTCCCTAGACGACAACAATCAATCAGTAATTCCCTAGACAACAACAATCACTCAGTTTTTCTCTAGACAACAATCACTCATTAATTCTATAGATGACGGCAATCACTCCGTAATTCTCTAAACGACAACAATCACTCAGTAGTTCTCTAGACGACAAAAATTACTCAGTAATTCTCTAGACGACAACAATCACTCAGTAATTCCCTAGACGACAACTAGCACTCAGTAATTCTTATGACGACAACAATCACTCAGTGATTTTCTAGACGACAACAATCACTCAGTAATTCTCTAGACGACAACAATCACTCAGTAATTCCCTAGACGACAACTAGCACTCAGTAATTCCCTAGACGACAACAATCACTCAGTAATTCTCTAGACGACAACAATCACTCAGTAATACTCTAGACGACAGCAATCACTCAGTAGTTCCCTAGACGACAACAATCACTCAGTAATTCTCTAGACGACAAAAATCACTCAGTAATTCTCTAGACGACAACAATCACTCAGTAATTCCCTAGACGACAACTAGCACTCAGTAATTCTTTTGACGACAACAATCACTCAGAAATTTCCTAGACGACAACAATCACTCAGTAATTCTCTAGACGACAACAATCACTCAGTAATTCCCTAGATGACAACTAGCACTCAGTAATTCCCTAGACGACAACAATCACTCAGTAATTCTCTAGACGACAACAATCACTCAGTAATTCTCTAGACGACAACAATCACTCAGTAATTATCTAGACGACAAAAATCACTCAGTAATTCTCTAGACGACAACAATCACTCAGTAATTCCCTAGACGACAACTAGCACTCAGTAATTCCCTAGACGACAACAATCACTCAGTAATTCCCTAGACGACAACAATTACTCAGTAATTCTCTAGACGACAACAATCACTCAGTAATTCCCTAGACGACAATAATCACTCAGTAATTCTCTAGACGACAACAATCACTCAGTAATTCCCTAGACGACAACTAGCACTCAGTAATTCTTTTGACGACAACAATCACTCAGTAATTTCCCAGACGACAGCAATCACTCAGTAATTCTCTAGACGACAACAATCACTCAGTAATTCTATAGACGACAACAATCACTCAGTAATTCTCTAGACGACAACAATCACTCAGTAATTCTCTAGACGACAACAATCATTCAGTAATTCCCTAGACGACAACAATCACTCAGTAATTCCCTAGACGACAACAATCACTCAGTAATTCTCTAGACGACAACAATCACACAGTAATTCTCTAGACGACAACAATTACTCAGTATTTCTCTAGACGACAACAATCACTCAGTAATTCCCTAGACGACAATCACTCAGTAATTCCCTAGACGACAACAATCACTCAGTAATTCCCTAGACAACAATCACTCAGTAATTTCCTAGACGACAACAATCACTCAGTAATTCCCTAGACGAAAACAATCACTCAGTAATTCTCTAGACGACAACAATCACTCGGTAATTCTCTAGACAACAATCACTCAGTAATTCTCTAGACGACAACAATAACTCAGTAATTCTCTAGACGACAACAATCACTCAGTAATTCCCTAGACGACAACAATCACTCAGTAATTTTCTAGACGACAACAATCACTCAGTAATTCCCTAGACGACAGCAATCACTCAGTAATTCTCTAGACGACAAAAATCACTCAGTAATTCTCTAGACGACAACAATCACTCAGTAATTCCCTAGACGACAACTAGCACTCAGTAATTCTTTTGACGACAACAATCACTCAGTAATTTCCTAGACGACAACAATCACTCAGTAATTCCCTAGACGACAACTAGCACTCAGTAATTCCCTAGACGACAACAATCACTCAGTAATTCTCTAGACGACAACAATCACTCAGTAATTCTCTAGACGACAACAATCACTCAGTAATTATCTAGACGACAAAAATCACTCAGTAATTCTCTAGACGACAACAATCACTCAGTAAATCCCTAGACGACAACTAGCACTCAGTAATTCCCTAGACGACAACAATCACTCAGTAATTCTCTAGACGACAACAATTACTCAGTAATTCTCTAGACGACAACAATCACTCAGTAATTCCCTAGACGACAACAATCACTCAGTAATTCCCTAGACGACAACAATCACTCAGTTTTTCTCTAGACAACAATCACTCATTAATTCTATAGATGACGGCAATCACTCCGTAATTCTCTAAACGACAACAATCACTCAGTAGTTCTCTAGACGACAAAAATTACTCAGTAATTCTCTAGACGACAACAATCACTCAGTAATTCCCTAGACGACAACTAGCACTCAGTAATTCTTATGACGACAACAATCACTCAGTGATTTTCTAGACGACAACAATCACTCAGTGATTTTCTAGACGACAACAATCACTCAGTAATTCTCTAGACGACAACAATCACTCAGTAATTCCCTAGACGACAACTAGCACTCAGTAATTCCCTAGACGACAACAATCACTCAGTAATTCTCTAGACGACAACAATCACTCAGTAATTATCTAGACGACAAAAATCACTCAGTAATTCTCTAGACGACAACAATCACTCAGTAATTCCCTAGACGACAACTAGCACTCAGTAATTCCCTAGACGACAACAATCACTCAGTAATTCTCTAGACGACAACAATTACTCAGTAATTCTCTAGACGACAACAATCACTCAGTAATTCCCTAGACGACAATAATCACTCAGTAATTCTCTAGACGACAACAATCACTCAGTAATTCTCTAGATGACAACAATCACTCAGTAATTCTCTAGACGAAAACTATCAATCGGTAATTCTCTAGACGACAACAATCACTCAGTAATTCTCTAAACAACAACAATCACTCAGTAATTCTCTAGACGACAACAATCACTCAGTAATACCCTAGAAGACAACAATCACTCAGTAATTCCCTAGACGACAATAATCACTCAGTAATTCTCTAGACGACAAAAATCACTCAGAAATTCTCTAGACGACAACAATCACTCAGTAATTCTCTAGACGACAACAATCAATCAGTAATTCCCTAAACGACAAAAATTCACTCAGTAATTCCCTAAACGACAACAATCACTCAGTAATTCCCTAGACGACAACAATCACTCAATAATTTCCCAGACGACAGCAATCACTCAGTTATTCTCTAGACGACAACAATCACTCAGTAATTCTCTAGACGAAAACAATCACTCAGTAATTCTCTAGACGACAACAATCACTCAGTAATTCTCTAGACGACAACAATCACTCGGTAATTCCCTAGACGACAACAATCACTCAGTAATTCTCTAGACGACAACAATCACACAGTAATTCTCTAGACGACAACAATTACTCAGTATTTCTCTAGACGACAACAATCACTCAGTAATTCCCTAGACGACGACAATCACTCAGTATTTCCCTAGACGACAACAATCACTCAGTAATTCCCTAGACAACAATCACTCAGTAATTTCCTAGACGACAACAAACACTCAGTAATTCTTTAGACGACAAAAAATACTGAGTAATTCTTTAGACGACAACAATCACTCAGTAATTCCCTAGACGACGACAATCACTCAGTAATTCCCTAGACGACAGCAATCACTCAGTAATTCCCTAGACGACAACAATCACTCATTAATTCTCTAGACGAAAACAATCACTCAGTAATTCCCTAGACGACAGCAATCACTCAGTAATTCCCTAGACGACAACAATCACTCAGTAATTCTCTAGACGACAACAATCACTCAGAAATTCCCTAGACGGCAACAATCATCAGTAATTCCCTAGAAGACAACAATCACTCAGTAATTCCCTAGACGACAACAATCAATCAGTAATTCCCTAGACGACAACAATCACTCAGTAATTCTCTAGAAAACAATCACTCATTAATTCTCTAGATGACGGCAATCACTCCGTAATTCTCTAGACGACAGCAATCACTCAGTAGTTCCCTAGACGACAACAATCACTCAGTAATTCTCTAGACGACAAAAATCACTCAGTAATTCTCTAGACGACAACAATCACTCAGTAATTCCCTAGACGACAACTAGCACTCAGTAATTCTTTTGACGACAACAATCACTCAGAAATTTCCTAGACGACAACAATCACTCAGTAATTCTCTAGACGACAACAATCACTCAGTAATTCCCTAGACGACAACTAGCACTCAGTAATTCCCTAGACGACAACAATCACTCAGTAATTCTCTAGACGACAACAATCACTCAGTAATTCTCTAGACGACAACAATCACTCAGTAATTATCTAGACGACAAAAATCACTCAGTAATTCTCTAGACGACAACAATCACTCAGTAATTCCCTAAACGACAACTAGCATTCAGTAATTCCCTAGACGACAACAATCACTCAGTAATTCTCTAGACGACAACAATTACTCAGTAATTCTCTAGACGACAACAATCACTCAGTAATTCCCTAGACGACAATAATCACTCAGTAATTCTCTAGACGACAACAATCACTCAGTAATTCCCTAGACGACAACTAGCACTCAGTAATTCTTTTGACGACAACAATCACTCAGTAATTTCCCAGACGACAGCAATCACTCAGTAATTCTCTAGACGACAACAATCACTCAGTAATTCTCTAGACGACAACAATCACTCAGTAATTCTCTAGACGACAACAATCACTCAGTAATTCTCTAGACGACAACAATCATTCAGTAATTCCCTAGACGACAACAATCACTCAGTAATTCCCTAGACGACAACAATCACTCAGTAATTCTCTAGACGACAACAATCACACAGTAATTCTCTAGACGACAACAATTACTCAGTATTTCTCTAGACGACAACAATCACTCAGTAATTCCCTAGACGACAATCACTCAGTAATTCCCTAGACGACAACAATCACTCAGTAATTCCCTAGACAACAATCACTCAGTAATTTCCTAGACGACAACAATCACTCAGTAATTCCCTAGACGAAAACAATCACTCAGTAATTCTCTAGACGACAACAATCACTCGGTAATTCTCTAGACAACAATCACTCAGTAATTCTCTAGACGACAACAATAACTCAGTAATTCTCTAGACGACAACAATCACTCAGTAATTCCCTAGACGACAACAATCACTCAGTAATTTTCTAGACGACAACAATCACTCAGTAATTCCCTAGACGACAGCAATCACTCAGTAATTCTCTAGACGACAAAAATCACTCAGTAATTCTCTAGACGACAACAATCACTCAGTAATTCCCTAGACGACAACTAGCACTCAGTAATTCTTTTGACGACAACAATCACTCAGTAATTTCCTAGACGACAACAATCACTCAGTAATTCCCTAGACGACAACTAGCACTCAGTAATTCCCTAGACGACAACAATCACTCAGTAATTCTCTAGACGACAACAATCACTCAGTAATTCTCTAGACGACAACAATCACTCAGTAATTATCTAGACGACAAAAATCACTCAGTAATTCTCTAGACGACAACAATCACTCAGTAAATCCCTAGACGACAACTAGCACTCAGTAATTCCCTAGACGACAACAATCACTCAGTAATTCTCTAGACGACAACAATTACTCAGTAATTCTCTAGACGACAACAATCACTCAGTAATTCCCTAGACGACAACAATCACTCAGTAATTCCCTAGACGACAACAATCACTCAGTTTTTCTCTAGACAACAATCACTCATTAATTCTATAGATGACGGCAATCACTCCGTAATTCTCTAAACGACAACAATCACTCAGTAGTTCTCTAGACGACAAAAATTACTCAGTAATTCTCTAGACGACAACAATCACTCAGTAATTCCCTAGACGACAACTAGCACTCAGTAATTCTTATGACGACAACAATCACTCAGTGATTTTCTAGACGACAACAATCACTCAGTAATTCTCTAGACGACAACAATCACTCAGTAATTCCCTAGACGACAACTAGCACTCAGTAATTCCCTAGACGACAACAATCGCTCAGTAATTCTCTAGACGACAACAATCACTCAGTAATTCCCTAGACGACAACTAGCACTCAGTAATTCCCTAGACGACAACAATCACTCAGTAATTCTCTAGACGACAACAATTACTCAGTAATTCTCTAGACGACAACAATCACTCAGTAATTCCCTAGACGACAATAATCACTCAGTAATTCTCTAGACGACAACAATCACTCAGTAATTCTCTAGATGACAACAATCACTCAGTAATTCTCTAGACGAAAACTATCAATCGGTAATTCTCTAGACGACAACAATCACTCAGTAATTCTCTAGACGACAACAATCACTCAGTAATACCCTAGAAGACAACAATCACTCAGTAATTCCCTAGACGACAATAATCACTCAGTAATTCTCTAGACGACAAAAATCACTCAGAAATTCTCTAGACGACAACAATCACTCAGTAATTCTCTAGACGACAACAATCAATCAGTAATTCCCTAAACGACAAAAATTCACTCAGTAATTCCCTAAACGACAACAATCACTCAGTAATTCCCTAGACGACAACAATCACTCAATAATTTCCCAGACGACAGCAATCACTCAGTTATTCTCTAGACGACAACAATCACTCAGTAATTCTCTAGACGAAAACAATCACTCAGTAATTCTCTAGACGACAACAATCACTCAGTAATTCTCTAGACGACAACAATCACTCGGTAATTCCCTAGACGACAACAATCACTCAGTAATTCTCTAGACGACAACAATCACACAGTAATTCTCTAGACGACAACAATTACTCAGTATTTCTCTAGACGACAACAATCACTCAGTAATTCCCTAGACGACGACAATCACTCAGTATTTCCCTAGACGACAACAATCACTCAGTAATTCCCTAGACAACAATCACTCAGTAATTTCCTAGACGACAACAAACACTCAGTAATTCTTTAGACGACAAAAAATACTGAGTAATTCTTTAGACGACAACAATCACTCAGTAATTCCCTAGACGACGACAATCACTCAGTAATTCCCTAGACGACAGCAATCACTCAGTAATTCCCTAGACGACAACAATCACTCATTAATTCTCTAGACGAAAACAATCACTCAGTAATTCCCTAGACGACAGCAATCACTCAGTAATTCCCTAGACGACAACAATCACTCAGTAATTCTCTAGACGACAACAATCACTCAGAAATTCCCTAGACGGCAACAATCATCAGTAATTCCCTAGAAGACAACAATCACTCAGTAATTCCCTAGACGACAACAATCAATCAGTAATTCCCTAGACGACAACAATCACTCAGTAATTCTCTAGAAAACAATCACTCATTAATTCTCTAGATGACGGCAATCACTCCGTAATTCTCTAGACGACAACAATCACTCAGTAATTCTCTAAAGGACAACAATCACTCAGTAGTTCTCTAGACGACAAAAATCACTCAGTAATTCTCTAGATAACAACAATCACTCAGTAATTCCCTAGACGACAACTAGCACTCAGTAATTCTTTTGACGACAACAATCACTCAGTAATTTTCTAGACGACAACAATCACTCAGTAATTCTCTAGACGACAACAATCACTCAGTAATTCCCTAGACGACAACTAGCACTCAGTAATTCACTAGACGACAACAATCACTCAGTAATTCTCTAGACGACAACAATCACTCAGTAATACTCTAGACGACAGCAATCACTCAGTAGTTCCCTAGACGACAAAAATCACTCAGTAATTCTCTAGACGACAACAATCACTCAGTAATACCCTAGACGACAACTAGCACTCAGTAATTCTTTTGACGACAACAATCACTCAGTAATTTTCTAGACGACAACAATCACTCAGTAATTCTCTAGATGACAACAATCACTCAGTAATTCCCTAGACGACAACTAGCACACAGTAATTCCCTAGACGACAACAATCACTCAGTAATTCTCTAGACGACAACAATCACTCAGTTATTCTCTAGACGACAACAATCACTCAGTAATTCTCTAGACGACAAAAATCACTCAGTGATTCTCTAGACGACAACAATCACTCAGTAATTCCCTAGACGACAACTAGCACTCAGTAATTCCCTAGACGACAACAATCACTCAGTAATTCTCTAGACGACAACAATTACTCAGTAATTCTCTAGACGACAACAATCACTCAGTAATTCCCTAGACGACAATAATCACTCAGTAATTCTCTAGACGACAACAATCACTCAGTAATTCTCTAGATGACAACAATCACTCAGTAATTCTCTAGACGAAAACTATCAATCAGTAATTCTCTAGACGACAACAATCACTCAGTAATTCTCTAGACGACAACAACCACTCAGTAATTCCCTAGACGACAACAATCACTCAGTAATTCCCTAGACGACAATAATCACTCAGTACTTCTCTAGACGACAACAATCACTCAGTAATTCTCTAGACGACAACAATCGCTCAGTAATTCTCTAGACGACAACAATCAATCAGTAATTCCCTAAGCGACAAAAATTCACTCAGTAATTCCCTAAACGACAACAATCACTCAGTAATTCCCTAGACGACAACAATCACTCAATAATTTCCCAGACGACAGCAATCACTCAGTAATTCTCTAGACGACAACAATCACTCAGTAATTCTATAGACGACAACAATCACTCAGTAATTCTCTAGACGACAACAATCACTCAGTAATTCTCTAGACGACAACAATCATTCAGTAATTCCCTAGACGACAACAATCACTCAGTAATTCCCTAGACGACAACAATCACTCAGTAATTCTCTAGACGACAACAATCACACAGTAATTCTCTAGACGACAACAATTACTCAGTATTTCTCTAGACGACAACAATCACTCAGTAATTCCCTAGACGACAATCACTCAGTAATTCCCTAGACGACAACAATCACTCAGTAATTCCCTAGACAACAATCACTCAGTAATTTCCTAGACGACAACAATCACTCAGTAATTCCCTAGACGAAAACAATCACTCAGTAATTCTCTAGACGACAACAATCACTCGGTAATTCTCTAGACAACAATCACTCAGTAATTCTCTAGACGACAACAATAACTCAGTAATTCTCTAGACGACAACAATCACTCAGTAATTCCCTAGACGACAACAATCACTCAGTAATTTTCTAGACGACAACAATCACTCAGTAATTCCCTAGACGACAGCAATCACTCAGTAATTCTCTAGACGACAAAAATCACTCAGTAATTCTCTAGACGACAACAATCACTCAGTAATTCCCTAAACGACAACTAGCACTCAGTAATTCTTTTGACGACAACAATCACTCAGTAATTTCCTAGACGACAACAATCACTCAGTAATTCCCTAGACGACAACTAGCACTCAGTAATTCCCTAGACGACAACAATCACTCAGTAATTCTCTAGACGACAACAATCACTCAGTAATTCTCTAGACGACAACAATCACTCAGTAATTATCTAGACGACAAAAATCACTCAGTAATTCTCTAGACGACAACAATCACTCAGTAAATCCCTAGACGACAACTAGCACTCAGTAATTCCCTAGACGACAACAATCACTCAGTAATTCTCTAGACGACAACAATTACTCAGTAATTCTCTAGACGACAACAATCACTCAGTAATTCCCTAGACGACAACAATCACTCAGTAATTCCCTAGACGACAACAATCACTCAGTTTTTCTCTAGACAACAATCATTCATTAATTCTATAGATGACGGCAATCACTCCGTAATTCTCTAAACGACAACAATCACTCAGTAGTTCTCTAGACGACAAAAATTACTCAGTAATTCTCTAGACGACAACAATCACTCAGTAATTCCCTAGACGACAACTAGCACTCAGTAATTCTTATGACGACAACAATCACTCAGTGATTTTCTAGACGACAACAATCACTCAGTAATTCTCTAGACGACAACAATCACTCAGTAATTCCCTAGACGACAACTAGCACTCAGTAATTCCCTAGACGACAACAATCACTCAGTAATTCTCTAGACGACAACAATCACTCAGTAATACTCTAGACGACAGCAATCACTCAGTAGTTCCCTAGACGACAACAATCACTCAGTAATTCTCTAGACGACAAAAATCACTCAGTAATTCTCTAGACGACAACAATCACTCAGTAATTCCCTAGACGACAACTAGCACTCAGTAATTCTTTTGACAACAACAATCACTCAGTAATTCCCTAGACGACAACAATCACTCAGTAATTCCCTAGACGACAACTAGCACTCAGTAATTCCCTAGACGACAACAATCACTCAGTAATTCTCTAGACGACAACAATCACTCAGTAATTCTCTAGACGACAACAATCACTCAGTAATTATCTAGACGACAAAAATCACTCAGTAATTCTCTAGACGACAACAATCACTCAGTAATTCCCTAGACGACAACTAGCACTCAGTAATTCCCTAGACGACAACAATCACTCAGTAATTCTCTAGACGACAACAATTACTCAGTAATTCTCTAGACGACAACAATCACTCAGTAATTCCCTAGACGACAATAATCACTCAGTAATTCTCTAGACGACAACAATCACTCAGTAATTCTCTAGATGACAACAATCACTCAGTAATTCTCTAGACGACAACAATCACTCAGTAATTCTCTAGACGACAACAATCACTCAGTAATTCTCTAGACGACAACAATCACTCAGTAATTCCCTAGACGACAACAATCACTCAGTAATTCCCTAGACGACAATAATCACTCAGTAATTCTCTAGACGACAACAATCACTCAGTAATTCTCTAGACGACAACAATCACTCAGTAATTCTCTAGACGACAACAATCAATCAGTAATTCCCTAAACGACAAAATTTCACTCAGTAATTCCCTAAACGACAACAATCACTCAGTAATTCCCTAGACGACAACAATCACTCAATAATTTCCCAGACGACAACAATCACTCAGTAATTCTCTAGACGACAACAATCACTCAGTAATTCTATAGACGACAACAATCACTCAGTAATTCTCTAGACGACAACAATCACTCAGTAATTCTCTAGACGACAACAATCACTCAGTAATTCCCTAGACGACAACAATCACTCAGTAATTCTCTAGACGACAACAATCCAACAGTATTTCTCTAGACGACAACAATCACTCAGTAATTCCCTAGACGACAACAATCACTCCGTAATTCCCTAGACAACAATCACTCAGTAATTTCCTAGACGACAACAATCACTCAGTAATTCCATAGACGACAGCAATCACTCAGTAATTCCCTAGACGACAACAATCACTCAGTAATTCTCTAGACGACAACAATCACTCAGAAATTCCCTAGACGGCAACAATCATCAGTAATTCCCTAGACGACAACAATCACTCAGTAATTCCCTAGACGACAACAATCACTCAGTAATTTTCTAGACAACAATCACTCATTAATTCTATTGATGACGGCAATCACTCCGTAATTCTCTAAACGACAACAATCACTCAGTAGTTCTCTAGACGACAAAAACCACTCAGTAATTCTCTAGACGACAACAATCACTCAGTAATTCCCTAGACGACAACTAGCACTCAGTAATTCTTTTGACGACAACAATCACTCAGTAATTTTCTAGACGACAACAATCACTCAGTAATTCTCTAGACGACAACAATCACTCAGTAATTCCCTAGACGACAACTAGCACTCAGTAATTCCCTAGACGACAACAATCACTCAGTAATTCTCTAGACGACAACAATCACTCAGTAATACTCTAAAGGACAGCAATCACTCAGTAATTCCCTAGACGACAACAATCACTCGGTAATTCTCTAGACGACAAAAATCACTCAGTAATTCTCTAGACGACAACAATCACTCAGTAATTCCATAGACGAAAACTAGCACTCAGTAATTCTTTTGACGACAACAATCACTCAGTAATTTTCTAGACGACAACAATCACTCAGTAATTCTCTAGACGACAACAATCACTCAGTAATTCCCTAGACGACAACTAGCACTCAGTTATTCCCTAGACGACAACAATAACTCAGTAATTCCCTAGACGACAACAATCACTCAGTAATTCCCTAGACGACAACAATCAATCAGTAATTCTCTAGACGACAAAAATCACTCAGTAATTCTCTAGACGACAACAATCACTCAGTAATTCCCTAGACGACAACTAGCACTCAGTAATTCCCTAGACGACAACAATCACTCAGTAATACTCTAGACGACAGCAATCACTCAGTAATTCCCTAGACGACAACAATCACTCAGTAATTCTCTAGACGACAACAATCACTCAGTAATTCCCTAGACGACAACTAGCACTCAGTAATTCTTTTGACGACAACAATCACTCAGTAATTTTCTAGACGACAACAATCACTCAGTAATTCTCTAGACGACAACAATCACTCAGTAATTCCCTAGACGACAACTAGCACTCAGTAATTCCCTAGACGACAACAATCACTCAGTAATTCTCTAGACGACAACAATCACTCAGTAATTCTCTAGACGACAACAATCACTCAGTAATTCTCTAGACGACAACAATCACTCAGTAATTCTCTAGACGACAATAATCACTCAGTAATTCTCTAGACGAAAACAATCACTCAGTAATTCTCTAGACAACAACAATCACTCAGTAATTCTCTAGACGACAACAATCACTCAGTAAAACCCTA
Organism: Bathymodiolus brooksi; assembly: GCA_963680875.1. NCBI lineage: Eukaryota > Metazoa > Mollusca > Bivalvia > Mytilida > Modiolidae > Bathymodiolus > Bathymodiolus brooksi. The sequence continues at coordinate 70,465,608 of OY804587.1, forward strand.
GAAGACAACAATCACTCAGTAATTCTCTAGACGACAACAATCACTCAGTAATTCTCTAGACGACAACAATCACTCAGTAATTCTCTAGACGACAACAATCAATCAGTAATTCCCTAAACGACAAAAATTCACTCAGTAATTCCCTAAAGGACAACAATCACTCAGTAATTCCCTAGACGACAACAATCACTCAATAATTTCCCAGATGACAGCAATCACTCAGTAATTCTCTAGACGACAACAATCACTCAGTAATTCTATAGACGACAACAATCACTCAGTAATTCTCTAGACGACAACAATCACTCAGTAATTCTCTAGACGACAACAATTACTCAGTATTTCTCTAGATGACAACAATCACTCAGTAATTCCCTAGACGACGACAATCACTCAGTAATTCCCTAGATGACAACAATCACTAAGTAATTCCCTAGACAACAATCACTCAGTAATTTCCTAGACGACTACAATCACTCAGTAATTCTTTAGACGACAAAAAATACTGAGTAATTCTCTAGACGACAACAATCACTCAGTAATTCCCTAGACGACGACAATCACTCAGTAATTCCCTAGACGACAGCAATCACTCAGTAATTCCCTAGACGACAACAATCACTCGGTAATTCTCTAGACGACAACAATCACTCAGTAATACCCTAAACGACAGCAATCACTCAGTAATTCCCTAGACGACAACAATCACTCAGTAATTCTCTAGACGACAACAATCACTCAGAAATTCCCTAGACGGCAACAATCATCAGTAATTCCCTAGACGACAACAATCACTCAGTAATTCCCTAGACGACAACAATCAATCAGTAATTCCCTAGACGACAACAATCACTCAGTTTTTCTCTAGACAACAATCACTCATTAATTCTATAGATGACGGCAATCACTCCGTAATTCTCTAAACGACAACAATCACTCAGTAGTTCTCTAGACGACAAAAATTACTCAGTAATTCTCTAGACGACAACAATCACTCAGTAATTCCCTAGACGACAACTAGCACTCAGTAATTCTTATGACGACAACAATCACTCAGTGATTTTCTAGACGACAACAATCACTCAGTAATTCTCTAGACGACAACAATCACTCAGTAATTCCCTAGACGACAACTAGCACTCAGTAATTCCCTAGACGACAACAATCACTCAGTAATTCTCTAGACGACAACAATCACTCAGTAATACTCTAGACGACAGCAATCACTCAGTAGTTCCCTAGACGACAACAATCACTCAGTAATTCTCTAGACGACAAAAATCACTCAGTAATTCTCTAGACGACAACAATCACTCAGTAATTCCCTAGACGACAACTAGCACTCAGTAATTCTTTTGACGACAACAATCACTCAGAAATTTCCTAGACGACAACAATCACTCAGTAATTCTCTAGACGACAACAATCACTCAGTAATTCCCTAGACGACAACTAGCACTCAGTAATTTCCTAGACGACAACAATCACTCAGTAATTCTCTAGACGACAACAATCACTCAGTAATTCTCTAGACGACAACAATTACTCAGTAATTCTCTAGACGACAACAATCACTCAGTAATTCCCTAGACGACAATAATCACTCAGTAATTCTCTAGACGACAACAATCACTCAGTAATTCCCTAGACGACAACTAGCACTCAGTAATTCTTTTGACGACAACAATCACTCAGTAATTTCCCAGACGACAGCAATCACTCAGTAATTCTCTAGACGACAACAATCACTCAGTAATTCTATAGACGACAACAATCACTCAGTAATTCTCTAGACGACAACAATCACTCAGTAATTCTCTAGACGAAAACAATCATTCAGTAATTCCCTAGACGACAACAATCACTCAGTAATTCCCTAGACGACAACAATCACTCAGTAATTCTCTAGACGACAACAATCACACAGTAATTCTCTAGACGACAACAATTACTCAGTATTTCTCTAGACGACAACAATCACTCAGTAATTCCCTAGACGACAATCACTCAGTAATTCCCTAGACGACAACAATCACTCAGTAATTCCCTAGACAACAATCACTCAGTAATTTCCTAGACGACAACAATCACTCAGTAATTCCCTAGACGAAAACAATCACTCAGTAATTCTCTAGACGACAACAATCACTCGGTAATTCTCTAGACAACAATCACTCAGTAATTCTCTAGACGACAACAATAACTCAGTAATTCTCTAGACGACAACAATCACTCAGTAATTCCCTAGACGACAACAATCACTCAGTAATTTTCTAGACGACAACAATCACTCAGTAATTCCCTAGACGACAGCAATCACTCAGTAATTCTCTAGACGACAAAAATCACTCAGTAATTCTCTAGACGACAACAATCACTCAGTAATTCCCTAGACGACAACAATCACTCAATAATTTCCCAGACGACAGCAATCACTCAGTTATTCTCTAGACGACAACAATCACTCAGTAATTCTCTAGACGAAAACAATCACTCAGTAATTCTCTAGACGACAACAATCACTCAGTAATTCTCTAGACGACAACAATCACTCGGTAATTCCCTAGACGACAACAATCACTCAGTAATTCTCTAGACGACAACAATCACACAGTAATTCTCTAGACGACAACAATTACTCAGTATTTCTCTAGACGACAACAATCACTCAGTAATTCCCTAGACGACGACAATCACTCAGTATTTCCCTAGACGACAACAATCACTCAGTAATTCCCTAGACAACAATCACTCAGTAATTTCCTAGACGACAACAAACACTCAGTAATTCTTTAGACGACAAAAAATACTGAGTAATTCTTTAGACGACAACAATCACTCAGTAATTCCCTAAACGACGACAATCACTCAGTAATTCCCTAGACGACAGCAATCACTCAGTAATTCCCTAGACGACAACAATCACTCAGTAATTCTCTAGACGACAACAATCACTCAGAAATTCCCTAGACGGCAACAATCATCAGTAATTCCCTAGAAGACAACAATCACTCAGTAATTCCCTAGACGACAACAATCAATCAGTAATTCCCTAGACGACAACAATCACTCATTAATTCTCTAGACGAAAACAATCACTCAGTAATTCCCTAGACGACAGCAATCACTCAGTAATTCCCTAGACGACAACAATCACTCAGTAATTCTCTAGACGACAACAATCACTCAGAAATTCCCTAGACGGCAACAATCATCAGTAATTCCCTAGAAGACAACAATCACTCAGTAATTCCCTAGACGACAACAATCAATCAGTAATTCCCTAGACGACAACAATCACTCAGTAATTCTCTAGAAAACAATCACTCATTAATTCTCTAGATGACGGCAATCACTCCGTAATTCTCTAGACGACAACAATCACTCAGTAATTCTCTAAAGGACAACAATCACTCAGTAGTTCTCTAGACGACAAAAATCACTCAGTAATTCTCTAGATAACAACAATCACTCAGTAATTCCCTAGACGACAACAATCACTCAGTAATTCCCTAGACAACAATCACTCAGTAATTTCCTAGACGACAACAATCACTCAGTAATTCCCTAGACGAAAACAATCACTCAGTAATTCTCTAGACGACAACAATCACTCGGTAATTCTCTAGACAACAATCACTCAGTAATTCTCTAGACGACAACAATAACTCAGTAATTCTCTAGACGACAACAATCACTCAGTAATTCCCTAGACGACAACAATCACTCAGTAATTTTCTAGACGACAACAATCACTCAGTAATTCCCTAGACGACAGCAATCACTCAGTAATTCTCTAGACGACAAAAATCACTCAGTAATTCTCTAGACGACAACAATCACTCAGTAATTCCCTAGACGACAACTAGCACTCAGTAATTCTTTTGACGACAACAATCACTCAGTAATTTCCTAGACGACAACAATCACTCAGTAATTCCCTAGACGACAACTAGCACTCAGTAATTCCCTAGACGACAACAATCACTCAGTAATTCTCTAGACGACAACAATCACTCAGTAATTCTCTAGACGACAACAATCACTCAGTAATTATCTAGACGACAAAAATCACTCAGTAATTCTCTAGACGACAACAATCACTCAGTAAATCCCTAGACGACAACTAGCACTCAGTAATTCCCTAGACGACAACAATCACTCAGTAATTCTCTAGACGACAACAATTACTCAGTAATTCTCTAGACGACAACAATCACTCAGTAATTCCCTAGACGACAACAATCACTCAGTAATTCCCTAGACGACAACAATCACTCAGTTTTTCTCTAGACAACAATCACTCATTAATTCTATAGATGACGGCAATCACTCCGTAATTCTCTAAACGACAACAATCACTCAGTAGTTCTCTAGACGACAAAAATTACTCAGTAATTCTCTAGACGACAACAATCACTCAGTAATTCCCTAGACGACAACTAGCACTCAGTAATTCTTATGACGACAACAATCACTCAGTGATTTTCTAGACGACAACAATCACTCAGTAATTCTCTAGACGACAACAATCACTCAGTAATTCCCTAGACGACAACTAGCACTCAGTAATTCCCTAGACGACAACAATCACTCAGTAATTCTCTAGACGACAACAATCACTCAGTAATTATCTAGACGACAAAAATCACTCAGTAATTCTCTAGACGATAACAATCACTCAGTAATTCCCTAGACGACAACTAGCACTCAGTAATTCCCTAGACGACAACAATCACTCAGTAATTCTCTAGACGACAACAATTACTCAGTAATTCTCTAGACGACAACAATCACTCAGTAATTCCCTAGACGACAATAATCACTCAGTAATTCTCTAGACGACAACAATCACTCAGTAATTCTCTAGATGACAACAATCACTCAGTAATTCTCTAGACGAAAACTATCAATCGGTAATTCTCTAGACGACAACAATCACTCAGTAATTCTCTAAACAACAACAATCACTCAGTAATTCTCTAGACGACAACAATCACTCAGTAATACCCTAGAAGACAACAATCACTCAGTAATTCCCTAGACGACAATAATCACTCAGTAATTCTCTAGACGACAAAAATCACTCAAAAATTCTCTAGACGACAACAATCACTCAGTAATTCTCTAGACGACAACAATCAATCAGTAATTCCCTAAACGACAAAAATTCACTCAGTAATTCCCTAAACGAAAACAATCACTCAGTAATTCCCTAGACGACAACAATCACTCAATAATTTCCCAGACGACAGCAATCACTCAGTTATTCTCTAGACGACAACAATCACTCAGTAATTCTCTAGACGAAAACAATCACTCAGTAATTCTCTAGACGACAACAATCACTCAGTAATTCTCTAGACGACAACAATCACTCGGTAATTCCCTAGACGACAACAATCACTCAGTAATTCTCTAGACGACAACAATCACACAGTAATTCTCTAGACGACAACAATTACTCAGTATTTCTCTAGACGACAACAATCACTCAGTAATTCCCTAGACGACGACAATCACTCAGTATTTCCCTAGACGACAACAATCACTCAGTAATTCCCTAGACAACAATCACTCAGTAATTTCCTAGACGACAACAAACACTCAGTAATTCTCTAGACGACAAAAAATACTGAGTAATTCTTTAGACGACAACAATCACTCAGTAATTCCCTAAACGACGACAATCACTCAGTAATTCCCTAGACGACAGCAATCACTCAGTAATTCCCTAGACGACAACAATCACTCAGTAATTCTCTAGACGACAACAATCACTCAGAAATTCCCTAGACGGCAACAATCATCAGTAATTCCCTAGAAGACAACAATCACTCAGTAATTCCCTAGACGACAACAATCAATCAGTAATTCCCTAGACGACAACAATCACTCATTAATTCTCTAGACGAAAACAATCACTCAGTAATTCCCTAGACGACAGCAATCACTCAGTAATTCCCTAGACGACAACAATCACTCAGTAATTCTCTAGACGACAACAATCACTCAGAAATTCCCTAGACGGCAACAATCATCAGTAATTCCCTAGAAGACAACAATCACTCAGTAATTCCCTAGACGACAACAATCAATCAGTAATTCCCTAGACGACAACAATCACTCAGTAATTCTCTAGAAAACAATCACTCATTAATTCTCTAGATGACGGCAATCACTCCGTAATTCTCTAGACGACAACAATCACTCAGTAATTCTCTAAAGGACAACAATCACTCAGTAGTTCTCTAGACGACAAAAATCACTCAGTAATTCTCTAGATAACAACAATCACTCAGTAATTCCCTAGACGACAACTAGCACTCAGTAATTCTTTTGACGACAACAATCACTCAGTAATTTTCTAGACGACAACAATCACTCAGTAATTCTCTAGACGACAACAATCACTCAGTAATTCCCTAGACGACAACTAGCACTCAGTAATTCACTAGACGACAACAATCACTCAGTAATTCTCTAGACGACAACAATCACTCAGTAATACTCTAGACGACAGCAATCACTCAGTAGTTCCCTAGACGACAAAAATCACTCAGTAATTCTCTAGACGACAACAATCACTCAGTAATACCCTAGACGACAACTAGCACTCAGTAATTCTTTTGACGACAACAATCACTCAGTAATTTTCTAGACGACAACAATCACTCAGTAATTCTCTAGACGACAACAATCACTCAGTAATTCCCTAGACGACAACTAGCACACAGTAATTCCCTAGACGACAACAATCACTCAGTAATTCTCTAGACGACAACAATCACTCAGTTATTCTCTAGACGACAACAATCACTCAGTAATTCTCTAGACGACAAAAATCACTCAGTGATTCTCTAGACGACAACAATCACTCAGTAATTCCCTAGACGACAACTAGCACTCAGTAATTCCCTAGACGACAACAATCACTCAGTAATTCTCTAGACGACAACAATTACTCAGTAATTCTCTAGACGACAACAATCACTCAGTAATTCCCTAGACGACAATAATCACTCAGTAATTCTCTAGACGACAACAATCACTCAGTAATTCTCTAGATGACAACAATCACTCAGTAATTCTCTAGACGAAAACTATCAATCAGTAATTCTCTAGACGACAACAATCACTCAGTAATTCTCTAGACGACAACAATCACTCAGTAATTCCCTAGACGACAACAATCACTCAGTAATTCCCTAGACGACAATAATCACTCAGTACTTCTCTAGACGACAACAATCACTCAGTAATTCTCTAGACGACAACAATCGCTCAGTAATTCTCTAGACGACAACAATCAATCAGTAATTCCCTAAACGACAAAAATTCACTCAGTAATTCCCTAAACGACAACAATCACTCAGTAATTCCCTAGACGACAACAATCACTCAATAATTTCCCAGACGACAGCAATCACTCAGTAATTCTCTAGACGACAACAATCACTCAGTAATTCTCTAGACGACAACAATCACTCAGTAATTCTCTAGACGACAACAATCACTCAGTAATTCTCTAGACGACAACAATCATTCAGTAATTCTCTAGACGACAACAATCACTCAGTAATTCCCTAGACGACAACAATCACTCAGTAATTCTCTAGACGACAACAATCACACAGTAATTCTCTAGACGACAACAATTACTCAGTATTTCTCTAGACGACAACAATCACTCAGTAATTCCCTAGACGACAATCACTCAGTAATTCCCTAGACGACAACAATCACTCAGTAATTCCCTAGACAACAATCACTCAGTAATTTCCTAGACGACAACAATCACTCAGTAATTCCCTAGACGAAAACAATCACTCAGTAATTCTCTAGACGACAACAATCACTCAGTAATTCTCTAGACAACAATCACTCAGTAATTCTCTAGACGACAACAATAACTCAGTAATTCTCTAGACGACAACAATCACTCAGTAATTCCCTAGACGACAACAATCACTCAGTAATTTTCTAGACGACAACAATCACTCAGTAATTCCCTAGACGACAGCAATCACTCAGTAATTCTCTAGACGACAAAAATCACTCAGTAATTCTCTAGACGACAACAATCACTCAGTAATTCCCTAGACGACAACTAGCACTCAGTAATTCTTTTGACGACAACAATCACTCAGTAATTTCCTAGACGACAACAATCACTCAGTAATTCCCTAGACGACAACTAGCACTCAGTAATTCCCTAGACGACAACAATCACTCAGTAATTCTCTAGAAGACAACAATCACTCAGTAATTCTCTAGACGACAACAATCACTCAGTAAATCCCTAGACGACAACTAGCACTCAGTAATTCCCTAGACGACAACAATCACTCAGTAATTCTCTAGACGACAACAATTACTCAGTAATTCTCTAGACGACAACAATCACTCAGTAATTCCCTAGACGACAACAATCACTCAGTAATTCCCTAGACGACAACAATCACTCAGTTTTTCTCTAGACAACAATCACTCATTAATTCTATAGATGACGGCAATCACTGCGTAATTCTCTAAACGACAACAATCACTCAGTAGTTCTCTAGACGACAAAAATTACTCAGTAATTCTCTAGACGACAACAATCACTCAGTAATTCCCTAGACGACAACTAGCACTCAGTAATTCTTATGACGACAACAATCACTCAGTGATTTTCTAGACGACAACAATCACTCAGTAATTCTCTAGACGACAACAATCACTCAGTAATTCCCTAGACGACAACTAGCACTCAGTAATTCCCTAGACGACAACAATCACTCAGTAATTCTCTAGACGACAACAATCACTCAGTAATACTCTAGACGACAGCAATCACTCAGTAGTTCCCTAGACGACAACAATCACTCAGTAATTCTCTAGACGACAAAAATCACTCAGTAATTCTCTAGACGACAACAATCACTCAGTAATTCCCTAGACGACAACTAGCACTCAGTAATTCTTTTGACAACAACAATCACTCAGTAATTCCCTAGACGACAACAATCACTCAGTAATTCCCTAGACGACAACTAGCACTCAGTAATTCCCTAGACGACAACAATCACTCAGTAATTCTCTAGACGACAACAATCACTCAGTAATTCTCTAGACGACAACAATCATTCAGTAATTATCTAGACGACAAAAATCACTCAGTAATTCTCTAGACGACAACAATCACTCAGTAATTCCCTAGACGACAACTAGCACTCAGTAATTCCCTAGACGACAACAATCACTCAGTAATTCTCTAGACGACAACAATTACTCAGTAATTCTCTAGACGACAACAATCACTCAGTAATTCCCTAGACGACAATAATCACTCAGTAATTCTCTAGACGACAACAATCACTCAGTAATTCTCTAGATGACAACAATCACTCAGTAATTCTCTAGACGACAACAATCACTCAGTAATTCTCTAGACGACAACAATCACTCAGTAATTCCCTAGACGACAACAATCACTCAGTAATTCCCTAGACGACAACAATCACTCAGTAATTCCCTAGACGACAATAATCACTCAGTAATTCTCTAGACGACAACAATCACTCAGTAATTCTCTAGACGACAACAATCACTCAGTAATTCTCTAGACGACAACAATCAATCAGTAATTCCCTAAACGACAAAATTTCACTCAGTAATTCCCTAAACGACAACAATCACTCAGTAATTCCCTAGACGACAACAATCACTCAATAATTTCCCAGACGACAACAATCACTCAGTAATTCTCTAGACGACAACAATCACTCAGTAATTCTATAGACGACAACAATCACTCAGTAATTCTCTAGACGACAAAAATCACTCAGTAATTCTCTAGACGACAACAATCACTCAGTAATTCCCTAGACGACAACAATCACTCAGTAATTCTCTAGACGACAACAATCCAACAGTATTTCTCTAGACGACAACAATCACTCAGTAATTCCCTAGACGACAACAATCACTCCGTAATTCCCTAGACAACAATCACTCAGTAATTTCCTAGACGACAACAATCACTCAGTAATTCCCTAGACGACAGCAATCACTCAGTAATTCCCTAGACGACAACAATCACTCAGTAATTCTCTAGACGACAACAATCACTCAGAAATTCCCTAGACGGCAACAATCATCAGTAATTCCCTAGACGACAACAATCACTCAGTAATTCCCTAGACGACAACAATCACTCAGTAATTCTCTAGACAACAATCACTCATTAATTCTATAGATGACGGCAATCACTCCGTAATTCTCTAGACGACAACAATCACTCAGTAATTCTCTAAACGACAACAATCACTCAGTAGTTCTCTAGACGACAAAAACCACTCAGTAATTCTCTAGACGACAACAATCACTCAGTAATTCCCTAGACGACAACTAGCACTCAGTTATTCCCTAGACGACAACAATAACTCAGTAATTCCCTAGACGACAACAATCACTCAGTAATTCCCTAGACGACAACAATCACTCAGTAATTCTCTAGACGACAAAAATCACTCAGTAATTCTCTAGACGACAACAATCACTCAGTAATTCCCTAGACGACAACTAGCACTCAGTAATTCCCTAGACGACAACAATCACTCAGTAATTCTCTAGACGACAACAATTACTCAGTAATTCTCTAGACGACAACAATCACTCAGTAATTCCCTAGACGACAATAATCACTCAGTAATTCTCTAGACGACAACAATCACTCAGTAATTCTCTAGATGACAACAATCACTCAGTAATTCTCTAGACGACAACTATCAATCAGTAATTCTCTAGACGACAACAATAACTCAGTAATTCTCTAGACGACAACAATCACTCAGTAATTCCCTAGACGACAACAATCACTCAGTAATTCCCTAGACGACAATAATCACTCAGTAATTCTCTAGACGACAACAATCACTCAGTAATTCTCTAGACGACAACAATCACTCAGTAATTCTCTAGACGACAACAATCAATCAGTAATTCCCTAAACGACAAAAATTCACTCAGTAATTCCCTAAACGACAACAATCACTCAGTAATTTCCTAGACGACAACAATCACTCAATAATTTCCCAGACGACAGCAATCACTCAGTAATTCTCTAGACGACAACAATCACTCAGTAATTCTCTAGACGACAACAATCACTCAGTAATTCTCTAGACGACAACAATCACTCAGTAATTCTCTAGACGACAACAATCACTCAGTAATTCCCTAGACGACAACAATCACTCAGTAATTCCCTAGACGACAACAATTACTCAGTAATTCTCTAGACGACAACAATCACTCAGTAATTCTCTAGACGACAACAATCACTCAGTAATTCCCTAGACGACAACAATCACTCAGTAATTCCCTAGACGACAACAATTACTCAGTAATTCTCTAGACGACAACAATCACACAGTAATTCTCTAGACGACAACAATTACTCAGTATTTCTCTAGACGACAACAATCACTCAGTAATTCCCTAGACGACGACAATCACTCAGTAATTCCCTAGACGACAACAATCACTCAGTAATTCCCTAGACAACAATCACTCAGTAATTTTCTAGACGACAACAATCACTCAGTAATTCTTTAGACGACAAAAAATACTGAGTAATTCTCTAGACGACAACAATCACTCAGTAATTCCCTAGACGACGACAATCACTCAGTAATTCCCTAGACGACAGCAATCACTCAGTAATTCCCTAGACGACAACAATCACTTAGTAATTCTCTAGACGACAACAATCACTCAGTAATTCCCTAGACGACAGCAATCACTCAGTAATTCCCTAGACGACAACAATCACTCAGAAATTCCCTAGACGGCAACAATCATCAGTAATTTTCTAGACGACAACAATCACTCAGTAATTCCCTAGACGACAAAAATCACTCAGTAATTCCCTAGACGACAACAATCACTCAGTAATTCTCTAGACAACAATCACTAATTAATTCTATAGATGACGGCAATCACTCCGTAATTCTCTAGACGACAACAATCACTCAGTAATTCTCTAAACGACAACAATCACTCAGTAGTTCTCTAGACGACAACAATCACTCAGTAATTCCATAGACGACAGCAATCACTCAGTAATTTCCTAGACGACAACAATCACTCAGTAATTCTCTAGACGACAACAATCATTCAGTAATTCTCTAGACGACAACAATCACTCGGTAATTCCCTAGACGACAACAATCACTCAGTAGTTCTCTAGACGACAACAATCACTCAGTAATTCTCTAGACGACAACAATCACTCAATAATTCTCTAGACGACAACAATCACTCAGTAATTTCCTAGACGACAATAATCACTCAGTAATTCTCTAGACGACAACAATCACTCAGTAATTCTCTAGACGACAACAATCACTCAGTCATTCTCTAGACGACAACAATCACTCAGTAATTCTCTAGACGACAACAATCACTCAGTAATTCTCTAGACGACAACAATTACTCAGTAATTCTTTAGACGACAACAATCACTCGGTAATTCTCTAGACGACAAAAATCACTCAGTAATTCCCTAGACGACAACAATCACTCAGTAATTCCCTAGAAAACAACAATCACTCAGTAATTCCCTAGACGACAACAATCACTCAGTAATTTTCTAGACGACAACAATCACTCAGTAATTCCCTAGACGACAACTTTCACTCAGTAATTCCCTAGATGACAACTATCACTCAGTAATTTTCTAGACGACAACAATCACTCGGTAATTCTCTAGACGACAGCAATCACTAGGTAATTCCCTAGACGACAACAATCACTCAGTAATTCCCTAGACGACAACAACCACTCAGTAATTCTCTAGACGACAACAATCACTCAGTAATTTTCTAGACGACAATCACTCAGTAATTCTCTAGATGACAGCAATCACTCAGTAATTCTCTAGACGACAGCAATCACTCAGTAATTCTCTAAACGACAACAATCACTCAGTAATTCTCTAGACGACAACAATCACTCAGTAATTCTCTAGACGACAACAATCACTCAATAATTCTCTAGACGACAACAATCACTCAGTAATTCCCTAGACGACAATAATTCACTCAGTAATTCTCTAGACGACAACAATCACTCAGTAATTCTCTAGACGACAACAATCACTCAGTAATTCTCTAGACGACAACTATCAATCAGTAATTCTCTAGACGACAACAATCACTCAGTATTCTCTAGACGACAATAATCACTCAGTAATTCTCTAGACGACAACAATCACTCAGTAATTCTCTAGACGACAACAATCACTCAGTCATTCTCTAGACGACAACTATCACTCAGTAATTCTCTAGACGACAACAATCACTCAGTAAATCTCTAGACGACAACAATTACTCAGTAATTCTTTAGACGACAACAATCACTCAGTAATTCTCTAGACGACAAAAATCACTCAGTAATTCCCTAGACGACAACAATCACTCAGTAATTCCCTAGACGACAACAATCACTCAGTAATTCCCTAGAAAACAACAATCACTCAGTAATTCCCTAGACGACAACAATCACTCAGTAATTTTCTAGACGACAACAATCACTCAGTAATTCCCTAGACGACAACTTTCACTCAGTAATTCCCTAGATGACAACTATCACTCAGTAATTTTCTAGACGACAACAATCACTCGGTAATTCTCTAGACGACAGCAATCACTAGGTAATTCCCTAGACGACAACAATCACTCAGTAATTCCCTAGACGACAACAACCACTCAGTAATTCTCTAGACGACAACAATCACTCAGTAATTTTCTAGACGACAATCACTCAGTAATTCTCTAGATGACAGCAATCACTCAGTAATTCTCTAGACGACAGCAATCACTCAGTAATTCTCTAAACGACAACAATCACTCAGTAATTCTCTAGACGACAACAATCACTCAGTAATTCTCTAGACGACAACAATCACTCAATAATTCTCTAGACGACAACAATCACTCAGTAATTCCCTAGACGACAATAATTCACTCAGTAATTCTCTAGACGACAACAATCACTCAGTAATTCTCTAGACGACAACAATCACTCAGTAATTCTCTAGACGACAACTATCAATCAGTAATTCTCTAGACGACAACAATCACTCAGTATTCTCTAGACGACAATAATCACTCAGTAATTCTCTAGACGACAACAATCACTCAGTAATTCTCTAGACGACAACAATCACTCAGTCATTCTCTAGACGACAACTATCACTCAGTAATTCTCTAGACGACAACAATCACTCAGTAAATCTCTAGACGACAACAATTACTCAGTAATTCTTTAGACGACAACAATCACTCAGTAATTCTCTAGACGACAAAAATCACTCAGTAATTCCCTAGACGACAACAATCACTCAGTAATTCCCTAGACGACAACAATCACTCAGTAATTCCCTAGAAAACAACAATCACTCAGTAATTCCCTAGACGACAACAATCACTCAGTAATTTTCTAGACAACAACAATCACTCAGTAATTCCCTAGACGACAACTATCACTCAGTAATTCCCTAGATGACAACTATCACTCAGTAATTTTCTAGACGACAACAATCACTCGGTAATTCTCTAGACGACAGCAATCACTAGGTAATTCCCTAGACGACAACAATCACTCAGTAATTCCCTAGACGACAACAACCACTCAGTAATTCTCTAGACGACAACAATCACTCAGTAATTTTCTAGACGACAACAATCACTCAGTAATTCTCTAGACAACAATTACTCAGTATTTCTCTAGACGACAACAATCACTCATTAATTCCCTAGACGACGACAATCACTCAGTATTTCCCTAGACGACAACAATCACTCAGTAATTCCCTAGACAACAATCACTCAGTAATTTCCTAGACGACAACAAACACTCAGTAATTCTCTAGACGACAAAAAATACTGAGTAATTCTTTAGACGACAACAATCACTCAGTAATTCCCTAGACGACGACAATCACTCAGTAATTCCCTAGACGACAGCAATCACTCAGTAATTCCCTAGACGACAACAATCACTCATTAATTCTCTAGACGAAAACAATCACTCAGTAATTCCCTAGACGACAGCAATCACTCAGTAATTCCCTAGACGACAACAATCACTCAGTAATTCTCTAGACGACAACAATCACTCAGAAATTCCCTAGACGGCAACAATCATCAGTAATTCCCTAGAAGACAACAATCACTCAGTAATTCCCTAGACGACAACAATCAATCAGTAATTCCCTAGACGACAACAATCACTCAGTAATTCTCTAGATAACAACAATCACTCAGTAATTCCCTAGACGACAACTAGCACTCAGTAATTCTTTTGACGACAACAATCACTCAGTAATTTTCTAGACGACAACAATCACTCAGTAATTCTCTAGACGACAACAATCACTCAGTAATTCCCTAGACGACAACTAGCACTCAGTAATTCACTAGACGACAACAATCACTCAGTAATTCTCTAGACGACAACAATCACTCAGTAATACTCTAGACGACAGCAATCACTCAGTAGTTCCCTAGACGACAAAAATCACTCAGTAATTCTCTAGACGACAACAATCACTCAGTAATACCCTAGACGACAACTAGCACTCAGTAATTATTGTGACGACAACAATCACTCAGTAATTTTCTAGACGACAACAATCACTCAGTAATTCTCTAGACGACAACAATCACTCAGTAATTCCCTAGACGACAACTAGCACACAGTAATTCCCTAGACGACAACAATCACTCAGTAATTCTCTAGACGACAACAATCACTCAGTTATTCTCTAGACGACAACAATCACTCAGTAATTCTCTAGACGACAAAAATCACTCAGTGATTCTCTAGACGACAACAATCACTCAGTAATTCCCTAGACGACAACTAGCACTCAGTAATTCCCTAGACGACAACAATCACTCAGTAATTCTCTAGACGACAACAATTACTCAGTAATTCTCTAGACGACAACAATCACTCAGTAATTCCCTAGACGACAATAATCACTCAGTAATTCTCTAGACGACAACAATCACTCAGTAATTCTCTAGATGACAACAATCACTCAGTAATTCTCTAGACGAAAACTATCAATCAGTAATTCTCTAGACGACAACAATCACTCAGTAATTCTCTAGACGACAACAATCACTCAGTAATTCCCTAGACGACAACAATCACTCAGTAATTCCCTAGACGACAATAATCACTCAGTACTTCTCTAGACGACAACAATCACT
Source organism: Bathymodiolus brooksi (assembly GCA_963680875.1). NCBI lineage: Eukaryota > Metazoa > Mollusca > Bivalvia > Mytilida > Modiolidae > Bathymodiolus > Bathymodiolus brooksi. The sequence goes on from OY804587.1 coordinate 70,481,876, forward strand.
CAGTAATTCTCTAGACGACAACAATCGCTCAGTAATTCTCTAGACGACAACAATCAATCAGTAATTCCCTAAACGACAAAAATTCACTCAGTAATTCCCTAAACGACAACAATCACTCAGTAATTCCCTAGACGACAACAATCACTCAATAATTTCCCAGACGACAGCAATCACTCAGTAATTCTCTAGACGACAACAATCACTCAGTAATTCTATAGACGACAACAATCACTCAGTAATTCTCTAGACGACAACAATCACTCAGTAATTCTCTAGACGACAACAATCATTCAGTAATTCCCTAGACGACAACAATCACTCAGTAATTCCCTAGACGACAACAATCACTCAGTAATTCTCTAGACGACAACAATCACACAGTAATTCTCTAGACGACAACAATCACTCAGTATTTCTCTAGACGACAACAATCACTCAGTAATTCCCTAGACGACAATCACTCAGTAATTCCCTAGACGACAACAATCACTCAGTAATTCCCTAGACAACAATCACTCAGTAATTTCCTAGACGACAACAATCACTCAGTAATTCCCTAGACGACAACAATCACTCAGTAATTCTCTAGACGACAACAATCACTCGGTAATTCTCTAGACAACAATCACTCAGTAATTCTCTAGACGACAACAATAACTCAGTAATTCTCTAGACGACAACAATCACTCAGTAATTCCCTAGACGACAACAATCACTCAGTAATTTTCTAGACGACAACAATCACTCAGTAATTCCCTAGACGACAGCAATCACTCAGTAATTCTCTAGACGACAAAAATCACTCAGTAATTCTCTAGACGACAACAATCACTCAGTAATTCCCTAGACGACAACTAGCACTCAGTAATTCTTTTGACGACAACAATCACTCAGTAATTTCCTAGACGACAACAATCACTCAGTAATTCCCTAGACGACAACTAGCACTCAGTAATTCCCTAGACGACAACAATCATTCAGTAATTCTCTAGACGACAACAATCACTCAGTAATTCTCTAGACGACAACAATCACTCAGTAATTATCTAGACGACAAAAATCACTCAGTAATTCTCTAGACGACAACAATCACTCAGTAATTCCCTAGACGACAACTAGCACTCAGTAATTCCCTAGACGACAACAATCACTCAGTAATTCCCTAGACGACAATAATCACTCAGTACTTCTCTAGACGACAACAATCACTCAGTAATTCTCTAGACGACAACAATCGCTCAGTAATTCTCTAGACGACAACAATCAATCAGTAATTCCCTAAACGACAAAAATTCACTCAGTAATTCCCTAAACGACAACAATCACTCAGTAATTCCCTAGACGACAACAATCACTCAATAATTTCCCAGACGACAGCAATCACTCAGTAATTCTCTAGACGACAACAATCACTCAGTAATTCTATAGACGACAACAATCACTCAGTAATTCTCTAGACGACAACAATCACTCAGTAATTCTCTAGACGACAACAATCATTCAGTAATTCCCTAGACGACAACAATCACTCAGTAATTCCCTAGACGACAACAATCACTCAGTAATTCTCTAGACGACAACAATCACACAGTAATTCTCTAGACGACAACAATCACTCAGTATTTCTCTAGACGACAACAATCACTCAGTAATTCCCTAGACGACAATCACTCAGTAATTCCCTAGACGACAACAATCACTCAGTAATTCCCTAGACAACAATCACTCAGTAATTTCCTAGACGACAACAATCACTCAGTAATTCCCTAGACGACAACAATCACTCAGTAATTCTCTAGACGACAACAATCACTCGGTAATTCTCTAGACAACAATCACTCAGTAATTCTCTAGACGACAACAATAACTCAGTAATTCTCTAGACGACAACAATCACTCAGTAATTCCCTAGACGACAACAATCACTCAGTAATTTTCTAGACGACAACAATCACTCAGTAATTCCCTAGACGACAGCAATCACTCAGTAATTCTCTAGACGACAAAAATCACTCAGTAATTCTCTAGACGACAACAATCACTCAGTAATTCCCTAGACGACAACTAGCACTCAGTAATTCTTTTGACGACAACAATCACTCAGTAATTTCCTAGACGACAACAATCACTCAGTAATTCCCTAGACGACAACTAGCACTCAGTAATTCCCTAGACGACAACAATCACTCAGTAATTCTCTAGACGACAACAATCACTCAGTAATTCTCTAGACGACAACAATCACTCAGTAATTATCTAGACGACAAAAATCACTCAGTAATTCTCTAGACGACAACAATCACTCAGTAATTCCCTAGACGACAACTAGCACTCAGTAATTCCCTAGACGACAACAATCACTCAGTAATTCTCTAGACGACAACAATTACTCAGTAATTCTCTAGACGACAACAATCACTCAGTAATTCCCTAGACGACAACAATCACTCAGTAATTCTATAGACGACAACAATCACTCAGTTTTTCTCTAGACAACAATCACTCATTAATTCTATAGATGACGGCAATCACTCCGTAATTCTCTAAACGACAACAATCACTCAGTAGTTCTCTAGACGACAAAAATTACTCAGTAATTCTCTAGACGACAACAATCACTCAGTAATTCCCTAGACGACAACTAGCACTCAGTAATTCTTATGACGACAACAATCACTCAGTGATTTTCTAGACGACAACAATCACTCAGTAATTCTCTAGACGACAACAATCACTCAGTAATTCCCTAGACGACAACTAGCACTCAGTAATTCCCTAGACGACAACAATCACTCAGTAATTCTCTAGACGACAACAATCACTCAGTAATACTCTAGACGACAGCAATCACTCAGTAGTTCCCTAGACGACAACAATCACTCAGTAATTCTCTAGACGACAAAAATCACTCAGTAATTCTCTAGACGACAACAATCACTCAGTAATTCCCTAGACGACAACTAGCACTCAGTAATTCTTTTGACAACAACAATCACTCAGTAATTTCCTAGACGACAACAATCACTCAGTAATTCTCTAGACGACAACAATCACTCAGTAATTCCCTAGACGACAACTAGCACTCAGTAATGCCCTAGACGACAACAATCACTCAGTAATTCTCTAGACGACAACAATCACTCAGTAATTCTCTAGACGACAACAATCACTCAGTAATTATCTAGACGACAAAAATCACTCAGTAATTCTCTAGACGACAACAATCACTCAGTAATTCCCTAGACGACAACTAGCACTCAGTAATTCCCTAGACGACAATAATCACTCAGTAATTCTCTAGACGACAACAATCACTCAGTAATTCTCTAGACGACAACAATCACTCAGTAATTCTCTAGACGACAACAATCAATCAGTAATTCCCTAAACAACAAAATTTCACTCAGTAATTCCCTAGACGACAACAATCACTCAGTAATTCCCTAGACGACAACAATCACTCAATAATTTCACAGACGACAACAATCACTCAGTAATTCTCTAGACGACAACAATCACTCAGTAATTCTATAGACGACAACAATCACTCAGTAATTCTCTAGACGACAACAATCACTCAGTAATTCTCTAGACGACAACAATCACTCAGTAATTCCCTAGACGACAACAATCACTCAGTAATTCTCTAGACGACAACAATCCAACAGTATTTCTCTAGACGACAACAATCACTCAGTAATTCCCTAGACGACAACAATCACTCCGTAATTCCCTAGACAACAATCACTCAGTAATTTCCTAGACGACAACAATCACTCAGTAATTCCCTAGACGACAGCAATCACTCAGTAATTCCCTAGACGACAACAATCACTCAGTAATTCTCTAGACGACAACAATCACTCAGAAATTCCCTAGACGGCAACAATCATCAGTAATTCCCTAGACGACAACAATCACTCAGTAATTCCCTAGACGACAACAATCACTCAGTAATTCTCTAGACAACAATCACTCATTAATTCTATAGATGACGGCAATCACTCCGTAATTATCTAGACGACAACAATCACTCAGTAATTCTCTAAACGACAACAATCACTCAGTAGTTCTTTAGACGACAAAAATCACTCAGTAATTCCCTAGACGACAATTAGCACTCAGTAATTCTTTTGACGACAACAATCACTCAGTAATTTTCTAGACGACAACAATCACTCAGTAATTCTCTAGACGACAACAATCACTCAGTAATTCCCTAGACGACAACTAGTACTCAGTAATTCCCTAGACGACAACAATCACTCAGTAATTCTCTAGACGACAACAATCACTCAGTAATACTCTAAAGGACAGCAATCACTCAGTAATTCCCTATACGACAACAATCACTCAGTAATTCTCTAGACGACTAAAATCACTCAGTAATTCTCTAGACGACAACAATCACTCAGTAATTCCATAGACGAAAACTAGCACTCAGTAATTCTTTTGACGACAACAATCACTCAGTAATTTTCTAGACGACAACAATCACTCAGTAATTCTCTAGACGACAACAATCACTCAGTAATTCCCTAGACGACAACTAGCACTCAGTTATTCCCTAGACGACAACAATAACTCAGTAATTCCCTAGACGACAACAATCACTCAGTAATTCCCTAGACGACAACAATCACTCAGTAATTCTCTAGACGACAAAAATCACTCAGTAATTCTCTAGACGACAACAATCACTCAGTAATTCCCTAGACGACAACTAGCACTCAGTAATTCCCTAGACGACAACAATCACTCAGTAATTCTCTAGACGACAACAATTACTCAGTAATTCTCTAGACGACAACAATCACTCAGTAATTCCCTAGACGACAATAATCACTCAGTAATTCTCTAGACGACAACAATCACTCAGTAATTCTCTAGATGACAACAATCACTCAGTAATTCTCTAGACGACAACTATCAATCAGTAATTCTCTAGACGACAACAATCACTCAGTAATTCTCTAGACGACAACAATCACTCAGTAATTCCCTAGACGACAACAATCACTCAGTAATTCCCTAGACGACAATAATCACTCAGTAATTCTCTAGACGACAACAATCACTCAGTAATTCTCTAGACGACAACAATCACTCAGTAATTCTCTAGACGACAACAATCAATCAGTAATTCCCTAAACGACAAAAATTCACTCAGTAATTCCCTAAACGACAACAATCACTCAGTAATTTCCTAGACGACAACAATCACTCAATAATTTCCCAGACGACAGCAATCACTCAGTAATTCTCTAGACGACAACAATCACTCAGTAATTCTCTAGACGACAACAATCACTCAGTAATTCTCTAGACGACAACAATCACTCAGTAATTCTCTAGACGACAACAATCACTCAGTAATTCCCTAGACGACAACAATCACTCAGTAATTCCCTAGACGACAACAATTACTCAGTAATTCTCTAGACGACAACAATCACTCAGTAATTCTCTAGACGACAACAATCACTCAGTAATTCCCTAGACGACAACAATCACTCAGTAATTCCCTAGACGACAACAATTACTCAGTAATTCTCTAGACGACAACAATCACACAGTAATTCTCTAGACGACAACAATTACTCAGTATTTCTCTAGACGACAACAATCACTCAGTAATTCCCTAGACGACGACAATCACTCAGTAATTCCCTAGACGACAACAATCACTCAGTAATTCCCTAGACAACAATCACTCAGTAATTTTCTAGACGACAACAATCACTCAGTAATTCTTTAGACGACAAAAAATACTGAGTAATTCTCTAGACGACAACAATCACTCAGTAATTCCCTAGACGACGACAATCACTCAGTAATTCCCTAGACGACAGCAATCACTCAGTAATTCCCTAGACGACAACAATCACTCAGTAATTCTCTAGACGACAACAATCACTCAGTAATTCCCTAGACGACAGCAATCACTCAGTAATTCCCTAGACGACAACAATCACTCAGAAATTCCCTAGACGGCAACAATCATCAGTAATTTTCTAGACGACAACAATCACTCAGTAATTCCCTAGACGACAACAATCACTCAGTAATTCCCTAGACGACAACAATCACTCAGTAATTCTCTAGACAACAATCACTAATTAATTCTATAGATGACGGCAATCACTCCGTAATTCTCTAGACGACAACAATCACTCAGTAATTCTCTAAACGACAACAATCACTCAGTAGTTCTCTAGACGACAACAATCACTCAGTAATTCCATAGACGACAGCAATCACTCAGTAATTTCCTAGACGACAACAATCACTCAGTAATTCTCTAGACGACAACAATCATTCAGTAATTCTCTAGACGACAACAATCACTCGGTAATTCCCTAGACGACAACAATCACTCAGTAGTTCTCTAGACGACAACAATCACTCAGTAATTCTCTAGACGACAACAATCACTCAATAATTCTCTAGACGACAACAATCACTCAGTAATTCCCTAGACGACAATAATCACTCAGTAATTCTCTAGACGACAACAATCACTCAGTAATTCTCTAGACGACAACAATCACTCAGTCATTCTCTAGACGACAACAATCACTCAGTAATTCTCTAGACGACAACAATCACTCAGTAATTCTCTAGACGACAACAATTACTCAGTAATTCTTTAGACGACAACAATCACTCGGTAATTCTCTAGACGACAAAAATCACTCAGTAATTCCCTAGACGACAACAATCACTCAGTAATTCCCTAGACGACAACAATCACTCAGTAATTCCCTAGAAAACAACAATCACTCAGTAATTCCCTAGACGACAACAATCACTCAGTAATTTTCTAGACGACAACAATCACTCAGTAATTCCCTAGACGACAACTATCACTCAGTAATTCCCTAGATGACAACTATCACTCAGTAATTTTCTAGACGACAACAATCACTCGGTAATTCTCTAGACGACAGCAATCACTAGGTAATTCCCTAGACGACAACAATCACTCAGTAATTCCCTAGACGACAACAACCACTCAGTAATTCTCTAGACGACAACAATCACTCAGTAATTTTCTAGACGACAATCACTCAGTAATTCTCTAGATGACAGCAATCACTCAGTAATTCTCTAGACGACAGCAATCACTCAGTAATTCTCTAAACGACAACAATCACTCAGTAATTCTCTAGACGACAACAATCACTCAGTAATTCTCTAGACGACAACAATCACTCAATAATTCTCTAGACGACAACAATCACTCAGTAATTCCCTAGACGACAATAATTCACTCAGTAATTCTCTAGACGACAACAATCACTCAGTAATTCTCTAGACGACAACAATCACTCAGTAATTCTCTAGACGACAACTATCAATCAGTAATTCTCTAGACGACAACAATCACTCAGTATTCTCTAGACGACAATAATCACTCAGTAATTCTCTAGACGACAACAATCACTCAGTAATTCTCTAGACGACAACAATCACTCAGTCATTCTCTAGACGACAACTATCACTCAGTAATTCTCTAGACGACAACAATCACTCAGTAATTCTCTAGACGACAACAATTACTCAGTAATTCTCTAGACGACAACAATCACTCAGTAATTCTCTAGACGACAAAAATCACTCAGTAATTCCCTAGACGACAACAATCACTCAGTAATTCCCTAGACGACAACAATCACTCAGTAATTCCCTAGAAAACAACAATCACTCAGTAATTCCCTAGACGACAACAATCACTCAGTAATTTTCTAGACAACAACAATCACTCAGTAATTCCCTAGACGACAACTATCACTCAGTAATTCCCTAGATGACAACTATCACTCAGTAATTTTCTAGACGACAACAATCACTCGGTAATTCTCTAGACGACAGCAATCACTAGGTAATTCCCTAGACGACAACAATCACTCAGTAATTCCCTAGACGACAACAACCACTCAGTAATTCTCTAGACGACAACAATCACTCAGTAATTTTCTAGACGACAACAATCACTCAGTAATTCTCTAGACAACAATCACTCAGTAATTCTCTAGATAACAGCAATCACTCAGTAATTCTCTAGACGACAACAATCACTCAGTAATTCTCTAAACGACAACAATCATTCAGTAATTCTCTAGACGACAACAATCACTCAGTAATTCCATAGACGACAGCAATCACTCAGTAATTTCCTAGACGACAACAATCACTCAGTAATTCTCTAGACGACAACAATCACTCAGTAATTCTCTAGACGACAACAATCACTCAGTAATTCTCTAGACGACAGCAATCACTCGGTAATTCCCTAGACGACAACAATCACTCAGTAGTTCTCTAGACGACAACAATCACTCAGTAATTCTCTAGACGACAACAATCACTCAATAATTCTCTAGACGACAACAATCACTCAGTAATTCCCTAGACGACAATAATTCACTCAGTAATTCTCTAGACGACAACAATCACTCAGTAATTCTCTAGACGGCAACAATCATCAGTAATTCCCTAGACGACAACAATCACTCAGTAATTCCCTAGACGACAACAATCACTCAGTAATTCCCTAGACGACAACAATCACTCAGTAATTCTCTAGACAACAATCACTCATTAATTCTATAGATGACGGCAATCACTCCGTAATTCTCTAGACGACAACAATCACTCAGTAATTCTCTAAACGACAACAATCACTCAGTAGTTCTCTAGACGACAACAATCACTCAGTAATTCCATAGACGACAGCAATCACTCAGTAATTTCCTAGACGACAACAATCACTCAGTAATTCTCTAGACGACAACAATCATTCAGTAATTCTCTAGACGACAACAATCACTCGGTAATTCCCTAGACGACAACAATCACTCAGTAATTCCCTAAACAACCAACAATCACTCAGTAATTGCCTAGACGGCACATATCACTCAGTAATTCTCTAGACGACAACAATCACTCAGTAATTCTCTAGGCGACAACAATCACTCAGTAATTCTCTAGACAACAAAAATCACTCAGTAATTCTTTAGACGACAACAATCACTCAGTAATTCCCTAGACGACAACAATCACTCAGTAATTCCCTAGACAACAACAATCACTCAGTAATTCCCTAGACTATAACAATCACTCAGTAATTCTCTAGACAACAACAATCACTAAGTAATTCCCTAGACGACAACCATCACTCAGTAATTCCCTAGACGACAACTATCACTCAGTAATTCTCTAGACGACAACAATCACTCAGTAATTCTCTAGACGACAACAATCACTCGGTAATTCTCTAGACGACAGCAATCACTCGGTAATTCCCTAGACGACAACAATCACTCAGTAATTCCCTAGACGACAACAATCACTCAGTAATTCCCTAGACGACAACAATCACTCAGTAATTCCCTAGACGACAATAATTCACTCAGTAATTCTCTAGACGACAACAATCACTCAGTAATTCTCTAGACGGCAACAATCATCAGTAATTCCCTAGACGACAACAATCACTCAGTAATTCCCTAGACGACAACAATCACTCAGTAATTCCCTAGACGACAACAATCACTCAGTAATTCTCTAGACAACAATCACTCATTAATTCTATAGATGACGGCAATCACTCCGTAATTCTCTAGACGACAACAATCACTCAGTAATTCTCTAAACGACAACAATCACTCAGTAGTTCTCTAGACGACAACAATCACTCAGTAATTCTCTAGACGACAACAATCACTCGGTAATTCTCTAGACGACAGCAATCACTCGGTAATTCCCTAGACGACAACAATCACTCAGTAATTCCCTAGACGACAACAATCACTCAGTAATTCCCTAGACGACAACAATCACTCAGTAATTCCCTAGACGACAATAATTCACTCAGTAATTCTCTAGACGACAACAATCACTCAGTAATTCTCTAGACGGCAACAATCATCAGTAATTCCCTAGACGACAACAATCACTCAGTAATTCCCTAGACGACAACAATCACTCAGTAATTCTCTAGACGACAACAATCACTCAGTAATTCTCTAGACAACAATCACTCATTAATTCTATAGATGACGGCAATCACTCCGTAATTCTCTAGACGACAACAATCACTCAGTAATTCTCTAAACGACAACAATCACTCAGTAGTTCTCTAGACGACAACAATCACTCAGTAATTCCATAGACGACAGCAATCACTCAGTAATTTCCTAGACGACAACAATCACTCAGTAATTCTCTAGACGACAACAATCATTCAGTAATTCTCTAGACGACAACAATCACTCGGTAATTCCCTAGACGACAACAATCACTCAGTAATTCCCTAAACAACCAACAATCACTCAGTAATTGCCTAGACGGCACATATCACTCAGTAATTCTCTAGACGACAACAATCACTCAGTAATTCTCTAGGCGACAACAATCACTCAGTAATTCTCTAGACAACAAAAATCACTCAGTAATTCTTTAGACGACAACAATCACTCAGTAATTCCCTAGACGACAACAATCACTCAGTAATTCCCTAGACAACAACAATCACTCAGTAATTCCCTAGACTATAACAATCACTCAGTAATTCTCTAGACAACAACAATCACTAAGTAATTCCCTAGACGACAACCATCACTCAGTAATTCCCTAGACGACAACTATCACTCAGTAATTCTCTAGACGACAACAATCACTCAGTAATTCTCTAGACGACAACAATCACTCGGTAATTCTCTAGACGACAGCAATCACTCGGTAATTCCCTAGACGACAACAATCACTCAGTAATTCCCTAGACGACAACAATCACTCAGTAATTCCCTAGACGACAACAATCACTCAGTAATTCCCTAGACGTTTTTCACTATGCTAGTGTTTCATTTCAGATTGCAAAACTGATACCGAAGAACATAGCTTTGTATGACACTGAAATATATAGTGTTTGATCTGTCACTGTGTAGGACGTGCTGATCGAAACATGTTGTGATGATACGCCCAATGGAACAATAAGCAAAATCAATGGATAAACAGTTAATCATTAAACTAGCTTCTTCTTGTTTTGCACACTGGAGATTCTTAAGTGTTTATAGTACATTAGGTACACAAATGTCGCAAACCCGCAGGGATAAATTTTAATAGGCAGCTTAGGCAGAAAAGATACATTTTATTCTAACATGACCTCCTTCTCTCGCTTTGTTAACAAACGAGCGAGTTTTCCATTCGGTATAATCTCATTAGCGCATGCGCCGGTGAATGTGACTGACTTTTCCATTGGTAGCATAAATTGTGTGCGACATTTTCCGCAAACGTAAATATAAATTACCCCCTTCCAATCAAAGTATACTACCGTATTTGAACTCTTAGACATATCAGAATCGAAATAAATCATGGAAGACAGAATGTGTTTTGAGTTTTAACATGGATTGGCGGATATTAGTAAATTGTATCCCTGGCTTCTGGCTCGGGATAAAATACTAATATCCGCCAATCCATGTTAAAACTCCCAACACATTCTGGCTTCCATGATTTATTTCTTCATTAATTTATTTATGTTATGATATTGACTACTAATAACCACTTCCGTTAGGTCTAAATGTGTTTTGTCTTTGTTAGATCGTAACTCTATCTGATAGAATATATTATTCGTTGTCTTTTAGCATTGGTAATATTAAATATTATAGAAATGACGTCCGTAATGCACGATTTTACATAATTTAAAGTGATTTCACTGTTTCATTTGAATTAAGCATACAAATGTAATTTATTGATAAATATGCGTGGAAATCACAATATACAATAGAACATAGGATTCAGAACTAAGTGTAATAGGTTTCCTGCCAGTTGTTGATGGTTGGTGTTTATTAATTAGTTTGTATATACTATAACCCAATGGATATATTACAGTGGTCTTATATGTTCATAACATTAAACATTTTTCAGCTAATATTGACAAGTAAGTTGTTTAGAATCTTAGCGATATTATTTTTAATCTTCTGCTTTCCAGCCAACTGATTCATGGGGTTCTTTGTTTTCATAGTATAATATGATATTTCTTAGCCTTCCATTATTTTGATGTATAAGAGGTGATATTCAATGGAAGAACATATGGAGTTCCCATTGAACGAACGAACGAACGAACGAACGAACGAACGAACGAACGAACGAACGAACGAACGAACGAACGAACGAACGAACGAATGAATGAATGAATGAATGAATGAATGAATGAATGAATGAATGAATGAATGAATGAATGAATGAATGAATGAACGAACGAACGAACGAACGAACGAACGAACGAACGAACGAACGAACGAACGAACGAACGAACGAACGAACGAACGAACGAGAAATTTCACTCATCAGTCAATTGTCACTTTCTCTTCGAAGTGTGCATATCGTATAACATAGTCTTGTCATTTTTGTGAATAAGGGTAATAACAAAAGAATGTAGGACAGAAAGTCACCGGACAAAAAGTCACAGACAAAAAGTCTCGGACGAAAAGTCACAGGACAAAAAGTCACAGTTTAAATTTTGCATTTTGACAAAACACATAGGACTAAAAGTCACAGGACAAAAAATCACAACATAAAATTTTGCATAGGAGCTTATCACTAGGACAAAAAGTCACAGTGAACAATTTTGTAAAATGATTGGCCCCTTGTATTACAAGTAACTATAGGACAAAAAGTCACAATTCAATTTTATGCTCATTTTTGCTTTCAAATTATATTCATACTTAATTTTAATTATTTTAAAAAAATGTATGGAATAAAACACTTTGAAAATCTGATTTTTGATAGATATATTTTCTATGAAAACAAACAGATGTCAAAACACACCTGATTATTAAAATGTTTTACATGTTGGCTTTATTGTCACTCCAATCAATTAAAATCCCTATTTTGTTAATTGATACGGGTTCTTTTTATTATACATATGCTTTTACTTTCAATACTTCGTCCATTATATTAATGAATGACATATTGAAAGGAAAGGCAAATGGATAATTAGAAGACACTTTATTTTATAGTGTTAAAGGGTATAAATATTTACACAATGACTTGTAAGTCCAACACAAAAAACCAGTCTTTACAGTTTGACACAAAGAAATAAGAATAAAACTTTTATTGTTCTTCATCCTGAAGTAACGAGGAGGTTTTGAATAGCGAGTACTTGAGAAATAACATATATCACACAGTGACTTTCTGTCCTACCTACATACCGTACATGAATCTAGGTGTATACATATTGTGACTTTTTGTCCTACCTACATACGGTACATGAATCAAGGTATATATATATATTGTGACTTCTTGTCCTACCTACATACATGTTAAGCAAAAATATAAGTTGTGACTTTTTGTCCTGTGACTTTTTGTCTGCCAGGGTAAAAAATATAGATTGTGACTTTTTGTCCTGTGACTTTTTGTTTTAGGAGTTTTGTGACTTTTTTTCCTGTGACTTTTTGTTCTGTGACTTTCTGTCCGTTTACCTAACACAATTACCGAACACCGAGCAATCTTCCAAAGGGAAAGGCAAAACTCATAAGTCAACAAACAGACAAAATCAGTCAACAACCGGAAAACTGGGAAAACCGCAATGGTCATGACTTTGTACAGGCATTTCCAAAGAAATGATGGGTTGAATCAGATTTTACGGCGCCAAACCTCCCGCTTCCATTACAGTTAAAAGGTTCCGGTTGTCACTATGACAGCATTTTTAACAATACTGGGACAAAATAGGTATAATTGTAGTCAAATGCAGTACTTTATGAAAATCCATCGTTTATTATCGTCTCTGCAGAACGGTTTAACTAAACGGTCATCTTCTTACACAATTTGTTTTCAAATGAAATGTTGAATGACGTTATGTCTAAACCACGATTACTTAATCCTTATCTTTATACATTTTCCATATTTACTTTATGAAAATCCCTCGTTTATTATCGTCTCTGCAGAGACAGACTATTCAGATTGTTTCTGAAAGGCAGTTTGTTATATATCTGTATATATTATATACATATGGTACATTATTTTTTCATATAAATGACATTTTGAATTTCAAAGTGTCAAGCAGGAAAGCGTAGTGCTATTGTGTATTCAACAAACATCGTTCATAGGTTGTGAAATTCTATGACATCAATAAAAATTTTGACACCTTTGTCATAGGTTGTGAAATTTTATGACATCAATAATTCTTTATTGTTGTGATATAATATAGTGCTAATGTAAATACGTTTTTAATCTAATCCCACACTCTTATCTTTACCTATAAGGAAAATATTGGTAGTACTTATAAATATATTCATTATACCCTTTTGTCATTAAAACTATTCAACTCTGCCCATTGTCTTCAAGCACGTTCGATTTGAAGAAACATCTCCGTTAGATTTCCTGATTCACGAGCGCAAACATGCAAATTGGCATGAAATTTTATTCAATTTATTAAAATCGAAAATTCCAAAGCTTGACAAGAAGAAAATCCCTTTTGTTCTTGATCAGGAACCAAAAAGGCTATCGAAAATACTTTCCTAAATTGTCCAATTATGTTTTGTTGGAACCATTTAAAGGAAGACTTTAAATTCTGGTTAAAAGGACGAGTCGAATCAGATAATATTAAGATCCTGGTTTCACATTTGGACAAAATGCTTCGAGCAAAGAGCGAGGAAGAATTCACGGCTCTGAGAAGCAGTTTAACTACAAAATGGCCTCCTGTTGTGGTAGAGCATTTCGACAAAACAATAGCACGGTAAAACAAACAAACAATTTGTCAGAGAGTATGAATGCCGTTTTAAAGAGGGAAAATGAATGGAAAGAACTCCCTGTAGACCTTTTAGCTCTTGGGTTTTATTTTTTGCAGCATTATGAAAATTAGGAAATTCTACGTGGTAGATCAGGTCTCGGTAATTACCATCTAAAAGGGGAATTTCAGAGGGCTTTTATTCCTCCTGTGGATAATATATTTCCCAGGAAGGTTGTTTGCCCAGATGAAGTTGTTGAATACATAAAACATCAAAAGCCCTTGTCGCAGGAACCCCTGCTGACAGAATGTGACACCACAACTTCATCACCTGTGGACAATACACAGAAAACTGTAAAACAAACAACAGTTACAAATCCATTAGATGACCTCAGAGAATTAAACAATCCACTAATTGATGAGGCTAATCAACCTGTCATTCAGTTCCCCGCTTTTGAAAATGACTGCAGCTTAAAAACTCTGGCACGTTTTAGTGTGGACAATACTTTAATCACATTTGTTCCACAACAAGGGGCTTTTGTTGTTCAAGGCAGAAAGGGGAAATATTGTGTCACTTTATTCCCCAAAGAAAAATGTCAATGTGAAGCAACATCTACACGCTATCACATATTAGCGGCAAAAATGAGTGTTGGCTTAGAACCAGTGCAAACAAGCAGAGTTATAAATCTACGGGATTTATAGAAAAACAGCAAAACGAAAATTGACAAAAAATCAGCTAGAAAACAACCAAGAGCAAATGATTATGAACTAGAATTTGAGCCCGTTCCTGATTCAGAATCTTCTTTGAATATCCCCATGAAACTAAAAGTAGAGAAAACTCCATCAACTACTGGCATTAATAACACTCCCAAGAACACGATTACTAATCCAACACCTATATCAAAAAGAAAGAGAGACTTGAGTGTGATTGAGGAAGAATCTGAATCGGAAACAGACGAACTTCCGACAGTTATATGTAATCAAAATCACAAACAACTAATAATGCATGCAGAATAAATATTTATGCTCGGATATCATGAACATATATAGGAGGGAACATTTAGTTCAGTGCATTGAAAAGGGACATTTTTCGCAATTCCTTAAAAGTGTCATAGGTAAAACACCCAGGGGCGGATCCAGGGGGGAGGCGCACCCGGCGCCCCCCCCCCCCCCCCCCCCCCCCCCTAAAATTGGAAAAAATATGATTTGTTGGCGTAAAATCGTGATTTTTCACACGAAATACCCCAAAAA
Source organism: Bathymodiolus brooksi (assembly GCA_963680875.1). Lineage (NCBI taxonomy): Eukaryota > Metazoa > Mollusca > Bivalvia > Mytilida > Modiolidae > Bathymodiolus > Bathymodiolus brooksi. The sequence continues at coordinate 70,497,861 of OY804587.1, forward strand.
TTTTCGCGCCTCCTTCCGCTCGGCGCAATTTTTTTTAAGTGCGCCCCCCCCCCCCCTAACTCCTAAATCCTGGATCCGCCCCTGAACACCAACAATATTAAAGACGAAATCTCACATTGTACCGATCAATTGTGATTGTGGTGTGCCAGACACAGTTGAAAACATGATAGGTTGTGAGGGTAAAACTGATAGAAGATTATGTGAAGTATGGAAACATCTGTCGTGTGCCGATGGTGCAGAAAGTGACATCTGGTTATATTTGAAACACGTGAAGTGTATGTTTCAATAGATATATATTCTATAATGGACAGATATAACGAATGTCACCTGAATATTTACATTAAAAAAAGTCACCAGACTACTTACATAAAAAAAAAATCATAGCGGGGAAATCTGTAGTTTTGTGCAGACAGTTAACTTGGCACATAACTGCCACCGCCTGATGAGATCGGTGGAGGGATCGAAATGATTTTTTTAATCTCATATTACTAATTTATTACACATTTTCTTTATATACATAAAACTTACAAAAGAAATCATAGCGGGGAAATCTGTAGTAATGTGTATGCACTTTACATTGAATATAACTACCACCGCCTGATGAGATCTATGGAGGGATCGAAATGATATTTTAATTTTTTTTAATATGTAGTTAATTATTTTTTTAATCCTGAACACTTTCTTTTTTTATTGAAAGACTTACGTACATTTTATAGGTTAATTACAATGTTTGTTTAAGCTAACACAAAACTAGTTCATTTATGGCTTCATGAGTAACATTGAAATTTTTTATCTTGAATACTTTCATGACGTTGTTCCTTTTTAATCTTGATTACAACTTAAAATGAAATATATGTGTAAAGACCTATGTAGAAATATATAAATCATTTTTGACCGGTAAATGTGATTTTTGTGGAATTTGAGATCAAAGACGAAAAATGTTGTTCAAAATTTCACTACCGAGTTCCTTTCCGGCCACAATTTTTCAAGTTTCTTTATATCTAACTATAATAAAATTGATAGCAAAATATTTATTATATAATTTTCTTTAGAAATACATCAATTGATTTTTCCCGGTTTATAACATATTCCTGTGACAAGAGTTCAAAGTTGAAATTTTTCAGTACCGAAGTTGGCGATTTATTTTTTCCGGCCATCATATTGACCTTTTTTTTCTAAATTATTTTTAAAATATTGTTACATCACAAATTAGATCTTTTTATTATCTTTCCATATCAGTTTAAACTTTTAAGATATTTTATGTCGTTTGCAAGTTACAAGGTAAAACATACCGGGTTTTTTTTATATTTCCGGTTTTTCATTTCCGCAGATTAGGGATTCTTCTTCTTTAGGTATAAAATACTCCTTCAAGACGTTGAAGATTACGTACTGTTGCATGCGTGGGTATTTACAAAAATATTTACATAAATTTCATAAAGTGAAATAAAGTGAAATCAAAAGTGTGAATAAAACAAAACAAAAAATTTAAAACTATGTACAATTGTATTTGAAATTTAAATGTTTAAGAGAACAGCGGGTGTTAGCTGTTCTCTGAAAGAGTCTATAGATGGACTTGAGATAATTGTCTGTGGTAAGATGTTCCATTGTACTATGGTGTGTGGAAAAAAATGACCATTTGTATGTATCTTTTTGTGTTGTTATATGCCTAAATGTCTGATTGTGTGATTTTCTAGTTCTGCTGTCAGTTGGGATCAGTATGATGTTTGGGATAGCAATTAAAGCGTGTTATTTTAAACAACATGATCAATCTGGTTTTAAGACGGCGCTCAGCTAAAGTTGGCCAACCTAGAGTGTCAATCATTGAAGTGACACTGCTAGTATTATGGTAATTGTTTTGAACATAGCGAGCAGCTCGTCTTTGAACCATTTCTAGTTTGTTTATGTTGTCATGTGTATAAGGGTCCCAGATACTACAGCTGTATTCAAGTTTTGGCCTCACTAGTGCTTGATATGCCCGAGATTTTACTTCAGAGTTTGATATATGTAAATTTCTTTTCAAGTATCCGAGAGATTTATTTCCATTTGAAGTGATATTGTCGATGTGGGTGTTCCATTTAAGGTTAGATTGTAGTGTAACTCCAAGGTATTTTGCTGAAGTTACTGGTTCGAGAATGTGATTGTGAAGTATATAGTCATGTTTGAAGGGTGTTTTCTTTTGAGTGATGGCGAGTACTGTACATTTATCTGGGTGGAAAGCCATAAGCCAATCGGCTTCCCACCTTGCAGCTGCATCAAGGTCAGATTGTAGTTTCTTGCAGTCGTCCTGACATGTTATTTCTTTATAAATGATACTGTCATCTGCAAAGAGTCTTAGTTTGCTGTGTAAGATATTCCGGAAAGTCATTGATATAAATTAGAAAAAGAATTGGACCGAGTACTGTACCCTGTGGAATGCCTGATGTTACTGGCACTGTGTTAGATGTTACTCCATCGATTACTACTGTTTGTGTTCTATCTGATAAAAATGCCTGAATCCAGTTTAGAGTATGGGTTTGTATTCCGTAATATTCCAGTTTGTATAATAATCTACGGTGGGAAACTTTATCGAAGGCTTTGGCAAAATCCATAATAATCAAGTTTGTATGTTTTTGTTATTGCTGGCATTTAATTCTTGTATGAAAGGAAGGAGTTGCGACTCACATGATCTTGCTTTTCTGAAACCATGTTGTAAATCATATAAAATATTGTTTGAGTCGAGGTGTTTCATAATGTTGCTGGTTATTATATGTTCCATCAGTTTACAGCAGATGCATGTTAGTGATATTGGTCTGTAATTTTCTGCTTTGTATCTTTCGCCCTTTTTGAATGCTGGTGCAACATTTGCGTGTTTCCAGTCTTTAGGTATGGTGCCAGTTTCTATTGATTTTGTATATATTTTGGTCAGGATTGGAGCAACTTGATCTTTTAGGTCTTTTATCACTTTACTGTTCATGTTGTCTGGACCGCATGCTTTGTGAGGGTTAAGGTTGTTTAAGAGGTTCAGTACACCTTTATCGTTTATGTGGATTTGTTCCATTATAGGATGAGGACTAGGTCCTTTGTCAGGTATGTCATGTGGTGGATCGTGTGTAAATACGAGATAGACATGTAGCTCACATATTATTCTGATTCCGAGCCCACCAGTCTATGCTTTGCTCTTACTCCTCAATACTGTGTGCTTAGAGGACAAGCAGCAAATGCCAATTTCATAGTCTTTTGTTTGATCCGACCAGAACTCAAACCCACTAAAGGCGAACACGCTAACCATTATATCACCGATGAGGTTAGATACAACCATTGATGAGTTAGTTCTGACCTAACATGGCAGAAAGTATCATAGCCGAGAGGACCCATCCTTTTTCAGTATTCAGGAAATTATTTCTCTGCTCTATCTGTGGTAATTGATATCACGTGATCATATTATTTAAGTGAAGGTTAGACCTAGCTGTCGTTTCAAGTGTACGAATGGTAAGTAATCAATAAAATATTAGTAGGAATTTGAATAGCAAATACATGGTGATTGTCGGCTGAAAACGCAAAAACACGTTGCTTTCTTTGACAAAAAGGAAAGCATTACGTGAACCCGAACCCGGGGCATAGCTTCCTATTCAATGTTATTCGAGGATGTACAAAAATATAATTACATTTTCTGGGTGCGGGTTATATAAACCAAGCGTGATGTCCGTTACGATTTCCGCATAGAAAACGATGTTCGGTTCATCTTTACCCCCAGTTGTTTGTAGGAGAGCTCATGTCTTATTTACGTTATTTATGTGTGTTTGCTTATAGTGGTGTCCAACACATATTATGTTGTGTTTTTGTTTTGGTTTTCTTCGTCTTCTGTACCCTATGTTGCCAGTTTCTCTGGATTGTCCATTTGTGATTGCAACTTCGGTATTCTCTAACGTTTATTTATGGAAAATGTTAAAGCAAGATAACAATAACAGAACCCTTTCTCAAATTATTGAAGATACCAAGAGGATAATTACAAGACGTAAATCAGAATATACAATGATTAAAGGGAAAAGGGGAAAAAAGACAATTTTTAGGTGTAGGTCAGGGTACGAAGCAGACGTAGCTATATCTGTGAACTTCTTTTATTCAATAAGATAGATATGATCAACACAATCACCAAACTAATAATTTAGTGAATGAATATCATAATAGAAATTCAATTTAAAATACTGGGCTCGATTGTTTTGCTGTGTTTGAAAAGCTCCTGCATGAAGTCTCTGTCCTACGAATAAACGAACAAGTCGGCGAGGAGAGGAGCACAGTTGTTACCCATATTAATGCCGACTCTCTGTTGAAAAACACGTCGACAAAACATGACAAATATGTTGTCAAAAACTCGAGCTTTTTTATGATGTCAGCTTTAGAGAACTTTTTGCTAGAATCCGAGTGTTATTTACTTATAAAATAGGCTTTATCTTTTTTGTTTTCCCCGAAAACAAGTTATTTGTATCTACGTTGGCTATTCTGTTTTTATGAAGCACAATTGTACTACTTCTTCTAATCTCTCACTTAGTTTTGAGTGGGAAATAGTTGTGCCAAGGGTAAAAAAGCCAAATGTTTTAATGCTATTGTATGAGGAAATGTTTGATTGATTGATTGATTTTTTGTGTGTTTAACGCCACTTTCAGCAATATTATGGGGACCAGTCTTAGTGGTGGAAAAAGCCGGAGTATCCGGAGAGAACCACCAACCATGGGCAAGCATCTGGTAAACTTTATCAATTGCAGCTGCGAGTTCAGTGCACCCTTTTTTGTAATTTACAAAGCCGGGCGCGAACCCACGCCGTATTGGTGATAGGCTTGTATGAGTTGTTAGGTAATCCAACTACCTAACTCATTGAGCCACCCGGGCCCTATGAGGAAATGAACATGGATTGTAGAATTTTGTACTTTCAGCCGACCATCGCATAATGTATGCACATTAAATCCCAACTAAGATCTGCATGATTATATCGTATCATTCGTCCACTCGAACCTACAGCCATTTCTTATTTTAATATGTGATCATGTGATATAGATACATGTGGATTCTAAAGGAGAATGACCTTTATCGGCTTTTGTAAGAAAGTACAGTTCATTTCAACTTGTCAACTCTTAAATGCAAGCTTTTTTACCTATTATGTAAAATATCGACTTGTTCTGTATGACTCATCTGATTGTTCATCCACTGTTTGAGTAAAAGCACATTTGAAGCTTTTTATTCATAATTTCATGGACAAACAATGTTCTGTGGTGTCATTCAACTTGTATTGCCGATTCACAACAAAACAAATGCAAATGACAAAATCCAATAAATGTACCATTCCGATTCAATCTATTTTCTAATATCTGAGAAAAATTATATTCATTTTCACATATACGCTCTTATGCTGAAACTATGTCTTGTGGTGGCAGCCATTTTGGATTTCAATTCGACACCATAAAACACATTGTGTAAAAGACCACGAAAGTCATATTGAAGACAAATTGCACTGAAATGGTTCAGTTGCATCAGATAACAATAATTCTAAAATATTTCCAATATCTCCTATGTTATTTTTGCAATGTGATGGCGGCCATCTTGGATTTAATTGCTAAATGAACCTACTCTATACGTAGTTTTGTCTACTTTGGGTCTACTTTACTGTAACGTGATGACCTTTCAAGTAGCAGCATGCAACGATGTCCACGTGATTTTAATGACAGGCGATACAGAGAGTGAAAACTATTACCTTATAGCTCTTGGTGGATGTGGAAATAAGAAGTCAATAAATAAAATTGAAATTGTCGCCAAACATGACGCACCCATCTTACATTGTACAGAAAATAGAAAATTTTGGATCAATTGGGATAGTAGTATGATTAACGTTGGTCATGGGACTATTATTAATAAAAACAATTTTCTTTCCTTCGAATCATCATCTGTCTTGTTAGACATAGTTGACATCAGAGTACGTACCGAATTTGGAGCAAAAGGAAAATGGCTATTTTATCATGAAGGAGGTATAATACTTTGTTATCATTTTCTGTCATCTATAAACTTCTGGGGCCATAGTGCTCGTGGTCGTATGGTAGTTGGATTTGCAACTACCTGTGCAATCAGGTCTTAGCACCACTAAAGCTGAGAGTTCGAACCTCGTTCATGGCGAGGTGTACTCGATACAACATTATGTGATAATGTTTGTCAGTGACTTGCGACTGGTCGATGGGTTTTTCTGGTTTCCTCCACCAATAAAACTGACCACCGCGATATAACTCAAATATTGTTGAAAGTGGCGTTAAAAACCATAAACCAAACCTACCAAACTACCTATAAACTTCATTTCTTACACTGTATAATCAAGCCTGATCTATAACAGTGCACCTCATAATCATTTCTCATACATCAGTGTAACTTCATATTATCTTTATTGATGTATTATTTTATATCGTATATTCTTTAATGATACATTACTATTCACCGTATAATCCTTGCCGATACATCATTGAACACCGTTTATTCATAATTGATACATCATTGTTCATCATATCATCCTTACTGATACGTCACTGTACACCGTATTATGCAAACTTGATACATTCAGTGTATATATTTCTGATTGATACATTACTGTGTGACGCATAATCCTTGCTGATACATCATTGAACACCGTTTAATCATAATTGATACATCATTGTTCATCGTATCATCCTTACTGATACGTCAGTGTACACCGTATTATAGTAATGATACACCAGAGTCATAATGCATGCTGTTGCATGATTCCCCCTCCCATTTAGACTTTACTGATCTAACATACGGTATACTCATTACTGGTACATCAGGGTACGAATTTCATTCCGAATAATTATTACCATCAAACTAGTTTAACCCCTGTACTGTTTATTGGAGTATCTGTACCAAGCCATGGAAATATGCGGTCATATATGAAAGTGTTGAAGATACAAACGAGGTGATCAGAAACCGTAAACCGAAGAACAGACAACACAACGGCCAAAAGAACAAACAATGATCTACAAAACATTACACAGAACATTAAGCATTGAACAACACGAACCCCTTAAAATCCGGAGTGCACTCGTGTGCTTTGCTTTTCGAAGCCTTGTCATAATCGCCGTTTACAGAATAAAAGAAAGAACAGAGTATCTAGATCCGAAGTACTTTAAAACAATAAGTTGAGCCTTAATCTCCGTCTACAAAAAAGAAAGAAAGAATAGAATACCTAGGTCCGAAGTAATTAAAAAAGCTAAGTAGTTTAATAACATAACATATCTAATAACGATGAAGATTGTAGCATTCCTTTGTGGTTTTTCTCTGGGTGGCCAGGCTTCTGTCACCAATAAAAACTTCCGGGGCACCCGAGTTCATCCTTTTTTCTTTTGGCTATTATATTGTCTGGCTTTCTTCGATTTACGGATTCTGATTACCCATTTGGTATCTAGACTCTTCTTACCCCACAAAATGTAACTGAAATAATGTCGACAATGGCATCAAACAACCAAAGCCAATTATTAGCATTGCATCCCAAGATTCCAACAGCAACACCTATTTATTTTAATGGTTATTATTTTTTCTTAACATTTTTTTTAGTACAGATGATTGAGGTAACTGCTACTGGTATCTATTCGAACATCGCATTGTTTAACTGAAATAATATTGAAACGGTTGTTCGTGTTACTCGATCTTTAGTTTTATGTGTATGTTTTGTTGATCGTTGTTTGTCCTTTTGTCCTTTTTCTTTTGGCCATTGTGTTGTCTGTTCTTCTTCGAATTACCTATTCTGATTACCCCTTTGTTATCTTCAAACTCTTTTTAGCATTGTTACCCAACATTCCATTCATCAACAAAAATCTAATTTTAATGGTCATTTTTTCTGAACATGTTCTATATTACAGATGGTTGGGATAGCTGGAAACCATCGGGGAAATGTTCTGTAACATGTGGTAACGGAACCAAAGCCTATACAAGAACGTGTGACAATCCAATTCCAGGAAGTCATATATCTAATTGTATTGGAAATGACATAGAATACAGAGTGTGTACGAAAAACGAATGTCCTGCTATGTACTAGTGTTTGCTAATAAAACGTATATATCGTATTTAGTGCACACGACGCATTTCATGAATTAACCTTCATCAGGTAGGCTCATAATCACCAGTTTCGAAAACCATATAATTTAGAAAGTCTTTGGAAGCAAATAAAATAAAGGGGTTATGGTTTATGGTGTTTAACGCCACTTTCAACAATATTTCAGTTATATCGTGGCGGTTAGTTTTATTGGTGGAGGAAACAGGAGTACCCAGAGAAAACCACCGCCCCCTGCCGCAAGTCATTGACAAACTTTATCACATAATGTTATATTGAGTACACCTCGCCATGAGCTGGAATCGAGCTCACAACTTTAGTGATGATGGGCACAGATAGTTGTAAATCCAACTACCATACGATCAAGATCACAGAGACCCCAATATATATAAGTCTGTGGGAACACGAAAACCAAAGGGTATAAAAAGAAAAGGCAACATTGGCAAAGGATATCTGTGCTTGGAAAATTCTTTTAAGAAAAGTTTAGAGATACCAAAGCCTCTGTATAATCGAAAATCGTAATCCGAAGAATGATAGACAAACAATGATCTATAAAGCTAGAGATTAAGCAAATCGAACAACACCGTGGGTGAATTCGGATGCTCCGGAAGTGTAAGCAGTAAATGGCACCCGTCTTGTTACTGTTAAAGGACACGAACATCATACGATATGGAAATCGTGTTGGACACCAGTATAGGATAAATTAATACAAATAACAAATAAAACATCAACCTTCTGCAAAGTTAATGTGAATAAAGACTAACCGAGCATCGATTTTACGTGGAAATCGTAGTGGACATCACAACACAGAATTAAAAGCATGAAGGCGTGTAAATAGTCTATATGAACAATCTGAGGCCCACCACAAACCAGGAATACAGTCTTGTAAAATGGAATGGCTGTGACATCTACAACTTTCAAAATAGTGAAGGGTTAAGTATCTAAAATCGCAATTTGTTATGCTGTAATATTTCCTGTGTATATTGAATACATATTATGTATTTCATGATTCTGCCTTAACAAATTTTGTCACATTTTAGTGTATAAATGGGCTCATTTAAAAGATAAGAATTTAAAGACAGTGGAAATGAAAGAAACCATGAAGCACGAATTAGATGAAATGAAAATTAATCTCACAATTGACAGAAAAAATACGTCAATGGCCATCAGACGTCGAATATCAGCACGTGACGAAAGACTGTCTGCAGCCTCTGTTGGGTATGCCGTTATAGCGATGTTAACAATACCTGCTATCTTGATATTTCTTTGTGATTGCATTAGATTTTTTCAACCGACATTCAAGACACAAATGATAAAAAGAACCACAGGGGCTCGCAGTTATATTTTCACATTACCAGGTATGTATGATGTGAAAATATAACTGCGAGCCCCTGTGAAAAGAACGACCACAGTCTGGTGTGTTGAGGAGGTTATCTCAGAGGATATAGTCCAAGAGACTAAGTAATATAAGGACATACAACGATTTCGAAAGCACATTTCCTACAGATTTAAGTAAACATATTCTGTTTCTATGGAAAAACAATTACAGTTAATGATGATTTATGAATAAAATGGGGGGAGGGGTACCACACCATCCTAACAGATGATGTAATTTGTATGTCCTTGGCGCCAATCTAGTCCAAATATGTGGCTGTGACATTTTCTGTATCTTCGTATTTCTATATTTTAATTCATCGCTAAGTTTAACATTTTCCGTTTGATCTCTTTTAGTGATATTGTCAGTATCAACTTTGTGACTCGGATACTGGAAATTATCTAACATTATGTACGCTTTCCTTTGAAATTACAGAAAGTAGACTGTCTGATACAAGATGCTGTATCACCACACTGTGGTGATAAAAGAGTGGTGCGACGTTGCACGAAATCTTCTATGCCGAACTACTTTGTCATGACGTCATATCATTGGAATGCGGGATAAAAAAAAAACACATCAATATAAGCAACGTAAACAAAGCGACTGTTTACTGTTCATTCATTCGTATTCTGTTTCGTGAATTCACGGTCATATTTTCATTTCCATGGACATAGCTTCAATATTTCCGGCAACTGTGCGGTCCACATTTAAAAAAAGCGAGTATACAGTAACGCTGACTGTTATCGAATAGTAACGTGACATTGATGAATGAACAGCAACAAATGACGTGACGTCATGGACAAAATGTAGTATCCCTCAGAGTAGTGTACACATGTGTTAATTTTAATTCAACCCTTGCTATTTGTTTAAAATTCGTTTTTATTGAAATGTTAGATAAACTTATTACATACATAGTTTGTTGGTACAAGATTTTACATCAGGTCTTGCCTGTTGCGTGAACTAACCGCATCACAACTCGTAATGATACTGATTCACACAACAGGCTCGACCTGATACAAAGTTTGTACCAACAGTGTGCATGTAATGGATATTTATCGACCAGTTGGATTATTTCCCTTTAACTGACAAACTGACTTCGATGCTGAATATTAACAGTCAGTGTGACGTCAAGAACATTATGACATTGCCGATAAAAACGTCTGTTTTGAAGGTATCGACAGACATTATCGCTGTCACAGCTGCTCGTCATATCGGTCTCGCTGTAATGCTGATCATGTCTGTTTCGACTTCCAAAACTGCGAAGATAGAGTGCACACGCCCGGAAAACATACATGCAATGGTTGTAACGCTGGTATTTTGAAAGTGAGGAAAAGATAGGTCTGCAGAAGTTTTTCAACTAGATTTAAGAAGACAGCTGCCGAATGACACGGTCATTGTCTGACATATTATGCTTGCTGTTTCAAAAGTGAGGCATTTACCTCATTTGTCTGCATTGTGCTACAGTCATGAACTTAGATGTCATCAATTTAGACACTGGAATTCCGCATTAAAATCAAAAAATGTACAATAGTTATTTTCTAAATAAAATATTAGACAGAAAATTTCAAAAGAGAGAAAAGGTAAAATTATATAGAAATTTTCATAAAGAACTATAATGACAAAATAAAAAAAATGAAATGCAAATTATATTAAAATAGTTCGTATGCAATTCGTATAAATAAGCAATCCTTTAGTATTGGTCATTTATCTCAAAAGGGAAATTGAGAGAAAAAAATGCATAACTGGTTTTTGTCAGTATTGCCTTGTTTGTTCAGTATTACCACACATTATATACATTATTTGATCAAACTTTTCTATATGAAATTAACAGTATTTTAGTTTTATAGCTATTTTTGTTATTATTTATTATCACATAATAAAATCATCAATATTTTTTAACAATATCTATTGATGTTTGTTCAAATTGACAATAACAAATATATTTACTATCGTGAACCTTTAAGGTTGTGGTTAGCCGTACTACCGAAACTGAATAAAATGCACTAGTGCTACTACCGAAACTGACAAAAATGTACTAGTCCTGCTACCGAAACTGACTAACATGTACTAGCCCTACTACCGAAACTGAAAAAAATGTACTAGTCCTGCTACCGAAACTGACTAACATGTACTAGTCCTACTACCGAAACTGAAAAAAATGTACTAGTCCTACTACCGAAACTGAAAAAAATGTACTAGTCCTACTACCGAAACTGAAAAAAATGTACTAGTCCTGCTACCGAAACTGAAAAAAATGTACTAGTCCTGCTACCGAAACTGACTAACATGTACTAGTCCTACTACCGAAACTGAAAAAAATGTACTAGTCCTGCTACCGAAACTGACTAAAATGAACTAGTCCTACTACCGAAACTGAAAAAAAATGTACTAGTCCTACTACCGAAACGGACTAAAATGTATTAGTACACACTCTTATATTAAGAACCAATGAAAAATTAGAATTGATACCACATGATTTAGTTTTATTTTAGACAATTGCACTCATTTGAATGAAATCCATGCCTTACAGTGCACTAGTCCTGGAACTAGTGCATGTCTTCGAAACTGGTGCACGGACGTAATCAATGACGTCATATAAGACCGCATTTCAAAATTATTTTTTTTTATAAAAAAAAAAACATTGCAAAATAGACAAGATTACGGTAAACTTTAATACACGAAAATACATTATCGCAATGTTATACATACATTATAGAAACATTGTTTGGTTGGTTTTATCGAATAATCACTAAAAAAAAAAACCCCAAAAAAAACAAAAAATAACACAGAAGCGATTTTGTAACTTATATCTCTCGGAACTCGAAACAAGATTAATTGATGACAAAAGAGAAGAAGAAAAAGTAAATGTATATGAGATGAAATTCCAATCTATATACAGGGAAACAAATAGCAAGGAAATAGTGCTTTCATTGTTGTTCTTCATCCTGATGCTTACGGCATACAAAAGAGAAGAAATAACATAAAATCACAAATATAAAATACAACATAATACCGGAATTACAGTAAAAGGTTTACCCTCTCCCCTGTTAATTCGGTGTAATAAAGTATTTAATAACTGCACGCTTGATCAATAGCGAGCTCTATTTTCCATCGGGGTAGACTATTGACCGGGACGGATAAACTAGTGAACTCCGCTTCTCGTCGGTCACTAGTTCATTCGTTCCGGTCAATAGTCTACCCCTTGGGAAAATAGTATATACTTATTGACTGGGTATGAGGGAATAGCAAGTTTATTGTCCCTGAGACACTGACTATTGACCGAGGTTAATAGTCAGGGTCGAGGGGACAAGAAACTTGCTATTCCCGAATACACAGTCTATAAGTATTTTATTATACCGAAAAACATTAGACTCATAGTTGAATGATCACCTCAACATGATAAAGAATAATAAAATCACGCATCTTTTGCCAGTATTTTGCATTATAAATCTGAATATTGTCTCGTGGACATTGTCATGCTGTTTCCCCAGTTATTCATAAGAGTTTGATTCTTTTGAGAAAGTAGACTTCAACATAAATGTACATGGTGACTACAAGTTTTATGAAATTTTTAATTTTTTTTTAAATTTTTTAAATTTTAAAATTTTGTGAAAATTTTTAAATTTTGAACTTTAAAATTTTTATTTTATTTATTTTAAATTTTTGAATTTTTTTTAAAATTTTTAAATTTTATGAAATTTTATGAAAACTGAAATTTAAAAAAAAATAATTTAATTTTGAAATGAAATTTTTGAAAGTTTGACAAAAAAATCCGGGTTTCTCGATAGCGACGATAACGCCAGAGGATTCACGCATAACAATTACCGTAGTTTGTCCAATAAGCGACATCCAATTAAAAATTCCGCAAAAGTTGTTTAAATTGCCAGGAAATAGTTCAGCGGCAGTCAATAGTCTTGAAAACTATGGACCGGTCAATAGTCTCAGTGTTAAAAATGTGAAACAAAAGCATTTTTATTTCTTTAAAAAAGCTTTAAGAAAGTATATACCGAGGTATAATAAATCTCGCTATTGACCTCGTGTGCAGTTATTAAGTACATACTAGTCCTACTACCGAAACTGACAAAAATGTACTAGTCCTACTACCGAGGCTGACTAAAATGTACTAGTCCTACTACCGAAACTGACAAAAATGTACTAGTCCTACTACCGAAACTGACAAAAATGTACTAGTCCTGCTACCGAAACTGACTAAAATGTACTAGTCCTGCTACCGAAACTGACAAAAATGTACTAGTCCTACTACCGAAACTGACAAAAATGTACTAGTCCTACTACTGAAACTGACTAAAATGTACTAGTTCTACTACCAAAACTGACTAAGATGTACTAGTCCTACTACCGAAACTGACAAAAGTGTACTAGTCTTACTACCGAAACGGACAAAAATGTACTAGTCCTACTACCGAAACGGACTAAGATGTACTAGTCCTACTACCGGAACTGACTAAAATGTACCAGTCCTAGCGAAACTGACAAAAATGTACTAGTCCTTCTAACGAAACTTTCTAAAATTGTAGTCTTACTACCGAAATTGACAAACATGTACTAGTCCTACTACCGAAACTGACAAAAATGTACTAGTCCTACTACCGAAACTGACAAAAATGTACTAGTCCTACTACTGAAACTGAAAAAAATGTACTAGTCCTACTACCGAAACTGACAAAAATGTACTAGTCCTACTACCGAAACTGACTAAAATGTACTAGTACCGAAACTGACTAAAATGTACTAGTCCTACTACCGAAACTGAAAAATATGTACTAGTCCTATTATCAAAATGTGTATTAATATATTGTATTTGTCAGTATCTCATTTGTAAAATATATTTGTTTAGTCATTCATTAGTTCACTAGTATTAATTGAATTTTACTGAACATGAAAGGGACAGTCATGGCAGCAAACATATTGATGCAATCAACGTCTTTCATGCTTCAATGTCGAGTCGAACCGATACAAATCGGTAGGTCCACTGTATACTGCAGTTTACGCCATCAATTATTGATTGATTGTTTAATGTGCTGTTTAACCTCCAGCGGAAAATATTCCATGCATATTCAGGACGTGAACAAGTTCAACCTTAAAAGCTACCATAATATACAGAAATTACGTGCGTGAGAGGCAACGACTTTCGACTAACACTGGAAAAGTATGGCGAACTTGGTAGGGACGAAATATTTAGTCTTCTGTAGCGATAACAATGCGCCTACTCTTTCGAGATTTACAAAAGAGGTCTATATAACGAACATAGAGCGCATGACTCTCCTAAAACGCTACCTATTATGGTCCGCAGTCATGCTTTCCGTATAATAACCTGGAAAAAACAATAAACCACCAAGAGGGCACCCCTGATGAATAACTCTGTGGGTTGTGCCCTGAGAATCGTCATCAATGAAACTTGCCACCATTGTATGATGTAAATATTGTTAAAAGTATAGTTGATTACCCAAACTAGTCTGGTATTCGTGCCCCCTCGGATCGATTTTGTTCTTAGAAGGGTAATGGCTGAATCCATGTTTTTAATGTCGGTCTCCATAGGCCACACGCAACTGGATCGATTTTGTTCTTAGAAGGGGAAGGTAAGGGCTGAATCCATGTTTTTAATGTCGGTCTCCATAGGCGACAAGAAACTCCATCTCGGCAAAGGTAAAGATGCATAGCATCGATTGAAGGCGTGTAATAACTTGGTATTTGGCATCATTCAAACCAGACACATTTGTTTTCATCCTTAAGATATCTTAAAGGGAGAAAACAACCCGTGAACATATTCTTTTAGTTATATTCAAATACGAAACTAAGAGGTGGTTGTAACGACAGATCATCTTCAGTGCTTCATTTCTCCAAAATAAACAATGTCTGAATCTGAGAATGCTTTTAAAATAAATAAACACAAACATATCCTCTCAATGTATCCAAACTGTATGATGCTATACTTTTTTCGTTATACATACCTTGCGTCAGAGAACTCGGAAAATTTATTCACTCGTGTTTTCAAATGGCACCATAGTTCTCTGCATGCATGTTTTATATTTTATCTTTTCCAAATACAGTTATCTCTCTTTCATTGCCTCCCAATGCAAACTATAATATATAATTTTATTCGTTATTTTATTATGTCATTTTTTCATGTACTATCTCATAATCTTTGTCAACCTTAATGTTCAATGATTGAGCTTTCTTTAATAAAATATTTCGTATTTCGTATAACAGGATGGTAAGATAAACATAGCGTATGAATAAACTGTAAGGTTGTAAGGTTTGACCTGATCATGAAGTAATTGTATTTATTTTATTTTTTGTTTAAATATTTGCATATATAACATGAAATAATTTGCGGGAATCCTTAGAGTATCTGATTTAACTACCATGTTGCTACCCCCAAAAATGAAAAAGATATTAAAATCGTAAATCAAATATAGAAGAAAAACTCGTTTCGAAAGAAAACTAGCTGGTTATTGGTAAATTAAAGGTTCCCACCCAGCAAACAAAGTAACGTTTATATAATGTTAACTTTATGTTGTACTTACGTTATAAATTAACGTTATGTTGACGTCATTTGTGGACTCCGATCAACGTTGTTATAACGTTACTCTATAACATTACAGTAACGTTACTCTATGACATTACAGTAACGTTACTCTATGACATTACAGTAACGTTACTCTATGACATTACAGTAACGTTACTCTATAACATTACAGTAACGTTACTCTATAACATTACAGTAACGTTACTCTATAACATAACAGTAACGTTACTCTATAACATTACAATAACGTTACTCTATGACATTACAGTAACATTTTAAATTTTACGTTAGCTAGTAACATAAGATGTACTTTTTTCAACGTACACCAGTAACGTTGCAGTAACATTATTGATTTAATGTTACTCAACAACGTACTAGTAATGTTTGAATGTTGCCTAGTAATGTTACTCAAAAATTATTTTAATGATGTTTATTTTAACCTTAGTCTGAGAGGTTACTTGAATACTTAAACCACCAATATCCAAGGAGCTATGTAAACTCATATTATTGTGCCTGTGTCAAGTCAAACTATCTTATTTCTCTGTTATTTGTCTTTTTTTATCATCTTTGTCTGCTTGTTGTTTTTTCATGTTAATTACTTGTGGTTTATGTACTATGTAGTTTGTTGTATTGGTGCTACATGCTTTTCTTATTCCTGCCACTTTTTTCACAATTCATGTGGAAACATTGAAGCGGAAACACTTAGCCTAACTGCGCACTGATACTCTTGTATAGTCTGTTTGACTTCTATAAATCTTCAGAAAATAATTCTTAAAAATCCAGTTTTCAAATCAATAATTTTTTTCTAGATGTTTATCATAAGATATATACGAACTCTGACAATGAAATTTTTTTAAAATTAATTGTCAGAGTTTGTATATATCATATATTAATAAACATCTAGAAAAAAAATTGTTGATTTGAGAACTGGATTTTTACGATTTTTTTTTCTGAAGATTTATAGAAATCAAACGGACTATACAAAGTGTCCATTCCAGTCTGTAGACAAAAAGCAAGTAGAATTTTCAAGCATTTACTTTTTACTGGGTCATGCATGTTTTTTATTTGATTGTCAGAATCTTGGTTGGGCAACAATTTAAGATTAGATACCAGATTTCATAGTTAAATATTTTAATAATGTAATGTTTTGAATGTCACTCAGAATCCGATGACACATCTTGTGGATGGTGACGGGCAGCAGGTTTCTGAAAGAAAAAGAGGGAAACAGATAAATAAAATTCCTCAAATGTTTGTAATACATTATATGTGTATTTTTATTAAAATAAAAGAACTGCCTAGCACATTTATGACGTATTCCCCCACACTTGCATAATATTTAGTTTTATACATTTATAGAAAGCAGCCTTGCAGTCTTAATGTATAACATACTTACAAGCCACATGCAAAAAATTATTCAAATCTATCCATGTTTACTAAAGTTATTGCATAAACAAGACACAATTCTCAAAATTGGTGATTTATCAACCAAAAACTAAGATTTTCCTCCAAAACCCTTGCTTCAAATATTTCCATGTTAGAACCCATCCAAGTTAATGATAATTACAAGCCACATGCAAAAAATTATTCAAATCTATTCATGTTTACTAAAGTTATCGTGTAAACAAGACACAATTCTCAAAATTGGTGATTTTTCAAACCAAAAACTAAGATTTTCCCCCAAAACCCTTGCTTCAAATATTTCCATGTTAGAACCCATCCAAGATAATGATAATTACAAGCCACATGCAAAAAATTATTCAAATCTATTCATGTTTACTGAAGTTATCGCGTAAACAAGACGCAATTCTCAAAATTGGTGATTTTTCAACCAAAAATTAAGATTTTACCCCAAAACCCTTCAAATATTTCCATGTAACAACCCATCCACTATAATGATATTTACAAGCCACATGCAAACAATTATTCAAATTTATCCATGTTTACTAAAGTTATCGCGTAAACAAGACACAATTCTCAAAATTGGTGATATTTCAACAAAAAATTAAGATTTTACCCCAAAACCCTTGCTTCAAATATTTCCATGTAAGAACCCATCCACGATAATGATATTTACAAATTTGTAAGGTGTTCCACGGAACTCTGTGTCTCACCCGCATCCTCCACATCACGACACATAACTAGAGGCTCAGAAGAGAAGACTTTTAAACAATTTTCCCATAGGGTCCTATGTTAAAACTATGTTCGCTGATGGTTGCCATCTTGGATGGAGGTCAGGGTCACAGGACATAATTTTGAAAGTTGACCACCTAAGGACCATTCATCCCATGTTTGCTTTAAACTGACTTACTGGTTTCAGAGGAGAAGACTTTTAAACATTTTTTCCATAGGGTCCTATGTTAAAATTAAGTCGAGTCATGGTGGCCATCTTGAATTTCCGATCAGCAAACGATTCACAAGTTTATTACAGGACCACCCAATGATCATTCCTGCAAAGCCACAATTCATTTGGCTTAGTGGTTTCTAACAAGAAGATTTTTAAAATTTCGACCAATCAGAACACATTATAGGCCCTGGCAACCATGTTGGATTTCCGATCAGCACCAAAAACAAAATCTTGTATATGACCATCCAATGAACATTTCTGCCAAGTTTGATTCAAATCTGTTTTGTTGTTTCAGAAAAAAAGATGAAAATGTGAAATTCCCATAGGGTCCAATGTTAAACTAAGTCGAGTCATGGCGGCCATCTTGAATTTCCGATCGGCAAACGATTCACAAGTTTAGTACAGGACCACCCAATGATCATTCCTGCAAAGTCACAATTCAATTGGCTTAGTGGTTTCTAACAAGAAGATTTTTAAAATTTCAACCAATCAGAACACATTATGGGCCCTGGCAGCCATATTGGATTTCCGATCAGCGCCAAAAACAAAAATCTTGTATATGACCATCCAATGAACATTTCTGCCAAGTTTGATTCAAATCTGTTTTGTGGTTTCAGAAAAAAAGATGAAAATGTGAAATTCCCATAGGGTCCTATGTTAAACTAAGTCGAGTCATGGTGGCCATCTTGAATTTCCGATTGGCAAACGATTCACAAGTTTAGTACAGGCCCACCCAATGATCATTCCTGCAAAGTCACAATTCAATTGGCTTAGTGGTTTCTAACAAGAAGATTTTTAAAATTTCGACCAATCAGAACACATTATGGGCCCTGGCAGCCATGTTGGATTTCCGATCAGCGCCAAAAACATAAATCTTGTATATGACCATCCAATGAACATTTCTGCCAAGTTTGGTTCAAATCTGTTTTGTGGTTTCAGAAAAAAAGATGAAAATGTGAAATTCCCATAAGGTCCAATGTTAAACTAAGTCGAGTCATGGCGGCCATCTTGAATTTCCGATCGGCAAACGATTCACAATTTTAGTACAGGACCACCCAATGATCATTCCTGCAAAGTCACAATTCAATTGACTTAGTGGTTTCTGACAAGAAGATTTTTAAAATTTCAGCCAATGAGAACACATTATGGACCCTGGCAGTCATGTTGGATTTCAAATCAGCACCAAAAACACAAATCTGGTAGAGGACCATCCAGTGAACATTTCTGGCAAGTTTGGCTGATTTCTGTTCAGCGGTTTCAGAGAAGAAGATTTAAATGTGAAAAGCTAACGGACGGACGGACGACGGACGCTTACCCATGACAAAAGCTCACATGGCCTATGGCCAGGTGAGCTAAAAATGATAACCTCAGCTTTAACAAAGAATATTGTTAAATATTTAGGTGTATTTAATTCATAAATAGAAAATACTTCGAAATCAAAATTTTTGTGTGGCTTAAACCATAGCTGATGAAATACGCACATATATATATGTATGTACACATATAATTACCTTATATTTTGGCCCTCCTGGCATATGAGGTGCATGTTTTAGCACCTCTATCAACGAATCTTCCACTTCCTGCAGCTTGGCCTTATGCAACTTGGAAGCTACTCCTGAAGAAAAGAAAAGATCTATTTTCATAATTCTTGATAGAAGATAAACATTAATTTATTAAAACAGGAAGTAGCAAAAATTACTCAAACACTTTGCATGTATCATACTAACTGAACGGTCCCTTTGAGTTAGAACTACTGTTAAAAGCTGAACTCACGTGTATCCAGTCACACAACAGTTAGCAGAATTTGATCAGTTTAGTTGTCGTTTTTTTCCAAAATGTCAAGTGAAACATCTATATAATATTACTTGAATCTGTGGAATCTGATGAAATAAGTCCTACCTTCTAGCAAGATTGCTGGGTACTGTTTTATCATTCAAAACAAGTATTGTACACTGAAATGACCAAATTAAACTGGAAATTTATACTGCAGTGCATATAAAACTAATGAATCTGGTTTGGAAAATCAAACCTGAACAAAAATATTAGATTTTTTAAAAGCTGGAAATAAGAGTTTTTGAGACTAAAACATTGTGAGTCAGGTACTGGAAACAACATTTTTATAGTAAGGATTCATTTAGTGTAAAAGGCAATTAAAAAATTAGTCCTGTTCAACATGCACGTCTTCAAGTACTGAAGTAAAATATTTTTGTATTAAACTCCTTTTTTTTACAAAAATATTTAAAACATAATTTTAAAATGTGACACTAGAATTTTCAAGTTTCAGTTTGACATGTGTAAAAAATTTAAAAAAATATAAAATCTTGCATGCCTAAACAATGACATAAAAATTTCACTAACGTAGTACAACTCTGTACATTAAATGTTCTTGGAAGGGCTTCTTTCCCTTTTTCCCTCTCAAACTGTATTGAGCCAATACCTGGTTTGATGCCACCTTTTTCAGAATAGCTCTGACAGTCTCCAGGCATGTGCAGCCACCGAAGGCAGCAAGAAATAAAGCCTGTAAAAAAGATAAAAGTAAGTTGTGCAACATGTTTATTAGTATCAGACTTCATTTAATTAAACATTTGGCCTTTATATACTATTTCACCATGTTCATATATATAGAGAATAAAAAAATGAAAAAATCTGTATCACATTGCTGTCTCAACCAAGACCTCATTATCAGCCAGAGGTCTGAAGACCCAAGGCGATATAGGTCAAGGGTTGACGGCAAAGTGATATGGACTTAGCCATGTTTTATTCTTTTTACCATATACTTGTACATAAAATTACCTATGACAGCAGCCATGCGATAAAGGGTATGTGATAAAGGGTAGCCATACAATAAAGGGTATTTGATACAGGTACGTATCATTCAGCAATAACACATATACAAAACAGAAGTAATTTAGCTTAAGAATATTATATATGGCAGTATAAAAACTGAGGGCAATCCCATTTCAGCTATTATAAAAAATGTTGTTTCTAAAAAAATGATTAATAATTACCACTAAAAAGAAATTTCTTTGGCGATTTATAAAACAATCTGTTCATTTCTTAAGTGACTGCTAAAAAATGGAATTACTGTCTATATTATATCATGGACTCAAATAAATTCACTTGATAAAATTTGCATCTATAAATCATTACCCTGAATCGTGCAAATTATAAGCCAGGATTTAAGCAGCATTATTATAAATATATGCACAATTTTTCATGCAATGGGCCTTACCATCTTCCTTCTGTAAACTTTCTCCTGGAGTTCCATTCCGAACCTATCAAATTCCTGTTCAGAATTGATAGGTTTCGGAACAAGATCCTCCAAAAGATCATCCGAGTTTCCTGGTGTTAATAAAAAACTGGTAACTTGTTCCTCCAGTTTTTTCTGTCGGTCTAAGATCTCATCCAAAGATCTTAGAACCTTTGTTTCAAAACCTAGAGAATATAAAAATAAATTGTAATAACGAATAACTATATATTGTATAGAGTGACTCCTTTAGATAACTGAAAATTTCATCTTGAGGCTTATTCTTGCTTTGATCAAATTCAATTTTATAAGTAATGTGTACAATTAAAATTTAGAATGGTTTAATTTCTCCTGTATACTGGTGAAAATTTATTGTCTGGAAACCTCACTTCAAATAAGGGTTGTTCCATATATATGGTACCCAGAGAAGGCAATTTGAAATTGGGGTAACCACCCATATATGCAATTTTGTACTAAAAAGGAGTAAAAAATATCCACCCACAGAGGAGTTTGAAAGTGCCTTCCCTGGAAGCCATGTATGTTTTAATGAAACAGCCCTAATGCCTTTTTAACAAACTTAATATATAAACATGTACAGATTTCTATCAAAAAAAAATGTAGTCTTAAATACAATGTAATTTTTTTCATTTAACTTTCTCTTGCTTCTTAAGGGTATATTTATATATATTGTCTATGGGATTTTACATGTAAAAGGGAGATAACTGTCTTGGTGGATTTTTTAAATAACATTGTCTTTAGAAGCTGTGTACAATATCATAAGGCAAAGTTTTGAATGCAAAATTTCCTAAATAGAAGTACTTCATGAATAAAGACCAGCAGAAGCAGGCTATCTACTTGTTTAAATTTTCCTTGCTTTTTCAGTGAGTCAAAATTTTACCTTCAAATTCCCCATTCAAAACACCTTTCATTCCAGTACAAACAATTCTTGTGGTGAAAACATGACTGTTTAAGTTTTATCGGATGGCTAAGTAAGATAAGTTTTCTGACCAAAAACCTTGGAGTATTTCAAATGACAAAAGTCGAAAAAATGGCAAAAAATTGTTATATGAAGCTAGGTATCCAGCCAATAAGTATTATTTTTCCAGGTGGCAAGAATTAAATTTTGGGTAGTTTTAAAAAAAAGAAAGTATTTAGATCAGTGTGGAGCAGTTGACTTGTACTGCACTTTTCTTAAACTTACTTTCTTCACAAGAGTCCACATCTGTTACATCATTATGTGGCCTTCTAGGGTTTCTCCCATTTCTTAACAGACTTGCTATTAAAAAAAGAAAAAAACTTAAGTACTACTAAATAAGTTGTGTAGTGTTAGTGGAAACAAAAGGCCTACTGTATCTCTAACTATTATTGACACTTCTCAAAACCTCAAATATGCAGTTTCAATGCTTTGTTTAACTGGTTAAACATAATAAATCTGATCCAAGTTTATATTCAAATCATGTTCACTGGAATGTCATGCTTACAAATTGGGAGTACAGCACATACAATAGGACCAAACATACTACTTCAAAACAGCATACATTTGTTGTCGAGAAAATAATCTTTCTGCTTCCATGGCAATGGCACCCATTTAAAAAATCTGAAACCTACATGCATATCTAGACATTATTAACTACAATCCTGTGAAGTTTCATTGAAAGCTATGTGACTGACAGTAAAACAATACAAAAATATCTCCCTTGAATAGGGGAGATAACTGTTTATCTTTTTTTTTGTAACAGACTGACTTTCAATTTATTAAAAGACATTGCTAGAGATGTGTGTAACAAAACAACTAAAGTTTTGCACTTATGAGATAGAAAAGTCAAAATGACATGTATATAATTTTAACACACATTTACATAATCACTGTGAAATGCATGTCTGAAAACTGAAATATACACTGGGGTAAAGCTGATGACCGTAGCTGTAATTACGGTCATCCCAAGATGGCGGACATGGAATCAGGTAAGAATCTTTTTCGTCGATTAAATTGTTTCTATACTGTATTTTAAATTGCACATGCATTGGTACGATAGTAATCTATGAACTTATCACATGGAAATCACAAATTATGACTGAAAAATGTATATGAAAGAAAAAATCAGATTAAAAAAAAATCGCTAAGATGACCATAGCTGAAAACTTCATCGGCGGTGCAATTACGGTCATCTCAGTTTTCAGTTACGGTCATCTTAGCGATTTTTTAAAATCTGATTTTCTCTTTCATATACATTTTTCAGTCATAATTTGTGATTTCCTTGTGAAAAGTTCACAGATTACTATCGTACTAATGCATGTGTCATTTATTATACATTATAAAAACAATTTAATTGACAAAAAAGATTCTTACCCAATTTCATGTCCGCCATCTTGGGATGACCGTAATTACAGTTACGGTCATCAGCTTTACCCCAGTGAATATATATATTTTAAAAACATACTTTCTGTTCCTTCTGGTGGTGAGACAGGCCTTTCAATGCTGTCATTCTCTTGGAAAGAAGCTGAAATCAATCAAGGAATAATAATAAATTTTAAGAGTTATTTCTGATGTACCACTTTTCGATGGTTACATTATTACCCTTCAAACTTTCAATTATATAATATTCTGGAATGTATTTTAAAAATACTGTTTATCTCTAACAAGTGTACCGTTGTGTAATCCTATATGTTTTACTCTCTAAGCCTTGAATTGATTAACTGAATGTTATTTAAGGGTATACAGCAAACAAAGGTAACTCTGATACATTTTTTTACAACAGAGCTATTATCCGACAAACTAGTCAAAAATGTTAAAATTATGAAGATACAATAAATGAATAAGAAGTTTTAAACATACTGTTTGCTTCTGTCATCACCTGGTCTGAATTCTCGTTTTCATTCTTGTCCTGTTGACGATCTGGAATACATTCAGGGTAATAATATATGTAGCTGCAATCTTGATATATTTAGTTTCTTTTTCAATTAATGTTACAAAATTAATCTTGCAGTATAGTATATTTACTACACAATAAAGAAGATTTATCTAAGATGCATACTATTTGAAATAAACAAGAAACAAATTTTTGGAAACACCGTGTTTGCAAAATCTTTGTTTTTTTCACTGATTAAATCATTCAAGTATGTTTTACCGATCTGAGTCTTTCACGTTTCACAAATGTCCAAACACTAAGGAGCAATTAACATGAATTGTATAAGATATCATTAAAATGATGTTACGACAACAAAAATTATTCATGATATTAAGATATTATTTTAGCAATAATGCTATTAAAGAGCAAAGACAGTAGTTTGCTGAGTAATAAATTTCTGTTTAAAATATTTCAAAGTACATAAATATCAAAAACTGTGTGTTTTTTTTAAGTAAAACGCCTGTTTATGACTTACCTGCATCAATTTTTTGTTTTTTTCGGGCAAATGCTGAAGACGACCCGAGAACATTGCAAAAAGTTGATGCAGGTAAGTATAGATAGTGAAATAAACAGTCTTGAGCATGAAAAATCCAAACATACATGTATATTTATCTATTATCACTTACCAAATGTTGGTGCAGTAGGCAGTGAAGTACTTGTACTGGTCTCAGTTGAAGAGCTGTCTTTCGGCCTTTGTTTTTTACTTGCATTCTTCTTTCTTTGATCACATTCTTCTTCATCTATGCAAAACAATATTGTATGAAAAGGCTGTCCTTTGAATGTTGATTGCTCTTCTTATCAGTTACAGTAAACTTAACATTCACTGAAATTACTATACTCAGCTGCAGCTTGTTGACATAATTATGTTCGGTTTAAGTAAAAGGATATAAGGATGAATACAGAGAACATCATGAAAACAAAGGACAATATATATTATCAACCTTAAAATGGGAGAACCGTACAATTGATTCACTACCTTTTAAATGTCTATGTCTCCCATTTTAAGGCTGATAATATTTTTATATAAATTTGATTGCATAAAATTGTATTGTTTTGAGTGCTAAACCCAATGTGTTGATGTGTGTTTATTGATTTTTTGTGTAGCTATAAATAAAATAATTTGTTTAACTGCTTGGAGGCATGGCTAATTACTATAAACTTCATTCATAATGTAGCTATAAATAAAAGAATTTGTTTAACTGCTTGGAGGCGTGACTAATTACTATAAACTTCATTCATAACTACGGCTTTTAAAAGATTTTCCCATCCTATAACGTATTTTATGTATACACATCGGCTGTTAAAATCAGGGTGCCCACTGAGTTTTGAAACTGGGGGTACAATTGCTGTTTTTTCCTTAACTTTGTACCCCTGCATATAGAAAGTCCCTACAATTTTGGGGCTAAAAAACCTTCTGCAGAGGATAATTGGGCATGCTGTAAAATGCTGACTATAGCCAATGAAAAGATCTCATTTGAGGTCAAGTTTGTACAAACTGTATTTAGTGTTCTGTAACAATATACTTAAATTTCACAAGTAAACATATGAAGAGGTGTCATTTAAATGGTTCTGAAAGTAGACCCAAGTAAAAGTTCTGGTAACATCTTTACTTTAAACATATTTATTGTCAAACAAATACAGACAATGGTAACATCTCTGTGCCAAAATTGAAAAATACACATTTACTGATTTAGTATCAATACAGGAAGGCTTTATTTCGTTTGTGTGCGAATTGGGCATAAATTTACCACACAATATGCACATAGCTGAACATCCTTACCATCTGCCTCACTGTCTGAAAACCTCTTCTGTTTCCGTTTTCGGTGCCCCCTCCCTTCACTTTCATCAGAGCTGAGGTTAGATGTATACTCTGCATTTTTCGACAAATTCATTGCATTTTCATAATTTTCTGCAATTGAAAATAATTAATGTTACTTCAAATGAAAGTAATATGAAATAATGCTAATATTCATATAGTAGTCTCAGCCTCTTCAAGAAAAAAATAATCTCCTCTCATAAAGCCACTTCTGCTAAGTAATATTAAATAATACACAGTGGTTTAGTTGAAGAGATTTGCACAAAGGGAGATAATTCAAATTTTTAAAGTGGCTTAGCCTAACACCAGAAAAATGAATACTGAATTTGTATTATGTTTATTCCTTTTCTAATTTGATCTAATTTGTAAGTGTTGCACATTGAGTTATTTACATCAATATAATCAATTAAATCACTAATAAGTTTAATATTTTCATTAGACATTATCCAAATATAAAGTTTTTCTGAATAAAGTCATTCAAACATTTCTGTCTATTGTTATTATAAAGGCAAGATATTCAGCTGTTCTCTTTGTCTATTGATAGTCAAAGATTTAGTCATGTAGGGTTTTGAGATTTTAACTTTGTTGTCCTTGGTGGAATTATAATGTCATTCCCGGTTTATCCTCTAATTCGATACCACCAGGTTAAATGCATGCAACTTTTTAAGCCATCATAATATTCATACATATAATGCTCACCTGTATAATGCAGAATCCTTACTGGATATTTTGCCCATTTTTCTTTGTCAGGAATTTCTGCCTTTCTGGCCCGAAATGAAATATTGGTTCTTGGCCAATAACAAAACATGCCCTACAATAAAAATGGCAATGTATAATTTGAGACAAAAAAGTTAAAAAATGTTTGCTGTGTTAAAATCAAGATATTTTTAATTATTGTTTACATTGTTCTGAAGTGAAAACACATTTATTTTCATGGTTGGAGGAAAATTATCTGTGAACATGTTTCTGGATAAGTGGCTTCAAATCTAAATATAAAAGGTACAGTAGATTACTAAAGTGTACAAGGGAATGTTACAGCCACTTAAAATACACCTGTGATGTAAATCTATTGTCAAAACTCTCCATTATTTTTAAGGAATGGAGAGTTATTGTTCTCTTTGTACTTTTAAGGTCCTACAAGGGGCAAACAATTTAATACTTTGTACTTTAGATACTATACACAGACTTTTTTTTGTTACAAGATTAATAATTAATAAAATTAATAAAGTACAATGGGTGGATTTTAAGTTGGAGAATGTCCTTGTATCTCTCCATTTCTTAAAAACAATGGGCCTCGTCTCCATTATCTTTAAGGAATGGAGAGTTACTTGGACATTCTCCTATACATAAATCAGTCTAAAGTTTGTTTTTTGTTGAGTTTTACGTTTTCATGGTCAAGACCATGGAATAAAAACCCTGTTATAAAAAAATTGTCATTCATAAATTTAATTTGGCATAAGGAGCAGTTCATGGACATGTATAGATTATACACTTACATCTGGTTTACTTTCAATCCAGCATTGGGGAGAAATGCCAATGGAGGGTGGATTGTCTTCAACAAACTCCACAATTGCATAATCAAAGACCATCTGAAAATAAATTAATCTTAGAGTAACATGTCATTAAATACGTGTTTTAATTGGTTTTAAAAAGTTGAGGTTATTTCCATATGTACTGAATCTGAAAATAGATGTCGTTCCCAAGGCGTCGCATGCCGTTGTCATCAGTCTGGAATATGAGAGTTGTTTTCCAGGTGCTCTGTATGTAAAAACGGTCCAGCATCGACGTTTGCTCCAAACTTTTGTCAGTTTTTGTTGGAATTCATCTCAACATGATTGGGCTTTGTTAGTTCATATTGTCCGACATTGTAAAAGCTTTGGTTTTCAGTGTAGTATTTGTACTTATACTAGGTACATACAAACATATTACTTCAAAAATCATGCAATATGGCTAGAACAACAACATCGTTGTCATCTTCCCTTTCAATCAAGATAGCCTGTTTATCCAGGTTCTTAGACGACACATATTCTACCATAGTGAATCTTTTATCAAACCTATAAACTCCTATTATCCTAGAGTGGCATGGTGTCTGAAAATAGGCTTCACTTCTTGTATAAACTCTACACAAAATCAAAAGATTTCCTTCCTCATCTCGGTTGTTTGTCTTGGACAATAGCTGACAGCATCTATTTATTCCAATTAAGAAAGCATTATCTGGTTGTCGCAAAGATAAATGTATTTCGCCATCTGATGTTTGCGACTCCCTACTATCAGAACCGTTCTGAAACTCCTTAATTCTTTTCACTATCTGGGTCAAAGGTTTCTTCCCTGATCTTACCATTTTTTTTATTCTATACAAATAGTTTTCAAATCCAAATGCACCACAATCATCTAAACAACCATCAGGGGTCGACGTAACCGCTGGCCCGTGGCCAGTATATTTACGGTCGGGCCAGTCAAACTGAACAAAGATCGGCCCGCTGGGCCAGTTGATATTCTCGGGCCACTTGGGCCAGCAACTTTCGTTACTTCCGTGTCATTCAATATCGACTAATAACAGACTAATGAAATTTCCAGATAAAACGTTAAAATTCAACTTCAATCACTCGCCGAAAGCTATAAATAGCCTAATCACACAATCAGCATATGTTTACCTTGATCTGTTACCGCACGTTAAACGAATATTGACAGAAATTTATGCTGGGAACCAGTACTTCATAATTCAATAATTTTCAAAATCACGATTATTTATTTATAAAACTGAAAGATTAAAACGGTATTTTCTATAGTAAGCAATTTTAAATATTTAATATAAATAAGAAATAAATCCAAATAAACCAAACAACAATAATAAATCATCACGTGAACATCTTACCTGAAAAATCTATTATTATGAACTAGTAACAGGTATGGACTCAGTCAGTAGATCATGCTGATATCAGCAAGAGGGATATTGGCAACAATCGCTGCATCAGCTGGGCAAAACGGAAAATTTTCCAAAGTCGGGACTGAGTTTGTTTATTTATTATCTAACTTCTGGTTTGATAATAATCTTCTAATAGTCGTTATATGAAGGATTTTTACCCAAAGAACATGGTCGTTAGTCGCGTTAGACAGTGGGTCGTTATATAATGGTCGAATGCACGGGAAAACGCTGGGGAGGAATAAATAAGATTGGCTAAAAAAGGAAGCCGTTATACAGAGGGGGTCGCTGAGACTTCTTCTTCTTCTTTATATTTCTGGCCGTCCTTCACTACTGAAGATTATTGGCCGAGCGCCGTATTAAATTTAGTTAATACATAAGTTAACATATATACAATAAACAATGAATCAAAGGTTAAAACTATATACTTTTGATAACAAGTTTGACTATCTATATGTAGATTGTTTGATTATCTTCTAACCATACCTGTTAATTGTAATGCATTAAAAACACTACATGTATGGGAAAATGTCATGAACTTTACCCTTGTTTAAAGCAAGTACAACATTCATTCATAGAATACAAAAACTATATGTACATGTTTAAATCACTGACAGTCAATTTAATGATTTGCGGATGCCACTAGTGGAGCAGGAACTGCTTATCCTTCCGGAGAAAATGAGTTCACCCAAGGTTTTAATGGGGGTTTATATTGCTCGATCTTTAGTTTCTTGGGAGGGTGGGCAAATCCCCCCTTTCATATCGGTCCGCTTCGTGGACCGATATTTCTCGGACCAGTGGAATTTTAAAGGGGCCAGTTGTTCAAAAATTTTACTGGCCCTATGGGCCAGTTAATTTTTTTTCTTAAGTCGACCCCTGACCATACTTTTCTGCATCATCAGAAATGTGCAGCATACTATGTACATTATAGACCAGGAATTCCTCTCCATATAGAATTCTTCCTTGACTGACGAAATACTGCAGAAGATTTCTTGCATAATTTACATGTTCATTCACTAATCGTGGGCACACTAAAATAGAAATGGATATACTCAATGACAGAAAATGAGCATAGAAATCAGGACGTAACACTCTTTTCAGAACTATTTTACCAGTGTATATCAAAAATTGTCTGAATTCAGTTGCCTTCCACCTGTCTATCTCTCTAAGGCCCCTAGGTTTACGGGCAAACCGTTTTGGAACAAACTTGGCCAAATCGGTCAATCTATTGCTTATTTCTTCGATGTTCTGCGCCGACATTCTAATGTGCCTAGGTCCTTTTCCTCTCATCCATAATAACAGCAGTCTTTTTACAACACCAAGGCAAGCTTGGTGCATGTAATCAATTGGAAACTGATTGACCATGTCTATATTTAAATGACAGAAGGGGGAAATTGTATGATGATGTTCTTCTTGCACTTGATTCCTGAAAGAATGGTCAGTTCTCAACTGAAGGTTTCCGATGTCTTGGTAAGTTATTCTTCCACACCATACACCAGTTTGATTACATCTATCACAACCATAGTATCCACTGAACAACTTGACACCTTTGACCATTGCTTTTGCTGGTGCATCACATACAATACATTTCAAATTTACACTGATAAGCCTTCCATGATAGTTGAATCCCTGTTGTAATAAAGTGTCTATTTCATGTACAGATTCTTGTAAGAAATTAAGATTTTCAGGTTTTCTTGGGCCTATTGTTAGCACAAAAGGGAAGACTTTCTTTGGTTTCAATTGGATTTCACACAGAATTGGCCACAATGATGTATTATTACTTTTAAAAAGTGGAAGTCCATCTATATTAAGTGAAATATCTATAGAGTCTATGTTATCTCTTTCTGACTGTGGATACTGTTCAAAATTTTTAATAAGTTCACTTTCAATTCCAAAATTGAAATATTCCATTCCAGAAACAGATTGCGTTTCAACTACTCTGACTGTTTTCAATAGTGTACGAGCTGTAGATGGTAAACTGGAATGACCATGCTTTTTTAAAATCTTCAAAAGGGCATCTAAAGCATTATGATTTACTTGAAACTGGTTAGTCCAGTTAACAAGATCATCTGCTAGTATATCCTCCTCCTCCATACTACTACTGTCCAAATAGATAGACAATGCCGCATATTTATCAACGGTGTCCCAGTCTATACCGTCATCTGAACTCTTACTATTTTCGTCAGCCTCGGAATCTTCTCTTCTACCATCAACATCTAACAAGTGTTCATTAATTTGACCATCTGAGAAAGAAATTCCAACCTGGACTTCATGCAATTGCTGAGAATTATATGCACTACTGAGAGGTACATGGAACGATGAACAAGGATCAGTTATCTCACATTCTTCTTCACTACTGGAGACGGCTACAAAGTGTTTTGATCTTAGTCTAGCATTTGCCATCCATTTTTCTTTCTATCTGACATCCTCCTGTGACAATAAAAAGTTAAAATCTACATATGTATTATCGCTATTGTTTATTTTCCCTTTGATGTTTAAAACCAAAAATTTAGAGAAAATGCTAAGCAGTCAAAATAATTTTTCTGGGATCACTTAAATTACCAGGTTTTTACTACATAATTTTCAATTAAAACTGCTTTCAATAGCCTTATATTATTTTATGGGTACATTGCAGATGCATTCTAACTGAAACTATCAAAATTTATCAGAAAAAATTTGTAGGATTGAAAAAAATCCAATCATGATATCGCCATATTCTATATTTGAAGTCAACAAACTGTTGCATGATGAATTTTTTTAAATTCTTAATATCAACCATATTTTCAATATTATATGCCCTTCTACTGCAAAAGCACATTCAATAACATATTCCCAATAATTATAAAGTCATAAATGAAAATAAAATGAGTTGCAATACCCTCTGTCCATGTATATCCAGTGTTTGGGAGCAATATTCCAAAATATTACATAACATGCATTTTGACCATGTAATCTGACACCACAATGCATTTTGTAACATTTTTGTATGAAAAATGTCACTGTGTCTGTTGTGACATTATTAGGCTAATTTGAACATGATAGCAACACAAGTTCAACTTGATGTTTTTTAACTTGGAAAGAGCAGCACAACTTGCTTCTGTAACCCTTTATTTGCCTTATTTCTATTCCTTAGGCAATATCAACCACAAAAAACCTCATAAGGTATGTGGCTGTCTAATATTTGCAAGTATAAGTGTTCAAATGCAAAGGTACCCCTTTGAAGATTTTTAATGAAAACATCTCCATTTACAGCTGTTGAGTTCAGATTGTGTAATATACCAAAACTTACCTATTCTCTTATATATTACAGTTATTAAGCTAATTTCTAACATAATAAGCAATTTCTACACATATATATGCCTCAGTTGTATATTCAATAGCTAAATACTATGAAATGTTTACATTTAGCCCCCCCCCCCTCTTTTCATCCCATAAAATGAGTTCACATCATTCTTAATTTTGTTAATTGATGCTTTAGCCCCATAAATTATGTAGTTTAAGGCATACAATAAGTTTTTGTATATAGATCTACAGTTGAAATTCCTTCTAATTCCATCAAATATGCAAAAATATGATTTATTGATATTCAAGTTTTGGAATTTCTTATGGTACAAAGCTATAATTT
This sequence comes from Bathymodiolus brooksi, assembly GCA_963680875.1. NCBI lineage: Eukaryota > Metazoa > Mollusca > Bivalvia > Mytilida > Modiolidae > Bathymodiolus > Bathymodiolus brooksi. Next base: position 70,530,730 of record OY804587.1, read on the forward strand.
CCCCCAAAACTCAATAAATATATGCTTCCACATCATTTTTCCCACTGTTTAAGTAAGCTGGATGCTCAAATGTACTGTTACGGCCAAATAATACTCTAATTTCTAAAGCATGAAATCCAAATTGACAATTTGAAATATTTACAGAAAATGCTAAGCAGTCAAAATAATTTTTCTGGGATCACTTACATTAACAGGTTTTTACTACATAATTTTCAATTAAAACTGCTTTCTATGGCCTATTATTATTTTATGGGTACATTGTACATGTATTCTAACTGAAACTATCAAAATTTTCCAGGAAAAATGTGTAGGATTGAAAAAAGTTCAATCATGATTTCGCCATATTCTATATTTGAAGTCAACAAACTGCTGCATGATGAATTTTTTTAAATTCTTAATATCAACCATATTTTCAATATTATATGCCCTTCTTTGCTTCTACTGCAAAAGCACATTCAATAACATATTCCCAATAACTATAAAGTCATAAATAAAAATAAAATGAGTTGCAATACCCTCTGTCCATGTATATCCAGTGTTTGGGAGCAATATTCCAAAATTGCCCCCACCCCCCCCTTTTCAAGTTAAATCATGGTCGTTCCCTAAGTAAGTAATCTTTAATACTATCATGACGTGTAAGGCAGCAATTCATACCTTTCTGGGTTGTCAAAAACAATCCTGTTTTGAGCTTTTTTCTGTGAAGACTGAAAGAGTATGTAAATTTATCTTTTTGAGCAGTTGAGCCTGAGGGCTTTTTCGAGCGGGAAAACTTCAAAGACAAAGGAAAGAAAGCTATTTCGATTATTTTCGGATATTGATTGACATACCCAAATTTTCATCATCATCAATAAATTTATATCATTCCAACATTATTACACTAGTTTTTAAGTAAATAACTTTATTGTATAGAGACTAAATACGTTATAATAACACGAATTCGAATGTATGCAATCACTTTAAACAATCGATCCGTTTTCGGAATCGAATGAATGGTTTCAGGAAATGATAAAATCTTGCAGATCTCCTAATAATATATTATGATAATGGATAATATGTCATAAACCTGCATTTCTTCATAAAAATATTGCGATGTCGTTTTGCAAATCAAATGTGCCACCGAACACTCCGATCATTATTTTAGTTAGTAAAACGTTATATGAACCAGGGGCGGATCCAGGATTTCAAGTTAGGGGGGGGGGCGCACTTAAAAAAAATGCGTCGAGCGGAGGGAGGCGCGAAATTTGTTGGGGTATTTCGTGTGAAAAATCACGATTTTACGCCAAAAAATCATATTTTTTCCAATTTTAGGGGGGCGCGCGCGCGCCGGGTGCGCCACCCCCCCTGGATCCGCCCCTGTGAACGTTATAAGTTTACTTATCTTTTAGTTAGAGAATTACGTAAACAAGTAACGTTAAATGAATGTCACTTGAACATTTTTTATTCAATATTTTATTGCAACGTTGCAAAACGTCTTGAGAACGAAATATAATAACGTTCTTAATCTGTTTCGATGCAACGTTTATTTTAAACGTTAAAAATACGTTATAATAATGTTATATTTTAACGTTATTGCAAGGTTTATAAGTAAACGTAAACATATACGTTATTCAAACGTTATATAAATGTTACAAAAAAACGTATAACATGTAACGTTAGTTATACGTTGTACAAACGTTATCATTTTACGTTACATTTTGGTTTAATACATAACGTAAAACACTAAACGTTAGTTAATCGTCAGTAGAACGTTTAATATTAAACGTTAATAATAGGACGTTGCAAAAACGTTTAAAAAACATTAAAATTTAACATTGTAATTAGGTCACTAGGTAACGTTTATTTTTTACGTTGATATAACATTATAATAACGTTATTTTTGTACGTTACCTAACTATAACGTTACTTTAACGTTACACTTACGTTACGTGTTTGCTGGGCAGGGCTTAAACCCACAGAGCTCCTCCGTGCATGTGTCTCCGTGTGGTAAATAGGAGTTCCCGCCAAATGGGGTTGGCAATTCATAATAAGGAAAGCCTGACCATTTACCATAGAGTGTTCGGATCGTTTAATTTTGTGTGTTTAGAAAAAGAATAGGCGCATTGTACATACATTTTTTAGCCGCTACAAAAGACTGAATTGTTAGTCTCTACACAACTCTCCGTACTTTTCCAATGGTAGTCAAATGTTCTTTTCCCGGTTGAATAATATATATATATTGTTGAACTTGTGTTCGTCCTGAGATACTGGTCGATGAATGTTAAGCAGTACTCAATCAATCAAACCAAAAAAAGATTGATTGATTGATTGATTGATTGATTGATTGATTGATTGATTGATTGATTGATTGATTGATTGATTGATTGATTGATTGATTGATTGATTGATTGATTGATTGATTGATTGATTGATTGATTGGTGTTTAACGTCCAGCGAGCAATTTCTCAGCTATATTCAGGAATGAAAAAGAGACAAAGACAAACAATAATTGACGTGAACAGAGACGGAAAACTGAAGATGTTTAATATCTGTCCTATCAATAACCGGAGGTGAAATCAGGTGCTCCGAAACGGTAAGCAATTTCTATTCCACGTGTGGCCCCCGTCGTTTTACTCAGCGTAAAGTTCTAAGTCCTTAGTACGTAAAAAGAACGGAGGAAAAGATTACAAAGTGCAAACTGATTCTGTGTATCATGTGAAACAGACATTTGTATGGTTATCCTAAAGCTTCCAATTTAACTGCCAGAAACACCTGTGTAAGCAGTTTGTTCGATTGTCCGAAGCAATCCTCTATCTAACGATCCAGACAGGCGCAAACTCTGGAATATCGTATTAGTTAAGATATACAAATTCAATGTGCATGTGCTACTGTAATTGTTCCTACAAATGAATGGGAATGCAACAATTGGAAAAACACGATCACCCAATACAACACAATTTTTAAAAAATCCGACATTTTGGAAAAAATGCCAGTTTCAGAGTACACTTTGCCAGAACCAGAGTGTTTATTGACAATTCTCTTTGTGTCCTCTTGTGCATGTCTCAAAACAAAACCTGAATTTACATCGGCATATCTTTTGAGGTTTGTTAACGTTGTGCTCAATGATTTGATGTGAGAGGTTGTTCTTCCTGTTGTAAAATGGGTGTCATTGTTGGCCATGTACCTATTAAGGTAATTATGTAAAAAACAAACAAACAAACAAACAAACAGATTTGACTGATCAAAGAAGTGTTAAAATTCAAACATTCAAACACGATATCATTTGGGGTCTTGTCAGTTGAACAACAACATACCTGTCATTGTACTCGTACTGGACCGATCTTTTACGACATCACTACCTAATTACATATTCGGAGGACAAAATATTTATGGAAACCTCGATCTACCTCACTCAAGGCAAGCGCTTACAATTACATTAATGTCAAATTTTCGTTCTACTTAGGGGTAGCTGGATTTACATATATACACATACAATCAGTTAAATAAAGCATGTTTAAATATAGAATTTTAACACAGATTTACTTCTGAGAAATGCGTTGTAGTTTTATTCGGAAATTGATCATGTCCACCCGGAAAAAGTTCGTAAATTATTTTCATGACTGGTACTAAATATTTACTACACGGAGATGAAAGTAAAAATAGTAAAATGGTTATGATGGCAGCTTCGTCAAAAGATGATGATACTATTTCTGATGAAGAATGGCTTGTTTCTAGAGCAAGAATGTGTATTAAATCTGATCCATTTGCTGCAAAGTCATGGATGATTACTGCAAAATCTCTGTTTCCACACAATTTCACAATTCAAGTACGCTTAACAAACATTACTAGTGTGGCTCATGCGATAGTTTTGTTCAGAAAGACATCTATTTTAGTTGTGTTCTGGAATTCATCAACGATCAACATGTGAATTAGATATTGACACTTCACGGGAAAACATGAGACCTAGCCGTACATTACACAACCATAGAGGAAAATTGCACAATTTAGTTCCACAAAATGTCATCACATTTTAGCATAGTGCGAGATTCCACTGCCGTCCGACGGCTTTTTGTTCGACTTGCTGGAGCCATGGGACGTCAGAGCGCTCTCCATAAGGAAAACAGCGAATTGCCGCTCCAACTCCGGGTCAGCACATTTCCATGTTTCGTGGCTATCGGATTTTATTTTCTATCCGAAACCAGTGGCAGTGTTTTCACTACATATTTTGGGTACCCGGTCGTTTCGCCCCTATTCCCATTCGCCCTGGGTTGTTTCGCCCCTATTTCCGTTTGCCCGGGTTGTTCGCCCTCATTTATTAATAGTGCTTTAAAAAATGAAATATGAAAAATACCATTGCAAATATTCATATTTTGGATGTTGTAAGGCTTGTTCATGGGTACTTTATTTTTGTCTTCCTCATAATTAACATGCTTTCTTGACATGTTTAATATTATATATTGCTTCATTCTTTGTTTGACATCTGATTAAATTTATACTATTTTAGCATTTGATCATGATGCGTAATTCATTAAAAAAGAGGTTATTTGCGCACTTGTACAGCATCTTAGTCATTTCATGCACTTTTACGTTGGTACAAAAAAAAAAAATCTTTTTACTGTTCTTGTGTGGTTTTTTGTAAATTTTGCAAGAAAAGTTTTGCTTGAGATCTTTGACAAAAGTAGACCAAAATGAATGAATTTTTTTTTGTGTATGTACAACCAAGGACATATTATATACGTCCTTGGTACAACTAATAAATGAATAATTAAAGTAGACCAAAATGAATGATTTTTTTTTTCCATACAACTAATAAATAAATAATTACTAAAAAATTGTCGAAAAAGACTTCATCTATTATAATATAATAGCAATTAAGTGGGGCGAAACGACCCGGATTCCATATTTTGATAGGGGAGATTTTAGAATTATAGATGGAGAGAAAATTCGACCGAGAGTCAGGAGGTCCCCAGTGGGTTCAGGGTAAAGCACCCAGCCGATTTTGGATTTGGTGAATTTTGACTTGCTTTTGAGGGGATTTCCTAGCTTTAAAATGGTTTCTTTTTGCTTAAATTTACACTGATTAACTTTGAGAAAAAGAAAAATATAATAAACCTTTTTTCAGACAGAATTATCAGGATTTTCTTGACCATTGAACAATTTTTCATTAGACTAGTACTAGTGTAGTGCATTGAGAATGATTTCTCAAGATTAACAACCATCAGTCATTTTCCATTGTTATTTCTAAGAAAGATGTCACATGATTCTGCATTTTTTCAGGTCTAAGACAAATGTATAAGTTTGGTAGAAATAAACTTGATCATTCAGAAAAGAAATATGGACTTCCCCTATAATTATATACTATTGAAAATAAAAATTTGATAATATTGGTGTTTGCTTCATTTCCTTGACATAGTATGAAGTTATATCAACATTCAGATTCTTTTCAGTTTTTGAATAACTAAAATAGCATCATTATAGGAATTTCTTATCTTAAAGCTTACATGTATATTATCATGTTAAATGCACATTTAAAGAATATACCTGTACTTGTTAATTTGCTAGCCATTTCTATATTCTTAATGTAATTTCTCTCTTAAGATTTTGAAATAAAGTATGCATTTAACTTTTTTTAATAAGAGAAAAGAACTTTCAAAAGCAAGTAATATTCAAGAATCTTATTGTTAATGTAATCACAAACCAGTATCAATACAAAATGAAGAATGAAAGTAGTCAAAGACTCATACATTTCAATAAACTTTTATTTTATTGAAAATATACAATCACAAATGAAGCAAACCCACATAAAATATTTTAAGGGGGAACTCATGTGCTTCAGAAGGGGATCAGTCAGTTCCTTATATTCTTGACATCTGCAGATAGTCTATAGTTTGACAGACTAGAGACCTTTTCATGTTAATGCATTTACATGTATATCCCATGTCATCAAACTGAAAATCAAAATAATTTCAAGCAGGGGACTCTTGAAAATGACTGGACATCAGAACTTGAAAGGAATGTGGCATCTTACACCCCAACTAGCCCAGTCCCCAAAATGAACCTTTCAATTTATTGGTCTGAATCAAATTCCTGCATTTATTTATATATACATGTAGTTCTAAATAAAAACTAAAAATAATTACTGGTCTGAACAAAATTTTACTGGTCTTGGAATGGAGGACTTGTCTTGTGCTCATCGTATATTCGTGAGGACCCCCTTTTTTTTCTCCATACTGATACAACTTTACAAGATCAAACCCTGCTTACTTTGATAGAAAGCATAAAAGTGGGTTATATTTCCTTCACTCTTTCAATCAATTAAATCAAATTATTTTAATCACCGTTTTGCTTTTTTGGACAAACGTCAAAAATTTATTTCTGCTGCTAGGTCGTGATATCAAGGTCATTCAGACCAAAGCTAGTCGGTCTCCAATCTTCCATTGGAATTATTAAACTTTTGTTTATTATTCCTACTGTGAATCATACTACATATATTTTAACATAATAAATAATTAATTCTTCACTTCTTCAGCCTTTGTTCATAGCATAGTTATCCTCTGAAGTAAACGAAACCGTTAGATAAAATCCGGAAGTAATTGAAATCTCATAAATGGGACGAGGATTTTGGGCAGCACTTTTTCATACACGAAATTAAGGTCAAATCGTAGCCAAGTTCAAACACTAAGATTTGTTTTCAGTCGCCGAATTATAAATCCCTTCTTCACTCCGAGAGTACGTGTCTGCAAATGACAAATTTACAGAATTAAAATAGAAAAGACAACACAATTTATTTTTGAACATTAAAACCCATGCTTGGAAAGTTTGTAGGGGGGAATTTTATAGCAATAGCTGGTGAAATGTGCCGGCTTCAAATGAAAACACTGGAAACCCTTATATAAATCGCTTCACCAATCATTTTTCTATTCATTCATAACCATCTTACCCTCAGAAAGTGGTGTTGTACTCGATTACTGCACGATTTTCCCTTAGACCCTCTCATTTCGCCATTTCACTTTCACTTTCAAACATTTGTCAAGTGACGTCGAGAAAACTACGATTACCCCAATGTATCATGGGAAATGATTTGCATATATGATCGTGATTTCCCGGATGAACATCGCTGAAGCATGTATGCAAATAATTTGGTGTGCTGCATTAAGTAGCTCCCATCATGCAGTGCATTGCCGTCATCATTCAGTTAGTATCGCGAGATCATGTTTGTAGGTTCGAAAGTGAAAGTGAAATGGCGAAATGAGAGGGTCTAAGGGAAAATCGTGCGGTAATCGAGTGTAACACCACTTTCTGAGGGTAAGATGGTATGAATGAATAGAAAAATGATTGGTGAAGCGATTTATATAAGGGTTTCGGATAGAAAGTAAAATCCAATAGCCACAAAATGTGGAAATGTGCCAACCCGGAGTTGGAGTGGCAAATCCGCTGTTTTTCTTATGGAGAGCGCTCTGACGTCCATGATCCAGCAAGTCGAACAAAAAGCCGTCGGATGGCAGAGGAATCTCGAACAAATTTTAGCATTACCATTTATTTTAATCGATCATGGTTATGGGATTTAATGCCACTTTCAACATTATTTCAGCTATATCGTGGCGGTCAGTTTTATTGTTGGAGGAAGCCAGAGTATCCGGAGAAAACCACCGACCTGTGGCTGTGGCGTTGTCACTGACAAACTTTATCACTGTTCACATATAATGTTGTATCAACTCCAAGTACATCTCGCCATGAACGGTATTCGAGCTCACAACGTCAGTGGTGATAGGCACTGATTGCATAGGTAGTTAAAAATCCAACACTTATACAATCCTAACAACGAAGGCTCCAAAATATTTTTTACTTTTGAAATGTAGCATTAAGTTTTGTATTTGGGTAATGTCTTTATATGATCACATTTATACATGCATTTGTAAGGTGCTCATTGACAATCATACACAAAATGAAAGAATATCTGCTTAAATGCTAAATATTATGATGAAGTTTAAATGCTGGTTGTTGCTTTAAAAATTATGGTGAAGTCTGATTGAGCAAACTTTACATTTGTATTTGCATGTACTTGTTTTCATGAAGACATACATGTACCTGTCGTGAAATTCAAAATTTGTAATCTGTTTCAGTTTGAAGCTTACTCACTAGAGAAAGTTGGCAAGAATGTAAAAGAAGCTGCAAAATTGTTAGAAGAAATGTAAGTTTTATTCAGATTACGTACTTTGACTGAAGTAAGTATTATTAAGCAATTTTAAATATGTAGTGTTTTCCCTACAACCGGCCAATTTGACAGTTTCAAATGCCAAAATGGTAGGTTAAAATTTCACAAACTCCAAAAAATTGAGTTAAGCATTTTATTTTGGTGACTTTAATGTTGAGATTGAGTAGAAACAAATCTGAATCTCCATGTATTTTTTATAATATATAATATATAAATAAGCCTTTATATGATTAAGATGATATTAACTAAAACAGCTGTCCTGCCAAGGTTGAAGGGCTAAAACGTCTGTGCTGAGGCTCTTTGGCAGCTCTCTTCATTACCCTGCCAAGGTTGAAGTGCTAAAATTCGAAGAGCTTTGTCCTTGATATCAGTGTCCTGGTTCAACATGGGGATACACAAGGCCTCCAAGACCCAAGGCCTGTTAAAAGCATTCAATTGCTTGTTACTCCAATATTTAGGGAAGACCCAGTCAATAAAGAAAATATATGATAAGTCATATTTTTGTTTTCAGAGATCTGTAGATGGAATTGCTAACATGTAATAATGAATAATGAATGTATAAATTGTTTCAGTTCTACTATGTTGTTCAAAGTTTCACATTTTGAATATCATTTGATTTAAATGCTTAGTAATATCTTGTGAGTTGCAGTCGTGTGAGATATATATACAGGGTAATTTAAATGATATGCCATGTCCAGCACCTGAATAACTTGTATATGATGATGATGCGAAGTTTTAGTTTACAATTTTACATAATAGACCAAACTTATATCATGTCAGCATTGTCTTCAGCATTTGTTTTACCTTAAGCTATATAGTATCATGACATTACATCCTGCTGATGTCAACGTAATTAATGGTATAGAATTTGAAATGATATCCAGACCATCTTATTATAACATTATATAACCCCCTCCAGTAAATCACATCATGATGTTATATCCTACCTGTGTCAAAGTAATCAAGAGTATATTATATATTATATCCAGCGAATCCTATCACGATTTCCACATAATCACAATGTTCGGTTCGTCTGTACCTCCAGTTGTTTTTAGGAGGACGCATGTCTTATTTACGTTATTTTTGTTTGTTTGTGTATAGTGGTGTCCAATGCATATTTTGTTGTGTTTTTCTTTGTCTTGTGTAGCCTATGTTGCCAGTTTCTCTGGATTGTCCTTTTTTGATTGCCCCTTTGGTATTCTCTAACATTTGTTTATCCAACCAGTGTCAAGGTCATAAAATGATATCCAATAAGTGATTGTATAGATTTAAACTGAAATCAATCTGATGTCAGTTATTACCCATGTCCTCTCAAGTAGAGGTTTTAGAATTCTGATGCCAACTCCCTGGTTATATGGGTCATAACACCCAAAACAAGGTATTGAATTTGTACTGCAACTCCTAGTTCTACACTGTTACATATAGAAACTTGAAACTTTAATTACAGAATATTAGGCAATCCTTAACAAAATGTTAGTTTGCCCAATACCTACACATGGGTCTTGGCCATGGGTAGGTAGGCAGGGAAACTCTTTGTTTTCTTTTAAAATGTGTTTAAATTTGAACTAGATACCTTATTACTTTGGAACTTAGAGCTATTCAGAAATAGCAAAAATAAATAAAAAAAAAAATTGTGCTAGTAGATACCTTTTTTATTGGTAGGTGACATTTGGGCAAATAAACTAGTTATTAATTTCGGCCTGAGTAGTCCTATATTTCACAATTTTTATCTCACATGGTACCGTTTTCTCTGTTTAAGGTTTTTAAATTTTCCTAATGAATCTAAGCTATGGTTAGAAGTGCAGAGTATATTAGAAGCTTTACAGTCAGAATCTGCTACAAACAACTTCCTGACAGGTAGGTAATGACTGACTACAGTACAGTCAGAATCTGCTACAAACAACTTCCTGACAGGTAGGTAACATCTGACTACAGTACAGTCAGAATCTGCTACAAACAACTTCCTGACAGGTAGGTAACATCTGACTACAGTACAGTCAGAATCTGTTACAAACAACTTCCTGACAGGTAGGTAACATCTGACTACAGTACAGTCAGAATCTGCTACAAACAACTTCCTGACAGGTAGGTAACATCTGACTACAGTACAGTCAGAATCTGTTACAAACAACTTCCTGACAGGTAGGTAACATCTGACTACAGTACAGTCAGAATCTGTTACAAACAACTTCCTGACAGGTAGGTAACATCTGACTACAGTACAGTCAGAATCTGCTACAAACAACTTCCTGACAGGTAGGTAATGTCTGACTACAGTACAGTCAGAATCTGCTACAAACAACTTCCTGACAGGTAGGTAATGACTGACTGCAGTACAGTCAGAATCTACTACAAACAACTTCCTGACAGGTAGGTAATGACTGACTACAGTACAGTCAGAATCTACTACAAACAACTTCCTGACAGGTAGGTAACATCTGACTACAGTACAGTCAGAATCTGTTACAAACAACTTTCTGACAGGTAGGTAACATCTGACTACAGTACAGTCAGAATCTGTTACAAACAACTTCCTGACAGGTAGGTAACATCTGACTACAGTACAGTCAGAATCTACTACAAACAACTTCCTGACAGGTAGGTAATGTCTGACTACAGTACAGTCAGAATCTGCTACAAACAACTTCCTGACAGGTAGGTAACATCTGACTACAGTACAGTCATAATCTACTACAAACAACTTCCTGACAGGTAGGTAACATCTGACTACAGTACAGTCAGAATCTGTTACAAACAACTTCCTGACAGGTAGGTAATGTCTTGACTACAGTACAGTCAGAATCTACTACAAACAACTTCCTGACAGGTAGGTAACATCTGACTACAGTACAGTCAGAATCTGTTACAAACAACTTCCTGACAGGTAGGTAATGTCTGACTACAGTACAGTCAGAATCTACTACAAACAACTTCCTGACAGGTAGGTAACATCTGACTACAGTACAGTCAGAATCTGCTACAAACAACTTCCTGACAGGTAGGTGATGTCTGACTACAGTACAGTCAGAATCTGCTACAAACAACTTCCTGACAGGTAGGTAACATCTGACTACAGTACAGTCAGAATCTACTACAAACAACTTCCTGACAGGTAGGTAATGTCTGACTACAGTACAGTCAGAATCTACTACAAACAACTTCCTGACAGGTAGGTAACATCTGACTACAGTACAGTCAGAATCTGTTACAAACAACTTCCTGACAGGTAGGTGATGTCTGACTACAGTACAGTCAGAATCTGCTACATACAACTTCCTGACAGGTGGGTAATGTCTGACTACAGTACAGTCAGAATCTACTACAAACAACTTCCTTACAGGTAGGTAATGTCTGACTACAGTACAGTCAGAATCTACTACAAACAACTTCCTGACAGGTAGGTAACATCTGACTACAGTACAGTCAGAATCTACTACAAACAACTTCCTGACAGGTAGGTAATGTCTGACTACAGTACAGTCAGAATCTGTTACAAACAACTTCCTGACAGGCAGGTAATGTCTGACTACAGTACAGTCAGAATTTACTACAAACAACTTCCTGACAGGTAGGTAACATCTGACTACAGTACAGTCAGAATCTGTTACAAACAACTTCCTGACAGGTAGGTAACATCTGACTACAGTACAGTCAGAATCTACTACAAACAACTTCCTGACAGGTGGGTAACATCTGACTACAGTACAGTCAGAATCTACTACAAACAACTTCCTGACAGGTAGGTAATGTCTGACTACAGTACAGTCAGAATCTACTACAAACAACTTCCTGACAGGTAGGTAATGTCTGACTACAGTACAGTCAGAATCTACTACAAACAACTTCCTGACAGGTAGGTAACATCTGACTACAGTACAGTCAGAATCTGTTACAAACAACTTCCTGACAGGTAGGTAATGTCTGACTACAGTACAGTCAGAATCTACTACAAACAACTTCCTGACAGGTAGGTAACATCTGACTACAGTACAGTCAGAATCTACTACAAACAACTTCCTCACAGGTAGGTGACATCTGACTACAGTACAGTCATAATCTACTACAAACAACTTCCTGACAGGTAGGTAACATCTGACTACAGTACAGTCAGAATCTGTTACAAACAACTTCCTGACAGGTAGGTAATGACTGACTACAGTACAGTCAGAATCTACTACAAACAACTTCCTTACAGGTAGGTAATGTCTGACTACAGTACAGTCAGAATCTGCTACAAACAACTTCCTGACAGGTGGGTAATGTCTGACTACAGTACAGTCAGAATATACTACAAACAACTTCCTGACAGGTAGGTAATGACTGACTACAGTACAGTCAGAATATACTTCAAACAACTTCCTGACAGGTAGGTAATGACTGACTACAGTACATTCAGAATCTACTACAAACAACTTCCTGACAGGTAGGTAACATCTGACTACAGTACAGTCAGAATCTGTTACAAACAACTTCCTGACAGGTAGGTAATGACTGACTACAGTACAGTCAGAATCTACTACAAACAACTTCCTTACAGGTAGATAATGTCTGACTACAGTACAGTCAGAATCTGCTACAAACAACTTCCTGACAGGTGGGTAATGTCTGACTACAGTACAGTCAGAATATACTACAAACAACTTCCTGACAGGTAGGTAATGACTGACTACAGTACAGTCAGAATATACTACAAACAACTTCCTGACAGGTAGGTAATGACTGACTACAGTACAGTCAGAATCTACTACAAACAACTTCCTGACAGGTAGGTAATATCTGACTACAGTACAGTCAGAATATACTACAAACAACTTCCTGACAGGTAGGTAACATCTGACTACAGTACAGTCAGAATCTACTACAAACAACTTCCTGACAGGTAGGTAACATCTGACTACAGTACAGTCAGAATCTGTTACAAACAACTTCCTGACAGGTAGGTAACATCCGACTACAGTACAGTCAGAATCTGTTACAAGCAACTTCCTGACAGGTAGGTAATGTCTGACTACAGTACAGTCAGAATCTACTACAATCAACTTCCTGACAGGTAGGTAATGTCTGACTACAGTACAGTCAGAATCTACTACAAACAACTTCCTGACAGGTAGGTAACATCTGACTACAGTACAGTCAGAATCTACTACAAACAACTTCCTGACAGGTAGGTAATGTCTGACTACAGTACAGTCAGAATCTACTACAAACAACTTCCTGACAGGTAGGTAACATCTGACTACAGTACAGTCAGAATCTGCTACAAACAACTTCCTGACAGGTAGGTGACATCTGACTACAGTACAGTCAGAATCTACTACAAACAACTTCCTGACAGGTAGGTAATGTCTGGCTACAGTACAGTCAGAATCTACTACAAACAACTTCCTGACAGGTAGGTAATGACTGACTACAGTACAGTCAGAATCTACTACAAACAACTTCCTGACAGGTAGGTAATGACTGACTACAGCACAGTCAGAATCTACAACAAACAACTTCCTGACAGGTAGGTAATGACTGACTACAGTACAGTCAGAATCTGCTACAAACAACTTCCTGACAGGTAGGTAATGTCTGACTACAGTACAGTCAGAATCTACTACAAACAACTTCCTGACAGGTAGGTAATGACTGACTACAGTACAGTCAGAATCTGCTACAAACAACTTCCTGACAGGTAGGTAACATCTGACTACAGTACAGTCAGAATCTGTTACAAACAACTTCCTGTCAGGTGGGTAATGTCTGACTACAGTACAGTCAGAATCTGCTACAAACAACTTCCTGACAGGTAGGTAATGACTGACTACAGTACAGTCAGAATCTGCTACAAACAACTTCCTGACAGGTAGGTAATGTCTGACTACAGTACAGTCAGAATCTGTTACAAACAACTTCCTGACAGGTAGGTAACATCTGACTACAGTACAGTCAGAATCTACTACAAACAACTTCCTGACAGGTAGGTAATGTCTGGCTACAGTACAGTCAGAATCTACTACAAACAACTTCCTGACAGGTAGGTAATGACTGACTACAGTACAGTCAGAATCTACTACAAACAACTTCCTGACAGGTAGGTAATGACTGACTACAGTACAGTCAGAATCTACTACAAACAACTTCCTGACAGGTAGGTAATGACTGACTACAGTACAGTCAGAATCTGCTACAAACAACTTCCTGACAGGTAGGTAATGTCTGACTACAGTACAGTCAGAATCTACTACAAACAACTTCCTGACAGGTAGGTAATGACTGACTACAGTACAGTCAGAATCTGCTACAAACAACTTCCTGACAGGTAGGTAACATCTGACTACAGTACAGTCAGAATCTGTTACAAACAACTTCCTGTCAGGTAGGTAATGTCTGACTACAGTACAGTTAGAATCTGCTACAAACAACTTCCTGACAGGTAGGTAATGACTGACTACAGTACAGTCAGAATCTGCTACAAACAACTTCCTGACAGGTAGGTAACATCTGACTACAGTACAGTCAGAATCTGTTACAAACAACTTCCTGACAGGTAGGTAACATCTGACTACAGTACAGTCAGAATCTACTACAAACAACTTCCTGACAGGTAGGTAATGTCTGACTACAGTACAGTCAGAATCTACTACAAACAACTTCCTGACAGGTAGGTAACATCTGACTACAGTACAGTCAGAATCTGCTACAAACAACTTCCTGACAGGTAGGTGACATCTGACTACAGTACAGTCAGAATCTACTACAAACAACTTCCTGACAGGTAGGTAATGTCTGGCTACAGTACAGTCAGAATCTACTACAAACAACTTCCTGACAGGTAGGTAATGACTGACTACAGTACAGTCAGAATCTACTACAAACAACTTCCTGACAGGTAGGTAATGACTGACTACAGCACAGTCAGAATCTACTACAAACAACTTCCTGACAGGTAGGTAATGACTGACTACAGTACAGTCAGAATCTGCTACAAACAACTTCCTGACAGGTAGGTAATGTCTGACTACAGTACAGTCAGAATCTACTACAAACAACTTCCTGACAGGTAGGTAATGACTGACTACAGTACAGTCAGAATCTGCTACAAACAACTTCCTGACAGGTAGGTAACATCTGACTACAGTACAGTCAGAATCTGTTACAAACAACTTCCTGTCAGGTAGGTAATGTCTGACTACAGTACAGTCAGAATCTGCTACAAACAACTTCCTGACAGGTAGGTAATGACTGACTACAGTACAGTCAGAATCTGCTACAAACAACTTCCTGACAGGTAGGTAACATCTGACTACAGTACAGTCAGAATCTGTTACAAACAACTTCCTGACAGGTAGGTAACATCTGACTACAGTACAGTCAGAATCTACTACAAACAACTTCCTGACAGGTAGGTAATGTCTGGCTACAGTACAGTCAGAATCTACTACAAACAACTTCCTGACAGGTAGGTAATGACTGACTACAGTACAGTCAGAATCTACTACAAACAACTTCCTGACAGGTAGGTAATGACTGACTACAGTACAGTCAGAATCTACTACAAACAACTTCCTGACAGGTAGGTAATGACTGACTACAGTACAGTCAGAATCTGCTACAAACAACTTCCTGACAGGTAGGTAATGTCTGACTACAGTACAGTCAGAATCTACTACAAACAACTTCCTGACAGGTAGGTAATGACTGACTACAGTACAGTCAGAATCTGCTACAAACAACTTCCTGACAGGTAGGTAACATCTGACTACAGTACAGTCAGAATCTGTTACAAACAACTTCCTGTCAGGTAGGTAATGTCTGACTACAGTACAGTCAGAATCTGCTACAAACAACTTCCTGACAGGTAGGTAATGACTGACTACAGTACAGTCAGAATCTGCTACAAACAACTTCCTGACAGGTAGGTAACATCTGACTACAGTACAGTCAGAATCTGTTACAAACAACTTCCTGACAGGTAGGTAACATCTGACTACAGTACAGTCAGAATCTACTACAAACAACTTCCTGACAGGTAGGTAATGTCTGACTACAGTACAGTCAGAATCTACTACAAACAACTTCCTGACAGGTAGGTAATGGCTGACTACAGTACAGTCAGAATCTGTTACAAACAACTTCCTGACAGGTAGGTAATGTCTGACTACAGTACAGTCAGAATCTGCTACAAACAACTTCCTGACAGGTAGGTAATGACTGACTACAGTACAGTCAGAATCTACTACAAACAACTTCCTGACAGGTAGGTAATGACTGACTACAGTACAGTCAGAATCTGCTACAAACAACTTCCTGACAGGTAGGTAATGTCTGACTACAGTACAGTCAGAATCTACTACAAACAACTTCCTGACAGGTAGGTAATGACTGACTACAGTACAGTCAGAATCTGCTACAAACAACTTCCTGACAGGTAGGTAACATCTGACTACAGTACAGTCAGAATCTGTTACAAACAACTTCCTGTCAGGTAGGTAATGTCTGACTACAGTACAGTCAGAATCTGCTACAAACAACTTCCTGACAGGTAGGTAACATCTGACTACAGTACAGTCAGAATCTACTACAAACAACTTCCTCACAGGTAGGTGACATCTGACTACAGTACAGTCATAATCTACTACAAACAACTTCCTGACAGGTGGGTAACATCTGACTACAATACAGTCAGAATCTACTACAAACAACTTCCTGACAGGTAGGTAATGTCTGACTACAGTACAGTCAGAATCTACTACAAACAACTTCCTGACAGGTAGGTAATGTCTGACTACAGTACAGTCAGAATCTACTACAAACAACTTCCTGACAGGTAGGTAACATCTGACTACAGTACAGTCAGAATCTGTTACAAACAACTTCCTAACAGGTAGGTAATGTCTGACTACAGTACAGTCAGAATCTACTACAAACAACTTCCTGACAGGTAGGTAACATCTGACTACAGTACAGTCAGAATCTACTACAAACAACTTCCTCACAGGTAGGTGACATCTGACTACAGTACAGTCATAATCTACTACAAACAACTTCCTGACAGGTAGGTAACATCTGACTACAGTACAGTCAGAATCTGTTACAAACAACTTCCTGACAGGTAGGTAATGACTGACTACAGTACAGTCAGAATCTACTACAAACAACTTCCTTACAGGTAGGTAATGTCTGACTACAGTACAGTCAGAATCTGCTACAAACAACTTCCTGACAGGTGGGTAATGTCTGACTACAGTACAGTCAGAATATACTACAAACAACTTCCTGACAGGTAGGTAATGACTGACTACAGTACAGTCAGAATATACTTCAAACAACTTCCTGACAGGTAGGTAATGACTGACTACAGTACATTCAGAATCTACTACAAACAACTTCCTGACAGGTAGGTAACATCTGACTACAGTACAGTCAGAATCTGTTACAAACAACTTCCTGACAGGTAGGTAATGACTGACTACAGTACAGTCAGAATCTACTACAAACAACTTCCTTACAGGTAGATAATGTCTGACTACAGTACAGTCAGAATCTGCTACAAACAACTTCCTGACAGGTGGGTAATGTCTGACTACAGTACAGTCAGAATATACTACAAACAACTTCCTGACAGGTAGGTAATGACTGACTACAGTACAGTCAGAATATACTACAAACAACTTCCTGACAGGTAGGTAATGACTGACTACAGTACAGTCAGAATCTACTACAAACAACTTCCTGACAGGTAGGTAATATCTGACTACAGTACAGTCAGAATATACTACAAACAACTTCCTGACAGGTAGGTAACATCTGACTACAGTACAGTCAGAATCTACTACAAACAACTTCCTGACAGGTAGGTAACATCTGACTACAGTACAGTCAGAATCTGTTACAAACAACTTCCTGACAGGTAGGTAACATCCGACTACAGTACAGTCAGAATCTGTTACAAGCAACTTCCTGACAGGTAGGTAATGTCTGACTACAGTACAGTCAGAATCTACTACAATCAACTTCCTGACAGGTAGGTAATGTCTGACTACAGTACAGTCAGAATCTACTACAAACAACTTCCTGACAGGTAGGTAACATCTGACTACAGTACAGTCAGAATCTACTACAAACAACTTCCTGACAGGTAGGTAATGTCTGACTACAGTACAGTCAGAATCTACTACAAACAACTTCCTGACAGGTAGGTAACATCTGACTACAGTACAGTCAGAATCTGCTACAAACAACTTCCTGACAGGTAGGTGACATCTGACTACAGTACAGTCAGAATCTACTACAAACAACTTCCTGACAGGTAGGTAATGTCTGGCTACAGTACAGTCAGAATCTACTACAAACAACTTCCTGACAGGTAGGTAATGACTGACTACAGTACAGTCAGAATCTACTACAAACAACTTCCTGACAGGTAGGTAATGACTGACTACAGCACAGTCAGAATCTACAACAAACAACTTCCTGACAGGTAGGTAATGACTGACTACAGTACAGTCAGAATCTGCTACAAACAACTTCCTGACAGGTAGGTAATGTCTGACTACAGTACAGTCAGAATCTACTACAAACAACTTCCTGACAGGTAGGTAATGACTGACTACAGTACAGTCAGAATCTGCTACAAACAACTTCCTGACAGGTAGGTAACATCTGACTACAGTACAGTCAGAATCTGTTACAAACAACTTCCTGTCAGGTGGGTAATGTCTGACTACAGTACAGTCAGAATCTGCTACAAACAACTTCCTGACAGGTAGGTAATGACTGACTACAGTACAGTCAGAATCTGCTACAAACAACTTCCTGACAGGTAGGTAATGTCTGACTACAGTACAGTCAGAATCTGTTACAAACAACTTCCTGACAGGTAGGTAACATCTGACTACAGTACAGTCAGAATCTACTACAAACAACTTCCTGACAGGTAGGTAATGTCTGGCTACAGTACAGTCAGAATCTACTACAAACAACTTCCTGACAGGTAGGTAATGACTGACTACAGTACAGTCAGAATCTACTACAAACAACTTCCTGACAGGTAGGTAATGACTGACTACAGTACAGTCAGAATCTACTACAAACAACTTCCTGACAGGTAGGTAATGACTGACTACAGTACAGTCAGAATCTGCTACAAACAACTTCCTGACAGGTAGGTAATGTCTGACTACAGTACAGTCAGAATCTACTACAAACAACTTCCTGACAGGTAGGTAATGACTGACTACAGTACAGTCAGAATCTGCTACAAACAACTTCCTGACAGGTAGGTAACATCTGACTACAGTACAGTCAGAATCTGTTACAAACAACTTCCTGTCAGGTAGGTAATGTCTGACTACAGTACAGTCAGAATCTGCTACAAACAACTTCCTGACAGGTAGGTAATGACTGACTACAGTACAGTCAGAATCTGCTACAAACAACTTCCTGACAGGTAGGTAACATCTGACTACAGTACAGTCAGAATCTGTTACAAACAACTTCCTGACAGGTAGGTAACATCTGACTACAGTACAGTCAGAATCTACTACAAACAACTTCCTGACAGGTAGGTAATGTCTGACTACAGTACAGTCAGAATCTACTACAAACAACTTCCTGACAGGTAGGTAACATCTGACTACAGTACAGTCAGAATCTGCTACAAACAACTTCCTGACAGGTAGGTGACATCTGACTACAGTACAGTCAGAATCTACTACAAACAACTTCCTGACAGGTAGGTAATGTCTGGCTACAGTACAGTCAGAATCTACTACAAACAACTTCCTGACAGGTAGGTAATGACTGACTACAGTACAGTCAGAATCTACTACAAACAACTTCCTGACAGGTAGGTAATGACTGACTACAGCACAGTCAGAATCTACTACAAACAACTTCCTGACAGGTAGGTAATGACTGACTACAGTACAGTCAGAATCTGCTACAAACAACTTCCTGACAGGTAGGTAATGTCTGACTACAGTACAGTCAGAATCTACTACAAACAACTTCCTGACAGGTAGGTAATGACTGACTACAGTACAGTCAGAATCTGCTACAAACAACTTCCTGACAGGTAGGTAACATCTGACTACAGTACAGTCAGAATCTGTTACAAACAACTTCCTGTCAGGTAGGTAATGTCTGACTACAGTACAGTCAGAATCTGCTACAAACAACTTCCTGACAGGTAGGTAATGACTGACTACAGTACAGTCAGAATCTGCTACAAACAACTTCC
Source organism: Bathymodiolus brooksi (assembly GCA_963680875.1). Classification (NCBI taxonomy): domain Eukaryota; kingdom Metazoa; phylum Mollusca; class Bivalvia; order Mytilida; family Modiolidae; genus Bathymodiolus; species Bathymodiolus brooksi. The sequence goes on from OY804587.1 coordinate 70,551,147, forward strand.
TGACAGGTAGGTAACATCTGACTACAGTACAGTCAGAATCTGTTACAAACAACTTCCTGACAGGTAGGTAACATCTGACTACAGTACAGTCAGAATCTACTACAAACAACTTCCTGACAGGTAGGTAATGTCTGGCTACAGTACAGTCAGAATCTACTACAAACAACTTCCTGACAGGTAGGTAATGACTGACTACAGTACAGTCAGAATCTACTACAAACAACTTCCTGACAGGTAGGTAATGACTGACTACAGTACAGTCAGAATCTACTACAAACAACTTCCTGACAGGTAGGTAATGACTGACTACAGTACAGTCAGAATCTGCTACAAACAACTTCCTGACAGGTAGGTAATGTCTGACTACAGTACAGTCAGAATCTACTACAAACAACTTCCTGACAGGTAGGTAATGACTGACTACAGTACAGTCAGAATCTGCTACAAACAACTTCCTGACAGGTAGGTAACATCTGACTACAGTACAGTCAGAATCTGTTACAAACAACTTCCTGTCAGGTAGGTAATGTCTGACTACAGTACAGTCAGAATCTGCTACAAACAACTTCCTGACAGGTAGGTAATGACTGACTACAGTACAGTCAGAATCTGCTACAAACAACTTCCTGACAGGTAGGTAACATCTGACTACAGTACAGTCAGAATCTGTTACAAACAACTTCCTGACAGGTAGGTAACATCTGACTACAGTACAGTCAGAATCTACTACAAACAACTTCCTGACAGGTAGGTAATGTCTGACTACAGTACAGTCAGAATCTACTACAAACAACTTCCTGACAGGTAGGTAATGGCTGACTACAGTACAGTCAGAATCTGTTACAAACAACTTCCTGACAGGTAGGTAATGTCTGACTACAGTACAGTCAGAATCTGCTACAAACAACTTCCTGACAGGTAGGTAATGACTGACTACAGTACAGTCAGAATCTACTACAAACAACTTCCTGACAGGTAGGTAATGACTGACTACAGTACAGTCAGAATCTGCTACAAACAACTTCCTGACAGGTAGGTAATGTCTGACTACAGTACAGTCAGAATCTACTACAAACAACTTCCTGACAGGTAGGTAATGACTGACTACAGTACAGTCAGAATCTGCTACAAACAACTTCCTGACAGGTAGGTAACATCTGACTACAGTACAGTCAGAATCTGTTACAAACAACTTCCTGTCAGGTAGGTAATGTCTGACTACAGTACAGTCAGAATCTGCTACAAACAACTTCCTGACAGGTAGGTAATGACTGACTACAGTACAGTCAGAATCTGCTACAAACAACTTCCTGACAGGTAGGTAACATCTGACTACAGTACAGTCAGAATCTGTTACAAACAATTTCCTGACAGGTAGGTAACATCTGACTACAGTACAGTCAGAATCTGTTACAAACAACTTCCTGTCAGGTAGGTAATGTCTGACTACAGTACAGTCAGAATCTGTTAAAAACAACTTCCTGACAGGTAGGTAACATCTGACTACAGTACAGTCAGAATCTACTACAAACAACTTCCTGACAGGTAGGTAATGTCTGACTACAGTACAGTCAGAATCTACTACAAACAACTTCCTGACAGGTAGGTAATGTCTGACTACAGTACAGTCAGAATCTGCTACAAACAACTTCCTGACAGGTAGGTAATGACTGACTACAGTACAGTCAGAATCTGCTACAAACAACTTCCTGACAGGTGGGTAACATCTGACTACAGTACAGTCAGAATCTGTTACAAACAACTTCCTGACAGGTAGGTAACATCTGACTACAGTACAGTCAGAATCTACTACAAACAACTTCCTGACAGGTAGGTAATGTCTGACTACAGTACAGTCAGAATCTGTTACAAACAACTTCCAGACAGGTAGGTAACATCTGACTACAGTACAGTCAGAATATACTACAAACAACTTTCTGACAGGTAGGTAATGTCTTGACTACAGTACAGTCAGAATCTACTACAAACAACTTCCTGACAGGTGGGTAACATCTGACTACAGTACAGTCAGAATCTGTTACAAACAACTTCCTGACAGGTAGGTAATGTCTGACTACAGTACAGTCAGAATCTACTACAAACAACTTCCTGACAGGTAGGTAACATCTGACTACAGTACAGTCAGAATCTGTTACAAACAACTTCCTGACAGGTAGGTAATGTCTGACTACAGTACAGTCAGAATCTACTACAAACAACTTCCTGACAGGTAGGTAATGACTGACTACAGTACAGTCAGAATCTGCTACAAAAACTTCCTGACAGGTAGGTAATGTCTGACTACAGTACAGTCAGAATATACTACAAACAACTTCCTTACAGGTAGGTAATGACTGACTACAGTACAGTCAGAATCTGCTACAAACAACTTCCTGACAGGTAGGTAACATCTGACTACAGTACAGTCAGAATCTACTACAAACAACTTCCTGACAGGTAGGTAATGACTGACTACAGTACAGTCAGAATATACTACAAACAACTTCCTGACAGGTAGGTAATGACTGACTACAGTACAGTCAGAATCTACTACAAACAACTTCCTGACAGGTAGGTAACATCTGACTACAGTACAGTCAGAATCTGTTACAAACAACTTCCTGACAGGTAGGTAACATCTGACTACAGTACAGTCAGAATCTACTACAAACAACTTCCTGACAGGTAGGTAATGTCTGACTACAGTACAGTCAGAATCTACTACAAACAACTTCCTGACAGGTAGGTAATGACTGACTACAGTACAGTCAGAATCTGCTACAAACAACTTCCTGACAGGTAGGTAACATCTGACTACAGTACAGTCAGAATCTGTTACAAACAACTTCCTGACAGGTAGGTAACATCTGACTACAGTACAGTCAGAATCTACTACAAACAACTTCCTGACAGGTAGGTAATGTCTGACTACAGTACAGTCAGAATCTGCTACAAACAACTTCCTGACAGGTAGGTAACATCTGACTACAGTACAGTCAGAATCTACTACAAACAACTTCCTGACAGGTAGGTAACATCTGACTACAGTACAGTCAGAATCTACTACAAACAACTTCCTGACAGGTAGGTAACATCTGACTACAGTACAGTCAGAATCTGTTACAAACAACTTCCTGACAGGTAGGTAATGTCTGACTACAGTACAGTCAGAATCTACTACAAACAACTTCCTGACAGGTAGGTAATGTCTGACTACAGTACAGTCAGAATCTACTACAAACAACTTCCTTACAGGTAGGTAATGTCTGACTACAGTACAGTCAGAATATACTACAAACAACTTCCTGACAGGTAGGTAATGACTGACTACAGTACAGTCAGAATCTACTACAAACAACTTCCTGACAGGTAGGTAATGTCTGACTACAGTACAGTCAGAATCTACTACAAACAACTTCCTTACAGGTAGGTAATGTCTGACTACAGTACAGTCAGAATCTACTACAAACAACTTCCTGACAGGTAGGTAATGTCTGACTACAGTACAGTCAGAATCTACTACAAACAACTTCCTGACAGGTAGGTAATGACTGACTACAGTACAGTCAGAATCTGTTACAAACAACTTCCTGACAGGTAGGTAACATCTGACTACAGTACAGTCAGAATCTACTACAAACAACTTCCTGACAGGTAGGTAATGTCTGACTACAGTACAGTCAGAATCTGTTACAAACAACTTCCTGACAGGTAGGTAACATCTGACTACAGTACAGTCAGAATCTACTACAAACAACTTCCTGACAGGTAGGTAATGACTGACTACAGTACAGTCAGAATCTGCTACAAACAACTTCCTGACAGGTAGGTAACATCTGACTACAGTACAGTCAGAATCTACTACAAACAACTTCCTGACAGGTAGGTAATGACTGACTACAGTACAGTCAGAATATACTACAAACAACTTCCTGACAGGTAGGTAATGACTGACTACAGTACAGTCAGAATCTACTACAAACAACTTCCTGACAGGTAGGTAACATCTGACTACAGTACAGTCAGAATCTGTTACAAACAACTTCCTGACAGGTAGGTAACATCTGACTACAGTACAGTCAGAATCTACTACAAACAACTTCCTGACAGGTAGGTAATGTCTGACTACAGTACAGTCAGAATCTACTACAAACAACTTCCTGACAGGTAGGTAATGACTGACTACAGTACAGTCAGAATCTGCTACAAACAACTTCCTGACAGGTAGGTAACATCTGACTACAGTACAGTCAGAATCTGTTACAAACAACTTCCTGACAGGTAGGTAACATCTGACTACAGTACAGTCAGAATCTACTACAAACAACTTCCTGACAGGTAGGTAATGTCTGACTACAGTACAGTCAGAATCTGCTACAAACAACTTCCTGACAGGTAGGTAACATCTGACTACAGTACAGTCAGAATCTACTACAAACAACTTCCTGACAGGTAGGTAACATCTGACTACAGTACAGTCAGAATCTACTACAAACAACTTCCTGACAGGTAGGTAACATCTGACTACAGTACAGTCAGAATCTGTTACAAACAACTTCCTGACAGGTAGGTAATGTCTGACTACAGTACAGTCAGAATCTACTACAAACAACTTCCTGACAGGTAGGTAATGTCTGACTACAGTACAGTCAGAATCTACTACAAACAACTTCCTTACAGGTAGGTAATGTCTGACTACAGTACAGTCAGAATATACTACAAACAACTTCCTGACAGGTAGGTAATGACTGACTACAGTACAGTCAGAATCTACTACAAACAACTTCCTGACAGGTAGGTAATGTCTGACTACAGTACAGTCAGAATCTACTACAAACAACTTCCTTACAGGTAGGTAATGTCTGACTACAGTACAGTCAGAATCTACTACAAACAACTTCCTGACAGGTATGTAATGTCTGACTACAGTACAGTCAGAATCTACTACAAACAACTTCCTGACAGGTAGGTAATGACTGACTACAGTACAGTCAGAATCTGTTACAAACAACTTCCTGACAGGTAGGTAACATCTGACTACAGTACAGTCAGAATCTACTACAAACAACTTCCTGACAGGTAGGTAATGTCTGACTACAGTACAGTCAGAATCTGCTACAAACAACTTCCTGACAGGTAGGTAATGACTGACTACAGTACAGTCAGAATCTACTACATACAACTTCCTGACAGGTAGGTAATGTCTGACTACAGTACAGTCAGAATCTGCTACAAACAACTTCCTGACAGGTAGGTAATGACTGACTGCAGTACAGTCAGAATCTACTACAAACAACTTCCTGACAGGTAGGTAATGACTGACTGCAGTACAGTCAGAATCTACTACAAACAACTTCCTGACAGGTAGGTAATGTCTGACTACAGTACAGTCAGAATCTACTACAAACAACTTCCTGACAGGTAGGTAACATCTGACTACAGTACAGTCAGAATCTGCTACAAACAACTTCCTGACAGGTAGGTAATGACTGACTGCAGTACAGTCAGAATCTACTACAAACAACTTCCTGACAGGTAGGTAATGACTGACTGCAGTACAGTCAGAATCTACTACAAACAACTTCCTGACAGGTAGGTAATGTCTGACTACAGTACAGTCAGAATCTACTACAAACAACTTCCTGACAGGTAGGTAATGACTGACTACAGTACAGTCAGAATCTACTACAAACAACTTCCTGACAGGTAGGTAATGACTGACTACAGTACAGTCAGAATCTGCTACAAACAACTTCCTGACAGGTAGATAATGACTGACTACAGTACAGTCAGAATCTACTACAAACAACTTCCTGACAGGTAGGTAACATCTGACTACAGTACAGTCAGAATCTGTTACAAACAACTTCCTGACAGGTAGGTAACATCTGACTACAGTACAGTCAGAATCTGTTACAAACAACTTCCTGACAGGTAGGTAATGTCTGACTACAGTACAGTCAGAATCTGCGACAAACAACTTCTTGACAGGTAGGTAACATCTGACTACAGTACAGTCAGAATCTGTTACAAACAACTTCCTGACAGATAGGTAATGACTGACTACAGTACAGTCAGAATCTGCTACAAACAACTTCCTGACAGGTAGGTAACATCTGACTACAGTACAGTCAGAATCTGCGACAAACAACTTCTTGACAGGTAGGTAACATCTGACTACAGTACAGTCAGAATCTGTTACAAACAACTTCCTGACAGGTAGGTAATGACTGACTACAGTACAGTCAGAATCTGCTACAAACAACTTCCTGACAGGTAGGTAATGACTGACTGCAGTACAGTCATAATCTGTTACAAACAACTTCCTGACAGGTAGGTAACATCTGACTACAGTACAGTCATAATCTGTTACAAACAACTTCCTGACAGGTAGGTAATGTCTGACTACAGTACAGTCATAATCTGTTACAAACAACTTCCTGACAGGTAGGTAACATCTGACTACAGTACAGTCAGAATCTGTTACAAACAACTTCCTGACAGGTAGGTAACATCTGACTACAGTACAGTCAGAATCTGTTACAAACAACTTCCTGACAGGTAGGTAATGTCTGACTACAGTACAGTCAGAATCTGCGACAAACAACTTCTTGACAGGTAGGTAACATCTGACTACAGTACAGTCAGAATCTGTTACAAACAACTTCCTGACAGATAGGTAATGACTGACTACAGTACAGTCAGAATCTGCTACAAACAACTTCCTGACAGGTAGGTAACATCTGACTACAGTACAGTCAGAATCTGCGACAAACAACTTCTTGACAGGTAGGTAACATCTGACTACAGTACAGTCAGAATCTGTTACAAACAACTTCCTGACAGGTAGGTAATGACTGACTACAGTACAGTCAGAATCTGCTACAAACAACTTCCTGACAGGTAGGTAATGACTGACTGCAGTACAGTCAGAATCTACTACAAACAACTTCCTGACAGGTAGGTAATGTCTGACTACAGTACAGTCAGAATCTACTACAAACAATTTCCTGACAGGTAGGTGACATCTGACTACAGTACAGTCAGAATCTGCTACAAACAACTTCCTGACAGGTAGGTAACATCTGACTACAGTACAGTCAGAATCTGCTACAAACAACTTCCTGACAGGTAGGTAATGACTGACTACAATACAGTCAGAATCTGTTACAAACAACTTCCTGACAGGTAGGTAACATCTGACTACAGTACAGTCAGAATCTTTACAAACAACTTCCTGACAGGTAGGTAATGACTGACTACAGTACAGTCAGAATCTGTTACAAACAACTTCCTGACAGGTAGGTAACATCTGACTACAGTACAGTCATAATCTGCTACAAACAACTTCCTGACAGGTAGGTAATGACTGCCTACAGTACAGTCAGAATCTGTTACAAACAACTTCCTGACAGGTAGGTAATGACTGACTACAGTACAGTCAGAATCTGTTACAAACAACTTCCTGACAGGTAGGTAACATCTGACTACAGTACAGTCATAATCTGCTACAAACAACTTCCTGACAGGTAGGTAATGACTGACTACAGTACAGTCATAATCTGCTACAAACAACTTCCTGACAGGTAGGTAACATCTGACTACAGTACAGTCATAATCTGTTACAAACAACTTCCTGACAGGTAGGTAATGTCTGACTACAGTACAGTCATAATCTGTTACAAACAACTTCCTGACAGGTAGGTAACACCTGACTACAGTACAGTCAGAATCTGCTACAAACAACTTCCTGACAGGTAGGTAATGTCTGACTACAGTACAGTCAGAATCTTTATAAACAACATCCTGACAGGTAGGTAACATCTGACTACAGTACAGTCAGAATCTGTTACAAACAACTTCCTGACAGGTAGGTAATGACTGACTACAGTACAGTCAGAATCTGTTACAAACAACTTCCTGACAGGTAGGTAACATCTGACTACAGTACAGTCATAATCTGCTACAAACAACTTCCTGACAGGTAGGTAACATCTGACTACAGTACAGTCAGAATCTGTTACAAACAACTTCCTGACAGGTAGGTAATGACTGACTACAGTACAGTCAGAATCTGTTACAAACAACTTCCTGACAGGTAGGTAACATCTGACTACAGTACATTCATAATCTGCTACAAACAACTTCCTGACAGGTGGGTAATGACTGACTACAGTACAGTCAGAATCTGCTACAAACAACTTCCTGACAGGTAGGTAACATCTGACTACAGTACAGTCATAATCTGTTACAAACAATTTCCTGACAGGTAGGTAACATCTGACTACAGTACAGTCAGAATCTGCTACAAACAACTTCCTGACAGGTAGGTAATGACTGACTACAGTACAGTCAGAATCTGTTACAAACAACTTCCTGACAGGTAGGTAATGTCTGACTACAGTACAGTCAGAATCTTTACAAACAACTTCCTGACAGGTAGGTAATGACTGACTACAGTACAGTCATAATCTGTTACAAACAACTTCCTGACAGGTAGGTAATGACTGACTACAGTACAGTCAGAATCTGTTACAAACAACTTCCTGACAGGTAGGTAACATCTGACTACAGTACATTCATAATCTGCTACAAACAACTTCCTGACAGGTAGGTAATGAATGACTACAGTACAGTCAGAATCTTTACAAACAACTTCCTGACAGGTAGGTAATGACTGACTACAGTACAGTCAGAATCTGTTACAAACAACTTCCTGACAGGTAGGTAATGACTGACTACAGTACAGTCAGAATCTGTTACAAACAACTTCCTGACAGGTAGGTAACATCTGACTACAGTACAGTCATAATCTGCTACAAACAACTTCCTGGCAGGTAGGTAATGACTGACTACAGTACAGTCATAATCTGCTACAAACAACTTCCTGACAGGTAGGTAACATCTGACTACAGTACAGTCATAATCTGTTACAAATAACTTCCTGACAGGTAGGTAATGTCTGACTACAGTACAGTCATAATCTGTTACAAACAACTTCCTGACAGGTAGGTAATGACTGACTACAGTACAGTCAGAATCTGTTACAAACAACTTCCTGACAGGTAGATAACATCTGACTACAGTACAGTCAGAATCTGCTACAAACAACTTCCTGACAGGTAGGTAATGACTGACTACAGTACAGTCAGAATCTGTTACAAACAACTTCCTGACAGGTAGGTGACATCTGACTACAGTACAGTCAGAATCTGCTACAAATAACTTCCTGACAGGTAGGTAACATCTGACTACAGTACAGTCAGAATCTGTTACAAACAACTTCCTGACAGGTAGGTAACATCTGACTACAGTACAGTCAGAATCTGTTACAAACAACTTCCTGACAGGTAGGTGACATCTGACTACAGTACAGTCAGAATCTGCTACAAACAACTTCCTGACAGGTAGGTAACATCTGACTACAGTACAGTCAGAATCTGTTACAAACAACTTCCTGACAGGTAGGTAAAAAACACCATAAAAATAACCCTGAAAATGTCATACTATTATTACATGATGTTTTGTCAAGTCAAATGTTTACAAAATATTTGAAAATCACATGATTTCCAGTAATATAGACAGATACAGTAATAAATAAATTATATCTTGGTCTTACATATAATCACAATTGATTTGATTTATTGTGTTTAATGCCACTTTCAGCAATATTTCAGCTATATCATGGCGACCAGTTTTAGTGGTGGAAGAAGCCGGAGTACCTGGAGAGAGCCACCGACCATGGGCAAGCATCTGGTAAACTTTATCACTTGTGGCTGCGAGTCGAGTGTACCTTTTTTTGTAATTTACTAAGCCGGGTGCGAACCCACACCGTATAGGTGATAGGCTTGTATGAGTTGTTAGGTAATCCAACTACCTAACTCATTGAGCCACCATATAATTACACATTTTATAATTTCCATTATGCTAAATCATTAATTTTGCATCACAAATTTTTCCTACCCTGTCCGTTATATTCCACCCATAAGCGGATCCCCGGGCCAATTTTATTTTATCGTTTGCAAACTTGTTCTCATTCTGACTTGTGGTTAAGCAACAATTAATCAATTAAATGATATAAAGTTGTATGTGTATTATTACAGATATGTTATAATTTTACATATTAATAATTGTTTGTGTAACAAAAAACCCCACAGAGTATCAACTCTCATTGTGATGTCAAGGGAAGGACCATTTTACTTTTAGGGGGTCTATGTTTTATTCTGGAAAAAAAAATTGCAGTCTTTGCCTTAATTTTTTTCACCTACTTGCTCGAAAGCTGCATGTAAACAAATTTTCTATTTATTTAAACAATTTCTTCCATAATTTTCACTTTTCCGAATCCAATTTTTCTTGTACAGGGTTCAGGCAAGTAAGTGGGTTAGTGTGAAGACTGATTTTGTTGCCAAATTTTATAAAAAAATATTAATTGAACTTAAAGATGCGAAAAATAAAAAAGAAACTGACCCTGCAGTTTTTTATATAGCAAGAAATTTTGTGTAAAATTTGAGGTAAAATTACAGATTTTTCATGTCCAACAAATAAATAATCAAATTTTTGTTTCTTGTGAACAAAAATTCTAGATCAGGTGAAAAACATACTGGTACCTCTTCCAAAACAAAAGTTTAAAGGTAAGTCCTTTAGCAGTGATACACATTTTACTATTTTTAGTCAGTGCTGTTAAATTGCATTGAAAAATACAAAACCTTTTATTTTTCAGAGATTTTTGCTGCTATACCAACAACTCAGTGTCAGATGTTATTAAGTTTGGCTAATAAAATGACAGACACATTGGAACAGTGTCGGCTTCTTCTACTAGCCATGAGAAAGTTTACAAGTCTTGTCAATGAACATGGGGTAAATATAAAAAAATCACAAGTAAAGATAAAGTAAAATGTCATGGTTGTTTTTGTATGCAATGATTTGAGGTGAGTGGTGGTTGTTTGTTAGTGTAAACATATTTTATTAATCAATACATATGAATATAGTACAACAATTTAAATACAACAATAGTAATGACTATGAATTAATTAAGAGGATCCGAAAACAAGTTATTAAACTTATATAAATCCGTTTGTTGTTCGGTTAAAACACTGGGGAAAACATCTCTCCTCGGATTGACAGGTATTGATGTTCATCTCCTTAGAAGGCCGTAATTGTATATTGATATATGTAATATCTTGATTTGTACAATAATATTAAGAAATATATGTGAGTTAACAGTTCTGTTTGAATGTAAAAATCTTGATTTATATATTTCTTGAAATAACATGAATAGAACCAATCTTTATTACAAGCATGTCCTTCAACAATATATCAATTGGAATTAAATTTGTTTTGTCCACAATCCCCCTCTGTAGTTTAATGCCACTTTCAACATTATTTCAGTTCTATCGTGGCATATTTATTGGCAGAGGAAATCAGGACTTGCTGCCACAAAACTACCGAGTATGAGTGTCATATTAGTACTCCAAAAATCACCCAATCAGGCATTACATGTGAATGTGAGTTTTGTACTCAAAGTTTTTATGACATTCAGACCAGAACACTGAATATATTGTATGCATTGTTCTGATTTGCTCTTTGTCGAATGTGATCACAAAAATCATACTCTAATGTTTTATGACCACAAGTCCTGAGTGCCTTAGGAAAAACCACTGACATTCCACAGGTAACTGGCCAATCTAATTAAGAAATGAATCATAGAAGCCAGAATGTGTTTTGAGTTTTAACATGGGTAGGCGGATATTAGTATTTTATCCCGAGCCAGAGGCGAGGGATAAAATGTACTAATATTCGCCAAGCCATGTTAAAACTCAAAACACATTCTGGCTTCCATGAATTATTTTGATTCTGATATGTCTAAGAGTACAAATATGGTAGTATACTTTGATTGGAAGAGGGTAATTTATATTTACGTTTGCAGACAATGTCGCACACAATTTATGCTGCCAAATTCGAGCAGACGATAATTCATCAACATGTACATTTACGACGGGAAAGTCAGTCACATGCAACGGTGTACCCAATCGATAAATTGCTCGTTTGTTTACAAAGCGAAAGAAGGACGTCATGTTAGAATTAAAATTAGATCTCTGCCGGCGACTACAAAATACCAATAGAAAATAGGGAGTAAGTGTGGCGATCTAATTTTAATTAGATTGGTAAATGGCAAACATATTGTATATAAGTTCACTTCTACATGAGCAGAATCAAGCTAACAATATTTAGTAATGATATTTAATAATTACATTTGTAGATGTTAATCATACCCATGATAGCACATATTCTCATTTTTTTCTTTCTATTTAGAACAATAACTTATACAACTACGCCTGGTTTTCATAATGACACAGGATGACCAGGGACACCGAATAAGAGACTCGTGTATTAGTACAAGCTCATTTATTCATTCTCAAAAATTAATATCTAAATTTCTGAAATAGTATTAATTAAATTTATTTCATCAGCAAGGGAGAAAAACATTGGTGGAAAAACTTATCTGTCGATCCATCACCAATACAAGTAAATATCCTGATGGACGAACAGAAGTATTTTTCTCTAAAAATAGTTTATTTGAGATTAACTGACCACTGCAATTAACAAAAACCCTCTTATTTCTGATTGTGCTGTTCAGTAATAAAAATAATTTTAGTGATATCGCAAAATCAGCAACAGGTTTTCCATATTGCTTTACATAGAATCCTGTCAGCAATCTGCTGTTTCAATTATCATGAAAACCTGTTTTACTTTATCTTACTTTGATGAAACAGCATACCTGAGAGTATCAATATACAATATTGGTGTATTGATGGTAAATATAGAACTTATGTGGGGAGGCTTAGAAATGGGGGAAAGACGAGCTTTCGTGCCGAGCCACATAAATTCTATATTTACCGTTAATACACCAATACTGTATTTATCCTGCAATAAAATTTTCCAAAAAAAAAAGATGTTATTTAATTTGATAATAAAAATAAAAAGATAACGGAAACCCCATTGATACCTCAATAATATTTCCGGTAGGGGGTGTGGCTTAATAGGTTTATTAGGCTAATGTGAAAAGTGTTATTATGACAAGCAACAGTTTATTTCAACCCATTTATTATGACAAAAAATAACCCAATTGCAGGATAAATTGACTTATGATGACATGACTGAGGTCTATACTACTGGACAAGTGTTAAACTATTGATGAAATTAATTGTTTATACATTTGTACTTTGAAGAAGGCCTAATCCATTAGTTTTTTTTCATTTTAATCAAATGTAATAATTTTAAACCAGAATTATGTGTAATTTTTATTTTTTTAATTTAATTTTCAGTTGAAACTGGTTGGAACATTACAAAAAGCAGAATGGGACGCTAAGATGCAGTCTCCTGTTAACTGTTACAGAAAATTGTTAGGTAAGTATAAAGAAGAATAAACTTGTTAAGGTAGAACTTAGATTCGATGTAGTTATGAAATCTCCCGATATTTGTTACAAAAACTTGTAATATAAAGTCTCTTTTTGTCACAAGTTTGACTGTTTACTTTCAGTTTGTGATGTGTTGCCATTAGTTTTACAAAAGAAGAAGAAATTTGAACTTCCTGCATCACAGTTTTATAACTGGTTACAACTGGCTGTAGAATTCTATGTGATGTATATTACACAACCACCTGTTGCTCCTTCAACTTCACCACTTACACCAGGTACAGTCACAATTATAATAGATTGATTCCTGTTAGTCAGATGTTGTTTCGTAGATATAACAGTATATTGTCGGTAGTCTTGAAAATTGAGCAGTATTGCAGCTTGAGTGAGTACATGATTGTATTTTAATGCCAAGTAAGCATCCTGGTGAGAACAGATTACATTTCAATGAGATGATGATGATGACTGCTTTGTACTACAGCAATACACTTAGTTGGATTTTATAGTGCTGGCTCACTGAATCAACAGTTCGCAGGTAGACACGTCATTCAACATGGAGACATCCTGATTCTGAGCCAACCTATCTTTTCTCTTACACCTTAATGCTACATGCTTAGTGGGCTCGTACCCATGATCTATCACACTTGAGTTGAGTACACCAACAATTGCACCACCGATGTGGTATATTGGACCCTGTCCTAATCAAAATACAATAAAGAACATATATTAAATTGCTGCAAAATATTACAGTAAAATTGTATAGTTTTTCTAACCAGACCGGGGATAGTATCCATGATCTACCACACTTAAGGCGAGCACACCAACCACTGCACCACTGATTTGGATTATTGTAACTTGTCCTAATTAAACTACTATAAAGAGCTTATATTTGATTGCTTCAAAATATTACAGTAAAATTGTATAGTTTTTCTAACATTAGTGGGACCGTCGTGGTCGTGATCGTATGGTAGTTGGATTTATAACTACCTATGCAATCAGTGCCTATCACCACTAACCTTGTGAGTTCGAACACCGCTCAGGCGAGGTGTACTCAATACAACATTATGTGATAAAGTTTGTCAGTGACTTACAACAGGTCAGTGGTTTTCTCTGGAAGTTCAGGTTTCCTCCACCAATAAAACTGATCACCATGATATAATTGAAATATTATTGAAAGTGGCATTAAGCACCATAAAAACCAAATCAAATCTAACGTTAATTCTAATTACAAGATAATGATGGAACAATTACAAGCTTCTACATATTTACACTGTAATTTACATGCAGGATAATTTGTCAAATAAGTGTAATTTCCTGTTTATATACAAATGTAGTAACAACTGACACTGCTTGATTTAACCTGACCTACATGTTAACTTTATATTAACCAATAAAAACACTGCTGACAAAATCTGACAAATATTCTATGTAGCCAAACATAAAATAAGGGCCACTTCTATTGTCTATGGAAGCTGGCATTGTTTTTACACTTACTGTACAAACCAACATAAAAATGAGCTGGGCTAATTATTGATATATTTTTTTGAGCAAAAATGAATGTAATTCATCAATGTAATGTCAAATCAAGATTAAACTCCGACAAAAACCAGGAATGTGTTGCATGAACCTTAAGTGAATTTAAGTGTCAATTAAATTTAATTGAGGTTTAATGTCATGTAGGGGAAACATACTGTAAAAAGTCAATAATTATACTCCCTGCAACAAAGTTGTAGGGGGGTATACTGGTTTCACCATGTCCGTCCGTCCGTCTGTAGACAAATCCTATGTCGTACGATAACTTGAGTTGTGTTTCTTAGAATCTTTTAAAATTTTATCAGCTGTTTACTGGTGAAGAGAGGAGGATCCCTTTCTTTTTTGACGATTTTCACTTTTGCCGTTCCAGAGAAACATACTGTAAAAAGTCAATAATTTATGAACACATATTTCTCATTTTAACAGACATAATGTCGCCAACAAAGTTAAGTAGAAGAGCCTCCATATCTGGTCTGTTAGATAAAGAATGTCAAATACCAGAACCCTGGATCAATCTACAGAAACTTGTTACACAGATCAGCCATCATCTAGGGTGGGAGATTGATAAACAATTCTTCAGTCAGTCAAGGTTTGTATGACTTCTGACCTCTGAGATATTGATAAACAATTCTTTAATCAGTCAAGGTTTGTATGCACCCTGACCTCTTAGATATTGATAAGCAATTCTTTAGTCAGTCAATGTTTGTATAAATACCAGAACCTGGATCAATTTACAGAAACTTGTTACACATATCAGCCATCCCCTAGAGTAGGAGATTGATAAACAATTCCTCAGTCAATCAAGGTTTGTATGACCCCTGACATCTGAGATATTGATAAACAATCCTTTAGTCAGCCAAAGGTTTTATGACCCCTAACCTCTGAGATATTGATAAACAATTCTTTAGTCAGTCAAGGTTTGTATAAATACCAGAACCCTGGATCAATCTACAGAAACTTGTTACACAGATGAGTCATCACCTAGGGTAGGAGATTGATAAACTATAGTTTATTCAGTCATGGTTTGTATGACTCCTGACCTCTGAGATATTGATAAGCTATTCTTCAGTCAGTCAAGGTTTGTATGACCCCTGACCTCTGAGATATTGATAAACAATTGTTTAGTCAGTCAAAGTTTGTATGACATGTAACCTCTGAGAAATTGATAAACAATTCTTTAGTCAATCGAGATTTGTATGACCCCTGAGCTCGAAGATATTGATAAACTATTCTTTAGTCAGGCGGCAAGAATTGTATGACCATTGACCTCTGAGATATTGAGAAACAATTATTTAGTCAGTCAAGGTTTGTATGATCACTGACCTCTGAGGTATTGAGAAACAATTCTTTAGTCAGTCAAAGTTTGTATGACTCCTTACCTGATATTGAGAAACAATTCTTTAGTCAGTCGTGATTTGTATGACCCCTGACCTCTGAGATATTGAGAAACAATTCTTTAGTCAGTCGTGATTTGTATGACCCCTGACCTCTGAGATATTGAGAAACAATTCTTCAGTCAAGGTTTTGTATGACCCATGACCTCTGAGATAATGATAAACAATTCTTTAGACAGTCAAGGTTTGTATGACCCATGACCTCAGATATTGAGAAACAATTCTTTAGACAGTCAAGGTTTGTATGACCCATGACCTCTGAGAAAATGATAAACAATTCTTTAGTCAATCAAGGTTTGTATGACCCCTGACCTCTGAGGATCTTTTTTCAGTCAAGGTCTGTATGACCCCTGACCTTTAAGATATTGATAAACAATTATTTTGTCAGTCAAGGTTTGTATGACCCCTGACCTTGAAGATACATATACAGTCAAACCTGTCTATAGTGGTCACCTGGGGGAGTTTGACAAAATGACCACTATATACAGGTGATCTTTATATGAAGGGGTTTGATTATTCGATGAAATATTCTACAGTAGTTGTAAATAAACATTTTTAATTACATGTTATGTTTATCTCAATCTGAAATGATTTGAATAAAACATACAAATAAATAAAGAAAGATATTTAATAAACAAAAGTACAATTTCCAGTAACACGATGTTGTTTTCAAAATCGTCGATTGAATCTCACGTTTTCTTTAAAGAATGTTCATTATCTGGGTACGACCAACACCCTTCTCCTCGCCCACAGCCCAACAACTTTTCCCACCATCAATCACAACGATTTATACCCGTTGTATTAAAGCCTGGCAGGGATTCTACAACATACTCATACAGATAACTTTCACTTTGTCGTCTAATTTCAAAGCTTTCCTATTTACGGATGTTGATGATTTTGACATGATGCACTAGATGCAAAATATTTTTGGTGAGTGAACTTCTACTCTCGTCATAATGAATAAATATCTCCAATAACCCCCAGGTATAAACTTTCCTTTATGTAATTTATTACTCACAAAATTTAATAGTATTTGTTTATTTAGTTTATTAAATTAAGCAATATATTTTGTAACACCTCGGGATTTTTTGTACATTTGAGAAA
The DNA here is from genome assembly GCA_963680875.1 of Bathymodiolus brooksi. Lineage (NCBI taxonomy): Eukaryota > Metazoa > Mollusca > Bivalvia > Mytilida > Modiolidae > Bathymodiolus > Bathymodiolus brooksi. The sequence continues at coordinate 70,568,593 of OY804587.1, forward strand.
AATACCGAACTTTCGAAATCACTTCCAGTATTATTTTAAAAATGAACTTACCGTTATACAAAGGATGTACACTGGAAATTACTAATAAATGGTGACCGCTGACCACATTGAACAGGTGACCGCTATATCCAATTAAAATATATAGTAAAATGCACAGGGAGAGCCCGAAAGTGACCGTTATGAGCAGGTGACCATTATACAAAGGTGACCGTTACGACAGGTTTGACTGTATTGATAAACAATTCTTTAGTCAGTCAAAGTTTGTATGACCACTGACCTCTGTCAGATAACCTTTAGATATTTTTCGTGAATCATGCATTATTTATGATGAGAGACTGAAATTACACAGCTTATGTAACTATATACCTCAAATCATTGAAAATGAAAAATGACCATATCATATGCTGATTGAAATCCAGTTTCCACTGGATTATGGTAGGACTTGTTTCACTCAAATTGTCACTATCAAATGCAAGTGATGACATGGTTTTCTACAAGAAAAAGATATATTTAAAAAGATTCATTTTATTGTGACTGAATTATCTCCTTTATTATTTTAACAGAGACAACCAGTGTCAACAAATACTAAGTCTACATCACAGATCACAACAGATGAAAACTGGAGCCAACACAAAGCAGGTGTTATACACTACAGTCGTCGTCTTCTTAGAAAGTTTATATTCTTATGTCTCCAGTGTTGACCCAGACTCATTTATAGGTAGGTATTTACTTAAATAATAAGGTTTTAATTAAAGAAAAATATACTCTGAAACTTGTTCTTGGAGACTTCAACCAAAGAAATAAGGTCTTTTAGACAAGTTGATTCTTAAGAAGTAGATATACAGTGGAACCTTTGTGTTCTGACACCTGAGTTTTCCGACATCTTGTGACTTCAGACAAAAAATTCAGGTCCCAAAATATTTCTTTAACATTCTTTGTTAAAAAACCTTGAGTATTCCGACACCTGTCACTTCCGACATCCGACACTGTTTTACGGTCCCAATGTTATTAATTACACTTAATTAATCCTGTCTTATCCGACCCTTTGATCTGCTCATAATAAATTACCATCCTTCCATGTCTATCATGAAGTATAAACCATTAACAAATTGACAGACTTACCTCACAAATAAATTGTGATTTTAATTAATTGATTGGCAGGCAATTAGAGGCTGATTAGTAAGGGTTAAAAGTAGGTTTACAAAGAATATATATGTAATAATTAACATTTTACAGTTACCTGTTTTCACTTTCTTTGTAAAGGACATGTCTACAACCATTATCTGATATATTATGAAATTGTTCTAGGCTTGTGTACACAAATAAATTATTATTTGAATTTATTGATTGGCAGGTGATTATAGACCAAATAATCTGTCTCTTGTGTGTCTATATTTGTCATTATATATTTCCTTTTTATTATTTAGACATTTTTTTTTTTGAAAAAAAATTTAAAAAAAATGTCCAAATAAAAAAGGAAATATATGATGACAAATATAGACACACAAGAGACAGATTATTTGGTCTAAGGTGATTAAAGACTCATTATTAAGGGTTAAAGTAAGTTTACCAAGAATATAATAATTAAAATTTTACAGATAACTGTTTTCACTTGCTTTGTAAAGGACATGTCTACAACCAATAATTATCTGATCAGATTATGAAATTGTTCTAAATATATTAATTTTGTATAAATTAAATATTAAATGTATTTTCATCTACATTGTAGTTCCAATTATTTAAACCATCCTACATAATCAAACATACACAATTTCTTCTCTTGTTAAATTTGTGCAAATTTCTGTTAACTAAAAAGAAAACCTGAGTTTTCCGACATCCTGTACAATCCGACACATTTCCCTGGTCCCTTGGTGTATCGGATTAGACAGGTTCCACTCTATCTCCTTTAGTCATAAAAGGTAACATAGATATAACAGTATCTGAGTTGTAAACTGCATGCATGTAAAAATATGCATACATTGAAGATAAGGATATGTATAGTCCGGGGGCCATCTTGGGCGTAATCATATGGTAGTTGGATTTACAACTACATGTGAAATCAGTGTCTATCACCACTAAAGTTGTGAATTCGAACCCGTTCATGGCGAGGTGTACTCAATACAACATTATGTGATAAAGTTTGTCAGTGACTTGGTGCAGATCAGTGGTTTTCTCAGGGTATTCAGAGGGTTAGGGTTACACGGTGGTTAACGCCACTTTCAACAATATTTCAGTTATATTGTGGCGGTCAGTTTTATTGGTGGAGGAAACCAGAGGACACAGAAAACCAATGACCTGTCGTAAGTCACTGACAAACTTTATCGCATAATGTTGTATCGAGTACACCTCGCCGAGTGGGATTCGAACCCACAACGTTAGTGGTGATAAGTACTGATTGCATAGGTAGTTGTAAATCCAACTACCATGTGATCACAACCATGACGGACCCACTTGACATTTTAAAATTTATTAGACCTGGATGTGTAGTTAGTCCTAAAAATTATTGTGTTGGATATCTATAAGATATATTTTAGGTTTTCAAACAGGAGTGGGATCGACTATATAATCCTATGAAATCTAAATGCTCTAATATAAATCAGACACCTTCATGACATTATTTTAATATTCTTCATGTTTCTTGTTAGGTAGTTTATCATCGTCAGAACCATTGGTATTAGTGGAAGGTTTTAAGTCAGAAATGCAGGATTCACCATCACCGTATGTATTACAGTTGTCTCCCTTTTATAAGGCCAACCACTCTGTAATGAAGAAGTGGCATTATAAGAGGGGTGGCCTCTGGATGCCACTAAATATGTAACTCCACTCTCTGGATGCCACTAAATATGTAACTCCACTCCCTCTGGATGCCACTAAATATGTAACTCCACTCCCTCTGGATGCCACTAAATATGTAACTCCACTCCCTCTGGATGCCACTAAATATGTAACTCTACTCCCTCTGGATGCCACTAAATATGTAACTCCACTCCCTCTGGATGCCACTAAATATGTAACTCCACTCCCTCTGGATGCCACTAAATATGTAACTCCACTCCCTCTGGATGCCACTAACTATGTAACTCCACTCCCTCTGGATGCCACTAACTATGTAACTCCACTCCCTCTGGATGCCACTAAATATGTGTCAAATTAATGGGTAAAATAATAAAGCTAAAATAATACAATAAACAGAAAACTGAAGGGGCAATCAAGAGACAATGGCAACATTGGGTACACAAGATACAGGACAAAGATAAACAAAACAAGGGGCAATCAAGAATGGACAATCCAGAGACAATGGCAACATTGGGTACACAAGATACAGGACAAAGATAAACAAAACAAGGGGCAATCAAGAATGGACAATCCAGAGACACTGACAACATTGGGTACACAAGACACAGGACGAAGACAATCAAGAGACAATGGCAACATTGGGTACACAAGATACAGGACAAAGATAAACAAAACAAGGGGCAATCAAGAATGGACAATCCAGAGACAATGGCAACATTGGGTACACAAGATACAGGACGAAGACAATCCAGAGACACTGACAACATTGGGTACACAAGACACAGGACAAAGACAATCAAGAGACAATGGCAACATTGGGTACACAAGATACAGGACAAAGACAATCAAGAGACAATGGCAACATTGGGTACACAAGACACAGGACAAAGACAATCAAGAGACAATGGCAACATTGGGTACACAAGACACAGGACAAAGACAATCCAGAGACAATGGCAACATTGGGTACACAAGACACAGGACGAAGACAATCAAGAGACAATGGCAACATTGGGTACACAAGATACAGGACAAAGATAAACAAAACAAGGGGCAATCAAGAATGGACAATCCAGAGACAATGGCAACATTGGGTACACAAGACACAGGACGAAGACAATCCAGAGACAATGGCAACATTGGGTACACAAGACACAAGACGAAGACAATCAAGAGACACTGACAACATTGGGTACACAAGACACAGGACAAAGACAATCAAGAGACAATGGCAACATTGGGTACACAAGACACAGGACAAAGACAATCAAGAGACAATGGCAACATTGGGTACACAAGACACAGGACAAAGACAATCAAGAGACAATGGCAACATTGGGCACACAAGACACAGACGAAGACAATCAAGAGACAATGGCAACATTGGGTACACAAGATACAGGACAAAGATAAACAAAACAAAAAACACAACACAGAAAACCAAAAAGATGACCTACAGATTCTCTAAGCAAGAAAAAAAGGCATTGAGTCCAGGTACTTGTGATTGGTAAACAGTTCCTGTAATCTTATAAGACAATCGCCGTGTCAAATCTGAAAATTTCTTTCTTTTTGAATTTGATAGCAAATTTGTATTATATGCCTGTTTGTGTCTTTTTCAGATCAAAGAAAATGAAAACTGCTATAGCTCCACCTATTTTATCACCATCCTGCGTTCCTCAGTCTAATACTATTACTCAGTGTTTTACCACAGCGTTTAAATGCTACGAACTTCTGTATTCTACAACAGAGTTACAAAGAGGTAGAGTTTATTATCATAGTATAAAAATGAATTATGGGTAATCATTATAAGTCCATACACTAGAGTTGAAAAATAATGTTATATAAACTATTTGACAGGAAGTTGGACCATATGTGTTTGTAGGTGAAAAAAATACATGATAAAATGGAAAACATAAAATACCACACTGTTGGAACAGTTCCAAAAACCAATAGAAAAATCTCAGAAAGAGGCAAAATCGATTCCCCTGACACAGATATTCATTGTACATGAGTATGTGATTGTTGTTTAATGTCAAGAGAATTGGGTTTTCAGCTATATCAGGACAAGAACAAGTTACTTTTTGATTTGATGGTGTGAAGACCACTCAGAATTCACCATTTCACAGACCATTGAATTTTCTGCTTCTGTAAATTTAAATTTAAATAATGATAATAATAATAATTATTATTATTATTATTATTTAATTTAATATTTATTTATGGTACAATTTGCAAATATATTTTTTCTTCAGAATTTCAAGTATTATGTAAAACGTGGAAGCTGGAGACATGGACGTGGATGTCACACTTCCAGACAGATATGCTATTATTTCAAGTATGTATTCATAGAGATGTGGCCGTCATGGTCGTGACCATATGGTAATTGGATTTACAACTATCTATACAATCAGTGACTATCACCTCTAGAGTTATGAGATCAAATCCCACTCATGGCGAGGTATACTCGATACAACATTATGTGATAAAATTTGTCAGTGACTTGAGGCAGGTGAGTGGTTTTCTCCGGGTACTCCAGTTTCCTCCACCAATAAAATTGTTGAAAGTGGCATTAAATACCATAACCCTAACCCCAATTATCCCTGTAATCTGGATAAAACCACATATCTTAGTACAGTGAAACCAGTCTAAACCGAACCTTAAATGAAGTCTGCAAATAGGTTTTTTTATTTTAATTTAACCTCTATAAACCTAACTCCTGTCTATTCTGAACACAATAGTTGGTATGCAGGAGTTTTGAGTTAAGCCGGTTTCATTGTACTTAAATGAACTTTGTCATGTAAATTAGGAGATAACTGTATTGTATTTGAAAATTTCATGGCATCAATTGTTGATTTAATGGTCGCAAATTTTTGACCATTAAATCGACAATTGATGCTGTGAAATTTTCAAATACAATACAGTAATCTTCATTCTAATACAATACTGAACATAAAAATATATTCTTGCATATTCCTGGGTCTAAAAATCATACAAATTAAAATTCTGCGAAATGTTGTTGACAACTTTGGCACATAAACAATGTATCGTCATATGAAGAGTTCCAGTTTAAAACATTAAAAGCAGATGTTTTTTTAATTCATGTATGCTTCAATTTTGATTAAATTTAACAAAAATAAGTTTGAAAGGTAGGCATTTTAATTATTTTTGTGTATTGTTGTAAATATGACATGTAGGATTTCACATTTTCAAGATGGCGAATCATTCCAGCTGAGCGCATTACGACTGATAGTAACCAATCAAATCTGACGATACAAACAAATTGCATTAAAATTAATATTGGGTTAGGGTTATGTGTTACGCCATTTTCAACAATATTTCAGTTATACTGTGGAGGTACAATGTAAGCTTTATTAAAAAACTAAACTTGAATACCATAGTTTTGTCTGTCCATAATATTTTTGTTCTTGTTTTGTATAAATGAACTACATATTTTTCTTATCTTTGAGTTAAGATAGTTCTACCAATATGAGAAATTTATCATTTGTAATATAATTTTTCTGTAAAAAAAAAATAACATTCATTTTTTTATATTTTATTTTGAAAGTTAGTGTTTTGAAAGGTTTGAATTGTTTAATTATTATTTGTGAAGAAATACAATTTAAACTTTAGGGACTGGCCATGTACATGTAACTATTGTGGGGCAGCTATGCTTTTTTAGCTCGCCTTTTCAAAGGCAACGTGAACTTTTGCCATCACTTGGCGTTCGTCATCTGTTAACTTTTCACATTTTAATCTTCTCCTCTGAAACCCCTAAGCCAAATGAACTGAAACTTGGTACGAAGCATCTATGGAAGGTCCTCTATTAAAATTGCTAATTTCGTCCCGATCCATTAACAAACATGGCCGCCACAGGCTATTCTTGTTTCTGATTGGCCCATTTTAAAAAATCTTCTCTCTGAAACCGCTTGGCCAAATGAACCGAAACTTGATAGGAAGCATCTATGGAAGGTCCTCTCTAAAGAATGCACATTTTGTTATGATCCATTACCAAACATGGCCGTCACAGGCAATTCTTGTTTCTGATTGGCTGATTTTTAAAAATCTTCTCCTCTGAGACCGCTTGCCCAAATGGACCGAAACTTGGTAGGAAGCATCTATGCAAGGTCCTCTATGAAGATTGCTCATTTCATCCTGATCGGTTAACAAACAAGGCTACCACCGAAACTTGGTAGGAATCATCTATGGAATGTCCTCTATGAAGATTGCTCATTTCGTCCTGATCGGTTAACAAACATGGCTACCACCGAAACTTGGTAGGAAGCATCTATGGAATGTCCTCTATGAAGGTTGATCATTTCGTCCCGATCAGTAAGCAAACATGGCCACCACATGCAATTCTTGTTTCTGATTGGTCGATTTCTAAAAAATCTTCTCCTTTGAAACTGCTTAGCCATATGAACTGAAACTTGGTAGGAAGCATCTACATGTATGGAAGGTTTAAGTTTCCTCAAAGCAGAATGAAAGGTGAGCGACACAGGCTCAGCCCACTGAGCCACTAGTTTTTATATTTCTGTCGCCAAAGTTTATTGCAAAAAATATCTCTACCTAAAAGATGCAAAGAATATATCATCTGACCCTGCTGTTCTCAACAAGACATTTTGATAAGATAAATTAAAAGATACTACTGATTATTCATGTAAAAGAAAATCTGATATTTGTTTTGAGTGAAAAAAAAATTCTGGATATTTGGAAATAACATAGCCATACCCCTAAAAGTTATCTTGTTGGTCCCCTTAAGAGGATGAAGAGCTCATAATTGTAATGGTTTTATTTTTATATTGACAGGGTGCTTTGATTTTTATATTGACAGGGTGCTTTGATTTTTATATTGACAGGGTGCTTTGATTTTTATATTGACAGGGTGCTTTGATTTTTATATTGACAGGGTGCTTTGATTTTTAGCTCACCTGACCCAAAGGGTCATGTGAGCTATTCTCATCACTTGGCGTCCGTCGTCGTCGTCCGTCGTCCGTCGTCCGTCCGTCGTCCGTCGTCCGTCGTACGTCGTAAACTTTTTCAAAAATCTTCTCCTCTGAAAGTACTAGACCAATGGAAACCAAACTTGGTCTGAATCATTACTAGGGTATCTAGTTTCAAAATTGTGTCCGGTGATGCCGTGCACCAACCAACATGGCCGCTGTTACTAAAAATAGAACATATGGTAAAATTGCAGGTTTTTGGTAATATCTCAAAAACCGTTAGTAATATCAAAAATCTGACATGGGGTAAAAATGATCAGCACATCAAGATCTACCTACCCTGCAATTTTGAAGTAAATCTGATTACCCATCTTGGAGTTATTGCCCTTTTTTCATCAAATTTGTAAAATTTTAATGCTTTTCGTCTTATATTTCAAAAACTATAAGAGATAAAGGTTAACTTTAAATTGCAAAAATGTGCGGCATATTAAGATCTACCTACCCTGCAATTTTGAAGTAAATCCCATTACTCATTTTGGAGTTATTTCCCTTTTTTCATCAAATTTTCAAAATTTTAATACTTTTCGTCCTTTATTTCAAAAACTATAACAGACAGATGGTAAGTTGAAACTGCAAACATGCTCAGCATGTCAAGATCTACCTACCCTGCAATTTTGAAGTAAATTTGATTACCCATCTTGGAGTTATTGCCCCTTTTTCATCAATTTTTTTTTTTCCTTTTAATACTTTTCGTCTTATATTTCAAAAACTATTTAGAGATAGATGTTAAGTTTATTGCAAAAATGTGCAGCATATCAAGATCTACCTACCCTGCAATTTTGAAGTAAATCCCATTACCCATTTTGACCGATTATGCAAATTAGAAAAAAGGGGGGATGAAATTAAAAAAAAATCTTCTCCTCTGAAACTACTGAACCAATCTCAACCAAACTTTGCTGAAATGATCCTTAGGTGGTCCCCTTTCAAAATTGTGTCCATTAGCCCCGTCCTGTATCCAAGATGGCCGCCATTACTAAAAATAGAAATTTCTTCAAATGGTCAAAACTGCTCTATTTTAAGCCAGAAAGTGCCCAAATTTGAACTGTATAAGCATAATGATGAACTTTTTAACATATATTACGGGATTTTTTTATGAACTTTGAACTTTTACCGATTTTGACCGATTATGAAATTTAAAAAAAGGGGGGATGAAATTAAAAAAAAAATCTTCTCCTCTGAAACTACTGAGCCAATCTCAACCAAACTTTGCTGAGATGATCCTTAGGTGGTCCCCTTTCAAAATTGTGTCCGTCAGCGCCGTCCTGTATCCAAGATGGCCACCATTACTAAAAATAGAAATTTCTTCAAATGGCCAAAACTGTTCTATTTTAAGCCAGAAAGTGCCCAAATTTGAACTGTATAAGCATAATGATGAGCTTTTTAACATATATTACGGATTTTTTATGAACTTTGAACTTTTACCGATTTTGACCGATTATGAAATTTAAAAAAAGGGGGGATGAAATTAAAAAAAAATCTTCTCCTCTGAAACTACTGAGCCAATTTCAACCAAACTTTGCTGAGATGATCCTTAGGTGGTCCCCTTTTAAAATTGTGTCCGTCAGCGCCGTCCTATATCCAAGATGGCCACCATTATTAAAAATAGAAATTTCTTCAAATGGCCAAAACTGCTCTATTTTAAGCCAGAAAGTGCTCAAATTTGAACTGTATAAGCATAATGATGATCTTTTTAACATATATTACGGATTTTTTATGAACTTTGAACTTTTACTGATTTTGACCGATTATGCAAATTAGAAAAAGGGGGGATGGAATTAAAAAAAAATCTTCTCCTCTGAAACTACTGAGTCAATCTCAACCAAACTTTGCTGAAATGATCCTTAGGTGGTCCCCTTTCAAAATTGTGTCCGTCAGCGCCGTCCTGTATCCAAGATGGCCACCATTACTAAAAATAGAAATTTCTTCAAATGGCCAAAACTGCTCTATTTTAAGCCAGAAAGTGCCCAAATTTGAACTGTATAAGCATAATGATGAGCTTTTTAACATATATTACGGGATTTTTTATGAACTTTGAACTTTTACCGAGTTTGACCGATTATGCAAATTAGAAAAAAGGGGGGATGAAATTAAAAAAATCTTCTTCTCTGAAACTACAGAGCCAATCTCAACCAAACTTTGCTGAAATGATTCTTGGGTGGTCCTCTTCCAAAATTGTGTCCAGCATTTCAGAACACCGACCAAGATGGCCGCCACAGCCGAACTTAATTTAACATAGGACCCTATGGGAAATTCCCATAAAAATCTTTTTGTCTGAAACCATTTGCTCAATAAGAACAAAATTTTGATGAAATAGTCATTGAATGGTTCTCTTCCAAAAATGTGTCTGGCGGTTCGACCCTTCGATCAATTTTTATTTACCTGCAATTTTGAAGTAAATCCGATTACCCATCTTGGAGTTCTTGCCCTTTTTTCATCAAATTTATAAAAATGACGAAGGCTACAATTGTTAATTTTTTTTACCGAAGTTATCAAGTTTTATTGACTGATGTTATTATTATACCCAGGTGAGCTATACAGGCTCCTGGGAGCCTCTAGTTATATTGACAGGGTGCTTTGATTTTTATATTGACAGGGTGCTTTGATTTTTATATTGACAGGGTGCTTTGATTTTTATATTGACAGGGTGCTTTGATTTTTATATTGACAGGGTGCTTTGATTTTTATATTGACCGGGTGCTTTGATTTTTATATTGACAGGGTGCTTTGATTTTTATATTGACAGGGTGCTTTGATTTTTATATTGACAGGGTGCTTTGATTTTTATATTGACAGGGTGCTTTGATTTTTATATTGACAGGGTGCTTTGATTTTTATATTGACAGGGTGCTTTGATTTTTATATTGACAGGGTGCTTTGATTTTTATATTGACAGGGTGCTTTGATTTTTATATTGACAGGGTGCTTTGATTTTTATATTGACAGGGTGCTTTGATTTTTATATTGACAGGGTGCTTTGATTTTTATATTGACAGGGTGCTTTGATTTTTATATTGACAGGGTGCTTTGATTTTTATATTGACAGGGTGCTTTGATTTTTATATTGACAGGGTGCTTTGATTTTTATATTGACAGGGTGCTTTGATTTTTATATTGACAGGGTGCTTTGATTTTTATATTGACAGGGTGCTTTGATTTTTATATTGACAGGGTGCTTTGATTTTTATATTGACAGGGTGCTTTGATTTTTATATTGACAGGGTGCTTTGATTTTTATATTAACAGGGTGCTTTGATTTTTATATTGACAGGGTGCTTTGATTTTTATATTGACAGGGTGCTTTGATTTTTATATTAACAGGGTGCTTTGATTTTTATATTGACAGGGTGCTTTGATTTTTATATTGACAGGGTGCTTTGATTTTTATATTGACAGGGTGCTTTGATTTTTATATTGACAGGGTGCTTTGATTTTTATATTGACAGGGTGCTTTGATTTTTATATTGACAGGGTGCTTTGATTTTTATATTGACAGGGTGCTTTGATTTTTATATTGACAGGGTGCTTTGATTTTTATATTGACAGGGTGCTTTGATTTTTATATTGACAGGGTGCTTTGATTTTTATATTGACAGGGTGCTTTGATTTTTATATTGACAGGGTGCTTTGATTTTTATATTGACAGGGTGCTTTGATTTTTATATTGACCGGGTGCTTTGATTTTTATATTGACAGGGTGCTTTGATTTTTATATTGACAGGGTGCTTTGATTTTTATATTGACAGGGTGCTTTGATTTTTATATTGACAGGGTGCTTTGATTTTTATATTGACAGGGTGCTTTGATTTTTATATTGACAGGGTGCTTTGATTTTTATATTGACAGGGTGCTTTGATTTTTATATTGACAGGGTGCTTTGATTTTTATATTGACAGGGTGCTTTGATTTTTATATTAACAGGGTGCTTTGATTTTTATATTGACAGGGTGCTTTGATTTTTATATTGACAGGGTGCTTTGATTTTTATATTAACAGGGTGCTTTGATTTTTATATTGACAGGGTGCTTTGATTTTTATATTGACAGGGTGCTTTGATTTTTATATTGACAGGGTGCTTTGATTTTTATATTGACAGGGTGCTTTGATTTTTATATTGACAGGGTGCTTTGATTTTTATATTGACAGGGTGCTTTGATTTTTATATTGACAGGGTGCTTTGATTTTTATATTGACAGGGTGCTTTGATTTTTATATTAACAGGGTGCTTTGATTTTTATATTGACAGGGTGCTTTGATTTTTATATTGACAGGGTGCTTTGATTTTTATATTGACAGGGTGCTTTGATTTTTATATTGACAGGGTGCTTTGATTTTTATATTGACAGGGTGCTTTGATTTTTATATTAACAGGGTGCTTTGATTTTTATATTGACAGGGTGCTTTGATTTTTATATTGACAGGGTGCTTTGATTTTTATATTGACAGGGTGCTTTGATTTTTATATTGACAGGGTGCTTTGATTTTTATATTGACAGGGTGCTTTGATTTTTATATTGACAGGGTGCTTTGATTTTTATATTGACAGGGTGCTTTGATTTTTATATTGACAGGGTGCTTTGATTTTTATATTGACAGGGTGCTTTGATTTTTATATTGACAGGGTGCTTTGATTTTTATATTAACAGGGTGCTTTGATTTTTATATTGACAGGGTGCTTTGATTTTTATATTGACAGGGTGCTTTGATTTTTATATTGACAGGGTGCTTTGATTTTTATATTGACAGGGTGCTTTGATTTTTATATTGACAGGGTGCTTACCTTTCCTTAAGAGGATGAAGATCTCTTATATCTTATGGTATTATTTTTATATTAACAGGGTGCTTACAATGAGGCAGTAAATCATCTTCGTAGTTTCTCCTCCACAATGAAAGATAAAATGAAAGTAAGAATTAAAAACATGTTACCTAGCAACTTACATATATACAGCTGACAAGATTATGTAAACAATAGAAAAAATATGTTACATTTTGTACCTAGCAACTATATGCCCAACATCTTACATATATGTGTCTCTTGTAAATAAAACCAAAGGGACAATCAAAAATACACAGGCAATATTGAGCACAAGACACAGAACGAAGCAAATCAAAACAGAAAATAGAACTCAGAAAAACTAAAATGATGAGTAACATTGACCCCACAAGAAAAACAGGGGGAACCCATGTGCCAGCAAAAGGTGTTGTTTAACATTGGACCATATAGAATATGAAAAAGCTTTTAATCAGAAACTACAAACTTGATTGAACCCAAGCTGTGTATTAATAACCAGCTTGGCCTCTAGTTTTATTAACATGTACAAATGGATGTACTCTGTATGTGAAATAAACCCATGTGATTTGTGCCACACATATTTGACACACATTTATATTTACATGGTTTTCAAATCGTATGTACTTTACCTGTGTATTCATGATGACTGAATTTTTTTTACCTAATTTAATTTAATTTTTAATAACAAATATAAATACATGTAATTTTTATAACTTGTAGAAGTGTGATATTTTCCAGAAGAATTGGACAAAATTACATATTCCAAATTTGCAAATTAAAAAAAATTGTATTGTATGGAAATGCACATGTAAATTCCTTGTGTAAAAAAATGGAATAAAGATATGATTATTCTTCAAAAGATTATAATTGACATTTGACCTTTCAGATTCGTAGTAATTTACAGATGGCCTGTTGTTATCACTGTTTAGGGAAGAATACAGTAAGTACTGCTGTTGTCACCCTCCTATTAGACCATCCCTTCTGAAATAGAATAGTGGCCTTATAAGAGAGATGACCTCTGTGAGAGGGAAAATATAGTAGTATTTTACTATCTAGTGCATCTGAAGTTTGACCTGATAAGAGGGATGGCCTTCGCTGGAATGGCATGACAAGAGGCATGGCCTTCGATGGAATGGCATGATAAGAGGGATGGCCTTCGATGGAATGGCATGATAAGAGGGATGGCCTTCGATGGAATCACCTGATAAGAGGGAGACAACTCTATTACAAAATATTGGGGCCTGGCTGTCCAAGTGGTTTAGGTCATTGCATCATGCGATCATTATATCTGTTTAGGCTTTCCTTCTCAATAAGCAATTACATCGATAGTGTAATGGTTAGCATGCTTGTCTGAAATGCAGTAAAACGTGGGTTCAAACAATGGTTGGGTCAAACCAAAGAACTTGGGTTCAAACAATGGTCGGGTCAAACCAAAGAACGTGGGTTCAAACAATGGTCGGGTCAAGCCAAAGAACGTGGGTTCAAACAATGGTCGGGTCAAACCAAAGAACGTGTGTTCAAACAATGGTCGGGCCAAACCAAAGAACGTGGGTTCAAACAATGGTCGAGTCTAACCAAAGAACGTGGGTTCAAACAATGGTCGGGTCTAACCAAAGAACGTGGGTTCAAACAATGGTCGGGTCTAACCAAAGAACGTGGGTTCAAGCAATGGTCGAGTCTAACCAAAGAATGTGGGTTCAAACAATGGTCGGGTCTAACCAAAGAATGTGGGTTCAAACAATGGTCGGGTCAAACCAAAGAACGTGGGTTCAAACAATGGTCGGGTCAAACCAAAGAACGTGGGTTCAAACAATGGTCGAGTCTAACCAAAGAACGTGGGTTCAAACAATGGTCGGGTCAACCCAAAGAACGTGGGTTCAAACAATAGTCAGGTCTAACCAAAGAACGTGGGTTCAAACAATGGTCGGGTCTAACCAAAGAACGTGGGTTCAAACAATGGTCGGGTCAAACCAAAGAACGTGGGTTCAAACAATGGTCGAGTCTAACCAAAGAACGTGGGTTCAAACAATGGTCGGGTCAAACCAAAGAACGTGGGTTCAAACAATGGTTGGGTCTAACCAAAGAACGTGTGTTCAAACAATGGTCAGGTCTAACCAAAGAACGTGGGTTCAAGCAATGGTCGGGTCTAACCAAAGAACGTGGGTTCAAGCAATGGTCGGGTCTAACCAAAGAACGTGGGTTCAAACAATGGTCGGGTCAAACCAAAGAACGTGGGTTCAAACAATGGTTGGGTCTAACCAAAGAATGTGGGTTCAAACAATGGTCGGGTCTAACCAAAGAACGTGGGTTCAAACAATGGTCAGGTCTAACCAAAGAACATGGGTTCAAACAACGGTCAGGTCTAACCAAAGAACGTGGGTTCAAACAAAGGTCGAGTCTAACCAAAGAACGTTGGTTCAAACAATGGTCGGGTCAAACCAAAGAACGTGGGTTCAAACAATGGTCGAGTCTAACCAAAGAACGTGGGTTCAAACAATGGTCGGGTCTAACCAAAGAACGTGGGTTCAAACAATGGTCGGGTCTAACCAAAGAACGTTGGTTCAAACAATGGTCGGGTCAAACCAAAGAACGTGGGTTCAAACAATGGTCGAGTCTAACCAAAGAACATGGGTTCAAACAATGGTCGGGTCTAACCAAAGAACGTGGGTTCAAACAATGGTCGGGTCTAACCAAAGAACGTGGGTTCAAACAATGGTCGAGTCTAACCAAAGAACATGGGTTCAAACAATGGTCGGGTCAAACCAAAGAACGTGGGTTCAAACAATGGTCGGGTCTAACCAAAGAACGTGGGTTCAAACAATGGTCGAGTCTAACCAAAGAACGTAGGTTCAAACAATGGTCGGGTCAAACCAAAGAACGTGGGTTCAAACAATGGTCAGGTCAAACCAAAGAACGTGGGTTCAAACAATGGTCGGGTCAAACCAAAGAACGTGGGTTCAAACAAAGGTCGGGTCAAACCAAAGAACGTGGGTTCAAACAATGGTCGGGTCAAACCAAAGAACGTGGGTTCAAACAATGGTCGGGTCAAACCAAAGAACGTGGGTTCAAACAATGGTCGAATCTAACCAAAGAACGTGGGTTCAAACAATGGTCAGGTCAAACCAAAGAACGTGGGTTCAAACAATGGTCAGGTCAAACCAAAGAACGTGGGTTCAAACAATGGTCGGGTCAAACCAAAGAACGTGGGTTCAAACAATGGTCGGGTCAAACCAAAGAACGTGGGTTCAAACAATGGTCAGGTCAAACCAAAGAACGTGGGTTCAAACAATGGTCGGGTCAAACCAAAGAACGTGGGTTCAAACAAAGGTCGGGTCAAACCAAAGAACGTGGGTTCAAACAATGGTCGGGTCAAACCAAAGAACGTGGGTTCAAACAATGGTCGGGTCAAACCAAAGAACGTGGGTTCAAACAATGGTCGAATCTAACCAAAGAACGTGGGTTCAAACAATGGTCAGGTCAAACCAAAGAACGTGGGTTCAAACAATGGTCGGGTCAAACCAAAGAACGTGGGTTCAAACAAAGGTCGGGTCAAACCAAAGAACGTGGGTTCAAACAATGGTCGGGTCAAACCAAAGAACGTGGGTTCAAACAATGGTTGGGTCAAACCAAAGAACGTGGGTTCAAACAATGGTTGGGTCAAACCAAAGAACGTGGGTTCAAACAATGGTCGGGTCAAACCAAAGAACGTGGGTTCAAACAATGGTCAGGTCAAACCAAAGAACGTGGGTTCAAACAATGGTCGGGTCAAACCAAAGAACGTGGGTTCAAACAATGGTCGGGTCAAACCAAAGAACGTGGGTTCAAACAAAGGTCGGGTCAAACCAAAGAACGTGGGTTCAAACAATGGTCGGGTCAAACCAAAGAACGTGGGTTCAAGCGATGGTCGGGTCAAACCAAAGAACGTGGGTTCAAGCGATGGTCGGGTCAAACCAAAGAACGTGGGTTCAAACAATGGTCGAATCTAACCAAAGAACGTGGGTTCAAACAATGGTCGGGTCAAACCAAAGAACGTGGGTTCAAGCAATGGTCAGGTCAAACCAAAGAACGTGGGTTCAAACAATGGTCGGGTCAAACCAAAGAACGTGGGTTCAAACAAAGGTCGGGTCAAACCAAAGAACGTGGGTTCAAACAATGGTCGGGTCAAACCAAAGAACGTGGGTTCAAACAATGGTTGGGTCAAACCAAAGAACGTGGGTTCAAACCAAAGAACGTGGGTTCAAACAATGGTCAGGTCAAACCAAAGAACGTGGGTTCAAACAATGGTCAGGTCAAACCAAAGAACGTGGGTTCAAACAATGGTCGGGTCAAACCAAAGAACGTGGCTTCAAACAATGGTCGGGTCAAACCAAAGAACGTGGGTTCAAACAAAGGTCGGGTCAAACCAAAGAACGTGGGTTCAAACAATGGTCGGGTCAAACCAAAGAACGTGGGTTCAAGCGATGGTCGGGTCAAACCAAAGAACGTGGGTTCAAGCGATGGTCAGGTCAAACCAAAGAACGTGGGTTCAAGCGATGGTCGGGTCAAACCAAAGAACGTGGGTTCAAACAAAGGTCGGGTCAAACCAAAGAACGTGGGTTCAAACAATGGTCGGGTCAAACCAAAGAACGTGGGTTCAAGCGATGGTCGGGTCAAACCAAAGAACGTGGGTTCAAGCGATGGTCAGGTCAAACCAAAGAACGTGGGTTCAAGCGATGGTCGGGTCAAACCAAAGAACGTGGGTTCAAACAATGGTCAGGTCAAACCAAAGAACGTGGGTTCAAACAATGGTCGGGTCAAACCAAAGAACGTGGCTTCAAACAATGGTCGGGTCAAACCAAAGAACGTGGGTTCAAACAAAGGTCGGGTCAAACCAAAGAACGTGGGTTCAAACAATGGTCGGGTCAAACCAAAGAACGTGGGTTCAAGCGATGGTCGGGTCAAACCAAAGAACGTGGGTTCAAGCGATGGTCAGGTCAAACCAAAGAACGTGGGTTCAAGCGATGGTCGGGTCAAACCAAAGAACGTGGGTTCAAACAAAGGTCGGGTCAAACCAAAGAACGTGGGTTCAAACAATGGTCGGGTCCAACCAAAGAACGTGGGTTCAAGCGATGGTCGGGTCAAACCAAAGAACGTGGGTTCAAGCGATGGTCAGGTCAAACCAAAGAACGTGGGTTCAAGCGATGGTCGGGTCAAACCAAAGAACGTGGGTTCAAGCGATGGTCGGGTCAAACCAAAGAACGTGGGTTCAAGCGATGGTCAGGTCAAACCAAAGAACGTGGGTTCAAGCGATGGTCGGGTCAAACCAAAGAACGTGGGTTCAAACAAAGGTCGGGTCAAACCAAAGAACGTGGGTTCAAACAATGGTCGGGTCAAACCAAAGAACGTGGGTTCAAGCGATGGTCGGGTCAAACCAAAGAACGTGGGTTCAAGCGATGGTCAGGTCAAACCAAAGAACGTGGGTTCAAGCGATGGTCGGGTCAAACCAAAGAACGTGGGTTCAAGCGATGGTCGGGTCAAACCAAAGAACGTGGGTTCAAGCGATGGTCAGGTCAAACCAAAGACTATGAAATTGGTATTTGCTGCTTCTCTACTAAGAAAGTAGCAGCAAGGAGTAAGAACAAAGACTGGTTGGCTCAGAATCAGGAAAATGTGTCAGAGTGGAGCAATATGTCTACCAGCGGACTGTTTTTCAGTATAAAGCTAGCTCTTAAAATCCAACTAAGCGTGTTGACCCAGTACAAAGCTGACGTCATCCTCATCTCATACAAATATTACTTGTTCTTGCCATGATATAGCTAAAACAATTGCTCACTTGACCATGAACAACAATCGTAGTCACTCACTATCTCAATAAGCCTGGTATTCACCATAAAGCTGAAGAATTATTGAAAGAGATAATCACCACTAATAACCTTAACAGAATATTATTTAAATTTGGGTCAATGGCATGTGGTCAGATGTCTTGATCGAAACCACTCGCCTGCCCATGCCCTTCATATAAAATGGAACACATCTAAACCACTAGTCCACACATACCCCTCATTTATAGTGGTATATCCCTACAAAATATATCAATCAGTAAGAAAGAATATGGATGTAAATAAACAGGAGAGACTATCCAACATTACACTTAGACATATATTAATGTAAAGGACCATAGCTTTTATTGCTATTCTACATTTCACAGTCACAGTAAAATCTTCAACTATAAGCTTTACTCGTACCCTTAAAGGAGTATGAAATGATCCCTATCCTGGAGTTGAGTGAAATGATCCCTATCCTGGAGTTGAGTGAAATGATCCCTATCCTGGAGTTGAGTGAAATGATCCCTATCCTGGAGTTGAGTGAAATGATCCCTATCCTGGAGTTGAGTGAAATGATCCCTATCCTGGAGTTGAGTGAAATGATCCCTATCCTGGAGATCTAGAGGTAATCCTTACATCTACTGATAAACACTACATTTGGTTTTTATGCTATTTTGTGTATCAGAATCTTTTTTTTTTTTAATTAAATCTATTTTCCTGTTAGTGTTTACATATGACCTCAGAAGTCCAGGAGATTCTGAGGCTTGCATACATTTAATACACACATTGTACACTACAATACATATATAGTGAGTATATTAGTTTTTAGAAGAAAAAAAAGTTAAGCAAAAATTAAATAAATAAATAATGGTTACATATAAACACAAAAATGGATAGCAGATTATTATGCTAACTTGGTATCAGAATCATTAATAATATTATTATAAATAATTATTTTAATATTTTAGAAAGTATGTGAACTGGTCCTAGATACAATATCAGGATTTTCAGACAGTAACCATAACAACATAACTGACCAATCACAGATAGATATACCGGATGGAACATCACGCCACCTAGTGTTAACTTTATGTAGAGAATCTGAGATAATTCCATACTGTATCCAGTTATTGGTATCATCATTAAAGGTCAGATTGTTTGTTTCACAGCCATTAAAGACGTGTCATTTTTATGTTGAAGGGGGAAGTGTACACTGTATATCAAGAAAATATCTTATAAAATCAAAATTGTGAAGGGGGGGGGCATCGATGTCATGATCGTTTGATTGTTGGATTTATAGCTACCTGTGAAATCCGTGCCTATCACCATTAAAGTTGTGAGTTCAAACCCTGTTCATGGCAAGGTGTACTCAATACAACATTATGTGATAAAGTTTGTCAGTGACTTATGACAGGTCAGTGGATTTATCCGGGTACTCCAGTTCCCTTCACCAAGTAAACTGACCACCATGATATAGCTGAAATATTGTTGAAATTGGTGTTAAGCACCATAAATCAAACCTATTAAATCAAAATTGTGATGGTCAACAAACCTTTATTTCCCGATTTAATGACTTTCCTTGTTTTTATAATCAGTGTTATTAAAACCATGTTTGATATAAAAAGAAAGTTTTAACATTGATGATCAATGACTTCACCAATATCAGCAAAATGAAATAACCTCTCACCTTAAACCATTGAACCAAAAAATTCTACTATGACCTATGACTTTAGATCTGTAGGTCCTGGCTTTAAACAGGCACAAAAATGTGGCAGAGCTAAACCAATGACTGGGATCCCATTGATTACAGTGGTTCCTCCTCCACCACCTTTAGGTAAATTTATATTGAAACCGTTACTTCAGATTTGTTTGGTAAGACTGAATTATGATATTACACATGTAGTTTCCATAACAACAATAAGAAATTGCCTATTAGCTGGATTGAAAAGATTATTAAAGATACAATCTGACTACATGTAGTTGATATAGCTTTAGGATTTTGTAATGCAACCAATGAAATTGATTCATGAATTATTCATGAGTACAAAAGTTTTCAAATGAATTGACACACTGTAATCAAACATGGGTAATAGACGATGTTTTAAAATTTGATTAGGGGCCGTCATGATCGTATGGTAGTTGGATTTAAAACTACCTGTGCTATCAGCTTCTATCACCACTATAGTTGTGAGTTTGAACCCTGTTCATAGCAAGGTGTGCACTCGATTCAACATTATGTGATAAAGTTTGTCAGTGACTTGCGACAGGTCAGTTTTCTCCGGATACTCCGGTTTCCTCCACCTACAAAACTGACTGCCACTATATAACTGAAATATTGTTGAAAGTGGCATTAAACACCATAAACCAACTAAAATTTGTTTAAGTACTTGCTTCTAGTCAGTGAGTTATTGTTGTTTAACGCCAAATTAGCAATTTTTCAACTACTTCATGGTAAGTTATATTTTGATGATGAAGTTATTACGAGACACATTGTTCTGATTCTAAGCCAGTCTTGGCTGTTACTTCTGAATGCTGCATGCTTATTGGAGAAGCAGCAAATACAAATTTTATAGTCTTTTTTTTATTTATTTATTTTTTCAAATAGTCAGGATTTTATAATTCCTTATATCACCAGCTGATTAAGGTGTGATAGGGGTTTTCAAAATAATAAATTTTGTGATTACATGAATTTTATAGTCTTTTGTTTGACCGGGCCTGGGCTAGAATCCATGATAAACCACATAGGCGGCAATCATGCAAACCATTACACCAGTGATGGAGTCACTGAACAATGTGGTGGGGTTAAACAGGTTAATGGGATCCCAACCCTTCCTTCTTGATAACTGGATCCCAACCCTTCCTTCTTGATAACTGGATCCCAACCCTTCCTTCTTGATAACTAGATCCAAACCCTTCCTTCTTGATAACTAGATCCCAACCCTTCCTTCTTGATAACTAGATCCCAACCCTTCCTTCTTGATAACTAGATCCCAACCCTTCCTTCTTGATAACTAGATCCCAACCCTCCCCTCTTGATAACTAGATCCCAACCCTTCCTTCTTGATAACTGGATCCCAACCCTTCCTTCTTGATAACTAGATCCCAACCCTTCCTTCTTGATAACTGGATCCCAACCCTTCCTTCTTGATAACTGGATCCCAACCCTTCCTTCTTGATAACTGGATCCCAACCCTTCCTTCTTGATAACTAGATCCAAACCCTTCCTTCTTGATAACTAGATCCCAACCCTTCCTTCTTGATAACTAGATCCCAACCCTTCCTTCTTGATAACTAGATCCCAACCCTTCCTTCTTGATAACTAGATCCCAACCCTTCCTTCTTGATAACTGGATCCCAACCCTTCCTTCTTGATAACTGGATCCCAACCCTTCCTTCTTGATAACTAGATCCCAACCCTTCCTTCTTGATAACTAGATCCCAACCCTTCCTTCTTGATAACTGGAACCCAACCCTTCCTTCTTGATAACTGGATCCCAACCCTTCCTTCTTGATAACTGGATCCCAACCCCCCCTCTTGATAACTGGATCCTAACCCTTCCTTCTTGATAACTTGATCCCAACCCTTCCTTCTTGATAACTGGATCCTAACCCTCCCTTCTTGATAACTGGATCCCAACCCTTCCTTCTTGATAACTGGATCCCAACCCTCCCTTCTTGATAACTGGATCCCAACCCTCCCTTCTTGATAACTGGATCCCAACCCTTCCTTCTTGATAACTGAATCCCAACCCTTCCTTCTTGATAACTGGATCCCAACCCTTCCTTCTTGATAACTGAATCCCAACCCTTCCTTCTTGATAACTAGATCCCAACCCTTCCTTCTTGATAACTAGATCCCAACCCTTCCTTCTTGATAACTGGATCCCAACCCTTCCTTCTTGATAACTGGATCCCAACCCTTCCTTCTTGATAACTGGATCCCAACCCTCCCCTCTTGATAACTGGATCCCAACCTTTCCTTCTTGATAACTGGATCCCAACCCTTCCTTCTTGATAACTGGATCCCAACCCTTCCTTCTTGATAACTGGATTTCAAATAGCAATGCATGTATAAACAAATGATATAAAACCTGCACATATTCGATTCCACTCAAAAAGACCACCTACTATCAGGACTTTCAATATTTTTCAAGTGTACCAGTACTTCACTATTTACAGGCGGTACTTTTTATTAAATTTTAGCAATTTTCATAAATATCTTATACAACACTTTAAAATCAGGAGGTACCAAAGACCATTTTAGGTAAGTAATAGTACCTGGTACTGCCCTTTATTGAAAGGCCTGGTCAATCACAATGTCTTATGTATGCCTCATTACAGTTTTATATACATACATTTAACATTACATATCTTTTGTAGGAAAGGATTGTTTCTTCGAAGTGTGATGACTTTGCAATGGGTCACATGATCATATTGCTGCAGTATGATTGGCCAAAGCATGAAAGTTTATTTCAGCAAGTGATGAAGAAGATTAAAGCACAGGGCAGTTTGACTTACAATATTTTCTTCAACTATGTGATTAGTATCCTTTAGTAAAAAGAAAGGGTAGAGTTGTCTTCTTTTTTTTTGTGGGAAAAAGCTTTTTATTCATATTAAAACAATGGTATGCAGTGCAATGTTGTGGAGCCAGTCATCATAAATATCTTGAAATATTGGCACAATGAAAAACATGCCTGTTCAGAAATAATCTATTTTTACAAAAACCGCTCAAGCAAAAACTATATAACATACAAATCAGACTCCAGATTACAACAGACCGGAATTCATAATTTATCATATTACACCAAAAGAAAGATAACTCTCGACAATGAAATGACCAAGCGTCTTGACCATACCAAATATGAGATATTACAACAGTGTCATTCAAATTTAGATTGCATATCCACACAAAAATATGAAAATAGAAATCCAATGATAAATCATGTATCTATTGATAAAATCTATTTTTTCTCATTTTTCTTTTTAGATTAAAACATGATTTTCTTCATTACTGCTGTTACAATGTTCTTCGTATTTACAGCTTGACTACAAATATTACTGTTGTTAAACATTAAAAAAAACAGGCAATCTTCATGTGTTAATAATATCTGGTGATTGTTATTAAATTACAATACTAGTGTATGAAGATTCTGTATATCAATCAAAATTGGAGTCTTTCACCTCACATGATTATTGTTATAATGTTGATATTACGTCAGGATTAACAGTACATTTTGTTTAAACAGAGTTATCTTTGAGCTTGTGAAGCTTAAATATTATTGAGATAAAGTCCTAGATCAAAATTTAACATATGTGTATACTGCAATATGCAATAATTCAATTCCCT
The DNA here is from genome assembly GCA_963680875.1 of Bathymodiolus brooksi. NCBI lineage: Eukaryota > Metazoa > Mollusca > Bivalvia > Mytilida > Modiolidae > Bathymodiolus > Bathymodiolus brooksi. Next base: position 70,592,329 of record OY804587.1, read on the forward strand.
CTTTTGCTTTGCAAGCAAACGAGCGATCAACCCAATGACAAAATCTCATTAGCACATGCGTGTTACACATTTAAGCCAGGTAATAAAATCACAAAATAAAATTATTTACACGGTTGTTATCGTTTTAGACATCTATATTCACTGAAAATAATCAAAATATCCAAAATTAATGATATGCGACGTGCAATTAAAACATGCAAACACAATATTATTGGTACGGATGCTCCATCAATACGACTGACTTGCCCGTCGTAAATGTATATGTGACTGACTTTCCCGTCGTAAAAATGCTTGTTGTTAAATTGTCATCTGCTCGAATTTGGCAGCATAAATTCTGTGCGACATTGTCCGCAAATGTAAATATAAATTACCGTCTTCTAATCAAAGTTTACTACCGTATTTGTACTCATAGACATATCAGAATCGAAATAATTCATGGAAGCCAGAATGTGTTTTGAGTTTTAACATGAGTTGGTGGATATTAGTATTTTATCCCGAGCCGGAGGCATGATTTATTTCTTAAATAAATATTCTTTGCCATGTGAACAATACAGGCTCATGTGAGCCTCTAGTTAGGGAGTTTAAAGAACTAATAGATGTGTTTACACTTAATTATTTTCCAGTAGATAATGTTTAAGTTTAAAAACATGGTATACAAAATGAAATTTTTCTCAACAAGAAGTACGATACCTGTTTTTTAGGCAACAATTTCAAAAATTTGAATGCCTTAACTTTACGTCTCAGATATTGATATTTTAGAAGAATTTGCTCTACTGAAAACTACTGAAGGTGGAAAAGTCACATTAGACATCCTACCAACCAGCACAAAAGTAATAGCTCAGTAAGTAGGAATCTTTTTGTTCCAAATTATATCATAGCTTTGTAAATACAAAAAATGTTATAATACAGTGATCCCCTCTTATAAGACCACTCCTATTTAAGGTCACCTCTCTTATCAGGACAAATTTTAAATACAAAATGTACACTGAAATAGTAAATTACTATTAAATTGAACCCCTCAAAAGAGAAACTTCTATTTTTAATTCTACCAAATACTGATCAGGGGCCGTCATAATCGTACAGTAGTTGGATTTACAAGTACCTACTAGCCTTGCCCATCCAAGGGAAATAACTCATGTAAATCGTATAATTTTTAAATCAAAGTCGGAAAATGTGTAAATGGTATATTGAAAGTCAGGTGACAAAAAAATACCATCTTTTATGAATAACCTAATGGTAATTGAACCAGTGTTATGTTGTTACTATCACTAGGTCAATGCATCTGCTGGTGGACTATTAGTCCCAGAGGGTATCTACTGCTCAGTAGTAAGTTCTTTGGGCATTGACAAAAAAAATAAACATTTCATAAATAATATGAGTTATTAAAACAAAGGTCAATCTCACTCAGTCATAGGTAACCTTAGCTTAATTTGACTATTCTGTTCAGGGTCATTGGGTTAATATGCTCCCAAAACTTCGAAATTATTAGACTATGAGCATACCTGATGAAGGTTAGTCCAGACATGTGTCAGAAACCCTACATTTTTAGCTCACCTTGCCAAAGACAATGTGAGCTTTTGCCATCACTTGGCGTTCGTCATCCATTAACTTTTCACATTTTAATCTTCTCCTCTGAAATCCCTCAGCCAAATGAAGTGAAACTTGGTAGGAAGCATCTATGGAAGGTCCTCTCTAAGATTACTCATTTTGTCCCGATCCATTAATAAACATGGCCACCATAGGCAATTCTTGTTTCTGATTAGCCGATTTTTAAAAATCTTCTCCTCTGAAACCACTTGGCCAAATGAACCGAAACTTGGTAGGAAGCATCTATAGCATGTCCTCTATAAAGATTGCTCATTTCATCCCGATCCGTTAACCAACATGGCCACCACAGGCAATTCTTGTTTCAGATTGGGTGATTTCTAAAAAAATCTTCTCCTCTGAAACCGCTTGGTCAAATGAATCGAAACTTGGTAGGAAGCATCTTTGGAAGGTCCTCTATAAAGATTACTCATTTAGTTCTGATCCGATTGCAAACATGACGGCCACAGACAATTCTTATTTCTGATTGGTTGATTTCTAAAAAAATCTTCTCTGAAGCCGCTTTGCCAAATGAATCGAAACTTGGCAGGAAGCATCCTTGGAAGATTCTCTATAAAGATTGCTCATTTAGTTCCAATCCGTTAACAAACATGGCCGCCATAGGCAATTCTTGTTTCTGATTGGCCGATTTTTAAAAATCTTCTCGTCTGAAACCACTTGGCCAAAACCGAAACTTGGTAGGAAGCATCTATGGCAGGTCCTCTATATAGATTGCTCGTTTTGTCTCGATCCGTTATCAAACATGGCCACCACAAACAATTCTTGTTTCTGATTGGTTGATTTCTAAAAAATCTTCTCCTCTGAAACCGCTTGGTCAAATGAATCGAAACTTGGTAGGAAGCATCCTTGGAAGGTCCTCTATAAAGATTACTCATTTAGTTCCGATCCGATAGCAAACATGGCCACCAAAGGCAATTCTTGTTTCTGATTGGGGAGGTTCTGTATTAAGTTTCCTCAAAGCAGAATGAAAGATGAGCAACACAGGCTCAGCCCACGGAACCTCTAGTTATTATGTGATGTTGGTAGAAAATTAACACTCTACAAAATTATTTACAATAAATTGAAGGGATAAGAATGGTTATTTTCATTTCCTGTAATCCCAAAGGCATATCAACTTTTGCCTTCATTCAGGATCCACCATTGTCATTAGCTTTTCCCTGCCCTCTATTCAAGATGGCAGCAGTTACCAAAATAAATAGAAATTTCTTTAAATAGCTATTTTTTTTTTACATTTGCACTGAAATGGAGTGGAATTTGAGCTAGAGCTACTTTGGTTAATTATTTGTTAAAGTTAACCAGTGAGTCCTTATAATGCTTCTTACGATGATACAATTTTGGATATTTATGGGAAATGCAGAGTCTTATACTAATTCAAGATTTTGTCGTAGCATTTTCTGATATGGTTATTCGAGTAGCATTCATCTTACTAAAGTTAAAAATAAAGTATTTATCTATGTCAGAATGAAATATAGTTTTATGTCAGTCCAAAGAAAATCCCAAGTGAGAAACATCCTTCGATGATGCCCTCGGTGAAACCTGTCAAAACAGAACCCTGAATAAACCAGAATCCTGTTGAAATGGAACTTAAAAAATGTGCCAATGTAGAAATCTTTATTAATGTAACCTGTATAAACTTAACACCTGTCTATCTTGAACACAAAAGTTGGTACAATGGAGGTTCGGTATAGACAGGTTTCACTGTAGGGTTAGGGTTATGGTGTTTAATGCCACTTTCAACAATATTTCAGTTATATTGTGGTGGTCAGTTTTATTGGTGGAGGAAACCAGAGATAACCACCGACCTGCTGTAAGTCACTGACAAACTTTATCACATAATGTTGTATTGAGTACATCTTGCCTGAGCGGGATTCGAACTCACAACGTTAGTGGTGATTGGCACTGATTGCATATGTAGTTTTACCATACGAACACGACCATGACGGCTCCTGGTTTCACTGTACATTGATATTCAGAAGGGTTAACTATTACATGTATTTTTTGTCTAATTACAGACAAAGAACTGTGACAAGAGGTGTAAATAAAGGGGTTAAAGAAGACTTTAAACAGACAATAGAAAAACAAGTGAAAAGATGTGAAGAAAATGTTTACCAGGTCATCTGTAGCTTCTTAATGGAAGAAAAACAACTTTTAATGGAAAGTCTGACAAAATAACCAGATTTATTAAATCAAATCAAATCAAATCAAAATTGTATAAATGACACCAATATAGTGGAACTTGTGCAATCCCACACCTGAGAAGCCTGTTGGTCTAGTACAAAGTGGACCTCATCATCATTTCATTGAAGATTAACTAGTTCTCGCCATGATATAGCTGAAAAATTCATTTAGTTGGCATTAAATACCAATCACTCACTCCCCGACACCTGAGTTTTCCAACATCCTGTGACTTCCGACAAAAATTTCTGGTCCCAAAATATTTCTTTAACACACTTTGTGAAAAAAACTTCCGAAACCTGTCACTTCCGACATCTGACACTGTTTTTAATGTTCCTGGTGCTATTAATTATACTTAATTAATCCTGTTGTATCTAACTCTTTGATCTTATGATAATAAAACAACCAGCTTCTGTGTGTATTGTATACAAACTGACATGCTTGTACACAAAAATAAATTTCCATTTAAAGGTATTGATTAGTATGTGAGTTGAGGTTCATTTAGGGTTACAGGTAAGTTTACCTAGAAAATAATAATTTTAAATGTCAACTGTATCAGTTTCTTTGTAAAAAAAACATATTTAAGTATTAAATAACATAGATTTTTGGAAAATGATACCCATAATATGCCTTCACTAAAAAAGGCTAGAAAAGATTTGTTTAGAGGAAAAATTAAAGTTGATTGCAGATTCTGAAAAACGTTCTAAAGTTAACACAAACAGAACTTAGTGAGAAGTGCAGTATTGGACGTACAACAGTGTGACATTTTGAAAAAGAAGGCCTTTTATACACATCACTATACAGGAAATAAGAAAAGGTTTATGTTGTTGTCAATATACGACGAACTCAATGATCTATTGTTGAAATGGTTTAAATAGGTTAGAGCAAAAAACATTCCTCTTAGTGGTCCAATTTTGCAGGAAACAGCCATGTACTTCTCAAAGGAGTTAGAACTCAGGACTTCAAGGCTTCTAATGGATGGCTTTAGAGTTGGAAAAATAAATTTTCAATAACACATTTTAAAGTTTGTGGTAAAAGCGGTGACATAAACATGGACACTGTAAACAATTTCCAGTCCATAATTGATACATTCATTCCGGATTACAAGCCACAAGATATTTTCAACTGTGACATTACAAATCTACCTGTAATTTGGTGGTCTAATCAAAAAAGGTGGATGACCAAAAATCATTCCTAGATTTGACACAAGGTTTAAATAAAACAATGGGGGCTGTTGTGGTTGAGATCGTATGGTAGTTCGATTTACAACTACCTGTGCAATCCGTGCCTATCACCACTTAAGTTGCGAGTTCAAACCCTGTTCATGGTGAGGTGTACTTGATACAACATTATGTGATAAAATTTGTCATTTACTTGGGACAGGTCGTTGGTTTTCTCTGGGTACTCCGATTTCCTCCACCAATAAAACTGACCGCCACAATATAACTGAAATATTGTTGAAAGTGGCGTTAAACACCATAAACCAAACCAACTAAGCAATGTGAAGTTAATTTTTTTGCCAGCTAACTGTACCTCAAAACTTCAGCCGCTTGATATGTGAATCATTTGTACATTTAAAGCCTGCTACAGAAAAATGATGTTAAGCTACCTTATTTCAAATATTGGAAATTGTGTAACTGTTATGGAACTTACCAAACAAATATCTGTCTTGAACGATATAAATTGGATAAATAAATCATCGAGCGATGCAGATGTGTCAACAATTGTGAAATGTTTCTCGTGAAGCAGGTTTCCCCACTGGTATCCTCTATGCTAGTGATTTTACACTTGACAACGACCCAGATGATGACATACCACTCATTGACGAACAAACAAACAAATTTCGTTGAAAATTTGGACAAAGTAACTGATCATTCCTATACATAGTAGTGTAATTAAAAAAAACACCTACATTAATCAAACATACACATTTGCAGTTGATTATCTGATATTCCTGCATACTTTTGCTAACCGAAAGCGAAACCTAAGTTTTCCGACATCCTGTACAATCCGACATATTTACCTTGTCCCTTGATATATATCGGATTAGACTATATATATATAAAACACCTACATTAATCATATATATATAGTGGAATATGTCTAATATATATATATATTTATGATTGTTTAATGCACACTGTTTATTCCTATGTATTAAACTTGAACAGTAGTATATGATACTTTTTACAAAGGCAATATTATTTTTAGCTCTTTGCTATTGCCATCACTTGGCGTTCGTCATCGTCGTACGTCGTAAACTTTTTCAAAAATCTTCTCCTCTGAAACTACTAGACCAATTGAAACCAAACTTGGTCTGAATCATCACTAGGGTGTCTAGTTTCAAAATTGTGTCCGGTGATGCCGTGCACCAACCAACATGGCCGCTGTTACTACAAATAGAACATATGGTAAAATTGCAGGATTTTGGGTAATATCAGAAATCTGACATAGGGTAAATATGATCAGCACAGCAAGATCTACATACCCTACAATTTTGAAGTAAATCTGATTACCCATCTTGGGAGTTATTGCCCTTTTTTTCATATTTTTTTTTTAAATTTTAATACTTTTCGTCTTGTATTTCAAAAACTATAAGAGATAAAGGTTAAGTTTAAATTGCAAAAATGTGCAGCATGTCAAGATCTACCTACCCTGCAATTTTTAAGTAAATCCCATTACCCATTTTGGAGTTATTTCCCTTTTTTCATCAAAATTTCAAAATTTTAATACTTTTCGTCCTTTATTTCAAAAACTATAAGAGATAGATGTTAAATTTTAAACTGCAAGCATGTTCAGCATGTCAGGATCTACCTACCCTGCAATTTTGAAGTAAATCTACTCATCTTGGAGTTATTGCCCTTTTTTCATCAATTTTTTTTAATTTTAATACTTTTTGTCTTATATTTCAAAAACTATAAAAGATAAAGGTTAAGTTTAAATTGCAAAAATGTGCAGCATGTCAAGATCTACATACCCTGCAATTTTTAAGTAAATCCCATTACCCATTTTGGAGTTATTGTCCTTTTTTCAGTAAATTTATTAATACTTTTCGTCCTTTATTTCAAAAACTATAAGAGATAGATGTTAAGTTTAAACTGCAAAAATGTTCAGCATGTCAAGATCTACAAAAAAGTTCCACAGTTGAAAATGTGCGACAACTGTGTGAAGAGTTATTCCTCTTGAAATGCATTTTTTTTTTACTTTCACTGCTTTTGGTTACTCAAATAATCAAAGGGAAACAACTCTATTACAAAATGTGAGGTAGCAAAAGCTAAATTTGGAGAATCATTGACATTTATGTTTTTCTACAGCAATGTTGATAACGTACATTAAAGAGGGAACACCTGCCCAATTTTATTTTGGAGAGGGGGTCTGCAATGATGAGGGCTACATTTGTTATTTTTTGACCGAAGTTGTCAAGTTTTGTTGACTGATGTTGTTATTATACCCAGGTGAGCTATACAGGCTCCTGGGAGCCTCTAATTTTGTTCCTAATGTTAACCCAGTTTATGAAAATAATGTCTTTTTCTTTAGCTCAGGGGACCCCTCTCAAAAATTGTTTTGGAACAAATTGGCTCCAGTTACTATAAAAATGTATATTGCAAGTCAAAATGAGCTCAAATTAAAAATGCAGCTGTATGACAATGAGTAGTTGAACATGTATTCTGGGTTTCTCATTCTAATTTTTCTGTCGGCTGATTTATACCCATAATCACAATTTTGTATATTTTGATCAACAAAAATTACATTTAAATTGTCTAAGATGCCACTTAACACAATTAAACCAAATGTTGGTTGGATGGTCATTTGGTAGTCCCCTCTCAAGATGGCTGCCATGTCACAGAAATTTCCTTTATTGAGTATGACTGCTTTATTGTACATCAGACATAGAAAATTAGCCCAGACATTTAATTCAAGCTTCTGCTATATAGATGCTTTTATTTCACTGAACAATTCTCGATTCAGTGATTATTAAAATGACCTTGAAGTAAAGACTACCACTGAAACTCAAAAGTCGGCTTCTTACCTTGAAATCGAAAACGGAGGAAGATTAAAAACAAATCTCTACGACAAACGTAATGACTTCACTTTTCCAATAGTCAACTTCCCTTTTATCAGTAGCAATATTCCACCATCACATGGCCAGCTTGTATGGAATTTACATTTCACAACTCATACATTATTCTAGAGTTTGTGCCCAGTACAGTGATTTTCTGGACAGATCTCAGCACTGACTCAAAAGCTACTCAAACAAGGCTACGTTGCTCCTAAGTTGAAGTCATCGCTACAAACAAATTTCGTCGTCATTTCGATCTGGTTGACGTTACGAAATATCCATATCTCAATTGACAATCCATCTTACTTTTTACGTATAATTTTTCTTTCTTTATCACTGCAAAGACTTTGACTCGACTTGACTGTATATATGAGTAACACGACGGGTGTCTTGTAATAAGTCAGGACCTGCCTACCCTTCGAGAACACCCGAGTTAACACCCGGGTTTTTGGTGTGGTCCGTGTTGCTCATCTTTTTAGTTTTTTATGTCTACTTCTTAGTTCCGTGTTGTGATGTCCGTTACGATTTCCATATAAAAACGATGTTCGGTTCGTCTTTACCTCCAGTTGTTCGTAGGAGGGTTCATATTTGTGTTTGTTTGCGTATAGTGGTGTCCAACATATAGTGCTGTGTTTTTTATTTTGTTTGTGTTCGTCTTGGGTGCCCAATGTTGCCAGTTTCTCTGGATTTTCCATTCTTAATTGTCCCTTCGGTTTCTCTAACGTTTATGAAAGGCATAACATTTCTAGATACCTTTCATACTTGGGCGCTGGCAACTTGCTCCAATAGAATGTACAAAAGATGAGGTTTAACAGTCACATATGCAATACTGGAATCATACTGACATTTTGTTCGTTTTTAAGAGCAAATATAAAAAAAAAAACAATTTAAAAAATGAAATCGATGATTGAAACCTTATCTCTCGGAAATAGTCTCTAGATTTAGTGTATGTCCCCGGTACATGGTAATATGATATATATGTATACTTATAAATCTTTATATTATTCATGCGCCTCATTATCTAGTACTCTCTTTTTTTGTTCACTATATTAATCTATACCGCATTATTCCAATTTTCAAGTTATATAATTGATCATATATTTTTTGAAAGGGACAAATTTTCTTGACAAAAACAAGAACGATAACTCACAATAACCAAAACATTTTCCTGAATTCTTAACACGAACATAATAACGTCAAGAATGCATGCGTTGACATGTTGTTATATACTCTTAACTCTTATAATACTCAAAGCGGAATCCAACGGGTATTAGTTTGTGCTTCATGAAGGTGATACAATTCCTGGAAGTTCATCCTCAATTATAATATACGTTCTTTAGCCCGACGAAGGGAAAAATACATGGGGTGTGGACATTTAACAATATAACCCCTTCGCACCTTTCCCACCCCGTTGATACCTTCTCTGCCCTTCCGTCCATGGCCGTAGGCTGGTGCCTGCACCGCCTGCTAAGAAGGAAAACCAAAAAACAAAATTCATCGGACTCACCGTCGATGGCCGTGTGCGTATGCTACGCTCTTTAGCACGACGAAGGGAAAAATACATGGGGTGTGGAAATTTAACAATATAACCCCTTCGCACCTTTCCCACCCCGTTGATACCTTATCTGCCCTTCCGTCCATGGCCAAAAGGCAATTTGGGGTAGGTCAAAATTGCTGGCTGTACAACCATTATGGCTCAATTTTCGTCCACTTCCGGTCTCCAGGATAGCTTGACATACATGTATTATACCTCAAAATGTTTGTACATGTCTCTGCTTTATAAATATATACAGTAAGACTGTCCATACGCCCCTTGATTGGAGTAAATAATGTAAAACCAATGTCCGGCGGTAGGTTAAAATAAAACGGTTTACCTATGTTTTCACCCCTTTCCGGTCCCCATGGCGGCCTGAATAACCAAATACCTTAACAAATATGTGCGCAGGGGTATCTGCTTAATATATATGTTTAGTTTTTATTTCTGGAGCCCTTCAATAGCCAGAAAAATGGGAAAAACCAATATGCGTTATTACCCGGAATATCCGTCAGGGTCCTGGCATCCCAATTTAGCTCCGTAATAGGCAACTTCCGGTCCTCAGGGAGGCTTGATCTGCATGTATGATACCTCAAACCGTTTGTCAATGCCTCTGCTTGATAACAATTCCCCGTAGATCATTCCATAGGACCTGTGGACCAAGTAAGACGTAAAAAACCATGGTCGGGTAGGTCAAAATTGCCGGCTGTACAACCGTTATGGCTCAACTTTCGTCCACTTCCGGTCTCCAGGATAGCTTGACATACATGTATTATACCTCAAAATGTTTGTACATGTCTCTGCTTTATAAATATATACAGTAAGACTGTCTATACGCCCCTTGATTGGAGTAAATACTGTAAAACCAATGTCCGGTGGTAGGTTAAAATAAAACGGTTTACGTATGTTTTCACCCCCTTCCGGTCCCCATGGAGGCCCGAATAACCAAATACCTTAACAAATATGTGCGCAGGGGTCTCTGCTTAATATATATGTTTAGTTTTTATTTCTGGAGCCCTTCGTTAGCCAGAAAAATGGGAAAAACCAATATGCGTTATTACCCGGAATATCCGTCACGGTCCTGGCATCCCATTTTAGCTCCGTAATAGACAATTTCCGGTCCTCACGGAGGCTTGATCTACATGTATGATACCTCAAAACGTTTGTCAATGCCTCTGCTTGATAACTATTCCCCGTAGATCATTCCATAGGACCTGTGGACCAAGTAAGAGGTAAAAAACCATGGTCGGGTAGGTCAAAATTGACGGCTGTACAACCATTATGGTTCAATTGTCGTCCACTTCCGGTCTCCAGGATAGCTTGACATACATGTATTATACCTCAAAATGTTTGTACATGTCTCTGCTTTATAAATATATACAGTAAGACTGTCTATACACCCCTTGATTGGAGTAAATAATGTAAAACCAATGTCCGACGGTAGGTTAAAATAAAACGATTTACCTATGATTTCACCCCCTTCCGGTCCCCATGGCGGCCCGAATAACCAAATACCTTAACAAATATGTGCGCAGGGGTCTCTGCTTAATATATATGTTTAGTTTTTATTTCTGGAGCCCTTCGTTAGCCAGAAAAATGGGAAAAACCAATATGCGTTATTACCCGGAATATCCGTCACGGTCCTGGCATCCCATTTTAGCTCCGTAATAGGCAACTTCCTTTCCTCAGGGAGGCTTGATCTACATGTATGATACCTCAAAACGTTTGTCAATGCCTCTGCTTGATAACTATTCCCCGTAGATCATTCCATAGGACCTGTGGACCAAGTAAGAGGTAAAAAAACCATGGTCGGGTAGGTCAAAATTGACGGCTGTACAACCATTATGGTTCAATTGTCGTCCACTTCCGGTCTCCAGGATAGCTTGACATACATGTATTATACCTCAAAATGTTTGTACATGTCTCTGCTTTATAAATATATACAGTAAGACTGTCTATACGCCCCTTGATTGGAGTAAATAATGTAAAACCAATGTCCGGTGGTAGGTTAAAATAAAACGGTTTACGTATGTTTTCACCCCCTTCCGGTCCCCATGGAGGCCCGAATAACCAAATACCTTAACAAATATGTGCGCAGGGGTCTCTGCTTAATATATATGTTTAGTTTTTATTTCTGGAGCCCTTCGTTAGCCAGAAAAATGGGAAAAACCAATATGCGTTATTACCCGGAATATCCGTCACGGTCCTGGCATCCCATTTTAGCTCCGTAATAGACAATTTCCGGTCCTCACGGAGGCTTGATCTACATGTATGATACCTCAAAACGTTTGTCAATGCCTCTGCTTGATAACTATTCCCCGTAGATCATTCCATAGGACCTGTGGACCAAGTAAGAGGTAAAAAACCATGGTCGGGTAGGTCAAAATTGACGGCTGTACAACCATTATGGTTCAATTGTCGTCCACTTCCGGTCTCCAGGATAGCTTGACATACATGTATTATACCTCAAAATGTTTGTACATGTCTCTGCTTTATAAATATATACAGTAAGACTGTCTATACGCCCCTTGATTGGAGTAAATAATGTAAAACCAATGTCCGGTGGAAGGTTAAAATAAAACGGTTTACGTATGTTTTCACCCCCTTCCGGTCCCCATGGAGGCCCGAATAACCAAATACCTTAACAAATATGTGCGCAGGGGTCTCTGCTTAATATATATGTTTAGTTTTTATTTCTGGAGCCCTTCGTTAGCCAGAAAAATGCGAAAAACCAATATGCGTTATTACCCGGAATATCCGTCACGGTCCTGGCATCCCATTTTAGCTCCGTAATAGACAATTTCCGGTCCTCACGGAGGCTTGATCTACATGTATGATACCTCAAAACGTTTGTCAATGCCTCTGCTTGATAACTATTCCCCGTAGATCATTCCATAGGACCTGTGGACCAAGTCGGAGGTAAAAAACCATGGTCGGGTAGGTCAAAATTTCAAGCTATACAACCATTATGGCTCAATTGTCGTCCACTTCCGGTCTCCAGGATAGCTTGACATACATGTATTATACCTCAAAATGTTTGTACATGTCTCTGCTTTATAAATATATACAGTAAGACTGTCTATACGCCCCTTGATTGGAGTAAATAATGTAAAACCAATGTCCGGCGGTAGGTTAAAATAAAACGGTTTACCTATGTTTTCACCCCCTTCCGGTCCCCATGGAGGCCCGAATAACCAAATACCTAAACAAATATGTGCGCAGGGGTCTCTGCTTAATATATATGTTTAGTTTTTATTTCTGGAGCCCTTCGTTAGCCAAAAAAATGGGAAAAACCAATATGCGTTATTACCCGGAATATCCGTCACGGTCCTGGCATCCCATTTTAGCTCCGTAATAGGCAACTTCCTTTCCTCACGGAGGCTTGATCTACATGTATGATACCTCAAAACGTTTGTCAATGCCTCTGCTTGATAACTATTCCCCGTAGATCATTCCATAGGACCTGTGGACCAAGTCAGAAGTAAAAAACCATGGTCGGGTAGGTCAAAATTGCCGGCTGTACAACCATTATGGCTCAATTGTCGTCCACTTCCGGTCTCCAGGATAGCTTGACATACATGTATTATACCTCAAAATGTTTGTACATGTCTCTGCTTTATAAATATATACAGTAAGACTGTCTATACACCCCTTGATTGGAGTAAATAATGTAAAACCAATGTCCGACGGTAGGTTAAAATAAAACGATTTACCTATGATTTCACCCCCTTCCGGTCCCCATGGCGGCCCGAATAACCAAATACCTTAACAAATATGTGCGCAGGGGTCTCTGCTTAATATATATGTTTAGTTTTTATTTCTGGAGCCCTTCGTTAGCCAGAAAAATGGGAAAAACCAATATGCGTTATTACCCGGAATATCCGTCACGGTCCTGGCATCCCATTTTAGCTCCGTAATAGGCAACTTCCTTTCCTCAGGGAGGCTTGATCTACATGTATGATACCTCAAAACGTTTGTCAATGCCTCTGCTTGATAACTATTCCCCGTAGATCATTCCATAGGACCTGTGGACCAAGTAAGAGGTAAAAAACCATGGTCGGGTAGGTCAAAATTGACGGCTGTACAACCATTATGGTTCAATTGTCGTCCACTTCCGGTCTCCAGGATAGCTTGACATACATGTATTATACCTCAAAATGTTTGTACATGTCTCTGCTTTATAAATATATACAGTAAGACTGTCTATACGCCCCTTGATTGGAGTAAATAATGTAAAACCAATGTCCGGTGGTAGGTTAAAATAAAACGGTTTACGTATGTTTTCACCCCCTTCCGGTCCCCATGGAGGCCCGAATAACCAAATACCTTAACAAATATGTGCGCAGGGGTCTCTGCTTAATATATATGTTTAGTTTTTATTTCTGGAGCCCTTCGTTAGCCAGAAAAATGGGAAAAACCAATATGCGTTATTACCCGGAATATCCGTCACGGTCCTGGCATCCCATTTTAGCTCCGTAATAGACAATTTCCGGTCCTCACGGAGGCTTGATCTACATGTATGATACCTCAAAACGTTTGTCAATGCCTCTGCTTGATAACTATTCCCCGTAGATCATTCCATAGGACCTGTGGACCAAGTAAGAGGTAAAAAACCATGGTCGGGTAGGTCAAAATTGACGGCTGTACAACCATTATGGTTCAATTGTCGTCCACTTCCGGTCTCCAGGATAGCTTGACATACATGTATTATACCTCAAAATGTTTGTACATGTCTCTGCTTTATAAATATATACAGTAAGACTGTCTATACGCCCCTTGATTGGAGTAAATAATGTAAAACCAATGTCCGGTGGTAGGTTAAAATAAAACGGTTTACGTATGTTTTCACCCCCTTCCGGTCCCCATGGAGGCCCGAATAACCAAATACCTTAACAAATATGTGCGCAGGGGTCTCTGCTTAATATATATGTTTAGTTTTTATTTCTGGAGCCCTTCGTTAGCCAGAAAAATGGGAAAAACCAATATGCGTTATTACCCGGAATATCCGTCACGGTCCTGGCATCCCATTTTAGCTCCGTAATAGACAATTTCCGGTCCTCACGGAGGCTTGATCTACATGTATGATACCTCAAAACGTTTGTCAATGCCTCTGCTTGATAACTATTCCCCGTAGATCATTCCATAGGACCTGTGGACCAAGTCAGAAGTAAAAAACCATGGTCGGGTAGGTCAAAATTTCAAGCTGTACAACCATTATGGCTCAATTGTCGTCCACTTCCGGTCTCCAGGATAGCTTGACATACATGTATTATACCTCAAAATGTTTGTACATGTCTCTGCTTTATAAATATATACAGTAAGACTCTATACGCCCCTTGATTGGAGTAAATAATGTAAAACCAATGTCCGGCGGTAGGTTAAAATAAAACGGTTTACCTATGTTTTCACCCCCTTCCGGTCCCCATGGCGGCCCGAATAACCAAATACCTAAACAAATATGTGCGCAGGGGTCTCTGCTTAATATATATGTTTAGTTTTTATTTCTGGAGCCCTTCGTTAGCCAAAAAAATGGGAAAAACCAATATGCGTTATTACCCGGAATATCCGTCACGGTCCTGGCATCCCATTTTAGCTCCGTAATAGGCAACTTCCGGTCCTCACGGAGGCTTGATCTACATGTATGATACCTCAAAACGTTTGTCAATGCCTCTGCTTGATAACTATTCCCCGTAGATCATTCCATAGGACCTGTGGACCAAGTCAGAAGTAAAAAACCATGGTCGGGTAGGTCAAAATTGCCGGCTGTACAACCATTATGGCTCAATTGTCGTCCACTTCCGGTCTCCAGGATAGCTTGACATACATGTATTATACCTCAAAATGTTTGTACATGTCTCTGCTTTATAAATATATACAGTAAGACTGTCTATACGCCCCTTGATTGGAGTAAATAATGTAAAACCAATGTCCGGCGGTAAGTTAAAATAAAACGGTTTACCTATATTTTCACCCCCTGCCGGTCCCCATGGCGGCCCGAATAACCAAATACATTAACAAATATGTGCGCAGGGGTCTCTGCTTAATATATATGTTTAGTTTTTATTTCTGGAGCCCTTCGTTAGCCAAAAAAATGGGAAAAACTAATATGCGTTATTACCCGGAATATCCGTCACGGTCCTGGCATCCCATTTTAGCTCCGTAATAGGCAACTTCCGGTCCTCAGGGAGGCTTGATCTACATGTATGATACCTCAAAACGTTTGTCAATGCCTCTGCTTGATAACTATTCCCCGTAGATCATTCCATAGGACCTGTGGACCAAGTCAGAAGTAAAAAACCATGGTCGGGTAGGTCAAAATTGCCGGCTGTACAACCATTATGGCTCAATTGTCGTCCACTTCCGGTCTCCAGGATAGCTTGACATACATGTATTATACCTCAAAATGTTTGTAGATGTCTCTGCTTTATAAATATATACAGTAAGACTGTCTATACACCCCTTGATTGGAGTAAATAATGTAAAACCAATGTCCGACGGTAGGTTAAAATAAAACGATTTACCTATGATTTCACCCCCTTCCGGTCCCCATGGCAGCCCGAATAACCAAATACCTTAACAAATATGTGCGCAGGGGTCTCTGCTTAATATATATGTTTAGTTTTTATTTCTGGAGCCCTTCGTTAGCCAGAAAAATGGGAAAAACCAATATGCGTTATTACCCGGAATATCCGTCACGGTCCTGGCATCCCATTTTAGCTCCGTAATAGGCAACTTCCTTTCCTCAGGGAGGCTTGATCTACATGTATGATACCTCAAAACGTTTGTCAATGCCTCTGCTTGATAACTATTCCCCGTAGATCATTTCATAGGACCTGTGGACCAAGTAAGAGGTAAAAAACCATGGTCGGGTAGGTCAAAATTGACGGCTGTACAACCATTATGGTTCAATTGTCGTCCACTTCCGGTCTCCAGGATAGCTTGACATACATGTATTATACCTCAAAATGTTTGTACATGTCTCTGCTTTATAAATATATACAGTAAGACTGTCTATACGCCCCTTGATTGGAGTAAATAATGTAAAACCAATGTCCGGTGGTAGGTTAAAATAAAACGGTTTACGTATGTTTTCACCCCCTTCCGGTCCCCATGGAGGCCCGAATAACCAAATACCTTAACAAATATGTGCGCAGGGGTCTCTGCTTAATATATATGTTTAGTTTTTATTTCTGGAGCCCTTCGTTAGCCAGAAAAATGGGAAAAACCAATATGCGTTATTACCCGGAATATCCGTCACGGTCCTGGCATCCCATTTTAGCTCCGTAATAGACAATTTCCGGTCCTCACGGAGGCTTGATCTACATGTATGATACCTCAAAACGTTTGTCAATGCCTCTGCTTGATAACTATTCCCCGTAGATCATTCCATAGGACCTGTGGACCAAGTAAGAGGTAAAAAACCATGGTCGGGTAGGTCAAAATTGACGGCTGTACAACCATTATGGTTCAATTGTCGTCCACTTCCGGTCTCCAGGATAGCTTGACATACATGTATTATACCTCAAAATGTTTGTACATGTCTCTGCTTTATAAATATATACAGTAAGACTGTCTATACGCCCCTTGATTGGAGTAAATAATGTAAAACCAATGTCCGGTGGTAGGTTAAAATAAAACGGTTTACGTATGTTTTCACCCCCTTCCGGTCCCCATGGAGGCCCGAATAACCAAATACCTTAACAAATATGTGCGCAGGGGTCTCTGCTTAATATATATGTTTAGTTTTTATTTCTGGAGCCCTTCGTTAGCCAGAAAAATGCGAAAAACCAATATGCGTTATTACCCGGAATATCCGTCACGGTCCTGGCATCCCATTTTAGCTCCGTAATAGACAATTTCCGGTCCTCACGGAGGCTTTATCTACATGTATGATACCTCAAAACGTTTGTCAATGCCTCTGCTTGATAACTATTCCCCGTAGATCATTCCATAGGACCTGTGGACCAAGTCCGAAGTAAAAAACCATGGTCGGGTAGGTCAAAATTTCAAGCTGTACAACCATTATGGCTCAATTGTCGTCCACTTCCGGTCTCCAGGATAGCTTGACATACATGTATTATACCTCAAAATGTTTGTACATGTCTCTGCTTTATAAATATATACAGTAAGACTGTCTATACGCCCCTTGATTGGAGTAAATAATGTAAAACCAATGTCCGGCGGTAGGTTAAAATAAAACGGTTTACCTATGTTTTCACCCCCTTCCGGTCCCCATGGCGGCCCGAATAACCAAATACCTAAACAAATATGTGCGCAGGGGTCTCTGCTTAATATATATGTTTAGTTTTTATTTCTGGAGCCCTTCGTTAGCCAAAAAAATGGGAAAAACCAATATGCGTTATTACCCGGAATATCCGTCACGGTCCTGGCATCCCATTTTAGCTCCGTAATAGGCAACTTCCGGTCCTCACGGAGGCTTGATCTACATGTATGATACCTCAAAACGTTTGTCAATGCCTCTGCTTGATAACTATTCCCCGTAGATCATTCCATAGGACCTGTGGACCAAGTCAGAAGTAAAAAACCATGGTCGGGTAGGTCAAAATTGCCGGCTGTACAACCATTATGGCTCAATTGTCGTCCACTTCCGGTCTCCAGGATAGCTTGACATACATGTATTATACCTCAAAATGTTTGTACATGTCTCTGCTTTATAAATATATACAGTAAGACTGTCTATACGCCCCTTGATTGGAGTAAATAATGTAAAACCAATGTCCGGCGGTAGGTTAAAATAAAACGGTTTACCTATGTTTTCAACCCCTGCTGGTCCCCATGGCGGCCCGAATAACCAAATACATTAACAAATATGTGCGCAGGGGTCTCTGCTTAATATATATGTTTAGTTTTTATTTCTGGAGCCCTTCGTTAGCCCGAAAATTGCGAAAAACCAATATGCATTATTACCCGGAATATCCGTCACGGTCCTGGCATCCCATTTTAGCTCCGTAATAGGCAACTTCCGGTCCTCAGGGAGGCTTGATCTACATGTATGATACCTCAAAACGTTTGTCAATGCCTCTGCTTGATAACTATTCCCCGTAGATCATTCCATAGGACCTGTGGACCAAGTCAGAAGTAAATAACCATGGTCGGGTAGGTCAAATTGCCGGCTGTACAACCATTATGGCTCAATTTTCGTCCACTTCCGGTCTCCAGGATAGCTTGACATACATGTATTATACCTCAAAATGTTTGTACATGTCTCTGCTTTATAAATATATACAGTAAGACTGTCTATACGCCCCTTGATTGGAGTAAATAATGTAAAACCAATGTCCGGCGGTAGGTTAAAATAAAACGGCTTACCTATGATTTCACCCCCTTCCGGTCCCCATGGCGGCCTGAATAACCAAATACCTTAACAAATATGTGCGCAGGGGTCTCTGCTTAATATATATGTTTAGTTTTTATTTCTGGAGCCCTTCGTTAGCCCGAAAATTGCGAAAAACCAATATGCATTATTACCCGGAATATCCGTCACGGTCCTGGCATCCCATTTTAGCTCCGTAATAGGCAACTTCCGGTCCTCAGGGAGGCTTGATCTACATGTATGATACCTCAAAACGTTTGTCAATGCCTCTGCTTGATAACTATTCCCCGTAGATCATTCCATAGGACCTGTGGACCAAGTCAGAAGTAAATAACCATGGTCGGGTAGGTCAAATTGCCGGCTGTACAACCATTATGGCTCAATTTTCGTCCACTTCCGGTCTCCAGGATAGCTTGACATACATGTATTATACCTCAAAATGTTTGTACATGTCTCTGCTTTATAAATATATACAGTAAGACTGTCTATACGCCCCTTGATTGGAGTAAATAATGTAAAACCAATGTCCGGCGGTAGGTTAAAATAAAACGGCTTACCTATGATTTCACTCCCTTCCGGTCCCCATGGCGGCCTGAATAACCAAATACCTTAACAAATATGTGCGCAGGGGTCTCTGCTTAATATATATGTTTAGTTTTTATTTCTGGAGCCCTTCGTTAACCAGAAAAATGCGAAAAACCAATATGCGTTATTACCCGGAATATCCGTCACGGTCCTGGCATCCCATTTTAGCTCCGTAATAGACAACTTCCGGTCCTCACGGAGGCTTGATATACATGTATGATACCTCAAAACGTTTGTCAATGCCTCTGCTTGATAACTATTCCCCGTAGATCATTCCATAGGACCTGTGGACCAAGTAAGAAGTAAAAAACCATGGTCGGGTAGGTCAAAATTGCCGGCTGTACAACCATTATGGCTCAATTTTCGTCCACTTCCGGTCTCCAGGATAGCTTGACATACATGTATTATACCTCAAAATGTTTGTACATGTCTCTGCTTTATAAATATATACAGTAAGACTGTCTATACGCCCCTTGATTGGAGTAAATAATGTAAAACCAATGTCCGGCGGTAGGTTAAAATAAAACGGTTTACCTATGTGTTCAACCCCTGCTGGTCCCCATGGCGGCCCGAATAACCAAATACATTAACAAATATGTGCGCAGGGGTCTCTGCTTAATATATATGTTTAGTTTTTATTTCTGGAGCCCTTCGTTAGCCCGAAAATTGCGAAAAACCAATATGCGTTATTACCCGGAATATCCGTCACGGTCCTGGCATCCCATTTTAGCTCCGTAATAGGCAACTTCCGGTCCTCAGGGAGGCTTGATCTACATGTATGATACCTCAAAACGTTTGTCAATGCCTCTGCTTGATAACTATTCCCCGTAGATCATTCCATAGGACCTGTGGACCAAGTCAGAAGTAAATAACCATGGTCGGGTAGGTCAAATTGCCGGCTGTACAACCATTATGGCTCAATTTTCGTCCACTTCCGGTCTCCAGGATAGCTTGACATACATGTATTATACCTCAAAATGTTTGTACATGTCTCTGCTTTATAAATATATACAGTAAGACTGTCTATACGCCCCTTGATTGGAGTAAATAATGTAAAACCAATGTCCGGCGTAGGTTAAAATAAAACGGTTTACCTATGTTTTCACCCCCTTCCGGTCCCCATGGCGGCCCGAATAACCAAATACATTAACAAATATGTGCGCAGGGGTCTCTGCTTAATATATATGTTTAGTTTTTATTTCTGGAGCCCTTCGTTAACCAGAAAAATGCGAAAAACTAATATGCGTTATTACCCGGAATATCCGTCACGGTCCTGGCATCCCATTTTAGCTCCGTAATAGGCAACTTCTGGTCCTCAGGAAGGCTTGATCTA
This sequence comes from Bathymodiolus brooksi, assembly GCA_963680875.1. Lineage (NCBI taxonomy): Eukaryota > Metazoa > Mollusca > Bivalvia > Mytilida > Modiolidae > Bathymodiolus > Bathymodiolus brooksi. Next base: position 70,612,955 of record OY804587.1, read on the forward strand.
CATGTATGATACCTCAAAACGTTTGTCAATGCCTCTGCTTGATAACTATTCCCCGTAGATCATTCCATAGGACCTGTGGACCAAGTCAGAGGTATAAAACCATGGTCGGGTAGGTCAAAATTGCCGGCTGTACAACCATTATGGCTCAATTTTCGTCCACTTCCGGTCTCCAGGATAGCTTGACATACATGTATTATACCTCAAAATGTTTGTACATGTCTCTGCTTTATAAATATATACAGTAAGACTGTCTATACGCCCCTTGATTGGAGTAAATAATGTAAAACCAATGTCCGGCGTAGGTTAAAATAAAACGGTTTACCTATGTTTTCACCCCCTTCCGGTCCTCATGGCGGCCCGAATAACCAAATACCATAACACATATGTGCGCAGGGGTCTCTGCTTAATATATATGTTTAGTTTTTATTTCTGGAGCCCTTCGTTAGCCCGAAAAATGTGAAAAACCAATATGCGTTATTACCCGGAATATCCGTCACGGTCCTGGCATCCCATTTTAGCTCCGTAATAGGCAACTTCCGGTCCTCAGAGAGGTTTGATCTACATGTATGATACCTCAAAACGTTTGTCAATGCCTCTGCTTGATAACTATTCCCCGTAGATCATTCCATAGGACCTGTGGACCAAGTCAGAAGTAAATAACCATGGTCGGGTAGGTCAAATTGCCGGCTGTACAACCATTATGGCTCAATTTTCGTCCACTTCCGGTCTCCAGGATAGCTTGACATACATGTATTATACCTCAAAATGTTTGTACATGTCTCTGCTTTATAAATATATACAGTAAGACTGTCTATACGCCCCTTGATTGGAGTAAATAATGTAAAACCAATGTCCGGCGGTAGGTTAAAATAAAACGGTTTACCTATGTTTTCACCCCCTTCCGGTCCCCATGGCGGCCCGAATAACCAAATACATTAACAAATATGTGCACAGGGGTCTCTGCTTAATATATATGTTTAGTTTTTATTTCTGGAGTCCTTCGTTAGCCAGAAAAATGCGAAAAACCAATATGCATTATTACCCGGAATATCCGTCACGGTCCTGGCATCCCATTTTAGCTCTGTAATAGGCAACTTCCGGTGCTCACGGAGGCTTGATCTGCATGTATGATACCTCAAAACGTTTGTCAATGCCTCTGCTTGATAACTATTCCCCGTAGATCATTCCATAGGACCTGTGGACCAAGTAAGAGGTAAAAAACCATGGTCGGGTAGGTCAAAATTGACGGCTGTACAACCATTATGGTTCAATTGTCGTCCACTTCCGGTCTCCAGGATAGCTTGACATACATGTATTATACCTCAAAATGTTTGTACATGTCTCTGCTTTATAAATATATACAGTAAGACTGTCTATACGCCCCTTGATTGGAGTAAATAATGTAAAACCAATGTCCGGTGGTAGGTTAAAATAAAACGGTTTACGTATGTTTTCACCCCCTTCCGGTCCCCATGGAGGCCCGAATAACCAAATACCTTAACAAATATGTGCGCAGGGGTCTCTGCTTAATATATATGTTTAGTTTTTATTTCTGGAGCCCTTCGTTAGCCAGAAAAATGCGAAAAACCAATATGCGTTATTACCCGGAATATCCGTCACGGTCCTGGCATCCCATTTTAGCTCCGTAATAGACAATTTCCGGTCCTCACGGAGGCTTTATCTACATGTATGATACCTCAAAACGTTTGTCAATGCCTCTGCTTGATAACTATTCCCCGTAGATCATTCCATAGGACCTGTGGACCAAGTCCGAAGTAAAAAACCATGGTCGGGTAGGTCAAAATTTCAAGCTGTACAACCATTATGGCTCAATTGTCGTCCACTTCCGGTCTCCAGGATAGCTTGACATACATGTATTATACCTCAAAATGTTTGTACATGTCTCTGCTTTATAAATATATACAGTAAGACTGTCTATACGCCCCTTGATTGGAGTAAATAATGTAAAACCAATGTCCGGCGGTAGGTTAAAATAAAACGGTTTACCTATGTTTTCACCCCCTTCCGGTCCCCATGGCGGCCCGAATAACCAAATACCTAAACAAATATGTGCGCAGGGGTCTCTGCTTAATATATATGTTTAGTTTTTATTTCTGGAGCCCTTCGTTAGCCAAAAAAATGGGAAAAACCAATATGCGTTATTACCCGGAATATCCGTCACGGTCCTGGCATCCCATTTTAGCTCCGTAATAGGCAACTTCCGGTCCTCACGGAGGCTTGATCTACATGTATGATACCTCAAAACGTTTGTCAATGCCTCTGCTTGATAACTATTCCCCGTAGATCATTCCATAGGACCTGTGGACCAAGTCAGAAGTAAAAAACCATGGTCGGGTAGGTCAAAATTGCCGGCTGTACAACCATTATGGCTCAATTGTCGTCCACTTCCGGTCTCCAGGATAGCTTGACATACATGTATTATACCTCAAAATGTTTGTACATGTCTCTGCTTTATAAATATATACAGTAAGACTGTCTATACGCCCCTTGATTGGAGTAAATAATGTAAAACCAATGTCCGGCGGTAGGTTAAAATAAAACGGTTTACCTATGTTTTCAACCCCTGCTGGTCCCCATGGCGGCCCGAATAACCAAATACATTAACAAATATGTGCGCAGGGGTCTCTGCTTAATATATATGTTTAGTTTTTATTTCTGGAGCCCTTCGTTAGCCCGAAAATTGCGAAAAACCAATATGCATTATTACCCGGAATATCCGTCACGGTCCTGGCATCCCATTTTAGCTCCGTAATAGGCAACTTCCGGTCCTCAGGGAGGCTTGATCTACATGTATGATACCTCAAAACGTTTGTCAATGCCTCTGCTTGATAACTATTCCCCGTAGATCATTCCATAGGACCTGTGGACCAAGTCAGAAGTAAATAACCATGGTCGGGTAGGTCAAATTGCCGGCTGTACAACCATTATGGCTCAATTTTCGTCCACTTCCGGTCTCCAGGATAGCTTGACATACATGTATTATACCTCAAAATGTTTGTACATGTCTCTGCTTTATAAATATATACAGTAAGACTGTCTATACGCCCCTTGATTGGAGTAAATAATGTAAAACCAATGTCCGGCGGTAGGTTAAAATAAAACGGCTTACCTATGATTTCACCCCCTTCCGGTCCCCATGGCGGCCTGAATAACCAAATACCTTAACAAATATGTGCGCAGGGGTCTCTGCTTAATATATATGTTTAGTTTTTATTTCTGGAGCCCTTCGTTAGCCCGAAAATTGCGAAAAACCAATATGCATTATTACCCGGAATATCCGTCACGGTCCTGGCATCCCATTTTAGCTCCGTAATAGGCAACTTCCGGTCCTCAGGGAGGCTTGATCTACATGTATGATACCTCAAAACGTTTGTCAATGCCTCTGCTTGATAACTATTCCCCGTAGATCATTCCATAGGACCTGTGGACCAAGTCAGAAGTAAATAACCATGGTCGGGTAGGTCAAATTGCCGGCTGTACAACCATTATGGCTCAATTTTCGTCCACTTCCGGTCTCCAGGATAGCTTGACATACATGTATTATACCTCAAAATGTTTGTACATGTCTCTGCTTTATAAATATATACAGTAAGACTGTCTATACGCCCCTTGATTGGAGTAAATAATGTAAAACCAATGTCCGGCGGTAGGTTAAAATAAAACGGCTTACCTATGATTTCACTCCCTTCCGGTCCCCATGGCGGCCTGAATAACCAAATACCTTAACAAATATGTGCGCAGGGGTCTCTGCTTAATATATATGTTTAGTTTTTATTTCTGGAGCCCTTCGTTAACCAGAAAAATGCGAAAAACCAATATGCGTTATTACCCGGAATATCCGTCACGGTCCTGGCATCCCATTTTAGCTCCGTAATAGACAACTTCCGGTCCTCACGGAGGCTTGATATACATGTATGATACCTCAAAACGTTTGTCAATGCCTCTGCTTGATAACTATTCCCCGTAGATCATTCCATAGGACCTGTGGACCAAGTAAGAAGTAAAAAACCATGGTCGGGTAGGTCAAAATTGCCGGCTGTACAACCATTATGGCTCAATTTTCGTCCACTTCCGGTCTCCAGGATAGCTTGACATACATGTATTATACCTCAAAATGTTTGTACATGTCTCTGCTTTATAAATATATACAGTAAGACTGTCTATACGCCCCTTGATTGGAGTAAATAATGTAAAACCAATGTCCGGCGGTAGGTTAAAATAAAACGGTTTACCTATGTGTTCAACCCCTGCTGGTCCCCATGGCGGCCCGAATAACCAAATACATTAACAAATATGTGCGCAGGGGTCTCTGCTTAATATATATGTTTAGTTTTTATTTCTGGAGCCCTTCGTTAGCCCGAAAATTGCGAAAAACCAATATGCGTTATTACCCGGAATATCCGTCACGGTCCTGGCATCCCATTTTAGCTCCGTAATAGGCAACTTCCGGTCCTCAGGGAGGCTTGATCTACATGTATGATACCTCAAAACGTTTGTCAATGCCTCTGCTTGATAACTATTCCCCGTAGATCATTCCATAGGACCTGTGGACCAAGTCAGAAGTAAATAACCATGGTCGGGTAGGTCAAATTGCCGGCTGTACAACCATTATGGCTCAATTTTCGTCCACTTCCGGTCTCCAGGATAGCTTGACATACATGTATTATACCTCAAAATGTTTGTACATGTCTCTGCTTTATAAATATATACAGTAAGACTGTCTATACGCCCCTTGATTGGAGTAAATAATGTAAAACCAATGTCCGGCGTAGGTTAAAATAAAACGGTTTACCTATGTTTTCACCCCCTTCCGGTCCCCATGGCGGCCCGAATAACCAAATACATTAACAAATATGTGCGCAGGGGTCTCTGCTTAATATATATGTTTAGTTTTTATTTCTGGAGCCCTTCGTTAACCAGAAAAATGCGAAAAACTAATATGCGTTATTACCCGGAATATCCGTCACGGTCCTGGCATCCCATTTTAGCTCCGTAATAGGCAACTTCTGGTCCTCAGGAAGGCTTGATCTACATGTATGATACCTCAAAACGTTTGTCAATGCCTCTGCTTGATAACTATTCCCCGTAGATCATTCCATAGGACCTGTGGACCAAGTCAGAGGTATAAAACCATGGTCGGGTAGGTCAAAATTGCCGGCTGTACAACCATTATGGCTCAATTTTCGTCCACTTCCGGTCTCCAGGATAGCTTGACATACATGTATTATACCTCAAAATGTTTGTACATGTCTCTGCTTTATAAATATATACAGTAAGACTGTCTATACGCCCCTTGATTGGAGTAAATAATGTAAAACCAATGTCCGGCGTAGGTTAAAATAAAACGGTTTACCTATGTTTTCACCCCCTTCCGGTCCTCATGGCGGCCCGAATAACCAAATACCATAACACATATGTGCGCAGGGGTCTCTGCTTAATATATATGTTTAGTTTTTATTTCTGGAGCCCTTCGTTAGCCCGAAAAATGTGAAAAACCAATATGCGTTATTACCCGGAATATCCGTCACGGTCCTGGCATCCCATTTTAGCTCCGTAATAGGCAACTTCCGGTCCTCAGAGAGGTTTGATCTACATGTATGATACCTCAAAACGTTTGTCAATGCCTCTGCTTGATAACTATTCCCCGTAGATCATTCCATAGGACCTGTGGACCAAGTCAGAAGTAAATAACCATGGTCGGGTAGGTCAAATTGCCGGCTGTACAACCATTATGGCTCAATTTTCGTCCACTTCCGGTCTCCAGGATAGCTTGACATACATGTATTATACCTCAAAATGTTTGTACATGTCTCTGCTTTATAAATATATACAGTAAGACTGTCTATACGCCCCTTGATTGGAGTAAATAATGTAAAACCAATGTCCGGCGGTAGGTTAAAATAAAACGGTTTACCTATGTTTTCACCCCCTTCCGGTCCCCATGGCGGCCCGAATAACCAAATACATTAACAAATATGTGCACAGGGGTCTCTGCTTAATATATATGTTTAGTTTTTATTTCTGGAGTCCTTCGTTAGCCAGAAAAATGCGAAAAACCAATATGCATTATTACCCGGAATATCCGTCACGGTCCTGGCATCCCATTTTAGCTCTGTAATAGGCAACTTCCGGTGCTCACGGAGGCTTGATCTGCATGTATGATACCTCAAAACGTTTGTCAATGCCTCTGCTTGATAACTATTCCCCGTAGATCATTCCATAGGAGCTGTGGACCAAGTAAGATGTAAAAAACCATGGTCGGGTAGGTCAAAATTGCCGGCTGTACAACCATTATGGCTCAATTTTCGTCCACTTCCGGTCTCCAGGATAGCTTGACATACATGTATTATACCTCAAAATGTTTGTACATGTCTCTGCATTATAAATATATACAGTAAGACTGTCTATACGCCCCTTGATTGGAGTAAATAATGTAAAACCAATGTCCGGCGGTAGGTTAAAATAAAACGGTTTACCTATGTTTTCACCCCCTTCCGGTCCCCATGGCGGCCCGAATAACCACATACATTAACAAATATGTGCACAGGGGTCTCTGCTTAATATATATGTTTAGTTTTTATTTCTGGAGTCCTTAGTTAGCCAGAAAAATGCGAAAAACCAATATGCATTATTACCCGGAATATCCGTCACGGTCCTGGCATCCCATTTTAGCTCTGTAATAGGCAACTTCCGGTGCTCACGGAGGCTTGATCTGCATGTATGATACCTCAAAACGTTTGTCAATGCCTCTGCTTGATAACTATTCCCCGTAGATCATTCCATAGGACCTGTGGACCAAGTCAGAAGTAAAAAACCATGGTCGGGTAGGTCAAATTGCCGGCTGTACAACCATTATAGCTCAATTTTCGTCCACTTCCGGTCTCCAGGGTAGCTTGACATACATGTATTATACCTCAAAATGTTTGTACATGTCTCTGCTTTATAAATATATACAGTAAGACTGTCTATACGCCCCTTGATTGGAGTAAATAATGTAAAACCAATGTCCGGCGGTAGGTTAAAATAAAACGGTTCACCTATCTTTTCACCCCCTTCCGGTCCACATGGCGGCCCGAATAACCAAATACCATAACAAATATGTGCGCAGGGGTCTCTGCTTAATATATATGTTTAGTTTTTATTTCTGGAGTCCTCCGTTAGCCAGAAAAATGCGAAAAACCAATATGCGTTATTACCCGGAATATCCGTCACGGTCCTGGCATCCCATTTAGCTCCGTAATAGGCAACTTCCGGTGCTCACGGAGGCTTGATCTGCATGTATGATACCTCAAAACGTTTGTCAATGCCTCTGCTTGATAACTATTCCCCGTAGATCATTCCATAGGAGCTGTGGGCCAAGTAAGATGTAAAAAACCATGGTCGGGTAGGTCAAAATTGCCGGCTGTACAACCATTATGGCTCAATTTTCGTCCACTTCCGGTCTCCAGGATAGCTTGACATACATGTATTATACCTCAAAATGTTTGTACATGTCTCTGCTTTATAAATATATACAGTAAGACTGTCTATACGCCCCTTGATTGGAGTAAATAATGTAAAACCAATGTCCGGCGTAGGTTAAAATAAAACGGTTTACCTATGTTTTCACCCCCTTCCGGTCCCCATGGCGGCCCGAATAACCAAATACCATACCACATATGTGCGCAGGGGTCTCTGCTTAATATATATGTTTAGTTTTTATTTCTGGAGCCCTTCGTTAGCCCGAAAAATGTGAAAAACCAATATGCGTTATTACCCGGAATATCCGTCACGGTCCTGGCATCCCATTTAGCTCCGTAATAGGCAACTTCCGGTCCTCAGAGAGGTTTGATCTACATGTATGATACCTCAAAACGTTTGTCAATGCCTCTGCTTGATAACTATTCCCCGTAGATCATTCCATAGGACCTGTGGACCAAGTCAGAAGTAAAAAACCATGGTCGGGTAGGTCAAATTGCCGGCTGTACAACCATTATAGCTCAATTTTCGTCCACTTCCGGTCTCCAGGGTAGCTTGACATACATGTATTATACCTCAAAATGTTTGTACATGTCTCTGCTTTATAAATATATACAGTAAGACTGTCTATACGCCCCTTGATTGGAGTAAATAATGTAAAACCAATGTCCGGCGGTAGGTTAAAATAAAACGGTTCACCTATCTTTTCACCCCCTTCCGGTCCACATGGCGGCCCGAATAACCAAATACCATAACACATATGTGCGCAGGGGTCTCTGCTTAATATATATGTTTAGTTTTTATTTCTGGAGCCCTTCGTTAGCCCGAAAAATGTGAAAAACCAATATGCGTTATTACCCGGAATATCTGTCACGGTCCTGGCATCCCATTTTAGCTCCGTAATAGGCAACTTCCGGTCCTCAGAGAGGTTTGATCTACATGTATGATACCTCAAAACGTTTGTCAATGCCTCTGCTTGATAACTATTCCCCGTAGATCATTCCATAGGACCTGTGGACCAAGTCAGAAGTAAAAAACCATGGTCGGGTAGGACAAATTGCCGGCTGTACAACCATTATAGCTCAATTTTCGTCCACTTCCGGTCTCCAGGGTAGCTTGACATACATGTATTATACCTCAAAATGTTTGTACATGTCTCTGCTTTATAAATATATACAGTAAGACTGTCTATACGCCCCTTGATTGGAGTAAATAATGTAAAACCAATGTCCGGCGGTAGGTTAAAATAAAACGGTTTACTTATGTTTTCAACCCCTGCCGGTCCCCATGGCGGCCCGAATAACCAAATACATTAACAAATATGTGCGCAGGGGTCTCTGCTTAATATATATGTTTAGTTTTTATTTCTGGAGCCCTTCGTTAGCCCGAAAATTGCGAAAAACCAATATGCGTTATTACCCGGAATATCCGTCACGGTCCTTGCATCCCATTTTAGCTCCGTAATAGGCAACTTCCGGTCCTCAGGGAGGCTTGATCTACATGTATGATACCTCAAAACGTTTGTCAATGCCTCTGCTTGATAACTATTCCCCGTAGATCATTCCATAGGACCTGTGGACCAAGTTAGAAGTAAATAACCATGGTCGGGTAGGTCAAATTGCCGGCTGTACAACCATTATGGCTCAATTTTCGTCCACTTCCGGTCTCCAGGATAGCTTGACATACATGTATTATACCTCAAAATGTTTGTACATGTCTCTGCTTTATAAATATATACAGTAAGACTGTCTATACGCCCCTTGATTGGAGTAAATAATGTAAAACCAATGTCCGGCGGTAGGTTAAAATAAAACGGTTTACCTATGTTTTCAACCCCTTCCGGTCCCCATGGCGGCCCGAATAACCAAATACATTAACAAATATGTGCACAGGGGTCTCTGCTTAATATATATGTTTAGTTTTTATTTCTGGAGTCCTTCGTTAGCCAGAAAAATGCGAAAAACCAATATGCATTATTACCCGGAATATCCGTCACGGTCCTGGCATCCCATTTTAGCTATGTAATAGGCAACTTCCGGTGCTCACGGAGGCTTGATCTGCATGTATGATACCTCAAAACGTTTGTCAATGCCTCTGCTTGATAACTATTCCCCGTAGATCATTCCATAGGAGCTGTGGACCAAGTAAGATGTAAAAAACCATGGTCGGGTAGGTCAAAATTGCCGGCTGTACAACCATTATGGCTCAATTTTAGTCCACTTCCGGTCTCCAGGATAGCTTGACATACATGTATTATACCTCAAAATGTTTGTACATGTCTCTGCATTATAAATATATACAGTAAGACTGTCTATACGCCCCTTGATTGGAGTAAATAATGTAAAACCAATGTCCGGCGGTAGGTTAAAATAAAACGGTTCACCTATCTTTTCACCCCCTTCCGGTCCACATGGCGGCCCGAATAACCAAATACCATAACAAATATGTGCGCAGGGGTCTCTGCTTAATATATATGTTTAGTTTTTATTTCTGGAGTCCTCCGTTAGCCAGAAAAATGCGAAAAACCAATATGCGTTATTACCCGGAATATCCGTCACGGTCCTGGCATCCCATTTTAGCTCCGTAATAGGCAACTTCCGGTGCTCACGGAGGCTTGATCTGCATGTATGATACCTCAAAACGTTTGTCAATGCCTCTGCTTGATAACTATTCCCCGTAGATCATTCCATAGGAGCTGTGGGCCAAGTAAGATGTAAAAAACCATGGTCGGGTAGGTCAAAATTGCCGGCTGTACAACCATTATGGCTCAATTTTCGTCCACTTCCGGTCTCCAGGATAGCTTGACATACATGTATTATACCTCAAAATGTTTGTACATGTCTCTGCTTTATAAATATATACAGTAAGACTGTCTATACGCCCCTTGATTGGAGTAAATAATGTAAAACCAATGTCCGGCGTAGGTTAAAATAAAACGGTTTACCTATGTTTTCACCCCCTTCCGGTCCCCATGGCGGCCCGAATAACCAAATACCATAACACATATGTGCGCAGGGGTCTCTGCTTAATATATATGTTTAGTTTTTATTTCTGGAGCCCTTCGTTAGCCCGAAAAATGTGAAAAACCAATATGCGTTATTACCCGGAATATCCGTCACGGTCCTGGCATCCCATTTTAGCTCCGTAATAGGCAACTTCCGGTCCTCAGAGAGGTTTGATCTACATGTATGATACCTCAAAACGTTTGTCAATGCCTCTGCTTGATAACTATTCCCCGTAGATCATTCCATAGGACCTGTGGACCAAGTCAGAAGTAAAAAACCATGGTCGGGTAGGACAAATTGCCGGCTGTACAACCATTATAGCTCAATTTTCGTCCACTTCCGGTCTCCAGGGTAGCTTGACATACATGTATTATACCTCAAAATGTTTGTACATGTCTCTGCTTTATAAATATATACAGTAAGACTGTCTATACGCCCCTTGATTGGAGTAAATAATGTAAAACCAATGTCCGGCGGTAGGTTAAAATAAAACGGTTTACCTATGTTTTCAACCCCTGCCGGTCCCCATGGCGGCCCGAATAACCAAATACATTAACAAATATGTGCGCAGGGGTCTCTGCTTAATATATATGTTTAGTTTTTATTTCTGGAGCCCTTCGTTAGCCCGAAAATTGCGAAAAACCAATATGCGTTATTACCCGGAATATCCGTCACGGTCCTGGCATCCCATTTTAGCTCCGTAATAGGCAACTTCCGGTCCTCAGGGAGGCTTGATCTACATGTATGATACCTCAAAACGTTTGTCAATGCCTCTGCTTGATAACTATTCCCCGTAGATCATTCCATAGGACCTGTGGACCAAGTCAGAAGTAAATAACCATGGTCGGGTAGGTCAAATTGCCGGCTGTACAACCATTATGGCTCAATTTTCGTCCACTTCCGGTCTCCAGGATAGCTTGACATACATGTATTATACCTCAAAATGTTTGTACATGTCTCTGCTTTATAAATATATACAGTAAGACTGTCTATACGCCCCTTGATTGGAGTAAATAATGTAAAACCAATGTCCGGCGGTAGGTTAAAATAAAACGGTTTACCTATGTTTTCACCCCCTTCCGGTCCCCATGGCGGCCCGAATAACCAAATACATTAACAAATATGTGCACAGGGGTCTCTGCTTAATATATATGTTTACTTTTTATTTCTGGAGTCCTTCGTTAGCCAGAAAAATGCGAAAAACCAATATGCATTATTACCCGGAATATCCGTCACGGTCCTGGCATCCCATTTTAGCTCTGTAATAGGCAACTTCCGGTGCTCACGGAGGCTTGATCTGCATGTATGATACCTCAAAACGTTTGTCAATGCCTCTGCTTGATAACTATTCCCCGTAGATCATTCCATAGGAGCTGTGGACCAAGTAAGATGTAAAAAACCATGGTCGGGTAGGTCAAAATTGCCGGCTGTACAACCATTATGGCTCAATTTTCGTCCACTTCCGGTCTCCAGGATAGCTTGACATACATGTATTATACCTCAAAATGTTTGTACATGTCTCTGCATTATAAATATATACAGTAAGACTGTCTATACGCCCCTTGATTGGAGTAAATAATGTAAAACCAATGTCCGGCGGTAGGTTAAAATAAAACGGTTCACCTATCTTTTCACCCCCTTCCGGTCCACATGGCGGCCCGAATAACCAAATACCATAACAAATATGTGCGCAGAGGTCTCTGCTTAATATATATGTTTAGTTTTTATTTCTGGAGTCCTCCGTAAGCCAGAAAAATGCGAAAAACCAATATGCGTTATTACCCGGAATATCCGTCACGGTCCTGGCATCCCATTTTAGCTCCGTAATAGGCAACTTCCGGTGCTCACGGAGGCTTGATCTGCATGTATGATACCTCAAAACGTTTGTCAATGCCTCTGCTTGATAACTATTCCCCGTAGATCATTCCATAGGAGCTGTGGACCAAGTAAGATGTAAAAAACCATGGTCGGGTAGGTCAAAATTGCCGGCTGTACAACCATTATGGCTCAATTTTCGTCCACTTCCGGTCTCCAGGATAGCTTGACATACATGTATTATACCTCAAAATGTTTGTACATGTCTCTGCATTATAAATATATACAGTAAGACTGTCTATACGCCCCTTGATTGGAGTAAATAATGTAAAACCAATGTCCGGCGTAGGTTAAAATAAAACGGTTCACCTATCTTTTCACCCCCTTCCGGTCCACATGGCGGCCCGAATAACCAAATACCATAACAAATATGTGCGCAGGGGTCTCTGCTTAATATATATGTTTAGTTTTTATTTCTGGAGCCCTTCGTTAGCCCGAAAAATGCGAAAAACCAATATGCGTTATTACCCGGAATATCCGTCACGGTCCTGGCATCCCATTTTAGCTCCGTAATAGGCAACTTCCGGTCCTCAGAGAGGCTTGATCTACATGTATGATACCTCAAAACGTTTGTCAATGCCTCTGCTTGATAACTATTCCCCGTAGATCATTCCATAGGACCTGTGGACCAAGTCAGAAGTAAAAAACCATGGTCGGGTAGGTCAAATTGCCGGCTGTACAACCATTATAGCTCAATTTTCGTCCACTTCCGGTCTCCAGGGTAGCTTGACATACATGTATTATACCTCAAAATGTTTGTACATGTCTCTGCTTTATAAATATATACAGTAAGACTGTCTATACGCCCCTTGATTGGAGTAAATAATGTAAAACCAATGTCCGGCGGTAGGTTAAAATAAAACGGTTCACCTATCTTTTCACCCCCTTCCGGTCCACATGGCGGCCCGAATAACCAAATACCATAACAAATATGTGCGCAGGGGTCTCTGCTTAATATATATGTTTAGTTTTTATTTCTGGAGTCCTCCGTTAGCCAGAAAAATGCGAAAAACCAATATGCGTTATTACCCGGAATATCCGTCACGGTCCTGGCATCCCATTTAGCTCCGTAATAGGCAACTTCCGGTGCTCACGGAGGCTTGATCTGCATGTATGATACCTCAAAACGTTTGTCAATGCCTCTGCTTGATAACTATTCCCCGTAGATCATTCCATAGGAGCTGTGGGCCAAGTAAGATGTAAAAAACCATGGTCGGGTAGGTCAAAATTGCCGGCTGTACAACCATTATGGCTCAATTTTCGTCCACTTCCGGTCTCCAGGATAGCTTGACATACATGTATTATACCTCAAAATGTTTGTACATGTCTCTGCTTTATAAATATATACAGTAAGACTGTCTATACGCCCCTTGATTGGAGTAAATAATGTAAAACCAATGTCCGGCGTAGGTTAAAATAAAACGGTTTACCTATGTTTTCACCCCCTTCCGGTCCCCATGGCGGCCCGAATAACCAAATACCATACCACATATGTGCGCAGGGGTCTCTGCTTAATATATATGTTTAGTTTTTATTTCTGGAGCCCTTCGTTAGCCCGAAAAATGTGAAAAACCAATATGCGTTATTACCCGGAATATCCGTCACGGTCCTGGCATCCCATTTAGCTCCGTAATAGGCAACTTCCGGTCCTCAGAGAGGTTTGATCTACATGTATGATACCTCAAAACGTTTGTCAATGCCTCTGCTTGATAACTATTCCCCGTAGATCATTCCATAGGACCTGTGGACCAAGTCAGAAGTAAAAAACCATGGTCGGGTAGGTCAAATTGCCGGCTGTACAACCATTATAGCTCAATTTTCGTCCACTTCCGGTCTCCAGGGTAGCTTGACATACATGTATTATACCTCAAAATGTTTGTACATGTCTCTGCTTTATAAATATATACAGTAAGACTGTCTATACGCCCCTTGATTGGAGTAAATAATGTAAAACCAATGTCCGGCGGTAGGTTAAAATAAAACGGTTCACCTATCTTTTCACCCCCTTCCGGTCCACATGGCGGCCCGAATAACCAAATACCATAACAAATATGTGCGCAGGGGTCTCTGCTTAATATATATGTTTAGTTTTTATTTCTGGAGTCCTCCGTTAGCCAGAAAAATGCGAAAAACCAATATGCGTTATTACCCGGAATATCCGTCACGGTCCTGGCATCCCATTTAGCTCCGTAATAGGCAACTTCCGGTGCTCACGGAGGCTTGATCTGCATGTATGATACCTCAAAACGTTTGTCAATGCCTCTGCTTGATAACTATTCCCCGTAGATCATTCCATAGGAGCTGTGGGCCAAGTAAGATGTAAAAAACCATGGTCGGGTAGGTCAAAATTGCCGGCTGTACAACCATTATGGCTCAATTTTCGTCCACTTCCGGTCTCCAGGATAGCTTGACATACATGTATTATACCTCAAAATGTTTGTACATGTCTCTGCTTTATAAATATATACAGTAAGACTGTCTATACGCCCCTTGATTGGAGTAAATAATGTAAAACCAATGTCCGGCGTAGGTTAAAATAAAACGGTTTACCTATGTTTTCACCCCCTTCCGGTCCACATGGCGGCCCGAATAACCAAATACCATAACAAATATGTGCGCAGGGGTCTCTGCTTAATATATATGTTTAGTTTTTATTTCTGGAGCCCTTCGTTAGCCCGAAAATTGCGAAAAACCAATATGCGTTATTACCCGGAATATCAGTCACGGTCATGGCATCCCATTTTAGCTCCGTAATAGGCAACTTCCGGTCCTCAGAGAGGTTTGATCTACATGTATGATACCTCAAAACGTTTTGTCAATGCCTCTGCTTGATAACTATTCCCCGTAGATCATTCCATAGGACCTGTGGACCAAGTCAGAAGTAAAAAACCATGGTCGGGTAGGTCAAATTGCCGGCTGTACAACCATTATAGCTCAATTTTCGTCCACTTCCGGTCTCCAGGGTAGCTTGACATACATGTATTATACCTCAAAATGTTTGTACATGTCTCTGCTTTATAAATATATACAGTAAGACTGTCTATACGCCCCTTGATTGGAGTAAATAATGTAAAACCAATGTCCGGCGGTAGGTTAAAATAAAACGGTTTACCTATGTTTTCAACCCCTGCCGGTCCCCATGGCGGCCCGAATAACCAAATACATTAACAAATATGTGCGCAGGGGTCTCTGCTTAATATATATGTTTAGTTTTTATTTCTGGAGCCCTTCGTTAGCCCGAAAATTGCGAAAAACCAATATGCGTTATTACCCGGAATATCCGTCACGGTCCTGGCATCCCATTTTAGCTCCGTAATAGGCAACTTCCGGTCCTCAGGGAGGCTTGATCTACATGTATGATACCTCAAAACGTTTGTCAATGCCTCTGCTTGATAACTATTCCCCGTAGATCATTCCATAGGACCTGTGGACCAAGTCAGAAGTAAATAACCATGGTCGGGTAGGTCAAATTGCCGGCTGTACAACCATTATGGCTCAATTTTCGTCCACTTCCGGTCTCCAGGATAGCTTGACATACATGTATTATACCTCAAAATGTTTGTACATGTCTCTGCTTTATAAATATATACAGTAAGACTGTCTATACGCCACTTGATTGGAGTAAATAATGTAAAACCAATGTCCGGCGGTAGGTTAAAATAAAACGGTTTACTTATGTTTTCACCCCCTTCCGGTCCCCATGGCGGCCCGAATAACCAAATACATTAACAAATATGTGCACAGGGGTCTCTGCTTAATATATATGTTTAGTTTTTATTTCTGGAGTCCTTCGTTAGCCAGAAAAATGCGAAAAACCAATATGCATTATTACCCGGAATATCCGTCACGGTCCTGGCATCCCATTTTAGCTCTGTAATAGGCAACTTCCGGTGCTCACGGAGGCTTGATCTGCATGTATGATACCTCAAAACGTTTGTCAATGCCTCTGCTTGATAACTATTCCCCGTAGATCATTCCATAGGAGCTGTGGACCAAGTAAGATGTAAAAAACCATGGTCGGGTAGGTCAAAATTGCCGGCTGTACAACCATTATGGCTCAATTTTCGTCCACTTCCGGTCTCCAGGATAGCTTGACATACATGTATTATACCTCAAAATGTTTGTACATGTCTCTGCATTATAAATATATACAGTAAGACTGTCTATACGCCCCTTGATTGGAGTAAATAATGTAAAACCAATGTCCGGCGTAGGTTAAAATAAAACGGTTCACCTATCTTTTCACCCCCTTCCGGTCCACATGGCGGCCCGAATAACCAAATACCATAACAAATATGTGCGCAGGGGTCTCTGCTTAATATATATGTTTAGTTTTTATTTCTGGAGCCCTTCGTTAGCCCGAAAATTGCGAAAAACCAATATGCGTTATTACCCGGAATATCCGTCACGGTCCTGGCATCCCATTTTAGCTCCGTAATAGGCAACTTCCGGTCCTCAGAGAGGTTTGATCTACATGTATGATACCTCAAAACGTTTTGTCAATGCCTCTGCTTGATAACTATTCCCCGTAGATCATTCCATAGGACCTGTGGACCAAGTCAGAAGTAAAAAACCATGGTCGGGTAGGTCAAATTGCCGGCTGTACAACCATTATAGCTCAATTTTCGTCCACTTCCGGTCTCCAGGGTAGCTTGACATACATGTATTATACCTCAAAATGTTTGTACATGTCTCTGCTTTATAAATATATACAGTAAGACTGTCTATACGCCCCTTGATTGGAGTAAATAATGTAAAACCAATGTCCGGCGGTAGGTTAAAATAAAACGGTTTACCTATGTTTTCAACCCCTGCCGGTCCCCATGGCGGCCCGAATAACCAAATACATTAACAAATATGTGCGCAGGGGTCTCTGCTTAATATATATGTTTAGTTTTTATTTCTGGAGCCCTTCGTTAGCCCGAAAATTGCGAAAAACCAATATGCGTTATTACCCGGAATATCCGTCACGGTCCTGGCATCCCATTTTAGCTCCGTAATAGGCAACTTCCGGTCCTCAGGGAGGCTTGATCTACATGTATGATACCTCAAAACGTTTGTCAATGCCTCTGCTTGATAACTATTCCCCGTAGATCATTCCATAGGACCTGTGGACCAAGTCAGAAGTATATAACCATGGTCGGGTAGGTCAAATTGCCGGCTGTACAACCATTATGGCTCAATTTTCGTCCACTTCCGGTCTCCAGGATAGCTTGACATACATGTATTATACCTCAAAATGTTTGTACATGTCTCTGCTTTATAAATATATACAGTAAGACTGTCTATACGCCACTTGATTGGAGTAAATAATGTAAAACCAATGTCCGGCGGTAGGTTAAAATAAAACGGTTTACCTATGTTTTCACCCCCTTCCGGTCCCCATGGCGGCCCGAATAACCAAATACATTAACAAATATGTGCACAGGGGTCTCTGCTTAATATATATGTTTAGTTTTTATTTCTGGAGTCCTTCGTTAGCCAGAAAAATGCGAAAAACCAATATGCATTATTACCCGGAATATCCGTCACGGTCCTGGCATCCCATTTTAGCTCTGTAATAGGCAACTTCCGGTGCT
Source organism: Bathymodiolus brooksi (assembly GCA_963680875.1). Lineage (NCBI taxonomy): Eukaryota > Metazoa > Mollusca > Bivalvia > Mytilida > Modiolidae > Bathymodiolus > Bathymodiolus brooksi. Next base: position 70,630,893 of record OY804587.1, read on the forward strand.
CACGGAGGCTTGATCTGCATGTATGATACCTCAAAACGTTTGTCAATGCCTCTGCTTGATAACTATTCCCCGTAGATCATTCCATAGGAGCTGTGGACCAAGTAAGATGTAAAAAACCATGGTCGGGTAGGTCAAAATTGCCGGCTGTACAACCATTATGGCTCAATTTTCGTCCACTTCCGGTCTCCAGGATAGCTTGACATACATGTATTATACCTCAAAATGTTTGTACATGTCTCTGCATTATAAATATATACAGTAAGACTGTCTATACGCCCCTTGATTGGAGTAAATAATGTAAAACCAATGTCCGGCGTAGGTTAAAATAAAACGGTTCACCTATCTTTTCACCCCCTTCCGGTCCACATGGCGGCCCGAATAACCAAATACCATAACAAATATGTGCGCAGGGGTCTCTGCTTAATATATATGTTTAGTTTTTATTTCTGGAGCCCTTCGTTAGCCCGAAAATGCGAAAAACCAATATGCGTTATTACCCGGAATATCCGTCACGGTCCTGGCATCCCATTTTAGCTCCGTAATAGGCAACTTCCGGTCCTCAGAGAGGCTTGATCTACATGTATGATACCTCAAAACGTTTGTCAATGCCTCTGATTGATAACTATTCCCCGTAGATCATTCCATAGGACCTGTGGACCAAGTCAGAAGTAAAAAACCATGGTCGGGTAGGTCAAATTGCCGGCTGTACAACCATTATAGCTCAATTTTCGTCCACCTCCGGTCTCCAGGGTAGCTTGACATACATGTATTATACCTCAAAATGTTTGTACATGTCTCTGCTTTATAAATATATACAGTAAGACTGTCTATACGCCCCTTGATTGGAGTAAATAATGTAAAACCAATGTCCGGCGGTAGGTTAAAATAAAACGGTTTACCTATGTTTTCAACCCTTGCCGGTCCCCATGGCGGCCCGAATAACCAAATACATTAACAAATATGTGCGCAGGGGTCTCTGCTTAATATATATGTTTAGTTTTTATTTCTGGAGCCCTTCGTTAGCCCGAAAATTGCGAAAAACCAATATGCGTTATTACCCGGAATATCCGTCACGGTCCTGGCATCCCATTTTAGCTCCGTAATAGGCAACTTCCGGTCCTCAGGGAGGCTTGATCTACATGTATGATACCTCAAAACGTTTGTCAATGCCTCTGCTTGATAACTATTCCCCGTAGATCATTCCATAGGACCTGTGGACCAAGTCAGAAGTAAATAACCATGGTCGAGTAGGTCAAATTGCCGGCTGTACAACCATTATGGCTCAATTTTCGTCCACTTCCGGTCTCCAGGATAGCTTGACATACATGTATTATACCTCAAAATGTTTGTACATGTCTCTGCTTTATAAATATATACAGTAAGACTGTCTATACGCCACTTGATTGGAGTAAATAATGTAAAACCAATGTCCGGCGGTAGGTTAAAATAAAACGGTTTACCTATGTTTTCACCCCCTTCCGGTCCCCATGGCGGCCCGAATAACCAAATACATTAACAAATATGTGCACAGGGGTCTCTGCTTAATATATATGTTTAGTTTTTATTTCTGGAGTCCTTCGTTAGCCAGAAAAATGCGAAAAACCAATATGCATTATTACCCGGAATATCCGTCACGGTCCTGGCATCCCATTTTAGCTCTGTAATAGGCAACTTCCGGTGCTCACGGAGGCTTGATCTGCATGTATGATACCTCAAAACGTTTGTCAATGCCTCTGCTTGATAACTATTCCCCGTAGATCATTCCATAGGAGCTGTGGACCAAGTAAGATGTAAAAAACCATGGTCGGGTAGGTCAAAATTGCCGGCTGTACAACCATTATGGCTCAATTTTCGTCCACTTCCGGTCTCCAGGATAGCTTGACATACATGTATTATACCTCAAAATGTTTGTACATGTCTCTGCATTATAAATATATACAGTAAGACTGTCTATACGCCCCTTGATTGGAGTAAATAATGTAAAACCAATGTCCGGCGTAGGTTAAAATAAAACGGTTCACCTATCTTTTCACCCCCTTCCGGTCCACATGGCGGCCCGAATAACCAAATACCATAACAAATATGTGCGCAGGGGTCTCTGCTTAATATATATGTTTAGTTTTTATTTCTGGAGCCCTTCGTTAGCCCGAAAATGCGAAAAACCAATATGCGTTATTACCCGGAATATCCGTCACGGTCCTGGCATCCCATTTTAGCTCCGTAATAGGCAACTTCCGGTCCTCAGAGAGGCTTGATCTACATGTATGATACCTCAAAACGTTTGTCAATGCCTCTGCTTGATAACTATTCCCCGTAGATCATTCCATAGGACCTGTGGACCAAGTCAGAAGTAAAAAACCATGGTCGGGTAGGTCAAATTGCCGGCTGTACAACCATTATAGCTCAATTTTCGTCCACCTCCGGTCTCCAGGGTAGCTTGACATACATGTATTATACCTCAAAATGTTTGTACATGTCTCTGCTTTATAAATATATACAGTAAGACTGTCTATACGCCCCTTGATTGGAGTAAATAATGTAAAACCAATGTCCGGCGGTAGGTTAAAATAAAACGGTTTACCTATGTTTTCAACCCTTGCCGGTCCCCATGGCGGCCCGAATAACCAAATACATTAACAAATATGTGCGCAGGGGTCTCTGCTTAATATATATGTTTAGTTTTTATTTCTGGAGCCCTTCGTTAGCCCGAAAATTGCGAAAAACCAATATGCGTTATTACCCGGAATATCCGTCACGGTCCTGGCATCCCATTTTAGCTCCGTAATAGGCAACTTCCGGTCCTCAGGGAGGCTTGATCTACATGTATGATACCTCAAAACGTTTGTCAATGCCTCTGCTTGATAACTATTCCCCGTAGATCATTCCATAGGACCTGTGGACCAAGTCAGAAGTAAATAACCATGGTCGAGTAGGTCAAATTGCCGGCTGTACAACCATTATGGCTCAATTTTCGTCCACTTCCGGTCTCCAGGATAGCTTGACATACATGTATTATACCTCAAAATGTTTGTACATGTCTCTGCTTTATAAATATATACAGTAAGACTGTCTATACGCCACTTGATTGGAGTAAATAATGTAAAACCAATGTCCGGCGGTAGGTTAAAATAAAACGGTTTACCTATGTTTTCACCCCCTTCCGGTCCCCATGGCGGCCCGAATAACCAAATACATTAACAAATATGTGCACAGGGGTCTCTGCTTAATATATATGTTTAGTTTTTATTTCTGGAGTCCTTCGTTAGCCAGAAAAATGCGAAAAACCAATATGCATTATTACCCGGAATATCCGTCACGGTCCTGGCATCCCATTTTAGCTCCGTAATAGGCAACTTCCGGTCCTCAGGGAGGCTTGATCTACATGTATGATACCTCAAAACGTTTGTCAATGCCTCTGCTTGATAACTATTCCCCGTAGATCATTCCATAGGACCTGTGGACCAAGTCAGAAGTAAATAACCATGGTCGAGTAGGTCAAATTGCCGGCTGTACAACCATTATGGCTCAATTTTCGTCCACTTCCGGTCTCCAAGATAGCTTGACATACATGTATTATACCTCAAAATGTTTGTATATGTCTCTGCATTATAAATATATACAGTAAGACTGTCTATACGCCCCTTGATTGGAGTAAATAATGTAAAACCAATGTCCGGCGTAGGTTAAAATAAAACGGTTTACCTATCTTTTCACCCCCTTCCGGTCCACATGGCGGCCCGAATAACCAAATACCATAACAAATATGTGCGCAGGGGTCTCTGCTTAATATATATGTTTAGTTTTTATTTCTGGAGCCCTTCGTTAGCCCGAAAAATGCGAAAAACCAATATGCGTTATTACCCGGAATATCCGTCACGGTCCTGGCATCCTCATTTTAGCTCCGTAATAGGCAACTTCCGGTCCTCAGAGAGGCTTGATCTACATGTATGATACCTCAAAACATTTGTCAATGCCTCTGCTAGATAACTATTCCCCGTAGATCATTCCATAGGACCTGTGGACCAAGTCAGAAGTAAAAAACCATGGTCGGGTAGGTCAAATTGCCGGCTGTACAACCATTATAGCTCAATTTTCGTCCACTTCCGGTCTCCAGGGTAGCTTGACATACATGTATTATACCTCAAAATGTTTGTACATGTCTCTGCATTATAAATATATACAGTAAGACTGTCTATACGCCCCTTGATTGGAGTAAATAATGTAAAACCAATGTCCGGCGGTAGGTTAAAATAAAACGGTTTACCAATGTGTTCACCCCCTTCCGGTCCCCATGGCGGCCCGAATAACCAAATACCTTAACAAATATGTGCGCAGGGTACTCTGCTTAATAATATGTTTAGTTTTTATTTCTGGAACCCTTCGTTAGCCCGAAAAATGCGAAAAACCAATATGCGTTATTACCCGGAATATCCGTCACGGTCCTGGCATCCCATTTTAGCTCCGTAATAGACAACTTCCGGTCCTCACGGAGGCTTGATATACATGTATGATACCTCAAAACGTTTGTCAATGCCTCTGCTTGATAACTATTCCCCGTAGATCATTCCATAGGACCTGTGGACCAAGTAAGAAGTAAAAAACCATGGTCGGGTAGGTCAAAATTGCCGGCTGTACAACCATTATGGCTCAATTGTCGTCCACTTCCGGTCTCCAGGATAGCTTGACATACATGTATTATACCTCAAAATGTTTGTACATGTCTCTGCTTTATAAATATATACAGTAAGACTGTCTATACGCCCCTTGATTGGAGTAAATAATGTAAAACCAATGTCCGGCGGTAGGTTAAAATAAAACGGTTTACCTATGTTTTCAACCCTTGCCGGTCCCCATGGCGGCCCGAATAACCAAATACATTAACAAATATGTGCGCAGGGGTCTCTGCTTAATATATATGTTTAGTTTTTATTTCTGGAGCCCTTCGTTAGCCCGAAAATTGCGAAAAACCAATATGCGTTATTACCCGGAATATCCGTCACGGTCCTGGCATCCCATTTTAGCTCCGTAATAGGCAACTTCCGGTCCTCAGGGAGGCTTGATCTACATGTATGATACCTCAAAACGTTTGTCAATGCCTCTGCTTGATAACTATTCCCCGTAGATCATTCCATAGGACCTGTGGACCAAGTCAGAAGTAAATAACCATGGTCGAGTAGGTCAAATTGCCGGCTGTACAACCATTATGGCTCAATTTTCGTCCACTTCCGGTCTCCAGGATAGCTTGACATACATGTATTATACCTCAAAATGTTTGTACATGTCTCTGCTTTATAAATATATACAGAAAGACTGTCTATACGCCCCTTGATTGGAGTAAATAATGTAAAACCAATGTCCGGCGTAGGTTAAAATAAAACGTTTACCTATGTTTTCACCCCCTTCCGGTCCCCATGGCGGCCCGAATAACCAAATACATTAACAAATATGTGCGCAGGGGTCTCTGCTTAATATATATGTTTAGTTTTTATTTCTGGAGCCCTTCGTTAACCAGAAAAATGCGAAAAACTAATATGCGTTATTACCCGGAATATCCGTCACGGTCCTGGCATCCCATTTTAGCTCTGTAATAGGCAACTTCCGGTGCTCACGGAGGCTTGATCTGCATGTATGATACCTCAAAACGTTTGTCAATGCCTCTGCTTGATAACTATTCCCCGTAGATCATTCCATAGGAGCTGTGGACCAAGTAAGATGTAAAAAACCATGGTCGGGTAGGTCAAAATTGCCGGCTGTACAACCATTATGGCTCAATTTTCGTCCACTTCCGGTCTCCAAGATAGCTTGACATACATGTATTATACCTCAAAATGTTTGTATATGTCTCTGCATTATAAATATATACAGTAAGACTGTCTATACGCCCCTTGATTGGAGTAAATAATGTAAAACCAATGTCCGGCGTAGGTTAAAATAAAACGGTTTACCTATCTTTTCACCCCCTTCCGGTCCACATGGCGGCCCGAATAACCAAATACCATAACAAATATGTGCGCAGGGGTCTCTGCTTAATATATATGTTTAGTTTTTATTTCTGGAGCCCTTCGTTAGCCCGAAAAATGCGAAAAACCAATATGCGTTATTACCCGGAATATCCGTCACGGTCCTGGCATCCTCATTTTAGCTCCGTAATAGGCAACTTCCGGTCCTCAGAGAGGCTTGATCTACATGTATGATACCTCAAAACATTTGTCAATGCCTCTGCTAGATAACTATTCCCCGTAGATCATTCCATAGGACCTGTGGACCAAGTCAGAAGTAAAAAACCATGGTCGGGTAGGTCAAATTGCCGGCTGTACAACCATTATAGCTCAATTTTCGTCCACTTCCGGTCTCCAGGGTAGCTTGACATACATGTATTATACCTCAAAATGTTTGTACATGTCTCTGCATTATAAATATATACAGTAAGACTGTCTATACGCCCCTTGATTGGAGTAAATAATGTAAAACCAATGTCCGGCGGTAGGTTAAAATAAAACGGTTTACCAATGTGTTCACCCCCTTCCGGTCCCCATGGCGGCCCGAATAACCAAATACCTTAACAAATATGTGCGCAGGGTACTCTGCTTAATAATATGTTTAGTTTTTATTTCTGGAACCCTTCGTTAGCCCGAAAAATGCGAAAAACCAATATGCGTTATTACCCGGAATATCCGTCACGGTCCTGGCATCCCATTTTAGCTCCGTAATAGACAACTTCCGGTCCTCACGGAGGCTTGATATACATGTATGATACCTCAAAACGTTTGTCAATGCCTCTGCTTGATAACTATTCCCCGTAGATCATTCCATAGGACCTGTGGACCAAGTAAGAAGTAAAAAACCATGGTCGGGTAGGTCAAAATTGCCGGCTGTACAACCATTATGGCTCAATTGTCGTCCACTTCCGGTCTCCAGGATAGCTTGACATACATGTATTATACCTCAAAATGTTTGTACATGTCTCTGCTTTATAAATATATACAGTAAGACTGTCTATACGCCCCTTGATTGGAGAAAATAATGTAAAACCAATGTCCGGCGGTAGGTTAAAATAAAACGGTTTACCTATGTTTTCAACCCCTGCCGGTCCCCATGGCGGCCCGAATAACCAAATACATTAACAAATATGTGCGCAGGGGTCTCTGCTTAATATATATGTTTAGTTTTTATTTCTGGAGCCCTTCGTTAGCCCGAAAATTGCGAAAAACCAATATGCGTTATTACCCGGAATATCCGTCACGGTCCTGGCATCCCATTTTAGCTCCGTAATAGGCAACTTCCGGTCCTCAGGGAGGCTTGATCTACATGTATGATACCTCAAAACGTTTGTCAATGCCTCTGCTTGATAACTATTCCCCGTAGATCATTCCATAGGACCTGTGGACCAAGTCAGAAGTAAATAACCATGGTCGGGTAGGTCAAATTGCCGGCTGTACAACCATTATGGCTCAATTTTCGTCCACTTCCGGTCTCCAGGATAGCTTGACATACATGTATTATACCTCAAAATGTTTGTACATGTCTCTGCTTTATAAATATATACAGTAAGACTGTCTATACGCCACTTGATTGGAGTAAATAATGTAAAACCAATGTCCGGCGGTAGGTTAAAATAAAACGGTTTACCTATGTTTTCACCCCCTTCCGGTCCCCATGGCGGCCCGAATAACCAAATACATTAACAAATATGTGCACAGGGGTCTCTGCTTAATATATATGTTTAGTTTTTATTTCTGGAGTCCTTCGTTAGCCAGAAAAATGCGAAAAACCAATATGCATTATTACCCGGAATATCCGTCACGGTCCTGGCATCCCATTTTAGCTCTGTAATAGGCAACTTCCGGTGCTCACGGAGGCTTGATCTGCATGTATGATACCTCAAAACGTTTGTCAATGCCTCTGCTTGATAACTATTCCCCGTAGATCATTCCATAGGAGCTGTGGACCAAGTAAGATGTAAAAAACCATGGTCGGGTAGGTCAAAATTGCCGGCTGTACAACCATTATGGCTCAATTTTCGTCCACTTCCGGTCTCCAGGATAGCTTGACATACATGTATTATACCTCAAAATGTTTGTACATGTCTCTGCATTATAAATATATACAGTAAGACTGTCTATACGCCCCTTGATTGGAGTAAATAATGTAAAACCAATGTCCGGCGTAGGTTAAAATAAAACGGTTCACCTATCTTTTCACCCCCTTCCGGTCCACATGGCGGCCCGAATAACCAAATACCATAACAAATATGTGCGCAGGGGTCTCTGCTTAATATATATGTTTAGTTTTTATTTCTGGAGCCCTTCGTTAGCCCGAAAAATGCGAAAAACCAATATGCGTTATTACCCGGAATATCCGTCACGGTCCTGGCATCCCATTTTAGCTCCGTAATAGGCAACTTCCGGTCCTCAGAGAGGCTTGATCTACATGTATGATACCTCAAAACGTTTGTCAATGCCTCTGCTTGATAACTATTCCCCGTAGATCATTCCATAGGACCTGTGGACCAAGTCAGAAGTAAAAAACCATGGTCGGGTAGGTCAAATTGCCGGCTGTACAACCATTATAGCTCAATTTTCGTCCACCTCCGGTCTCCAGGGTAGCTTGACATACATGTATTATACCTCAAAATGTTTGTACATGTCTCTGCTTTATAAATATATACAGTAAGACTGTCTATACGCCCCTTGATTGGAGTAAATAATGTAAAACCAATGTCCGGCGGTAGGTTAAAATAAAACGGTTTACCTATGTTTTCAACCCTTGCCGGTCCCCATGGCGGCCCGAATAACCAAATACATTAACAAATATGTGCGCAGGGGTCTCTGCTTAATATATATGTTTAGTTTTTATTTCTGGAGCCCTTCGTTAGCCCGAAAATTGCGAAAAACCAATATGCGTTATTACCCGGAATATCCGTCACGGTCCTGGCATCCCATTTTAGCTCCGTAATAGGCAACTTCCGGTCCTCAGGGAGGCTTGATCTACATGTATGATACCTCAAAACGTTTGTCAATGCCTCTGCTTGATAACTATTCCCCGTAGATCATTCCATAGGACCTGTGGACCAAGTCAGAAGTAAATAACCATGGTCGAGTAGGTCAAATTGCCGGCTGTACAACCATTATGGCTCAATTTTCGTCCACTTCCGGTCTCCAGGATAGCTTGACATACATGTATTATACCTCAAAATGTTTGTACATGTCTCTGCTTTATAAATATATACAGAAAGACTGTCTATACGCCCCTTGATTGGAGTAAATAATGTAAAACCAATGTCCGGCGTAGGTTAAAATAAAACGTTTACCTATGTTTTCACCCCCTTCCGGTCCCCATGGCGGCCCGAATAACCAAATACATTAACAAATATGTGCGCAGGGGTCTCTGCTTAATATATATGTTTAGTTTTTATTTCTGGAGCCCTTCGTTAACCAGAAAAATGCGAAAAACTAATATGCGTTATTACCCGGAATATCCGTCACGGTCCTGGCATCCCATTTTAGCTCTGTAATAGGCAACTTCCGGTGCTCACGGAGGCTTGATCTGCATGTATGATACCTCAAAACGTTTGTCAATGCCTCTGCTTGATAACTATTCCCCGTAGATCATTCCATAGGAGCTGTGGACCAAGTAAGATGTAAAAAACCATGGTCGGGTAGGTCAAAATTGCCGGCTGTACAACCATTATGGCTCAATTTTCGTCCACTTCCGGTCTCCAAGATAGCTTGACATACATGTATTATACCTCAAAATGTTTGTATATGTCTCTGCATTATAAATATATACAGTAAGACTGTCTATACGCCCCTTGATTGGAGTAAATAATGTAAAACCAATGTCCGGCGTAGGTTAAAATAAAACGGTTTACCTATCTTTTCACCCCCTTCCGGTCCACATGGCGGCCCGAATAACCAAATACCATAACAAATATGTGCGCAGGGGTCTCTGCTTAATATATATGTTTAGTTTTTATTTCTGGAGCCCTTCGTTAGCCCGAAAAATGCGAAAAACCAATATGCGTTATTACCCGGAATATCCGTCACGGTCCTGGCATCCTCATTTTAGCTCCGTAATAGGCAACTTCCGGTCCTCAGAGAGGCTTGATCTACATGTATGATACCTCAAAACGTTTGTCAATGCCTCTGCTAGATAACTATTCCCCGTAGATCATTCCATAGGACCTGTGGACCAAGTCAGAAGTAAAAAACCATGGTCGGGTAGGTCAAATTGCCGGCTGTACAACCATTATAGCTCAATTTTCGTCCACTTCCGGTCTCCAGGGTAGCTTGACATACATGTATTATACCTCAAAATGTTTGTATATGTCTCTGCATTATAAATATATACAGTAAGACTGTCTATACGCCCCTTGATTGGAGTAAATAATGTAAAACCAATGTCCGGCGGTAGGTTAAAATAAAACGGTTTACCAATGTGTTCACCCCCTTCCGGTCCCCATGGCGGCCCGAATAACCAAATACCTTAACAAATATGTGCGCAGGGTACTCTGCTTAATAATATGTTTAGTTTTTATTTCTGGAACCCTTCGTTAGCCCGAAAAATGCGAAAAACCAATATGCGTTATTACCCGGAATATCCGTCACGGTCCTGGCATCCCATTTTAGCTCCGTAATAGACAACTTCCGGTCCTCACGGAGGCTTGATATACATGTATGATACCTCAAAACGTTTGTCAATGCCTCTGCTTGATAACTATTCCCCGTAGATCATTCCATAGGACCTGTGGACCAAGTAAGAAGTAAAAAACCATGGTCGGGTAGGTCAAAATTGCCGGCTGTACAACCATTATGGCTCAATTGTCGTCCACTTCCGGTCTCCAGGATAGCTTGACATACATGTATTATACCTCAAAATGTTTGTACATGTCTCTGCTTTATAAATATATACAGTAAGACTGTCTATACGCCCCTTGATTGGAGAAAATAATGTAAAACCAATGTCCGGCGGTAGGTTAAAATAAAACGGTTTACCTATGTTTTCACCCCCTGCCGGTTCCCATGGCGGCCCGAATAACCAAATACCATAACAAATATATGCGCAGGGGTCTCTGCTTAATATATATGTTTAGTTTTTATTTCTGGAGCCCTTCGTTAGCCAGAAAAATGCGAAAAACCAATATGCGTTATTACCCGGAATATCCGTCACGGTCCTGGCATCCCATTTTAGTTCCGTAATAGGCAACTTCCGGTCCTCAGAGAGGCTTGATCTACATGTATGATACCTCAAAACGTTTGTCAATGCCTCTGCTTGATAACTATTCCCCGTAGAGCATTCCATAGGAGCTGTGGACCAAGTCAGAAGTAAATAACCATGGTCGGGTAGGTCAAATTGCCGGCTGTACAACCATTATGGCTCAATTTTCGTCCACTTCCGGTCTCCAGGATAGCTTGACATACATGTATTATACCTCAAAATGTTTGTACATGTCTCTGCTTTATAAATATATACAGTAAGACTGTCTATACGCCCCTTGATTGGAGTAAATAATGTAAAACCAATGTCCGGCGTAGGTTAAAATAAAACGGTTTACCTATGTTTTCACCCCCTTCCGGTCCCCATGGCGGCACGAATAACCAAATACCTTAACAAATATGTGCGCAGGGTTCTCTGCTTAATATATATGTTTAGTTTTTATTTCTGGAGCCCTTCGTTAACCAGAAAAATGCGAAAAACTAATATGCGTTATTACCCGGAATATCCGTCACGGTCCTGGATCCCATTTTAGCTCCGTAATAGGCAACTTCCGGTCCTCAGAGAGGCTTGATCTACATGTATGATACCTCAAAACGTTTGTCAATGCCTCTGCTTGATAACTATTCCCCGTAGATCATTCCATAGGACCTGTGGACCAAGTCAGAAGTAAAAAACCATGGTCGGGTAGGTCAAATTGCCGGCTGTACAACCATTATAGCTCAATTTTCGTCCACTTCCGGTCTCCAGGGTAGCTTGACATACATGTATTATACCTCAAAATGTTTGTACATGTCTCTGCTTTATAAATATATACAGTAAGACTGTCTATACGCCCCTTGATTGGAGTAAATAATGTAAAACCAATGTCCGGCGGTAGGTTAAAATAAAACGGTTTACCTATGTTTTCAACCCCTGCCGGTCCCCATGGCGGCCCGAATAACCAAATACATTAACAAATATGTGCGCAGGGGTCTCTGCTTAATATATATGTTTAGTTGTTATTTCTGGAGCCCTTCGTTAGCCCGAAAATTGCGAAAAACCAATATGCGTTATTACCCGGAATATCCGTCACGGTCCTGGCATCCCATTTTAGCTCCGTAATAGGCAACTTCCGGTCCTCAGGGAGTCTTGATCTACATGTATGATACCTCAAAACGTTTGTCAATGCCTCTGCTTGATAACTATTCCCCGTAGATCATTCCATAGGACCTGTGGACCAAGTCAGAAGTAAATAACCATGGTCGGGTAGGTCAATTTGCTGGCTGTACAACCATTATGGCTCAATTTTCGTCCACTTCCGGTCTCCAGGATAGCTTGACATACATGTATTATACCTCAAAATGTTTGTACATGTCTCTGCTTTATAAATATATACAGTAAGACTGTCTATACGCCCCTTGATTGGAGTAAATAATGTAAAACCAATGTCCGGCAGTAGGTTAAAATAAAACGGTTTACCTATGTTTTCACCCCCTTCCGGTCCCCATGGCGGCCCGAATAACCAAATACCTTAACAAATATGTGCGCAGGGGTCTCTGCTTAATATATATGTTTAGTTTTTATTTCTGGAGCCCTTCGTTAACCAGAAAAATGCGAAAAACTAATATGCGTTATTACCCGGAATATCCGTCACGGTCCTGGCATCCCATTTTAGCTCCGTAATAGGCAGCTTCCGGTCCTCAGGAAGGCTTGATCTACATGTATGATACCTCAAAACGTGTGTCAATGCCTCTGCTTGATAACTATTCCCCGTAGATCATTCCATAGGACATGTGGACCAAGTCAGAGGTATAAAACCATGGTCGGGTAGGTCAAAATTGCCGGCTGTACAACCATTATGGCTCAATTTTCGTCCACTTCCGGTCTCCAGGATAGCTTGACATACATATATTATACCTCAAAATGTTTGTACATGTCTCTGCTTTATAAATATATACAGTAAGACTGTCTATACGCCCCTTGATTGGAGTAAATAATGTAAAACCAATGTCCGGCGGTAGGTTAAAATAAAACGGTTTAACTATGTTTTCACCCCCTTCCGGTCCCCATGGCGGCCCGAATAACCAAATACATTAACAAATATGTGCACAGGGGTCTCTGCTTAATATATATGTTTAGTTTTTATTTCTGGAGTCCTCCGTTAGCCCGAAAAATGCGAAAAACCAATATGCGTTATTACCCGGAATATCCGTCACGGTCCTGGCATCCCATTTTAGCTCTGTAATAGGCAACTTCCGGTGCTCACGGAGGCTTGATCTACATGTATGATACCTCAAAACGTTTGTCAATGCCTCTGCTTGATAACTATTCCCCGTAGATCATTCCATAGGACATGTGGACCAAGTAAGATATAAAAAACCATGGTCGGGTAGGTCAAAATTGCCGGCTGTACAACCATTATGGCTCAATTTTCGTCCACTTCCGGTCTCCAGGGTAGCTTGACATACATGTATTATACCTCAAAATGTTTGTACATGTCTCTGCATTATAAATATATACAGTAAGACTGTCTATACGCCCCTTGATTGGAGTAAATAATGTAAAACCAATGTCCGGCAGTAGGTTAAAATAAAACGGTTTACCTATGTTTTCACCCCCTTCCGGTCCCCATGGCGGCCCGAATAACCAAATACCATAACAAATATGTGCACAGGGGTCTCTGCTTAATATATATGTTTAGTTTTTATTTCTGGAGTCCTCCGTTAGCCCGAAAAATGCGAAAAACCAATATGCGTTATTACCCGGAATATCCGTCACGGTCCTGGCATCCCATTTTAGCTCTGTAATAGGCAACTTCCGGTGCTCACGGAGGCTTGATCTACATGTATGATACCTCAAAACGTTTGTCAATGCCTCTGCTTGATAACTATTCCCCGTAGATCATTCCATAGGACATGTGGACCAAGTAAGATATAAAAAACCATGGTCGGGTAGGTCAAAATTGCCGGCTGTACAACCATTATGGCTCAATTTTCGTCCACTTCCGGTCTCCAGGATAGCTTGACATACATGTATTATACCTCAAAATGTTTGTACATGTCTCTGCATTATAAATATATACAGTAAGACTGTCTATACGCCCCTTGATTGGAGTAAATAATGTAAAACCAATGTCCGGCGGTAGGTTAAAATAAAACGGTTTACCTATGTTTTCACCCCCTTCCGGTCCCCATGGCGGCCCGAATAACCAAATATCATAACAAATATGTGCGCAGGGGTCTCTGCTTAATATATATGTTTAGTTTTTATTTCTGGAGCCCTTCGTTAGCCCGAAAAATGCGAAAAACCAATATGCGTTATTACCCGGAATATCCGTCACGGTCCTGGCATCCCATTTTAGCTCCGTAATAGGCAACTTCCGGTCCTCAGAGAGGCTTGATCTACATGTATGATACCTCAAAACGTTTGTCAATGCCTCTGCTAGATAACTATTCCCCGTAGATCATTCCATAGGACCTGTGGACCAAGTCAGAAGTAAAAAACCATGGTCGGGTAGGTCAAATTGCCGGCTGTACAACCATTATAGCTCAATTTTCGTCCACTTCCGGTCTCCAGGGTAGCTTGACATACATGTATTATACCTCAAAATGTTTGTACATGTCTCTGCTTTATAAATATATACAGTAAGACTGTCTATACGCCCCTTGATTGGAGTAAATAATGTAAAACCAATGTCCGGCGGTAGGTTAAAATAAAACGGTTTACCAATGTGTTCACCCCCCCTTCCGGTCCCCATGGCGGCCCGAATAACCAAATACCTTAACAAATATGTGCGCAGGGTACTCTGCTTAATAATATGTTTAGTTTTTATTTCTGGAACCCTTCGTTAGCCCGAAAAATGCGAAAAACCAATATGCGTTATTACCCGGAATATCCGTCACGGTCCTGGCATCCCATTTTAGCTCCGTAATAGACAACTTCCGGTCCTCACGGAGGCTTGATATACATGTATGATACCTCAAAACGTTTGTCAATGCCTCTGCTTGATAACTATTCCTCGTAGATCATTCCATAGGACCTGTGGACCAAGTCAGAAGTAAATAACCATGGTCGGGTAGGTCAATTTGCTGGCTGTACAACCATTATGGCTCAATTGTCGTCCACTTCCGGTCTCCAGGATAGCTTGACATACATGTATTATACCTCAAAATGTTTGTACATGTCTCTGCTTTATAAATATATACAGTAAGACTGTCTATACGCCCCTTGATTGGAGAAAATAATGTAAAACCAATGTCCGGCGGTAGGTTAAAATAAAACGGTTTACCTATGTTTTCACCCCCTGCCGGTTCCCATGGCGGCCCGAATAACCAAATACCATAACAAATATGTGCGCAGGGATCTCTGCTTAATATATATGTTTAGTTTTTATTTCTGGAGCCCTTCGTTAGCCAGAAAAATGCGAAAAACCAATATGCGTTATTACCCGGAATATCCGTCACGGTCCTGGCATCCCATTTTAGTTCCGTAATAGGCAACTTCCGGTCCTCAGAGAGGCTTGATCTACATGTATGATACCTCAAAACGTTTGTCAATGCCTCTGCTTGATAACTATTCCCCGTAGAGCATTCCATAGGACCTGTGGACCAAGTCAGAAGTAAATAACCATGGTCGGGTAGGTCAAATTGCCGGCTGTACAACCATTATGGCTCAATTTTCGTCCACTTCCGGTCTCCAGGATAGCTTGACATACATGTATTATACCTCAAAATGTTTGTACATGTCTCTGCTTTATAAATATATACAGTAAGACTGTCTATACGCCCCTTGATTGGAGAAAATAATGTAAAACCAATGTCCGGCGGTAGGTTAAAATAAAACGGTTTACCTATGTTTTCACCCCCTGCCGGTTCCCATGGCGGCCCGAATAACCAAATACCATAACAAATATGTGCGCAGGGGTCTCTGCTTAATATATATGTTTAGTTTTTATTTCTGGAGCCCTTCGTTAGCCAGAAAAATGCGAAAAACCAATATGCGTTATTACCCGGAATATCCGTCACGGTCCTGGCATCCCATTTTAGTTCCGTAATAGGCAACTTCCGGTCCTCAGAGAGGCTTGATCTACATGTATGATACCTCAAAACGTTTGTCAATGCCTCTGCTTGATAACTATTCCCCGTAGAGCATTCCATAGGACCTGTGGACCAAGTCAGAAGTAAATAACCATGGTCGGGTAGGTCAAATTGCCGGCTGTACAACCATTATGGCTCAATTTTCGTCCACTTCCGGTCTCCAGGATAGCTTGACATACATGTATTATACCTCAAAATGTTTGTACATGTCTCTGCTTTATAAATATATACAGTAAGACTGTCTATACGCCCCTTGATTGGAGTAAATAATGTAAAACCAATGTCCGGCAGTAGGTTAAAATAAAACGGTTTACCTATGTTTTCACCCCCTTCCGGTCCCCATGGCGGCACGAATAACCAAATACCTTAACAAATATGTGGGCAGGGTTCTCTGCTTAATATATATGTTTAGTTTTTATTTCTGGAGCCCTTCGTTAACCAGAAAAATGCGAAAAACTAATATGCGTTATTACCCGGAATATCCGTCACGGTCCTGGCATCCCATTTTAGCTCCGTAATAGGCAACTTCCGGTCCTCAGGAAGGCTTGATCTACATATATGATACCTCAAAACGTTTGTCAATGCCTCTGCTTGATAACTATTCCCCGTAGATCATTCCATAGGACCTGTGGACCAAGTCAGAGGTATAAAACCATGGTCGGGTAGGTCAAAATTGCCGGCTGTACAACCATTATGGCTCAATGTTCGTCCACTTCCGGTCTCCAGGATAGCTTGACATACATGTATTATACCTCAAAATGTTTGTGCATGTCTCTGCTTTATAAATATATACAGTAAGACTGTCTATACGCCCCTTGATTGGAGTAAATAATGTAAAACCAATGTCCGGCGGTAGGTTAAAATAAAACGGTTTACCTATGTTTTCACCCCCTTCCGGTCCCCATGGCGGCCCGAATAACCAAATACATTAACAAATATGTGCGCAGGGGTCTCTGCTTAATATATATGTTTAGTTTTTATTTCTGGAGCCCTTCGTTAGCCCGAAAATTGCGAAAAACCAATATGCGTTATTACCCGGAATATCCGTCACGGTCCTGGCATCCCATTTTAGCTCTGTAATAGGCAACTTCCGGTCCTCAGGGAGGCTTGATCTACATGTATGATACCTCAAAACGTTTGTCAATGCCTCTGCTTGATAACTATTCCCCGTAGATCATTCCATAGGACCTGTGGACCAAGTCAGAAGTAAATAACCATGGTCGGGTAGGTCAAATTGCCGACTGTACAACCATTATGGCTCAATTTTCGTCCACTTCCGGTCTCCAGGATAGCTTGACATATATGTAAAATACCTCAAAATGTTTGTACATGTCTCTGCTTTATAAATATATACAGTAAGACTGTCTATACGCCCCTTGATTGGAGTAAATAATGTAAAACCAATGTCCGGCGTAGGTTAAAATAAAACGGTTTACCTATGTTTTCACCCCCTTCCGGTCCCCATGGCGGCCCGAATAACCAAATACATTAACAAATATGTGCGCAGGGGTCTCTGCTTAATATATATGTTTAGTTTTTATTTCTGGAGCCCTTCGTTAACCAGAAAAATGCGAAAAACTAATATGCGTTATTACCCGGAATATCCGTCACGGTCCTGGCATCCCATTTTAGCTCCGTAATAGGCAACTTCTGGTCCTCAGGAAGGCTTGATCTACATGTATGATACCTCAAAACGTTTGTCAATGCCTCTGCTTGATAACTATTCCCCGTAGATCATTCCATAGGACCTGTGGACCAAGTCAGAGGTATAAAACCATGGTCGGGTAGGTCAAAATTGCCGGCTGTACAACCATTATGGCTCAATTTTCGTCCACTTCCGGTCTCCAGGATAGCTTGACATACATGTATTATACCTCAAAATGTTTGTACATGTCTCTGCTTTATAAATATATACAGTAAGACTGTCTATACGCCCCTTGATTGGAGTAAATAATGTAAAACCAATGTCCGGCGTAGGTTAAAATAAAACGGTTTACCTATGTTTTCACCCCCTTCCGGTCCCCATGGCGGCCCGAATAACCAAATACATTAACAAATATGTGCACAGGGGTCTCTGCTTAATATATATGTTTAGTTTTTATTTCTGGAGTCCTCCGTTAGCCAGAAAAATGCGAAAAACCAATATGCGTTATTACCCGGAATATCCGTCACGGTCCTGGCATCCCATTTTAGCTCTGTAATAGGCAACTTCCGGTGCTCACGGAGGCTTGATCTGCATGTATGATACCTCAAAACGTTTGTCAATGCCTCTGCTTGATAACTATTCCCCGTAGATCATTCCATAGGACCTGTGGACCAAGTAAGATGTAAAAAACCATGGTCGGGTAGGTCAAAATTGCCGGCTGTACAACCATTATGGCTCAATTTTCGTCCACTTCCGGTCTCCAGGATAGCTTGACATACATGTAATATACCTCTAAATGTTTGTGCATGTCTCTTCTTTAAATATATACCCTGTATTATGTTTTATAGGCCCTAGGAATAGAGACAGTAATGAAAAATAAAAGTTAGGTACGTCAAAATTATCGTGGAAAAAAAATCAGATTTTTCGAGTTTTTGTTGCCCAAAGCCCATCGACATACGTTTTATTTTGTTGGAAAGGTATTTAATTTATCTCAATTTTGATATGCAGAACGTTCCTCTATCATTTAAAACAAAAAAGTTATTAAGATTTTAATGTAAAAAATTACGGAAACAAGTGTGGGGGGGGGGGGCTTTACATTACGATCCGGGTCAAACCGGAAGTGGGTAGGAACGGTCAGTCCTTGTGCCAAATCGAAAGCTGATATAATGGGCTTTCTAAAACAACTAAAGATTTAGATATGCCATGATAAATAACAAAACTATGGTGGTTAAAATATTTGACTTTCGGAATAAATAAAAAAAAATCGGGTTTTTTTTTCCCCAGATTTTTCTGTTTGCCCATAAAACCCAAACCCGACACCCCATCGACATAATGTCTTTTTTATTGGAAAGGTATTTACAATATCTACATTTTTGTACATAGAAAGTTCTTCTATCTGTTAACACAAAAAAGTTATTTAGATTTGAATTTATGATTTTACGAAAAAAAAGTCCGATTTATCGGGTTTTGGATGTCCAAAACCCAAACTCCATGGACGTAAGTTTTATTTTGTTGGAAAGGTATTTAATGTATCTACATTTTGATATATAGAACGTTCCTCTATCATTTAAAACAAAAAAGTTATTAAGATTTGAGTGTAAAACAATACAGCAAAAAAGTGTGGGGCGGGGGGGGGGGGGGGCTTCACATTACGATCCGGGACAAACCGGGGTGTGTAGGAACGGTCTGTCCTTGTGCGGAATCGAAAGCTTATACAATAGGTGAACTAAAACATCTAAAGTTTTAGAGATATCATGATAAATAACAAATATATGGTGGTTACCAAATTTGGATTTCGGGGGGGGGGGGGGGGGGAAACAAGTCGGGTTTAGTTGCCCATAAAACCCAAACCCAACACCCCATTGACAAATATTTTTTTTTGTTGGAAAGGTATTTATTGTATCTACATTGTGATATATAGAACGTTCTTCTATCATTTAAAACAAAAAAGTTATTAAGATTTGAATGTAACAAAATACGGTACAAAATGGAGGGTGCTTCAAATTACGATCCGGGTCAAACCGGAAGTGGGTTGGAACGGTCCGTCCTTGTGCGGAATCGAAAGCTTATACAATGGGCTTTCTAAAACAACTAAATTTTTAGATATTTGATCTAAAATAAATAAAATTAGAGTGTTTGAAAATGATAAAACATTTTGAATTTTTGAGAGAAAAAAAAAGGACCCCCAACCTTTCAGTCCAGGTCGGGCCGGGTAGGTCCAGACTCAGTTCGGGATGTCCGGACTACAATGTACATACTGTACACTTTCTAAAACATCCAAAAATATTGGTATATGATGCAAAATAAAAAAGTTATAGTCTTTCGAAAATCCGCAATGGTTTTTTTCCCAGCTAATTTGGGGAAATGGCGCATTTGGCGCTCCTTGTGCGCGCCCCAGGTGGGTTGGTTCGGCTCGGACTACCATCCAAAGAAGACTCCCTTCAATACCCTTTCCAACGAGCCCTCGTTTGTAGCTCTGTCTCTACTAATAACGAAACGACTCGCTTGTGAATTATTGGGCTTCCAGCTAACTCAGCTTTTTCCGGGTCAGAACTAGAGACTGTTGATCTTCTAACTGTAAGGAACGGATCTCGAGTTGAGAATAACTGGGTGCCCAATTACTAGTTTTAGAAAAATCCTCCTGATAAGGGATAATCTCATCCGGGTCAAACTCATGGACTGTTGTGTCCTGTTCATGGCTAATTGATGAACGCGGTGCTTTACGCCCCAGCAGGTTCACTTGCGAATCAGCACCATCATCCCCAGGATTCACTTTGACAGTTTTAACTGACAAGGGCACTACATCATCAACATCCTCTGTAAATCTGGACCATTGGTGATGTGCCCGAACACAGTATGCACAACCTCCACACGGGAGGGACTCGGGAACTGCTCCAGCGTGGTAGCAGTCGCATTCTGTCATTTTATCGGGCATTCTGCTCAAGCTGTCTGCATTAATGTGTTTCTTCCCTGGACGGTGCACAATCTGTATGTCGTACTGTGCCATCTCCTCCAGCCATCTGGCTAGTTGTCCCTCTATGTGCTTAAATCTTGTGAGCCAGACCAAACTGTTGTGATCTGTCCGCAGCGTGAATCGGCGTCCTAGAAGGTAGTGTCTGAAATACCTACAAAATTTCACCACTGCTAACAGCTCCTTTCTTGTAGTGCAATAATTGCGTTGGACTTTTAGCAACACGTGGCTAGCATAGCAGATCACTTTTGTATCCTCTTTCTGAATCTGTGAAAGGACGGCTCCAATTGATAAATCTGACGCATCGGTGTCGAGAATAAAGTGTCCGTCCGGTGTGGGATAAGCCAAACAAGGAGCAGAGATACGGGCTAACTTGGTTCTTTCAAACGCTTCAGTGTGTGTGGCCTCCCAAATTGGCATATCTGTGGCGTGCGCCAAGTCGTACAAGGAAGCTGTCATTTCAGCAAAGTCTGAAACATGATCCCGGTGATAATTTGCAAAGCCAAGGAATGACATGAGTTCTTTCTTTGTATTTGGCATGGGCCATTTCTTGACAGCGTTTACCTTTGATGGCGAGACTGACACACCTTTTGCACTTACTAATTTTCCAAGAAATTCAACCTCATCTTTAAAAAGCTCACATTTCTTGGGCTTTAACTTGAGATTGAACTCACGGAATCTGTAAAGCACATTCCTCAAATTCCGAAGTCCATTCTCAAATGACTTCCCTAAGACTATAATATCATCCAAATACACTAAAACCTGTGTCCAGGTCAGGCCCCTCAGAACCAACTGCATAGCTCTGGAAAGTAACCGGTGCGTTGCACAGGCCGAATCCCATGCGTGTGTGCTCGAATAGACCATAACGGGTTATGAATGCGGTCTTCTGTCTGGACTCCTCGTCAAGCTCGATTTGGTAATACCCACTCGCCATATCTAACGTACTAAAACAAGTCGTTCCTTGGAGGGTATCCAAGCAGTCTTCAATTATAGGGAGCGGATAACAATCTTTTGTGGTCCTATCATTAACAGCACGGTAATTCACACACCACCTGACTGTACCATCTTTCTGTCGGACCAAGACTGGAGCTGACGCCCAAGCCGAGGTGGAGGGCTGTATCACTCCTGCATTTAGCATCTTGGTAAGATGTTGCTGCTCATGTTCTTGAAAACCAAGTGGTGTTCTTCTCATCTTTTGCTTCACAGGTGTGGCATCCTTCGTATCGATCTTGTGCTTTACCGCGGTTAAACATCCCAGATCTAGGTCGTGTTTTGCAAAGACATCCTGGTATTCTATTAACAAAGACTTCAGTTTCTTACGCTCCTCAGGATTTAGCCCTTTGATAGCACGATCATACATGTCCCTCAGG
This sequence comes from Bathymodiolus brooksi, assembly GCA_963680875.1. NCBI lineage: Eukaryota > Metazoa > Mollusca > Bivalvia > Mytilida > Modiolidae > Bathymodiolus > Bathymodiolus brooksi. The sequence goes on from OY804587.1 coordinate 70,653,171, forward strand.
TGTGGTGGAATGATGTCACTTGATTCATTCTCAGTCTCTGTATTTAACTTAGACTGTTTGATTTGGATGTCTGGTGACCACAGAGTATTTTGCGAAGCATTATGCCCCAGCACCTCTGTGGAACCTTCCATCAGACATGAAACAGCCTCTGTTTGTCCCAGTACAGTATCTTTTCTAAGTTTCACATACTGGTTGCTATCATTTACTAGGTTAACTGGACAAACATTTCCAGTACACAAACTGCTTGCAATGAGGACTTTAGTAATTGGCACTGGTTCCATAATGAAGTTGCCCCTTAATGGTTCTTTGAGTGGAACAGCTAGTCATCATGGAATTCGGGGGAATCTTGATCGTCTCATGCAGTAATATCCGTGCAACACTGTTTTCTGTTGTCTGGTTAGCAACCAACTTGGCTTGAATTAATTCCCCATTTATCTTAACTGTCTCGGCTCCTAATCTTATTACTGCTTTATGGGCTTCAAGAAAATCAAGTCCCAATATCAAGTCATCTCGTAAGGGAGCTGTGCATACGTCCCAAGTAATTGTCTGGCTACCAATCTTAATATGTACGTTCTTCACAATGCGCCCATACACTAATTGTTCTCCAAGTCCTCTGAGCTTCACAAGTCCTTCATCTCCATGTTCTTCTCCACAAATTAACTTCTCATTTACTAATGTGATCATCGCTGCAGTGTCAACTACAACTTTTACTGGTATATCATTCAGAAAGGCATTCATCAGGAGATGCTTGCCGGAAGTGTGCCTTACCATCACTTCAGTTTCCGCTATACTAGACTGGCCTAATTCTGAGTTATTCCGGGCCAAGCGTTGGCCGCTGGGCTTGACCCTTTCTTGTTTAAATCCTCACTTTCTCTATCTGAACCGGTGGATGTGTCTCTTCTTCGGAATGGAGCATTCCTGCCACCACGATTTTGAGTCCTATGTCCCTGGTATGGTGAGGGAGAACGAGATCTAGTCTGTCTGGATTGGTCCTGTCCCCTGTAACCAGTTGGTGGAGTAGGCGACCGATATCTGTGTCGTTGAAATCTTATATGCTGGTATTCCATATATCTTAGGCTTTGCCCCTTTTTCTTCAATGTCTTTGACTACATCCATTGTTTTGCTGATGAATTCTTTCTGTTTTTGTATTTCTTCTTGATGTGGTCCTTTTAACTCTATTAAGCTGTCATCAAAATGGTGTTTCTTTGCCCCTGGGTCCCCTAGTATAGTTTTGCCGGCACCTTTAATGGATTTCTTGGGTTCTAGATTTGAGGGTGAAGCTGCACTCAAAAATAGTTCACTCTTTTTCTTTTCCTCCAATAGTTGCTTATTCTGTTGTATGATTTCATTCAACAGTGGCGACAAAGTAGATGAGAATGCTTCTGCAAGGGCTGAAGCAATGGCCTTTGTTTGGTCTCCACTTGCTTGCATAGGTGGTTGATCCTCCGGTTCTGTAACTGTTATGTTCAGTTCTTGATTCTCAGAAGTGTCAACCTCCTGCAACCCTAGGGCTCCTTTATCAGCGCCAGCTTCCAAATCAGACATCATTTAACACTGATTTTCAAGGCTCAAAAATTGTATGTAAAATACCAGTAAGGTTTATTTATTATTATATCCTATTTGTTTGTGTGCATGTGTGTATCACAGTGTAAACATGAATAGGTATGCAGATACACTATGTATGTATGTAGGTACGTATGTGTATGTATGTATAAGTGTATATGTATGTATATGTGTGACTTGAGTCAAAGTACAAACTATCTCAAATCACAGTAACAAATATCTCAGATCACAATTTGTTTTGCGACCAAAGAAAATACAACAATATATCTCAAATCAAAGTATGCTCTGACCCAAGACGAAATATAATATTTATGTATGTATGCTGGTGTAATGTTTTGTTGTTGTTTGTTTGTTTGGTTTTTTTTTTTTTTATGTTTTGTTTGTTGTCTCGTAAAAATAACAAACAGATTTAATTTTCACTGTAAATCAATTTATATGACAGCAAAAATATTAAATTTCAATTCAAAAATATCAAAATGTAAACATACCTTACGTATGTCAACACAAAACAGCTGATTCAAATTTGTTTACATACGGGAGTCAGTTCCCCGGATGTTAATTCTGATTATCACTTCCTGCAAGAAGCCCTTAATGGCCGACTTCAGAAATTTCCAGTCTACGACACATATACACAAATTTATTTCTCGAAAATGAGGGTATTTTAGCACGAAAATTTCATCAAGATTCTGTGTATTTTTATATGTGATGGCACACGTAAATCCTAAAAATAAAAGTTTTACAAAAATTTGAAAAAAATTCGAAAGCGGGAAAATTGTGAAGTTGAAATATCAGATTTGAATCCTGTCGACGACGCCAATGTCGTACCGAGTGCAAATATATATTAGACACGGGAGTGTAGGGATGCGTGTAAATATGTAATACTAACCTATAAATAATAAATATTCCAGGTCAGGAAACAATCATACAAATTACAATGAAATGTGGACAATCATGCAATGTTGAATGTATGCACGTGGTTGAAGGCGGCAAGAAGTGACGTCACATAGATCTGTCTATAGATGGCTTCCGTGTAATACTCCATAAATGGTGCACCTCCGAATGCACCACAATATGTTGTTTCTTTTGGTTGAAGATCATTACCTTGCTTTTGGCTTCGCTAATTATATATCTTTCATCATTCGCATATTGTTCTTGGCCTAGTAGCATTGTTTGAAGTTCTAACTGTGATTGTCCTAATAGAATAATGTCATCAGCACAGGTCGGACTGTTAACTTGAATGGAACCAATTCGGAAACCAAGATAGTTATTCTTGTAGAAATCTAATAACGGGTTTATGAAGACTTTATATAATTCCGGGGATAATATTCCACCCTGACGGACACCTTGTTGTTCATAAAATGGACTAGATATTTTTCCCTCCCATTTAACCTTAGAGTGTAAATCTTGATAAAGCATCTTTGTCAATATCCATGTTTCCTTACTTATTCCAGTGTAGAAAAGTTTACGTAACATTGATTCATGCCATACAACATCAAAGGCCTTTGAAGCATCAATGTAGGCTGCATATAAAGATACGTTATTATCTAGAGATTCTGCTATTGTCTCGGTTAACAATAGACTAGCATTAGTAGGTGCGACATCCTTGCTGAAACCTCTCTGTAGGGGGTTCTGACTCTCTTTCAGTAACGGACTAATTTTATGTAGAATTACTTTCTCAAACAATTTTCCGATAACGCTTGACACAGTTATCCTTCTGTAGGAATTAGGATTATTTATTGGTTTATCCTGTTTCTTATATACAGGAGTAATTATTCCAGATTTAAAACAATTTGGTACAGGTAACAAGGTGGAGCTCTATATGTTTCACTCAGTTTGTGCTCAATTTCAATTAAACGACGTTCAAGTGTTGTAGAGATAAGTCTATCACCATCATCATTGGAAGTAGTTATATTCAGGCCTGTTTTCTTATACAATATAGATGATTCCATATCATTTATCCTTTTCTCAAGATTTAATATATATGTTTGAGCTGAAGCCAATTTCAAGGTTACCTCATTAAGATCTTTTTCTTTCTCTTTTATTGCCTTTTCTTTAGTTGATATCTCCTTTTCTCTAGATGTAAGTCTCTTCTGGACCCGCTGTAACTCTTCAAGCTTATCTAAATCTTTCAATCCCATATCAGTATTGGTTTCCATATTCTGGGTTTTTGGTTGCAATATAGTTGGTACAGAATGTACGCTAGATTGTTTATTTTTAGTTATAACTATATCCGGTGACGTTTGTACGTTAGATTGTTTATCTTTAGCTATAGCTATATCCGGCGACGTTTGTATAATTTCAATATTCGTATTATCACGATTGTAGGAGTCAAACATAAGTAAATCCATGCATACCATACAAGTATATAATTCTGATGGAGTCTGTTTGAAGTATTTTATATCACTTTTTGGGAGTTTTTCACATTTATAATGGATCCAAGTATTACAACAGTCACAATAAACAGCTTCATCCTGACACTCTTGGTCACAAACTAAGCAATTTATATCTGTTCCATCAACTTTTGGGTTATTTGTATAATCAATCGGTAGATTTGAGTCATGTGCTGATTTATTACCGTCAATCTGCAGTAAATACATTACATCGGATACACATATTTTCTTTTTATCAAGAGGGACTATGTTCGAGCACTTTCTGTTTCGGATCGATGATGATTTATCGTTCAGTTTGTTAACTGACTTGTTAATGTTTGCGACTTCATTTTCTTCAATTTTTAAAGAATTCATCAGGCTATCTTTTAGTATGTTATTTAAATCACTAAAGTTTCCATGGACTTTCATTTCAGATATTATAAGTGGGAAATGATCATTAATAAATATGTTGATATTGGCCCCATTTATATTTACTCTTGATGTAGTCAGATATAAGTTTATTTTATAAAGTTGTCGACTATCTCTTTTAACTGAATATGCTTCTTCGGCTGAGGCAGTTTTATCTTTAGAGAAACGTATTTCTGCTTCAAAATTAAAGCCACTAAATGGGCTATGATTAGCACAATTTCTGAGAATAGATCGGAATGATTCAAAGGCCGCTGTTGAGAATGTCAATACTAAGTTCCCCTTTTTAAGTTCACATGTAAGATGTATTCTATCTGTCGCATCAAATTTTTGCTGAAGAGCCTTCTTTCTCATTACATTATAGTTTGTCTGTGACATCTTTATTCCTCTACTTGGTGAAAACGGTACCTTAGACTTGCGTAGTCTTGAGACTCTTAAACTGGAGGGCATGGTTTTGGATAAGGGCTTATTGACAATGGGTATTTAATGGGTAGGGACTGCCAGGAAGTACAAGGCAAAATAATATTATTTATACCTAATCTTATGCAAAATGCACAAATGTCAACGTAATATTATAAAATCTTACCTTAAAATATCAGCCAGAAAATAAAACAAAACAAAAACGAAACACAAAAACATATATATAATAATAAGATTAAAACGTATAAAATATTATTAAGATTAAGACATACAATATATAAAAATATTAATAAGGGTTGTGCTCATATATATAGTGACTATCACCATGGACAGTGGACATCAGTCTGCTTTTGATAAAATATTTAAGATGGCCGACACCAGGCGGGAAAGCTCAAAAATGTCTATCACCACGTGTGTTGGTTTTTTCCGGCAAATTTAGTGGGGTTATTACGTTAAAAGCTAGTAAAGAAGCTAAAAATGTTATTGTGGTAGGTTATCAGTTTCACAGCACACTATAACTCATTAAAAATTTCCTGTTTCCAATAAAAATCAGCAGAGCTTTTGATGCACGTTCTTCTTCTTTGCCTCGTTCCCGCTTACCCAATTAAATATTTTGTTGACATCAGTTGTTATCAACTAGATCGGAATCCGCTAGACGTTTCGACAATTGCAAGGAAAAGTCCCGAGAGATATTGGACTGGTTAATTAATAAAGGTATCATTACGTGATGTTTTTCATATTGGCCTAGTTATAGGTCCGAGGCCTGCTGTATTGGCCTGAATACTATAATATTAATATACACCAACATATGTGTGTCCCTGTACAAGTATCATAGACACAAACAGTAATGTCAAAGATTTTTCACGCGAAAAAATAAACAGTTGAATTTCACTTTTAGATCGAAGTTTGACATTGACAAAGGTCCATCGGAGAGATGAAAATTCTGTTATTTTAAGTTACTACTTGAGTCATGCATTTGGTATTGTGCAATCTTCTTAGCCGTATATTTATATAATTTTCTATCTGTGCCGTATCGTCATATTCTTTGGCTATCCAACATCCTGTAAGATTGATTTTAACTAGTTTCTAGACATTTATCTAGAAGATATTTGAAAATAGTTGTCACCAAACGATATAGGTAAATTTTTGTTTTTGAATATCGGTGCATGACAAAGAACAACAATTTAAATTGTGATCACCAAACGATATGGTTTACTTGACGCAATTTTGTTGTTTTTAAGCTTCGGTCAACCGAATATAGAGCTGGTCTAAACAGAATATTGCTGCAAATTACATCATGCTACTCAAATTATCTTCCTAGCACAGTCTACGCGTAATTTTAATTATCAAAATTGTCAGAGCCTAGAGGGCACGTAGATAAAAAGGAGGTTATTGAATCTTTAGAGGTTTTTTTAACAGATAGAAGACAAAACATAATAATTTCATGGGATAACGACTATTTATATAATAGTTACTTATGTATAGGGCATTATCGTGATTTATAGACTGCCCAAGGGACAGTAGTATTGACTGAAACAGTGATAATGCCTGAGACGCAGGTGAGGACATTATCAGTGTTGAAGTCAATACTACTGTCCCCCAAGGGCAGTTTATCTATCACGATAATGCCATACACATAAGTAACTATTATTTTTATTTCATTAAAGGAAAGAAGACTTTCTAAATAATTTTGCTCATTTTAGTACAATGTTGATTTACATTGACAACTGCACGACCTCCTTTGCGTTTTAAAAAAGGGACGTCTCGAGCGGTCATTAACATGATAATGCCCGCGGGCATTATCATGTTAATGACTGGTGAATTTCTTTAACGCAGATTAATGCATGACACATGACCATCTCTACACCAATGAAAAGGTCGAACTGATATGAAATAAATATATATAATTACCGTATAGCCTACTTTTTCTAATTCATAGGCTGCAGCCAGTCCAGATATTCCAGCGCCAACAATGATGACATGTTTTCCTTTAACTTTCTCTGATTTGTCCGTTGTTGTTCCATGTCGAAAGTCGTATGCAGCCCTCAGGTCACCGTCGATTATCTTCATGTAAAACGTTTTAAATACATTATCTTGTTGTAATACAGAAGTAAGATCTTCCGGAACCGTATCTTTATCTTTTACATATTGGCTTAATTCATGAACGAATGGACAACTTGTCAAAGGTGTCCGTTCCCTGAAATATTTTATATACAAAGAAAATTAGTGGCTAAATATATTTACATCAAGATCAAGGTAATTTGTTTTAAGAAGAGTTTGAAGATACTAAAGGGGTAATCAGAATCGAAGAATGAGAGACAACACAATGGTCAAAAGAAAAAGGACAAAAGGTACCAACACCGATCTAAACACTAAAGATCGAGTAACATGAACCCCACTAAAAACCGGAGATGAACTCAGGTGCTCCGGAAGCGTAGGTAGTTCCTGTTCCACTAGTGGTATCCGTCGCGTTTTAAAATATGGGTAAAACGTGTGTATGTGGTTTATCTCTTGTTTATCCTTTATGCAGCTAATTGAGAAGACTGTTCTACCGATCCTTTATCTTGCTGTCTTACTTTTATGCACATTTTAACTTAAAAGATAGCCCCAGATATATATGGTGTCACCAATTCTACAAGACATGTAATTTCGATGTGGATTCTTAAAAATGAGATCATTAGTTTTATCATTTCAATGTGAAAGGTTCTGGTCAGTGGTATAAATTGTATTTATATCGGTGCGGTCAGTCTTATTTGTAAAGCCACTCATATTATACGGGGAATACCACCGACTTGCCACAAGTCATTGACAAACTTTATCACATAATGTTGCATACAGTATATCTCGCCATAATAGGAAATACAACTCACAAAGTACACCGTAGATGTTAATCCTACTACTATACGATCGCGGTCACGACGCTTCCATTCAATGTTGACCATTCTAATCACTGGGTTAAACAAAACCAACAGTCGAACTATTTAACTAGAACTCACATTGGTAGATTCTTTTGGTAGCTCGAATTGAAAAAGAGATCCGTTAGCTCAATCTATCCCGGATCACACGAATGCTCCAGTTATTTTCACATAATATCATTTGATGCCTTTAACGTTAAAAAAAACGTAGTTATCATATTTAGTGATCACGACGCATTTCTGGATGTACTTCCGTAAAAAAACCTAAACTGTACTTCTACTTTTCTAACATATAATGTATTCTTGTCAGTAGAATCAGTGAACAATCACATTTTATAAATATCGAAATGGGAGGTTATGGTGTTTAACGCCACTTTCAACAATATTTCAGTTACATCGAGGATGAGGAAACTGGAGTACCCGAAGAAAGCAAAGTTGAGCGGGATTGGAACTCACAACTTTAATAGTGATAGGCACTGGTTGTAAATCTAACTACCACAAGAGCACGATCATGACGACATGTATGTTGAAAATTAATAGCATATGCTCAGAAATAAACAAAATCAAAATCTTGTCATGTCTTTTTGAAAGGAATATTGTTTGCCAACCTGTCTACCTGTGCAATGCTGAAAAGGCTTAATATATTTTCTTTAATCATACCTGTCCTTACGACTAGCGGCCATGTCCTCTTATTTCGGTCTTTAACATAAGTTTTGAAGTCTTTAAACTGTAATAAACAAATTATTTTTTGTTGCTTTTTTAAAAGATAAATAGTTTAATTAGACTGATTCTGTCGATTAATTATAACATAATTTAAAGGCATGGTGTATGCTCATTTATTCATGCACTTCCTGTTCCGCTCGCACTGATCTGAATTCTGACCCAATGTATTGTTTGTGCTTACTGGGTTGTTCTTCCGTTTTAACCAGTCTGTCATATAATTAGGATTCCACTCTTATAACAGTAAAGCGACATATGCTATTAGCAAACATCGCATGTCTACGTTTTGGTTATTGACTGTTTTATATTTATCGCTACACAATGGGTATAGGTGACGGTTCCTGGAGATCAATACACAGTGGTGATTATGACGTCCCTGGGTGGCGGATAGTGAATGCCCTCTCGAAGGGGCGGTGTTATCAGGTTATTAGATACCATATTTGGAGAGTGTCAAACTCATTACATTTCACAGACCTTCTGCATATTTTTCGACAACATGTATGCACATTGTAGTCGTTGAAAAACCCTATTTTTCTGTCCCTAACCAACTCCCAAAAATGTGTAAGTGGTAATCAAATGTTGCTACTTCGGTTACCCCATTTCTCTCTGTGTAATACGATTGTTTCGAATCATTTCCATTCCGTCAAATTTTGTTATTTTCGTCCGCCAGATCACGTGATTTCGATGGAATATTTGGCACTGGACTTCCGTTGTCAATGTACACAACAAAAACTCCAATCGATTTGCGCCGTTCGATCCTCAACTTAAAAAAATCTTAACATTTTCTGTAAAAGACAGATATCAATTAACTTATTTTATTTGTATCAAAGAATTTATGCAGAGACAATTACTTCTTTAAAATTAAATTTGTTTTCTTTCTTTATTTGCTGCTGTCAGCATCATGAAAGGAAAACGATCTGCCTTTATATAATTCTGATATCAGACAGATAGTGGGGTACCGAACACCCGTATTTATTCAGCCGTTTCCTTGATGTCTCCATATTACAATTACTTATTATCTACCGCATTTACGACTATGATATGCTGACGTTGTCACAGTAATAGCGTAAACACCGGAAGTCGTCTGTCTAACATTTGAGACGTCAAGACACGAAAAAGACGGAACGTGGTCAGAATTGACATGATTCAAAACAATCGTATTGTTATGTATTGTTGAACATGTTCGTATCCTAAATATGCACGAGATATTCGCCACTTGACGCTAAGTAACCAACAGTCATACAATATATCTGTCGCTACGCAACGGGTGGCAGTAGAAAAACAGGGTCGTGTTTTAGGTTGTTAGCACACTCCAGCCACTTTCTTATAGAGAATATAGAAAGTATTATTATCCGCAATGTTCAGTCTTTTTGAAGTTTTGTGTTGCACAGCTGTTCTTTTGTACCTCGATTTACAATGTTTACTCAAATATCTTTTGTGTGTATCCTACATATATCTTGAAAACTACGTATTAAGAAACATACTATACTTGGCTGAAATTACTTACCAATCAGTTTTCCTCTGTCGATCTTACACGAAGTAACCGTTAGACCAAAACTGATAAAAGTAAGTTTAAAAAGTCTAGATATAATAAATGTACATTTGATGTGTCCACACAGTTCTGGTACGGATGTGTTTGACTTACACAGAACGCAGTGAAATATGTATGTTGATGTATCAACCGGCTTCGGACACGGATGGAATGTCTTTGACGTACACAGAACGAGGTAAAATATTTATGTTGTTGTGTCAACCTGGTTCTGACACGGACGGGACCCATGGTAAAACAATCAATGAAATAATATCAAATAAATGAATAATTCAAATTAAAGTATTACATATCAATTATAAATAATAACTCAAGGGGATATCTCCTTTAGAAGAAAAGTATACCAGTACTACAACCAATCGTTGCTGGCTTAGTCATTTTAACACACTGAGCTCTTCATTTTTAACTCGCCTGCCAAAAAATGAGCTTTTGCCGTCATTTGGTGTTCGTCGTCCGGTGTTAACTGTTCACATTTTAATCTTCTCCTCAGAACCCTCCAAACCAATAGGAACCAAACTTTGCAGGATTGGGCGTTGGGTAGTCTCCATTCTAAATTGTATCCAATAGGGCCGAACTGTGTCCCAGATGGCCGCTGTTATTAAAAACAGAAAACTATTAAAGTGGGCAAAACAACCTTATTGGAAGCTATCATTGTCTTATATTTTCCCCATAGACTATGGTTAGTTACGAGCTCTTTGACAAGTCTCATTAAATTGCATTAAATTCTGTATCTTAATAAGCTATCTTGTTTAAAGACAACGACGGAAATATTTTCAACATTCAAGGAAATATAAATTATAAAGTTGTTGGTGTGAGGTACAATACGGTGTGGAGGCCGTCATGGTCGTTATCGTATGGTAGTTGGAATTATAGCTGCCTATGCAATCAGTGCCTATCACTACTAAAGTTGTGAGTTCGAATCCCGTTCATGGCGAGGTGTACTCGATACAACATTATGTCATACAGTTTGTCAGTGACTTGCGACAGATCATTGGTTTTCCTCGGGTAATCCGGTTTTCTCCACCAATATAGCTGACCATTCTGATATAGCTGAAATTAAGGTTACATATGAAAACGTATTAAACATTATTTCTATATTTCTATTTTATTTTGTGGAGCGAAATTGGAAAGAGGACTGACAAAGTTAGGTCTAAATCATGTGATCGTTTCAGATCCACCACCAACAAAATAGTATCCACTACCTCAAACCATCCTCACTTATTTGTGCTCACCCAGTTATGCAGTTTTTATTTCTTCAATTGATGGACTATTCAAGTCTCAAATCAAGGAATCAGTATTTTGTTTCAAACATGAAACACTGGATTCGAAAACCAATAGGACTACACGGAAGCATAGAACACTCCGGTATTAGACAGGTAAAAGTCATGTCCCTTTTTTTGAGGGAGATAGATGTACAATGAATCCACCGCACCTCATGCTTATAGGTATTCACAAGATGCAAATTAGTATCCATCTGGCCAACTCCATCCCCCCTCGCTTTCACCAACGAGAGATTTCCCTAGCATTTCCCAATAATGAATGGACACTCAGATAAATAATACAAGTAGATTTATGTCAGCATTAATAAGTGTACATAATCATGTGTATAATCATAGTGAGTCTGTGAGAGCTTTTAATGTGTTTTACGTTATGGAAATTGGACATTTCCAATAAACAGTAAAAATGGACTGTTGTGGTCGTAATCGTATGGTAGCAGGATTTATAACTTCCTATGCAATGAGTGCCTATCGTGGTGATATTGGATTACATTAACGGGTTGCATTCCGTCTTATAGAAATACCCTTTCGAAAACTGCAGTTTGCTTAATGGGTTTTCTAATTACGACAATATTTTATTATAATATCACAAATTAACCTAGAGTTATATCTATAGTATACAAACTATACTTCTACAATTCGATTCTAAAATTACACTTTTATCGTTTTGGTTTTTTTTGGGGTTTTTTTTGTTTTTTTTGTAGAACATGTTTTCTGACATGGCCATGGTCTGAATTGTTACAATATTCCTGGTAGCTTAGAATCATTTATGTGTCTTTTTACTGATGATACGTCAATATTATATAGCTCTGAGTCTAAACGAACCATTGAGGATACCATAATATTTTAGTAAAACCAATGCTGGGGCAAATAACTAGTTGGGGAAATTCAACAACAAAAAACTAAGTTTTTGTTTATTTCATATCATATATCTGGTGATGCTATGAACAGAAGTACCAATAATATACATACGTGGGAGGTTAAATAGGTTGTGAACTGCATTTATTTCTACCAGATTATTTGTCTCCCATAATACTGCACCTTTACTTACAGTCACCTTGAAATAGACAGAAAATCACATGGTCATATGACAGAAATCACATTGTCATATGACAGAAAATCATATGGTCATAGGACAGATAATCACATGGCCGCCCTGTGCAGTCATCTGCACACGGCTAGGCCGCCCTGTGCAGTCATCTCCACACGGCTAGGCCGCCCTGTGCAGTCATCTCCACACGGCTAAGCCGTCCTGTGCAGTCATCTCCATACGGCTAGGCCGCCCTGTGCAGACATCTCCACACGGCTAGGCCGCCCTGTGCAGACATCTCCACACGGCTAGGCCGCCCTGTGCAGACATCTCCACACGGTTAGGCCGCCCTGTGCAGTCATCTCCACACGGCTAGGCCGCCCTGTGCAGTCATCTCCACACGGCTAGGCCGTCCTGTGCAGTCATCTCCACACGGCTAGGCCGCCCTGTGCAGTCATCTCCACACGGCTAGGCCGCCCTCTGCAGTCATCTCCACACGGCTAAGCCGTCCTGTGCAGTCATCTCCATACGGCTAGGCCGCCCTGTGTAGACATCTCCACACGGCTAGGCCGCCCTGTGCAGACATCTCCACACGGCTAGGCCGCCCTGTGCAGACATCTCCACACGGTTAGGCCGCCCTGTGCAGTCATCTCCACACGGCTAGGCCGCCCTGTGCAGTCATCTCCACACGGATAGGCCGTCCTGTGCAGTCATCTCCACACGGCTAGGCCGTCCTGTGCAGTCATCTCCACACGGCTAGGCCGCCCTGTGCAGTCATCTCCACACGGCTATGCCGCCCTGTGCAGTCATCTCCACACGGCTAGTCCTTAATAATATATTTGTTGTAATTTGATTTAAAAAAAAGTAATTAATAAGTCAAATATCACATGATATATATAACTAAAATGTTCAGTCTCTGTTCAGAATGCTTAGACTCTGTTCAGACTTTTCAGACAATGTTCAGAATGTTCAGAATCTGTTCAGATTTTTCAGACAATGTTCAGAATGTTCAGAATCTGTTCAGAATGTTCAGACTTTTCAGACATTTTTAGACTCTGTTCAGACAATGTTGAGAATGTTTAGAATCTGTTCCGAATTTCAGTCAATGTTGAGAATGTTCAGAATCTGTTCAGACACTGTTCAGAATGTTCAGACTTTTCAGACAATGTTCAGACTCTGTTCAGTCCATGTTCAGAATGTTCAGAATCTGTTCAGAATTTTCAGTCAATGTTGAGAATGTTTAGAATCTGTTCAGAATTTTTAGTCAATGTGCAGAATGTTCAGAAGACTGGTCTATTCAGAATTTCTTGACTTTGTAGTGATATATAGTGATGAATGTGGGGTAGAATTGGGAATGGACAACTGTGTACTTACTTGGCGACGACCCGTCGAAGAATGGACTCCACTATGCTTGAATCCAGGTCGTGGTGTTCGTGTAAGTTTGATGATCTGGGGCTGCATCACATATGAAGGTGTGGATACTTTGACAGTTGTTGATGGTAATATTAATGCCCAAAAATACATTGAAGTCATTGATAAATTTGTTTGGCCCGTTATAACACGTCATTTCCCAGATGACAATTATGTGTTTCAAGATGATAATGCCCCCATACATAGGGCACGCGTAGTGAAGGAGTATTTGGAAGAAGCTGATCTACATGGCATGGAATGGCCAGTCCAGAGTCCTGATCTTAAAATTATAGAGAATGCTTGGCACAAAATCAAACATGAACTACAAAAATATGTTCAAAACATCACCTCACGTCAGTTGTTGGAAACTGCTATTCGCAACATATGACTGAAATACCCATTTATTATATTCAAGACCTTTATAAATTCCCAAGCGTTTGAAGCAAGTAATTAAAGCTAAAGGATGTATAACAAAGTACTAGGTAAGTGAATTTGTTTTTATTTATATCATTGCAAAGATTTGAAATCCCAGGTGTAGTTCATTTGAAGTTGGCAACCATCTTGAAATTATCTTCACTTTTGGCATAGTACTGTACTTGTAATTAATCAAAAATGTTTCCAAACTAATTTCAGTTTAAAAAAAATATATTCAAGTGGTAAAAAGTGTCTCGTACAATCTATCAAAGAATTTGTTTTATCATTATAAACATAGCAAAATTGAAAAGATGGTATATGGAATATGTCAACAGACGTGTCTATTATAATAGTTTGATCGCTTGTATATGGATTGTAATAGACTATTCGGTTGTATATCGATAAAGGCAGACTGATGGGTTGTTTGTTGATAATAGCAGACTGATGGGTTGTTTGTTGATAATAGCAGACTAATGGGTTGTTTGTTGATAATAGCAGACTGATGTGTTGTTTGTTGATAATAGCAGACTGATGGGTTGTTTGTTGATAATAGCAGAATGATGGGATGTTTGCTGATAATAGCAGACTGATGGGTTGTTTGTTGATAATAGCAGACTTATGGGTTGTTTGTTGATAATAGCAGACTGATGGGTTGTTTGCTGATAATAGCAGACTGATGGGTTGTTTGCTGATAATAGCAGACTGATGGGTTGTTTGTTGATAATAGCAGACTGATGGGTTGTTTGTTGATAATAGCAGACTGATGGGTTGTTTGTTGATAAAAGCAGACTGATGGGTTGTTTGCTGATAATAGCAGACTGATGGGATGTTTGCTGATAATAGCAGACTGATGGGTTGTTTGTTGATAATAGCAGACTGATGGATTGTATGATGATAATAACAGACTGATGAGTTGTTTGCTGATAATAGCAGACTTATGGGTTGTTTGCTGATAATAGCAGACTGATGGGTTGTTTGTTGATAATAGCAGACTGATGGATTGTATGATGATAATAGCAGACTGATGAGTTGTTTGCTGATAATAGCAGACTTATGGGTTGTTTGCTGATAATAGCAGACTGATGGGTTGTTTGTTGATAATAGCAGACTGATGGATTGTATGATGATAATAGCAGACTGATGAGTTGTTTGCTGATAATAGCAGACTTATGGGTTGTTTGTTGATAATAGTAGACTGATGGGTTGTTTGTTGATAATAGCAGACTGATGGGTTGTTTGCTGATAATAGCAGACTGATGGGTTGTTTGTTGATAATAGCAGACTGATGGGTTGTTTGCTGATAATAGCAGACTGATGGGTTGTTTGTTGATAATAGCAGACTGATGGGTTGTTTGTTGATAATAGCAGACTGATGGGTTGTTTGTTGATAATAGCAGACTGATGGGTTGTTTGTTGATAAAAGCAGACTGATGGGTTGTTTGTTGATAATAGCAGACTGATGGGTTGTTTGCTGATAATAGCAGACTGATGGGTTGTTTGTTGATAATAGCAGACTGATGGGTTGTTTGCTGATAATAGCAGACTTATGGGTTGTTTGTTGATAATAGCAGACTGATGGGTTATTTGTTGATAATAGCAGACTGATGGGTTGTTTGTTGATAAAAGCAGACTGATGGGTTGTTTGCTGATAATAGCAGACTGATGGGTTGTTTGCTGATAATAGCAGACTGATGGGTTGTTTGTTGATAATAGCAGACTGATGGATTGTATGATGATAATAGCAGACTGATGAGTTGTTTGCTGATAATAGCAGACTTATGGGTTGTTTGCTGATAATAGCAGACTGATGGGTTGTTTGTTGATAATAGCAGACTGATGGATTGTATGATGATAATAGCAGACTGATGAGTTGTTTGCTGATAATAGCAGACTTATGGGTTGTTTGTTGATAATAGTAGACTGATGGGTTGTTTGTTGATAATAGCAGACTGATGGGTTGTTTGTTGATACTAATAGCAGACTGATGGGTTGTTTGCTGATAATAGCAGACTTATGGGTTGTTTGTTGATAATAGCAGACTGATGGGTTGTATGTTGATAATAGCAGACTGATTGGTTGTATGTCCATTTTAACATAATTGATGGGTTGTATTGGTCTATTGTATATTGTTTATTCAGGAAATAAAAAATATTATACTAAACTCTATGGAAGTTCTAGATTTAGAGACCCACTAAATCGGAGCACTTGCAAAATAGAGAAAACAAGGACGGATCAAGCGGGGTCTAAATTAATGGAACCAAACTCTGAATTGTTTTTCTTCTTCAGAAAATTACTGCCTCGTCTAGACCTGCCTCAATGGTAATTACGGCCCTGCCCTGACTCTACATTCACTGATTCCGCCTTAAATCAATCTAATTAAAATTAGATGTTTGTTCCGTCTTTTTTTAAATGATTTAGTGATGCACTAACACTAGGAGTAATATATTGCTCCCAGACTAACATTAGTTCATCGACAAAGAAAAAAAAATACAATAAAAATCTATATTGAATGCAGATTGTCATTATAAATTATGGTTAACATGAAGCCATATATCGGTTCATTAGTTTGTTTACAAAAGTGCATACTTTGTCTTAGTTGAATTATATACGGATTTATCTGAAAAATTACAACTAGGTGAAATAGGAATGTTTTTCTTGTTAAAAGTTAACAACAATGAGGCTATAATTTTGTAATGGGTCTTTTTATTTGTTGTGTTTCTTTTCGGTTATCGGATATACTGCACAAAAATCGCTCTTTTGTGTAATGGCTGCGCCCATGAACACATGTTTGTCTTTTAAAATAAACATCGATCACGACTAACAGTTGATTGTTTTCAAGTATACACTGCAAAGACTTCTTATTTCAAAATGCGCAACAAAAGGAGAAAGCAGAAGAAGGATGATCCTGAAAATTTAAAGCGTTTTCGGGATGAAATAATGCATCTTTCCGAGCCATCAGACGGTGATGGCAAAACTTATCGTTTTCAACATAACAAGTCAGAATTTGCTCTGCATGGAAAGAACAAACTGCCAAGAAAGCTAAAAAGAAAAGAGGAGAGACATATGAAGAAAGTTAGGAGACTAGCATACAATCAGAGGAAACCAGTAAGCACAAGGTTAATAATAATCTCGTTGAGATGGTATCGGGTCCGTTCGCCCTAAAGTCCCTTCGCTTTGATAATTAAAAAAGTATTTTAATGAACATATTGATAATGCATATTTTAATTTAAATTGTAAAGAAGTATATTGATTTGAATTAGAGTTTGGTGAAAGAATGGAGAGAGTGTGTATATATAACTTAAGCTCTCGCGTCTCGGTAAAAAAAAACCTTACTATGTAGTATAACTACTGTTTTTTTGTTATATTCTTGGTATATAGTTGGGGAAAAGCCTTTGTCATTCCCATATTTGGGAATGGTTGTCTGATGAACTTTTATGATAAATCTCCATAATTTCCATGGTCAAAATGCAGTAATCAATACTGACAATAGACACCATACAGTTTCAATTTATTTGAAATAAAGGCAAATGTATAATGGACACATACAATTTCAACACTCTCGATTCACTCATCTTTACCTGCTTTACTTGTTCCAAGGGAATGCAACTTTACTCATTATCGAAACATACTCTGTTTAGCATGCCTCATATTTATATTCTCAATCTTTTATCTATAAACCATTAAAATCATTTATACTTCATTTATTTTATAATATCCTACATATATATAATTATCAGGGCAAACCATACATGTGAACCTTCCGGCGGGAGCATTTTTCTCCCGCTTTTGAGGGTCCCTTCCGTCCCTCCCGTCAACTTTCAAAATCTTCGGCCTGTGAAAAAAATCAAGTACAATAAAATCTTGACTTACATTTTGCGATTAATATTTCTGGAAATTCCCCATTTGGAACTCCCGCGCTAACGAAAAACGCAGAGAGATACGAATGGTAAAGGTGAATGTCATATTTAATGATGTCCGGTTATTGATCTGTTTGACACCTTTACAGGTAAATTGGGTCATGGTGATTAATTAAGGTGTTGATGATTATACAACAATTATCCACTGATTGACAGTTGATTGGGGATAAGGAAGTGGGTTTGTGGCACACGCTTAGATGATTAGAAGTGTGATAGCGGCAATTAAAAATAGTTGTAAACCGTTGTGCAAACAGGAGTCGGACAACCTTTGATGCAGAGGAAAACTACTTATTTCGATCAAACGTGCAATGAATTCATCTCGGATTGAGTTGTTATGGCTTGTTTGGGACCAAAGCCGATCAAAGTATTATTTAAGGACTATTATAGGATGGAATTGATAAACCACAAAAATGCCGAAACGTATGCTATCACCCAACGCACCAGCAGCAAAGTGACTTTTTAATTTTAGTGCTCTATGACTTTATTGTTCAGAACATTCTGTCGTCATTGTTATTGCTTTGTTATAACCTAATGATTATGAATAAATTATAAATACAGTTTTTATCCTTCATTCATCATATGAAACACTACTAAGACAGAAATGTAAACAAAATATATTGAAATGGGATGCAGTTGGTTCAATACTGAAACAAACAAAAGGAAAACATCAATAAACAATAAAAACACACATCAAATATGTCGATAAAAAATCTCCAGTTATGAGACCAAATCTCCAGCCAAAAATTTACAAATCTCTAGTTGTAGCATAGCAACTCTATCACATGTATGGCAAACAGACCCTGTGCGAACTTGTATTAGGGCGAATAGACCCAGAACCCGTTAAGATTAGACTTCCAAAGAAAGTTTCTCTCTGTATTTCCATCCTAATTCTGTCACAGGCCCCATCAAAGGTATTTTGGAAATTTTTTATTTGACCCTCCGGTGCATTTCAATGCATATTTCGCCATGGACGTATTGTGTCAGATCAAGTGCAGGTAACATTTCATATATAGACATATTTTCTAGTTCAAATCTGCAAAAATAATGATAATATCTTACTGTTTTAAGTACATTTGTACATGTAGTTAAAGATCCATGAATCCAAAATTTAGATCGAATTGTATGCCATTTTTTATGTATGTACCACGTTATCAATTTCATGACATTTTAAGATAGTCTGTTAAAACAAGCTGATAGGAATAAACTTGACATTTTTTTTAGAAATGCACATGCAGTTATCAAAAATAACAGACCCATGATGGGCATCATATGTACCACATCACTTTCCTTACTACCAAATACTACATGTACATCTGTCTTTCGGTCTTATAAACATTCATAGTTCACCAGACTGAATATATTTCGCCATCACTGTTTATGTCAAAATCCTAAGCTTGTTTATATCAAAATCCAAGATCCAGAGTGACTGGTAACACTACATAGTCATAGGCCCTCAGCAATTAGAATATGCAACAGTAAAATAGATCTTGGTGTGAAATTGGTCGGGACAGAATAATTCTAGAGTTCATGATAAGATATGTTTAGAGGGACAGAGTTTGATGAGTCAGTAGGGTTAAAGAAAACAAAACATGGATAGTGTAAAAAATTAATTAATTAATATATATTGTTTCATTCTTTAACAGCAATATAATTTATGTATACACTTTCGAGCCTATGTAAGACATAATTTTTTTCGATTGAAATTTTAGCCGGTGGAAAGAATTTAATATTATACAATTACTGCACTTGCACGAGATCAATATGAGGTTTTATGGAGCAGAGTACAACAATATTGAACGAGGCGAAGCCAAGTTCAATATAGTTGTACTCTGCTCCATATAACCTCATATTGATCAAGTTCAAGTGTAGTAATTGTTTTATTACATAAGGCTCTATTTTACTATAATTTTGAAATTTTTTGAAAATTTTATCATTTTAAAAATTTTTGAACATTTTGAAATGTTATGAAATTTTGGAGTTTTGAAATTTTATGAAAATTTTGACTTTAATTTTTGAAATTTAAAATTTTTTTATCATTTTTAAATTTTTTGAAAATTTTGAAATCTTAAGAAATTTTTTGAAAATTTTGAACTTTAAAAAAGTTTTTTATTAAATTTTATAATTTTGAAATTTTAATTTTTTTTCTAACATATTGATTAGCAAAAAGCAATTTCTGTGCAATAAAAAAACATATTGCACTCTCGTGCCACACAATTTCATTCATTGATTTTGCATGAGAGTGCAATATGCTTTTTTATTGCACAGAAATTGTTTTTTGCTAATCAATATGTTAGAAAATGGAATGTCACGTGTATTGCTTCTGGCCAATAGAAAAACAGTAAAATAGAGCCTTATGTAATAATAAGTTTTATGTTACGGTAAATACTTTATAATAAAATACTTTCCATTGCTATAAAAAAAAAGTATCCTAGTGTACAATGAACAGGTACATAATATTATTTCCGACGCTGATTATTAAATCGTGAAATGCATCTGAAATATTATTTCCGACGATTAATGATAAATCACCTGAACCATCAAATGAGCTAATCCGGATAATATTTTATACTAAGGTATGTAATATTATTTCCGACGCTGATTAATAAATCACCTGACCCATCCGGAAATTATTTTATGAATAAAATTTACAGGTAAATATATATATGAAATATATGTTTATTAATTAATTGAGAAAATTAGTAACTTAGAAAATCAGATTATTTCATCTATAATATTTTTCCGGTTGAAAAGTTATAATGTGGAATGTTATCCACGGATATATTTTGATATTAAATTTCTTCCACCTCATCTGGAAAATATATAATAGCATTGGAAGAAATTTAATATTGAAATATTGTCCACGGATAATATTTTATATTAAAAATAATCCGCCGGAAAGAATATTATGGAGGATAAAATAAAATGTTACACTTACACATATTCCTATTTCAAGTAAAAATTTGTAATATGTTTATTTTATGATCTCCTGCTTCCAATAATTACTGATACATATGAAATATTTTCTTATCCCGACATCCTTACATTTGATAATCAAAGAAGGTGTCCTTAGGATTTTATCCTTATTTCAATGGAAAATTTGGATCAAATTATTACAAGTTAAAATAAACCGTAATTTGAAGAAAATGAATATAGAGATCTGATTTAGTGTCAACAAGGACCAGAGATGAATTTAATTACTATATTTAACTTCTATTGATAGATATCAAATAAATAATTAACATTGCAGTCTATGTAGAATCCTGAGGTTTTTGCATGGCTTCACCTCCAAGCATTAACTTAATATCACAAGTGCTAATCATTGATTGGTCAATTACATAATGTGATGTCACAGACACTGCATAAAAGAGAATTGCTCATTCTATGTTCTTTGCCAGAAATCTTTGCTCCAATTATTTGAACAGATATGATGTTTTCAATTTAAATTTACAGATGCCAAAACCTGATGAAGAAAATGAACAAAAGAAACAAGAAAAAATCATTGAACAGGAGAAAAAGAAGATAGAAAGAGTAAAGAAAAAGAAGAAAAGGTCTAAAGAAAAGAAACAACGAAAACTTCAACAGGTAAAGGGTTTAGAAAAACGGAGACACAGTTTCAGTGCTGCTGTGTACAACCCTTGAAAAGGAGCAATCTGCTGGATGTTCAGGACAAACCAATATACAATTCACCATAAAGATTGAACTTGACTGAATGTGTTGTGTGGAGAATGTCACATTTATTACATGAAGAAGACAACTACTTGTGGTTGCTGCTGACAAACAACAGTTTATTAGTAGTGGTCATTGATTGGCCATTGTAATGTGAACATTTCCTACC
This sequence comes from Bathymodiolus brooksi, assembly GCA_963680875.1. Lineage (NCBI taxonomy): Eukaryota > Metazoa > Mollusca > Bivalvia > Mytilida > Modiolidae > Bathymodiolus > Bathymodiolus brooksi. The sequence continues at coordinate 70,675,016 of OY804587.1, forward strand.
CTCTCCAATATATCATTTTTCATGTGGGAATTACCACATTTTATCCCTTTTCCTGTGGGAATTAAATATCCCATCGATATGCTCATTCAAGTGCCACATTTTATTCTTTTTCCTAGTGAGAATTAAATATCCCATCCATAGGCTCATTCCAGTGCCTGCGGAATAGACAGGTATTCAGTTTATACAGATAAAATGAACAAAGATTTTTTATATTAGGATTTTATTTAATATGAGACAGGAAACCTGTTTGAAGGACGAAGTCTAATAATTAAAGAATTGGGAATTTTTCATTGAAATATATTTCTTTTGCATTTCTAAATGTCAATTGATCTATTTTTTTAAACTTCCGGTGAACAGATATTTGGCTATCAATATAGAAAGGAGGAAAAATCGGACAGCATACCGTTAAAAGGACTTTGTCCTTTAATATATGGTTTATACAGGTTTCACTGTGAGCCTCTACCATATGGTATATTAAACAAAATACATGTTGCAAGATGGCTGATCTAAACCTTATTGGGACCAGCTTCGATTCTGTACTAGGAATAGACAGGTGTTTGGTTTATACAGACTAAATTGTCAAAGATTTCTTACATTTTGGACTTTATTTAAAGTTTGTTTTATACAGGATTCTGCTTTTTTATCAGGGTTTGATTTAATCGTGTTTCACTTTAGTACGTAACATAAAAATAAAGGGAAGGTCATTTGTGAAGCAATGGTTATACAAATATAGAGGTCATTGATAAAGTCAGGGTGTGTGTTTTTCTTAACCGCTCTTAATTTCTTTGACCTTTTAGTTTGAAAATTTGGGCCATTTTAGCTTTTATGTGTTAATCATTTTTATCACTTTGATGTAGTTTTACCTTTTAACTGTGGTACATTAATGTATCACAAATGACCTTCTCAGTATTTTTATATTGACATTGAACCTTATTTTGAAACATTCTCAGAAACCACTGAAATGATTGAATGAAATAGCTCATGTTCTTAATATATATCTCCTATATATTGCATATAATGACTGTGCCAATTTTTTCATGTGAAAGTACCTTCGTATTATATAGCAGAATTAACATTTTTATCGAAAAGGGATGCATATTATGCACAAATGTGTATTATCTTATTCTATGGCCAGATATGGTACCAGTATTGTGTTTTTATGCTGATTATAAATTTGTAATGGCCAGTATTAAAGAAATAATTATTATTTGTTTAGGAAGAAGAAATGAAGAAACAAGAAATGTTTGCTGCAATTCAACGAGAGGAGAAAACAGTGAAACAGTTGGAGAAACAACTTCATTTGAATAAAAGAAAGAGTAAAACTTTACCACAGTCTTTCATGGATGATGGATTGGACTGTATCCTTTTATTATTAGCCGAGTTGTGAAGAAATTGTACATGGCTTATGTTCTATTGAATGCTGTGATTCTATCATTTTCAGGTTGTGTGACAGTAGGTCATTTGTCTATGGTAATTTTGATATTCAGCTCCTAGCCTGGGAGGGGCTGAATATCAAAATTACCTATGATCATGATCCTAAGGTAGTTGGATACAACTAACCGTGCAATCAGTGCCTATCGCCACTAAATTTGTGAGTTCATACCCCGTTCATGGCGAGGTGTACTCGATACAACATTATGTGATAAAGTTTGTCAGTGACTTGCGACAGGTTAGTGGTTTTCTCCAGGTACTCCGGTTCCCTCCAACAATAAAACTGACCACAACGATATAGCTGAAATATTGTTAAAAGTGGCGTTAAGCACCATAAACCAATCCAAACCTGGGTGAAATAATTAAACTGTTTAATACATGTTAAAGCTCACTCTCTATCCAGAGTTGTCGTTCCCGCTACACTCCATACACCTGTCAATGCTCATTTTACAAGATTTTTGTAAAATTTAGAAACAGTAAAAAAAAATGTACTTAAAATTGTTTTAATTATTTTAAATATCAATAAAGATGAAAATAAATCACTCATTTCAAATCAATTCTCTCTTAAAAATGATTTCCCCCCACTTCTTGGAGAACTATTTTGCAGAGGTAAAAATTAAAAACGATCAAAATAATTTTTAAGAGAGAATTGATTTGAAATGAGTGATTTATTTTCATCTTTATTGATATTTACAATAATTAAAACAATTTTAAGTACATTTTTTTACTTTTTCTAAATTTTACAAAAATCTTATAAAATGAGCGTTGACAGAGGTGTATGGAGCGTAGCGGGAACGACAACTCTGGATAGAGAATGGTTAAAGCTCTGATAAGGGAAACTCCCTGAAAAGGTCTACCTTATTGTATACTGAGGTGTAGAGAACATTTGTAGAATTGTACATGGTTGTAGTTAAGGCTATGGCTCTTTATCACCATAGAGAACATTTGTAGAATTGTAAATGGTTGTAGTTAAGGCTATGGCTCTTTATCACCATAGAGAACATTTGTAGAATTGTACATGGTTGTAGTTAAGGCTATGGCTCTTTATCACCATAGAGAACATTTGTAGAATTGTAAATGGTTGTAGTTAAGGCTATGGCTCTTTATCACCATAGAGAACATTTGTAGAATTGTACATGGTTGTAGTTAAGGCTATGGCTCTTTATCACCATAGAGAACATTTGTAGAATTGTACATGGTTGTAGTTAAGGCTATGGCTCTTTATCACCATAGAGAACATTTGTAGAATTGTACATGGTTGTAGTTAAGGCTATGGCTCTTTATCACCATAGAGAACATTTGTAGAATTGTACATGGTTGTAGTTAAGGCTATGGCTCTTTATCACCATAGAGAACATTTGTAGAATTGTACATGGTTGTAGTTAAGGCTATGGCTCTTTATCACCATAGAGAACATTTGTAGAATTGTAAATGGTTGTAGTTAAGGCTATGGCTCTTTATCACCATAGAGAACATTTGTAGAATTGTAAATGGTTGTAGTTAAGGCTATGGCTCTTTATCACCATGGAGAACATTTGTAGAATTGTACATGGTTGTAGTTAAGGCTATGGCTCTTTATCACCATAGAGAACATTTGTAGAATTGTAAATGGTTGTAGTTAAGGCTATGGCTCTTTATCACCATAGAGAACATTTGTAGAATTGTACATGGTTGTAGTTAAGGCTATGGCTCTTTATCACCATAGAGAACATTTGTAGAATTGTAAATGGTTGTAGTTAAGGCTATGGCTCTTTATCACCATGGAGAACATTTGTAGAATTGTACATGGTTGTAGTTAAGGCTATGGCTCTTTATCACCATTTATTCAATTAATCGTGATGTTTAGATTTATTGATGAAAGAAAATCCTGACATGACTACATTTATGACATAACATTGTATCCAGTACACTTCACAATGTGGGAGAATCAAACTCACAACTTAAGTTATGATAGGGTTAGGGGTTATGGAGTTTAACACTACTTCCAACAATATTTCAGTTATATCTGAGAGTTCAACTTTTTTGGTGAAGGAAACCAGAGTACCCAGAGAAAACCACTGACCATTCGTAAATCACTGACAAACTTCTTCACATAATGTTGTGTCGAGTACACCTCACCATTAGCGGGATTCGGACTCACAAAGTTAGTGGTGATAGGCACTGATTGTACAGGTAGTTGTAAATCCAACTATCATACAATCACGACCATGACAGTCACAAGTTATGATAGGCACTGATTGCACAGGTAGATATAAATCCAACTACCATATGATCTCTACAGTGACAGCTCTGTCAATTACACATAGTAATTCAAATCGATCTACGAATGTAAATAGGAGGTTATTACATCTGATCAAGCTCCCAAATTACCATCCTAAAATAAGAAATGCATAAAAACAACACAGGTAAATTTTTATCCCCATAGTAACCAAGAATATATGTGTCCACCTTAACTTTAGACAAGATTTACTGGATGTTGTAGACAAAGATAAAGTGTCAGCTCTTTATGATGATTCTGATCTGGAGGATGACCTTAATGGTAATGTAAATGACCTTGTCCTTCTGTATACAGTAAACTCCATCGGTGGCGTAATGGTTAGTGTGCTCGCCTCGAGTGCGGTAGATCATGGGCTCGTGCCCCGGTTGGGTCAAACCAAAGACTATAAAATTGGTATTTGTTGCTTCTCTGCTAAGCACACAGCATTAAGGAGAAAGAGCAAAGACTGGTCAGCTAGGAATCAGAATAATGTGTTCGAATGGAGTGACATGTCTACCTGCGGACTGTTGTTTCAGTGAGCTAGCACTTAAAAATCCAACTCAGCATGTTTGTCTAGTACAAAGCGGACCTCATCATCATCTCATTGAAAATTAACTTGTTCTCACTATGATATAGTTGAAAAATTGCTGAATTGGTGTTAAACAACAATCACTCACTCACCCTTGATACAGTGAAACCTGTTTGAGAGACCACTTTAAAATGTCACAACTCTTCATTAAGAGGCCTACCATTTAAAATTTTAGAATGAGAGGGGTATATTTTTTTCACCCAAGCCAGAAATTAATTTTCTTATGAAGCAAAAAGTCAGATTAAATTTGAATAAAACCACTAAAATTAGAAAAAATCCCACTGAAATTAGAATACTGTACATGCAGTATATAAATGCACCTAATATTAAATTGGGTATAGCGAATCCTTTAAATCCAGATAACACTAGTAATCAAGTCATTTTGATTTTAAGGTATTATTTATATAAATGTAGATGTTTGGGTGATAACCCAGTATAAATGGTGATTTAAAATACCTGAAATATTGTATTGAAATAGAAAAAAAAACAACCATAAATTTCTTATCCTTTACACAAAAAGAATATATACATGTATATAAAAAGTGGTTGCCACTTGAAACTGTCCTTGGTGTTTGAAATTCCAGTCCAGTGTTGCATAATTGTGTGAATTTTTTTACATGGGGTTAATTTTGCAAAAATGGAAAAAGCCAAATTAAAAATTTTACGATTTTAGCATCATTCAAATTGAGGTAAAATTAAAATACAAAACAAAGCAAAGCAAGTGTGTTACTTGGGTCATATAATAGAAAACAGCAATTCAGACCAACTGGTGATAAATTGGAATAAAACCGGTATAAAAAAAATGATTTTTATTCATAAACTAGTATTTTCAATATTTGTTAAATTTAATTTTATTTATATATCATTGAATTGTTTTTATTAATTTTTTTTTTAATGTAGATCAAAAGCAATGAAGACAACCATAAATATTGGTGTATGTACAAATTAGCTTATAAACCTGACTAAGCCAAACACCATGTAAATTAGAAACATGTGTAAACTTATCATGGAAGTTAGCCTCTATGTCCAGAATCCATGCAAATTTATCCTACCTAAAATTATTATTCTGAACAAGAAAGTGGATCTCACACTTGTACAGTTTAGACAGGACTCGCTGTATATGTAAATATCTTCATTATGTTTATTTTTACTTGTAATCTAGACCACATCGGTGTTGTAATGGGTAGCATGCTCACCTCGAGTGCAGTAGATCGTGGGTTCAAACCCCGATCAGGTCAAACTAAAGACTATAAAATTGATATTTGTTGCTTCTCCGCTAAGCAAGCAGCATTAAGTATTAAGTGCAAAGACTGGTTGGCTCGGAATCAGGATAATGTGTCTGAGTGGGGCGACATGTCTATCCGTCGATTGTTGTTTCAGTGAGTGCGATCCAACTAAGCGGGTTGGTCTAGTACAAAGTGGATCTCATCATCATCTCATTGAAAATAAACTTATTCTCGCCATGATATAGCTGAAAAATTGCTGAGCTGGCATTAAGCAACAATCACTCACACTCACTCACTCACTCTTGTAATCTACAGGTGACAAATATAAAAATGAAAGTGATCAAGATATTAGTGACAATGATGAAGAGGAAGATGACGAAAGCTTTGATGAAGATGACAATGAGAAACTTAAAAAACAAACTATCAAACAAATTATGTCACATTTAAAAAAATCGGAGGGTAAATTGACGGAAACTAAAATTCAAAAGGAAGATGGAACTGAGGCAAAATCTATATTAAAAACAACTATAAAAAGTGATAAAATAGAAAATAAAAAGTCAAAGGTCAAGTTTAAAGAGACACAAGACGACAGTGAAAGTGAATCTGAAGATGATAACATATATGACGACAATTTAAGTGAAGAAGATGAAAATTTAGATGAAGGTGGATCTAGCAATGAAGATGAAATCTTAGATGAAGGTGGATCTAGCAATGAAGATGATTTGAATGAAAGTGAAAAAGTACAATATTCAATGAAAAGAAAATGGAACGAGTCAGAACTTCATTTAGGTGAGGAAAGCGATGAAAATGAGGAGTATTTTTCATCGGACGATGATAAGGACGATGATTTTGAGGAAGACGTAACAGAGTCTCTTATCAGTGATAAAAATAAAGAACAAACTGATTTATCATTAAAAGAGGATATTTATGGTAGATTGAGAGATTCTGAGGGCAATATTGTAACCAAGGCAACAGGATCATATGTACCCCCAGCAAAGAGATTTGCATTGGCAGACACCATGGATGAGAAAAATAAATTAAAGGTTGAAAGATTGAAAAAACAACTAAAAGGTTTAATTAACAGGTTTGATACATATATTTTAACAAATTGTTGATTAAGTTTCCACCAGATCTCTATTCCATTATTCTATATAAAACAGCATGGGTCGTGTAATGGTTATTGTGCTCGCTTCTGGTGCGGTAGATCGTGGGTTCGAACCCCGATCAGATCAAGCCAAAGACTAAAAAATTGGTATTTGTTGCTTCTTCGCTAAGCACGCAGAATTAAGTAGAAAGAGCAAAGACTGGTTGGATCGGAATCAGAATAATGACGTCTGAGTTGGGTGACTTGTCTATCTGCAGACTGTTGTTTCAGTGAGCTGGCCCTATAAAAATTCACCTAAGCATGTTTGTCTAGTACAAAGAGGACCTCTGAGTTGGGTGACTTGTCTATCTGCCGACTGTTGTTTCAGTGAGCTGGCCCTATAAAAATTCACCTAAGCATGTTTGTCTAGTACAAAGAGGACCTCATCATCATCTCATTGGAAATTAACTTGTTCTCGCCATGATATAGGTGAAAAATTGCTGAATTGGCGTTAAACAACAATCACTCACAATCACTCCATTATTCTATTCATATTATATCGTTGTATCTATGTTGTAACAATGTTCTTTACAGATCTTTTCTGTCTTATTACTCTATGTTTGTTCTATGTAATCAGTATAATTGAACCACATTGATGGTGTAATGGTTAGTATGTTTATCTCATGTGTGCTTCTGACCTTCATCTGCTCAAACCAAAGACTGTGAAATTGATATTTGCTGTTTTCCAGCTAAGCATGCAGTTTTAAGGAGTAAGATCAAAGAAATATTGGCTTGGAATCAGGATAATGTTTCAGAGTGGAGCAGTATTATTAGTTACACAGTGTGTTAGTGACCTCGAGCCCCGCATTGAATTCATTGACCTCGTATATATCGTATTAGGTCACTAGCACACTGTCACGAATATATCTTACTGATTACCTTTGAATAAAGGATTTAGATGTAACTGCATCAAAACTAATAAATATGTAATTTTTGTGTTATGTGTAAGTGATCAGGTAAAGTGATCCATATGTGACGTCATCATTGTTTTGAAAGAAAAGAGGGAGATAACTCTACTACTAACCGTGTATTAAAAATTACTGACCATGTATTGAATATACACGGTTTCCACGTGTTCAATTTAAACCAATGATATTCCTAGAAGTTTGTAAGAAGTAAGATATTAGTTACATAGTGTATTAGCTCTCACGCCGTATGAAATTTACTGACCTTTACTGACCTCGTATATATCACTGTCTAATGAATATATCTTACTGATTACTTGAACGATAACAAATTCTATATCACGGTATCGGGGAGAAGCGTTTGCTTGTCACCATCTTTGTTTTCAAAAGAGACCTAACTCTACTACTAACTGTGTATTAAAATTATACAACAGCCTACTGACCGTGTATTGAATATACACGGTTTCCACATGTTCACTTTAAACCAGTAATATTCCTAGAAGTTTGTAAGAAGTAAGATACATGTATATGTATATCTGCAAACTATTGTTTTTAGTGAGCTAGACCTATACAAATCCAACTTATAAAGCATGTTGGTCTTGTACAAAGACGAAGTGGACATCCTCATCATCTCATAGAATTACAACTTGTTCGTGCCATGATATAACTGAACTATTGCTCTCTTAGCTTTAAGCAGCAATCACTCAACTCACTATTACAGTTTCTTCTCACTAAATTAGGGACTCAGGATAATGTGTCCGAGTGGAGCGGCATGTCTACCCATGGACTGTTGTTTCAGTGAAGTAGCTTAGCATGTTGTTCTAGTACAAAGTGGACCTCATCATCATCTCATCGAAATATAACTTGTTGAAAGTTCTCTCCATGATATAGCTGAAAATTGCTGAAATTAAGCAACAATGATTCACTCACTCACTAAATAAAATTGTATTTTCACAGCCAGTGAGTCAAACATTGGACCTATTGCCTTCTCACTAAATAATATTGTATTTTCACAGGGGTTAATAAATCCCCTAGCCCGACGCCCGGGGCTAGTAATTTCCACATTTGGGCTAGCTGAAATAATCAGCTGTATGCCCGACGGGCTAGTAAAAATATATATCAGATATTGACAAACTTGTCAATATTCGCGTATCTACTTATATTCATATATGTTATATGTTGTTTAATCAGCAGCAATGTTTTATTTATTCAACCGCTAGCTTTTTGTCGAAATTGAGAGCAAAGAAGGTAGAAAAACTGCGTATTCTTGTCATAAAACAGCTTCAACAAATGACGGCTTACTGAAAATTTCGAAAATGAAATATCGGATTCCGGGAACGACTATTTCCAATTGTCAAAATTTTTTTTTTGACATGTGACCATAAACACACATATTTTTTTTTTGGCCTTACAGTAACCTGAACTGTGGAAAATAAGTGAAAATAAAACGCAATACCAGATCTGAAAAGAAAGATAGTTAAACTAATATACATTGTACATGTTGTACAAGGGTTCAAGTCTGCAAGTCGTATTCATGAAATCACGGTATTGACCAGGACTAGTGGTTCATAGATTCGGGCTAGTAATATTTTGGAGTATGCTAGCCCTGGGCTAGTGAGGTGGTCAAAGATTTGTTAACCCCTGTTTCAGAGCGAGTGAGTCAAACATTGAACCTATGGCCTTCACACTAAATAATATTGTATTTTCAGAGCGAGTGAGTCAAACATTGGACCTATTAGCTCACAGATAGAGACAATGTACACTACACACAGTAGAGGGGATGTTAATGAGTCATTATGTTATATTATAATGGAAGCTAGTATCTCCCCAGTCCTCATGCCTGAGAGGTTAGCTATGGAACTGATGATGCTCGTGGCTATACTAAATAATAACATTGGAATGGAAGTTGGTAGGTTTATTTTAATTTTTAATTTAAGCATATTTGATTGTCTAAATAATAACAAAAGGATCAGACACAAGTTTTTCAACTTTGTATTGTCTTCTCCATATAAATACAATATACAATATGATATGTATTATTATTTCATAATTTCGCTAAAAATTAAACATGAAACAAAAAATGTAGCAATAAAGCAGAATGCGACAATGGAATACCATTAAAGGTAACTAATCAAACAGACCCGAGTATAAAAAACTGGGACATTATTTTAACTGATTAAGTGATTAACTGCATCATGTCTTACACTTAACATGCTGATAATTTGTTTACAAATATCTCAATCAGAATCCTGATGTTGTGCCTATGTTATAGTACTAATTTGTTTTATAAATATCTTAACCATTAATACGCTAAGCGCGACATAAATCATATCGAAGTAAATTACCCTCGCTGCTAATATTGACATATGTCTTTTTCATTCCAGGATTGAATTGCAATCTCACAATGTTCTAAACACCCAAGGATTTATCTTGACCTAGTAGCAAGGTCATCATTTGAAATAAAAATGGCTGACTTATTTGATGCTATGACGTTGATATACATGTAGATTTTGTATCTTTTATTTTATGGAGACAGATTCATATAATCATAGTTATACTTGTTATCTAATCCTTTGTTTTATTTTTGCTTTATTTTTGCAATTTGTATTTTTTATTACATATGTTTCGGAAATGATGGTTTATGGTGTTTAACACCACTTTCAACAATATTTCAGTTATATCGTGGTGGTCAGTTTTATTGATGGAGGAAACCAGAGTACCTGGAGAAAACCCCCGACCTGTCGTAAGTTACTGACAAACTTTATCACATTATATTATATCGATTACACCTCGGAAATGAAATATGTTGTAAACCAAAACAGAAAGTTGAATTGTTCAATCATAATTCAGTTTATATATTTTTTTGCAGGTGGACTGTTTATACAGCAGTTAGCACAAAGATTAAAGGCATCATGGGAAGATATGGAGGGAAAATACTTAGATAATGTTTTATTATTATTTGCTCATCTTTATAACTTTAAGGTTTGTGTTTTATGTTAAATTGTATATTAGAGTAGAATATTGGTGTATAATGTCACTTGTAACAATATAGCAGTCTGTTTTATTGGTGGATAAAACAAGAGTATAATAATCCCCCTCTTAAAATGCCACTCCTTTTATCAGGCCAGATGTCAGATGCACTGAGATAGTAAAATACTACACAATTCCCCCCTCATGAGAGGTCACCGCTAATATTTTTCAATGCAGAAGGGGTGTCTTTATTAGAGGGGAACTACTGTTTCTGGATAAAATGACTGGCCGAAATCGAAATCCCAGATTTTAATCGTGATAAGAACTGATTGCATATATCATGTGTATAATTCCATGACCATGCAATCACTATCATTGTGGCTTCATGTGAATTGTGTAGCATTCTGTAATCACATGTTAGAATAATGCATGCATCAGTGTGTTGCCCTTTAAATTAACAAAATCCAGGTGATTTTATCATATGTAAATAATAATAAAAAATTGATGGAATTAGGACACTAGCATCCTACAGCGAAAGAGTATGTGAAGCTAATAAGACATTTTACTGGCTGTAAAAAAAATATTTGCCACCAACAAATCCCCAATTGATGGCGGAAACTCTTCAAGTACAATAATATTGTTCTTATTCTAATGCATTACATGTACACAAAAAGTTTTTTGGCTCACCTTGACAAAGGCAATGTGAGCTTTTGCCATCACTTGGCGTCCGTCGTCTGTCGTCCATCGTCTGTCGTCTGTTAACTTTTCACATTTTAATCTTCTCCTCTGAAACCCCTCAGCCAAATGAACTGAAACTTGGTAGGAAGCATCTATAG